>JAMPIV010020720.1:0-604136 GCA_024509875.1 Oreohelix idahoensis
AGGAGGAAGTCAATTATAGAAACTATCCAAGTTATCCGTCATGGAAACAACAAGATCATAATTATAGAGATACTCATTATAATGAACATGAAAATGGTAAACCATGTAGAACTATGACTCAGCGACCCAAAATAGGCAAGTTACAAATAGAGGAAACAATAATGAGATATAGAGGCAATAATTAATCGAGGTAGGTCACAAATTCTCAAAAAAACATAAATCACACTATCAGGCAAACGCTCTGCACACCAAGACGTCACATGAAGCCTATAGCAAACAGACTAGAGAGATAATAATGGACGCTAATATATGGCATGTTCCGCTTTCTTGCAATATTCTGGAGAGCATCTCACTGCCCCGAATGCAAAACATTCAATTGAACCAACTACGGTGTCCACTTTTAAAGTTGTGGCCATCCACCTTCCCGCTCTTTCCTGCTCATCGCGCATAGATGGACAGAGTGGTTCTCCTTGTCTTACACAAAGGTTTATAAATGCACATCCATCACAATTCTTATTATGATTCTGACGATGCACCACAATTGGTGTTTAGGCAGTCACTCGTAAACTCCTTCTCGTCGCCACAGGAAAAGTAGTTCAAATATGAAACATTTGGCGGGCACCTTAGAGGAAATATCGAGCTACCTGCTCTCTTAGGATTGCTACCCTTTCTTTACAAGAGATGTACACCAATGCTTCTTGCCGAAGGCGCTGTCTCGCTGCACTTATCATCTGTCGTATTCATTCACGGAGCTCAAAAGAATGCACTCCGCAACAAATTTCGTTTTGGGAAAAACAAAATATGCAAACTTGCTAATGCTGAAACGAATCACTCGAGCTCAAGCTTTCTTTATATGTCCCTCACACCTTATACTTACCATTGCTCACTGATGAAGATTAATGTAGATGACGGATGAACCAAGATTTGTACTTTGCCCTTTCTGGATTAATTGTCTCCTCGTACTCGTTTATAATTAACAGCAAGGATAGTCATTGCGATCCGATCTCTATAAGATGTATTCTTTCATCGTGTCTTACGACAACAATCAGAGTGTGATCACTATGAAATAAAGCATTTCACAACAATCGTAACATCTTGATGGTTATCACATGAAGAATGGTCAGTACTTTGCTACACGTGACTAGTTACAAGATCTTTTAACTAAGTACAATGTCCATTAGCTGGGCGGGAAGGTATTCCTGGATATGGTACAACGCGTCACAGATATACACTGGGGTCTGAAGATCAGATATTAAATCAGTTTAGCTCAAGTCACCGCAGTCACGAACTACTGTCACGTGTGTACTCTCGGGCGTTATCTTCCGAGTAACATATGGTTTTTCTTGCGTACAATAGTCTAGTAAGATTTGTTGCTTGGCTTTCTTTTGGCCTGTTTTGTGGATGACTAAGGATATACAGGATTTATTGTCGACTTCTTGTATTGTATGTTCAAGATTCTCGAAAGATCCAAAAGGTTCCACGTCACTATTTGTGCATGACACATTATTCATGCATTGGCGATGAACATTCATATTCGGACCATTTCAGCTAGAAATTGGTTCGTCGATGAGAAATGCATGTCGTTCCGATTTAAGATCAAATACTGTTTAGATGGAACATACAGTTGGATGTCTTAACGTGATGTTGGATAATGGTGTCACTTAGGGGGGGCGATTGGCCACAGTTTTGCTTTATACCATCTGAAGAGACAATTTACTACTGTCCATGATATTGCAAGGATGCTCTGCATTTGACATAATATTTTCTCCGTTCTGGGATTCCCCATGGATGGGAATTTGTATTATCTTGAATCATTCTTTAAGTCTACCCAACTTAAGTATAGCAGCGTATTGACCATGCTGCACTGATAGTTTTTTTTACTTCTTTCTGTTATAGTTAGAGTATCTTGTTGAGTATGTATCTATCATTCTATGTCCTAATGGGGATGGGTCGCGAACGCCCTTACAGGTAGATTTTTTAAACATTAAAATAACTTTACTTTAGGGATTGTAGATAACTGAGGATTCTGTCCTGCGATTGGCACAGGGTTTTTACCCCGCAGTCCATCTTCCGTCTTTCCAGAGAGGTCCCCAATTGAACATACAGGGATTTTCCGTCCTCTTGAACTTGTCATTTGGCGCGCGATCCGCGCGTGGCCCTATGTCCCTTTGCTTTCATGATCTCATAAACCGCCTGATTAAATATTACCGATGACACCACGTCCTCTTACGAATATGTCACACACGCGCTGAGAGAAAAGATTATTGAAGTCTATGCAAATTATCAACTTCTTCTTCTTAATTTGACTAAACAGAAGGCAAGGAAATTTGCCATAAGAAAAGAACCTTACGACAACGTTTTGTCCTGCGTAGGACAAAGCAATTTGTTTTGTCTACCGCTTGTCGGAAACAGACATCTTAACATATTCTTGTAAAGGCCGTAGAGATAATGATCGAAAATTTTCTCAGATGTTGACCTATAATTTAGGTCTCGATATTGACGGGGTGTGAGGCGAGTTAATGTGAATTGCATTGCAAATCAGGCCACTCAGTTTCGTGTCCTAGCATTTATTTACGTTTTCAGGGAAAGACATATACGGAGGGATTTTTATCTATTCGTTTTTTATTTCCATCTTGTGTATAAGAGCGATCGAGTTTTGGACTTTTTGCGTAATTAAGAAATTACGGTCTTTCTAGAAGAGAATGGTAGTTTTAACTTTTAGACTGGCACTCCAGCGCGCTGCGTTTTCATTAAAGATAATTCGTTCAATGTAGAATTTTTTCTAGAGTAACAAAAATGGCAGGAGGCATATCTGTCCTTACCTCAATGATCGCGTGCAAACGAATTTTTTCCCCTTGGAGATCTACAATTTAGAACATGACATCGAGGGCGTAATTCCTGTGCACGTTGGTTGGTTCAGTGATCGACCTGCGTAAGAACACAGCCAGGGAGCGACTCACGCGTAAACGTAGCTACTCGGGGCTACTAGGGTAAAAATAAGCGCGTAGTAAGATAGGGGGGGTGGTGAAAGCGAAACCGTCTCACCTGATTTTTAAAACTTCAAGCCCGGGGAGATCTATTGCCGAAATGGCATATGCAAAGTCAGATCGCTCTCCATGCAGATAGTCATACGTTGGGGTAAAATAATGTATAGTTTAATTAAGCTTTAATAGGTTTATAAGATTTTTGCAGCGTATTGTTTATCTAGGAGTTTGACAGTTAATTCATAGTAGTTAGAGCCCATCAATGCTAATTTTTTAATTGAATAAACTGGACAGCGCAATTAGGTATTTGTGAAAAGAGGTAGTAGGGAATTTTTGATAGTTTCCTCAGAGTAGCTGTTGTATAAATTGGAGTATTACTGTTAATTGTCCTGAAGACAGGGGTATTTATATTTCCTGGATTTCGTGAATTTTAAATGGTGCAGCGTAAATCACGCTCGCGGACAATTAAATATAATTTAGAGTCATCTTTAAACGGTACATTGCCATGAGTTACCCTCTTATCTAAATTATTATCAGAGTGCATTCATCTCTTTTTATGAGATAAAAAAGCTTAAAGATTGAGAAGTTAAATACCATAAATTTTGGAGCACACGATGCACGGAATTTCATTGTGATTTTCGAGGATTTGGAGCGAGAGAGGGGTAACCTAAGCACGTGCTGCGTGTCCCTTTTTCTTAAGACTGAGTTCTAGTTCTTATGACACGGAAGGAGAGGGGAGATACCCGCGGGGTATGCATGGTAAAAACATAGGATTTCAGTTCCTTTCAAGAGATTTTAATGTACATTCGTTATACCAGAATCGGGTTAAAATAATATTCCCGACACGTGCGGGTGAAGATTCTCCTCCAATATTTGAATTATAATATTAGCGAATAATACGCTAGGGTTTTGGGTCTGTGTTTTCTAATTTCGTTCAACGTGTTGTGTGCGTAAATACCGCAGCGGACTAACCTTTGGTGTAACGCTGTGGTAATAGAACGAGTGGCTTAAATGTTAGAGCATGGGAAATTGCGTGTAAATTTTCTCTGTGTGGGTAAAACCTACATTTGAAGTCAAAGTTACGGGTCTAGTTGGGGATTTTTAATTAGTCCCTTATTTAATAGACATAAGTCTTTAACTGATGAATTCATAGGAGACGGGAGATTATTTGTCTCGGGTGAAGTCTATTGTATTTGGTAGCCAGGTAAACACATCGATCATTGTTAAAAAGTAGGGCCAGGAATTTAAACCGCAACATTTTAGCGCAACAGTGTCAGAATGTTTGGTGACGGCTAACCTAAGCCGCCAGCATCTGTAAGCGATTAAGCCAGCTAAGTCCAGTGTGAGATAGAGTGTCGATAGAGTCCCGGCATTGGAGAGGAAAGTGGGGGTAGCGGCAATGTTTTACTAATTCGTCTTGAAGCGATAGCGATACTTAGGAAGCATGGAGAGCTGTATGGAAGCATATGAAAACTTTAAGTGTTCGAGAATTTGACGAACTTGAAACTAGAGTGTTAGAGACTTAAGTGTGATTTGATAGAGTCATTGGGATTTGAAAGTGTTAGAGATTGGAGGGGTAAAGGGAGTTTAAGTGTTTAAGGATATGGGAAGATTTGTTGTGGCGGATATATATTCTGGTCTATTGTTTTTGTCCACGAGCAGATATTTACCAGGCGTGGCAGTCTCTAGTGCTTACCAGCTCTAGTCCTTGAAAGCCTGGCTAAGAAGATCGCACGTCCTTACTCAGGAGAAGAAGAGTTCGGCATAGCCAGGAAAAAAGTGGAGTAGTGACAAGGGTCACTGGTGCCAAACGTTTTGTCACCCAATAGAGAGCAAAGGAGCACTTGGAAGCACAGACTTCTTCGGCAAGACCAAGAGGTTCTTCTAATGAATCGGACTATTCACGCTCAATAAAGCACACACTGAACCTAGGGTCGCAGGGCCTAGAGGTCATCGTGATTGGTCGGAGCTTTCATAAATAACCACCGACGTGCCCAGACACCTCCAAGAGAGGGGGATACCGGGGCCTGTGGAATTTTTTTCCCCAGAACATCGTCATTGTCAGTGGCAGAAGAGCTCCCAAGTCGAGAGAAACACGCGCAAATACCAATTCAAGTACAGCACTATCAACAGGCGAGAACAGGGGAACGGGTTAACATCCTCTTTACTGCACCAATAGATATGCGAGGAGAATCGAAGTAAAGTGGAGGAGATGCGTTTCTGTGAGGAACTAGAGAGTGTCCAGAAGGACACTGAAACATAACACATAGAACCTCAGCAAGTCATCTGTAACAGTTGTTGTCTCGTGTCGGAGATGATAAAAGGGTTCTGGTCCGTGGGTGACTTGTGATAGGAGCAGAGAATAGTTAGCCCATAAGTGGAGCAGCGTGGAGGCAATCATTTGTGTAGAATCACGTCTGCAGACAGACGGAACCAGTAGGAGTTAGGGTGGTGGTTTAGCGCGTTGATATCAGGGTTTATTAGGAAGAAAAAAGACGACTCTGGTGTTAAGTTCCACCTTCACCGTTGTTTTCTTTTATTACATAACCATTTGTTTTTATTTTTATATTTTGTTCTTTCTTCCTACAGGTTGAGGGGGCAAGGGCACATGTGTGTGGTATCATACCTAATCACTTGACCTTAATGTGTTATGTTCTTTCCAGGTGTGGGAACACGATCCATGCGTTTACTTCTATCATTTGAGTAGTATGATTACAATGAATCTCTTCTGAGGTAGTACATAAATCCACTTGTAAATTTTTTCAGGAGCTGGATCAGTCTCTTTATTCAACATACATGTTGTCTTAAGTGGTGTCCTGTGGTATTAAGTAATTACAAACCTTATATGCCTGTCTTGGTAGCTAGAGGAGTAGTGAGGTTATCGCTAAAACGTTTACGTCCCACTTAGTGCCAATGGGAAGAGTCAATTTCGGTTCTCGACCCTTGACGCCAATGAGCCCATCAACTCCCACAAGTCCACTGTTTATTTTCCTTCTGAAGAATCTATCTTCTTAGTCTTTCTTTCTCCACTAGGTCATAGTCTATTTAGGTGGCAGCCTCTAGCTCTAAATCCACTTCGTGTGACAACAGGTGGAGCGGCACAGTCTTCGTCCCGGTAGATCATCTTTGTTCGGGATCAGATTCTGTGATCGTGTCGTGATTCATAGACACATTGAGTCTTCTATAGAAGTTTTCTAAAATAGATTCTTTTATAATATCCCCTAGACCTAGAGCTATATATAAACTGATCCAGCATAAGTTTTTTTTTTTCCAACAGGGAAGGTTCTCCACAGGTTTTGCAGCCGTTTTGTAAGCGTGTAGTTAGTTCTAGGTAACTGATGGCTAAACGAATTTTTCTCTAACAGAAGGGATAAATTCTAGCGCGGTTCTTTAGGTCACGCTGACTTAAATCAAATTTTTTTTCAGGAAGTTCAGTCAGCCTTAGGTTGCAGTCTAAGTTCGGGTTTTTTGGCGACAGCATAGTTTCTTATTTGGCTAACAGTAAACATTTTCTTGTTGTCTCACTTTGCGATCTCCATTTCACCACCTTTTTGTTCAGTACAACTGCAGACATTTGGCAAGTAAGATGGCGGAATTGAGGACGCATACGCAGAAAAGCTCAGAGTGAGAGGAGGCGGTTTAGAGAGCCAGCCGATCTTCTGAACACACAGATGCAGACAGAGAGATAAACTCCACACAAGCTGACTCATGTCGAGAGCGACAATCACCAACTATGGCGATGCTCTAGGACGCGAGCGACTGTACATGATCTAAAGGACAGTCACAGGATCCGAGTCCAACAAGAACACGGTAAAGAACAGACGAACACATTCGTGGGTACATTAACATGTATCTCCTTACTCATCGCGTGAGTATCTCTCTAGCCTACAGCTTCCCGTGCCACTCTGAGTGATACAGCTAGACTAGAGTTCTCAGCACTCGTCAGAAGCTACGTGTCCCTTCTTTTATATTATCTAGAGGTTAAGTTACCAGCTCCTATACTCTGCGCATACATCCAATATCATTACCCCGTGTTAAAATGGAATCCGCTAGTGATCGTGTGCACTACTGCTACAAACTAGACATGGCTTTCACCACGTACTTGACAATCCCGATTGTCCGATGGACACATAATGCACCAATCATAACCCTCGACAGAGCGTGAGAGACGAGGAGAAATTAGCAAAAAATCTTAATCAGATGATGCATGCAAGATATAGCCAACGATAGTAGAGTCACGTTCACCACAACCTAGCGCGATATTAGAGCTCACACAGCATCATTCCAACCAGCGAGATATTTATTCTATCAAACGCCCATAAACTATATACCGAGCGCCTATTTTGGCGAGACACCCTCCCCAATTTCTTTGAAGAAAACTCCCCTTGTGTGGATGAGTCGCTCTCTGAGCGCACTGTCAATGTACTATGGTTTTTTGATTTAGACCTTCCGATTAATAGTTTTGTTGCGCACATGGAATATTTAGATTGTCAGTGTGGACAGTTGGGTCGGCGCTGTGACATCCAAGCAGACACTATCATCAGCTATATGCTTATACATCAACGCTTCTCAGCTGAGAAAAGGTTGATTGTTGTTGGAGTGAAGATCTAGGTGACAACAGATCTACTCGTGAAGACACACTAACCAGGGAAGTGCGTAGGGACGAAATCATACTGCGTGAAGACGACATCTCTATTCATTTGTGATAATTCCTGAGTCAGACTGGAGACACATGCGCTAGAGATTATGTCACAGAATGGCATAGCACAAACTGACTACTTGAACTGAGTGTGAGCGTGTAGGTCTACAGTAGAGTATATAGGTACAGAGCGCAACGGGTGTAGCGCATGTAAATATAGACAATTGCTTACAGAGGAGTGGGGTTTATCTCTTTGCTTATAGATAATAGTGTACTGAGATGAGAGGATATGTGACTCTTATATGATTCTACTAAGATACAGAGAACAGGAGGCACAGATGTGGAGTATACTATGGGGTGGGTGAGATCTGTTATTTTATCTCAGTAGTTGCACACACAAGACAGGAGACAGGACGTGATGTGGACATGTGAGCGGGTTATCGAGGTGTCTATGACTTGTGTGCGAGGGAGGAGGATTATATAGAGCTATGTATATATTGAGTACGAGGATGACAGGCGATGGATAGAGAGTCGACAGAATGGTAATTTGGATGAGGCTGTACAGGACTTCATAACAGAGTTACAGGACGTGCGGAGACGGACACACATTGTGTGAGTGAACATGTATGTGTGACAAGTCAACACACAGGAGTAACGTTAGGTGTACATGATGTGTACAGAGTGGGTCATACGTGTTTGGGGTGTACACAACTGAACACAATATTGTATCTCTAGGACAATTCTTGAGCGGACAGGGCGAGGATTCTGTGTAACTAGAGGGAGGTACACAACGATTGAGAGGTGGGGACTTAAGGTATAGTTAAACACAGTGTGTAGACTCGGTGTCAAGTAACACACAGTGTGTATCATGTAGGGATTACTTCATACACACTAGTGGTAGATGGGGAGGGGCTCTGTGATCGTGATTCGACTGAGTGACATGATGATGGGAGGATAGGATAGTAAATAGATGAGACACATGTTTTGAGGATAGAGAGAGGATTTTGTGTGCACACACACATCTATCGGAGCTTAGTATATCACTGTGTATTATTATTGTGTCAGAAGTGATCACATTGAGACTCACAGTAGACGCTGATGTAGCCGGACACACACATATCTTGAGTCAATTGCAGTGGTTGGCATACAGATAGAGACACTTTGTCTCTGTGTCTTCAAGTGCTGATTTCTCACAGTGCACAGATCTCTGTCGGTTACAAAGATTGGGGGGGTGAGGCGATGTATATAGTTATATGGAATTAGGTTAGGACACAGGGGGGATGTGTGATGTATGTGGGCACACATACATCTTAGAGTGGGGTCTAGTGAAGAGGAGGGATGATATAGATAGTAGCGTGTCTGACATGCACGGCTGTGGGTGGAGTGTTGGACACATGTAACTGTAAGTGACCTACTGCGAAGAGGAGTCATATCATGGAAAGGGAGTACAGGGACACAGGGACAAGGTAACAATCTATAGTAGACAGCGTAATCTAATTGGCTGGGAGAATTCTGAAGATTAGGACGCATGTTGGGTATGGAGTTGTCTCTGGAGTGAGAAGTGATTAAGGGCTGTACGTGTGGTGAGTGGGGCACACAGTCGGACAGTGTCTGGCGAGAAGCGGATATTAGTTTATTAGACGGGAACATGTTCTGGTCATGTAGGGTCATCTATGGGTGGAGGAGATGTAGGGAATGGGTATTGTGTGGAGGTCTGAGGTTGAACGTAGGGCATCAAGTCAGGAGTCTAACACAATCGTTTAAGGAATTGTAGGGTTGGGATGTGGTTGTTATTGGTTGGGATAATTTATTATAGCAATTATGTACACGTGGAGTATAGAGGACTACATCACTTACAGTGAGAGTATGTGTCTTAGTCATCTCTACATTAGGGATTGACTCTGCTTGTTGGTATAGTCATGTGTTGAGGCGGAGTGGAGCAACAGTGTGATATGTCTTCTTCTCATACATTTTGCGGTAAGTGATCTTATATGATTCTAGAGTGGGATGGTGGGTATTAGAGGCTTGGTGGTATAGGGAGTGAATGCTTTTTTTAGGTAGGCTGTGGAGAGATGGTTATTTAACTATAGCCCTATCTACTTATCAAATTATTGACCTTCACAGGTGGAAGTCCATCTCTGTATTGGAAGTGAGGGGGGGTATATAGGATAGGGGGTAGATTATGAGAACACCATGTATTCAAATTTAGATGACCGTCATTAGTAGGTAGTGGGTCTTGTTCATTGGGTAACTCTTTTTTGAGATGATTGTAGGCCTAGCAACTCTTTGGCGTGTGGTTATTGTGAGTACACGATAGGTATTGGATGAGGGAGATCAGTGAGTAGCAGAGGTGGAGTACAGTGGGTGGTAACTTTATTAAGTGGAGATTAGGGATGTGTTTTGATTAGAGGAGACGTATGAGGGGTAACGGGGAGTGTTGACTGGGGGATATTGATATGTAGGTGTTCACTAGAGTTGGGGTTTTTTGTTTGTTTATTATGCATTTAGCTTAGGAGTGGAACAGGTAAGGGGTTTACGCACATTACAGGTAAGTTATGGAGATGTTGGGGGGGTGGTAGGTGCAGAGATGAAGGGGCTGTGCGTATAGTTTTATTAGTCAAATCAGCTGTATCAGTTTTTCGAAATAAGATTGGGTTTAGGTTGGCTGGTTGAAGGTGGGGTGGACGGTAAGATATGGTGTTATGTAGGTAAGATATGCATTAGGAATGAGATACAGATCTGGGGGGAGGTTTAGTGTCTTAATGAGTCTTCGACACTGTGCCTGGATTATACGTCTTCTGAGGTGTACTGGGGATGCGGTCATGAGTGTTGTGGATTAGGGACATGTTAACGATTAAAAATATGTTTGGATTGGAAGATTTAATGAGGGGTTGTATACGTAATAGTGGATATGGTTGAGTATTTAGTAGTTTATGATGGAGTGTAGGGAACACGATGTAAATTTTAGATAGGATTATTATTTGCTTGAGAGTATATGGATGAACGACATGTTAATACATTTGTTTTTAAGGAAGTATTTATGTATATGTGTTTGGGGATTAATTTTGAAGCACAGTTTGGGAATTTGGGTGACCAATTTGTTAGTTAGGTGGTTAGGGGTTAGTATGGGGGTAAGGCAATAAGCTGATGTAGTAATGACTGGTAATGTAGGGTAGATCTTAATCCAGTGTTATAATGCGTTGCGGGTGCACTTAACACTGTAAAGGATACTGTGATTTATATTGGTTAACAGCAATTGTGAGCCATTAATGATGGATTGTAAGTAGCTAGTAATTCAAGTGTAGTGATATAAATAAGTAGGATGTGAATAGGTGATTTAAGTTGTGAAGGTAAAGGATGATGGTAAAGTAATTAAATTGATAGTAGTGTTTGGGGACTTGTTGTGGTGGGAAATTGGGGCGTGTAGATTTCAGAGCTTATTTATACTGTTAGTGGATAATAGGTATCTATGCCTAAAGGGTAATTAAATAAAGGAACAGCAAAGATGGTTGAAGATAGAAGTTCATCATAATCGCTTAGGATGTAAGAAGCAAGTCAGAAGTGTAGTGAGGAGAGTATGAGTGGGTAAGACAGTGAGCTGACGGTCTGTGGTCTTTAGTGCGTGAGAGTGTTAGGTGTAGTGATTGACACATGTAGTGAGTTAGCATAGGGAAGAATGTGCTCAAGAATGGGAGTTTATATACAGATTGGGGTTGAGGTGGGGGGAAGTGATGTGGATTGGGGGTGTAGGACTTGACACTTTCAGTTGTATTGCGCGGGAAAGGATAGGGGGACATTCAGGGAAAGACATGACAGGTAGGGGTGAATCTGGAGAGGTGCAGTGGTAAAAAGTTTTCATAAGGGGGAACCAGTAGGTGAGGACCATTGTGATATTTGGAGAGTATATCATGTACTAGTTTATAGTAAAGGAAGTACCGACAAGACTGTTTGTGGGGGTGGTGAGGGGAAGTCTAGGGAGGTAATATGCCCAAACATGACTTTGGGGTGGGGTATTATGATGTAATTGTCAGTTTGTCTGTAGGGTATATGTGATTCAGGTCTGTTAAGGGGATGAGGTATTAACGGTGTATTTTCTGAGGATAGGTTTAGAGTTTTGGAGGGTCGCTAGCGCCACACAGGATATACAATTGGGGACTGGGTTTTGTAGGGGACGAATTAGTGGAGATTGGACACTACCAGTAGATCTGATGATAGAGGTATGTTCTCTGAATGTTGATTCTAAGACACACAGTGGCTAGTAAGGGATGGTTGAAGGTTTTGGGGGTGTAGTCAAAAGAAAACTTACACTAGGTGTTGTTTAGGTGGGTAAGTGTGGTGTGGAGGGAGTGTAGATGGTGGTGTGTTTGTGAGAGATAATTTAAGAAGTAGGGATATGTGTTGATTTGGTAATGGTTCAGGGAGAGGAGTATAGACTGTTTCTACATCTAGTACATAGGCAATTGTAGGGGGTAGGTTGTAATGTGGAGTGGGAAAGGTTAATGAGGGGGAGTTGGTTACCGGTTATAATAAGGAGAATTGTGAATGTTGGGTGTGTGATATTTGTGTGGTATGATTATGGGTGGGGTGGTTGTTGTTGGCATCTTTGTAAGGTGGATTGTATGGTTGGGTGTGACTGGGGTGTGACGGAACCAGGGCTGTTTCCATTAAATGAATTGTGATTAGTAGGTGTGGATAGTTAGGGTGTGGTTGGTGGGAATTTTTGCTTGGAATCCATATAGGTTTAGATGATTGCGGGTGTTTGGGGGTGATGTGGTAAAAAAGCCAGGGAAGAGGAGAACAATTGAGTCTGAAGTAGTATCACGGGGCTCGGGTAAAAAAATAAGCGAGGTAAAACGTAAAACCGTCCTCTCTGATTTTCTAAACTTCAACCGGGGAATATCTAATTGCAGAAATGGGCATAGAATGCAAAGTCAGTATTGCACTCAGCAGATAGTCTAATTTGGTACAATATGAAGTTAATTTAGCTTTAATAGTTTAACAAGATTTTTTGCAGAGTTGTGATGTTTCTAGGAGTTAAAGTTAATTCATAGAAGTAGAAGCCATCAATGCTAATTTTTAATTGAATAAAACTGACAGCGCAATTAGGTATTTTGTGAAAAGGTAGTAGGGAAATTGTGATAGTTTCCTCAGAGAAGCTGTTTTGTATAAATTGGAGTATTACTGTATAATTGTCTGAAGACAGTGGTATTTATTTGGGGGTCCTGGATTTGTGAATATTTTAAATGGTGCAGAAGGGGTAAATCACGCTTCGCGGAATTAAATTAATTTTTTATTTCGTAACGGACATGCCATGAGTTACCCTCTTTATCTAATTATTATCAGTAGGTGCAATCATTCTTTTTATGAGATAATGAAAGCTTAAAGATGTGATTGTTAAATACCACATAAATTTGAGACACGATGCACGGAAATTTCATTGTGATTTTCGAGGATTTTGGAGAGAGGGGTGTACATATAAGCACGTGCTGCGTGTCTTTTCTTAGAGGGGTGAATCTGATGACGGTAGGTTGGGGTAATAGTTTAAAAAAATATTAAAGGAGTAAGGGAGATAGAGCGGTATGCATGGTAAAATAGGAATTTCAGTTTCCTTTAGAGATTTTAAAAATGTACATTGTTATCAGAATCGGGGGTAAATAATATTCCCGACACGTGGGTGAAGATTTCTCATATTTGAGTTTATAATATTAGCGAATAATACGCTAGGGTTTTGTGGTGTGTATTTAATTGTTCAAGTGTGTGGTAAATTACCAGCGGACCTAATTTGGGTAACGCTGTGGGTAATAGAACGAGTGGCTTTAAATGTTAGACGGCATAGGGAAATTGTGTATTTTTCTCTGTGTGGGTAAAACCTACCATTTTTTGAAGTCAGCAGTTTACGGGTCTAGTTGGGATTTTTAATTAGTCCCTTATTTAATAGACATAATGTTTATTTACTTGATGAATCCATGGAGACGGTAAGATTATTGGTCTCGGGTGAAGTCTAATTGTATTTTGGGGTAGCCCAGTAAACACATCGATACCATTGTTAAATCAGTAGGGTCCATGAATTTACCCAGGGCAACCAGTTTCATACAGGTTGGTCAGAATGTTGTGACGGGGCTAACCTAAGCGCCAGCATGTAACCCCCATCGATTAAGCCAAAGCTGAATTCTGGAGAATAGGGAGTGGGTCGATAGGACGGTATTGGAGGGAAAGTGGGGGTAGGCATGTTTAACAAATCACTGGAAGCGATACTAGAGCATGCGGAGCTGTAATGGAAACCCGCTTGAAACTTAAGTGTTAGATTCCTTTGTACAAACTTGAGTGATAGAGAATCTTTGAGACTTAAGTGGTTGAAGAGTTGGGATTTAATGTGTTAGAGATTGAGGGGTAAGGGGGTTTAGTGTTAATGATATGAAAGATTTGTTTGTGCGATATATATTTGTTATTGTTTTTGTCCACAGCAGATATTTTCCAGGCGTGGGCAGCTAGGGCTACAGTAGTCCTTCAGCCTGGCTAGAAGTCTTTTCGCCGGTCTTCTCAGGAGAAGAAGAGTCGGCAGAGCCAGGTTGCCTGAAAGTGGATGGTATAGTGACAAGGGGGTCACTGGTGCAAACGTTTTGGTACCCAAGAGATGAGCAAGGATTAGCTGGAAGCACATATGACTTCTTCAGCAAGAAACAAGAGGTTCTTAATGAAATTCGGAGCTATTCACGCTCAGATAAAGCACACATTCTGAACTACGGGGCGCAGGGCCTAGAGGGTGTTCCGTGATTGGTCCGTCATAATAACACCGACGGCCCCAGACCCAAGAGAGGGGTAATGGGGCCTGTGATCATTTTCCAGAATCGTCAATGGTATGTGCATAAGAGTCCAAGTCGAGAAACCCAGAATAACTCCAATTCACGTCAGGCAGCTATGCAACAGGCGGAGAAGAGGGGTAAGGGTTAACATCCGAGTCTATTTTACTGCACCAGATAGATAGAGAGAAGGAGAGTAGTGGAGGAGTCGTTTCTGTGGGAACTAGGAGTGGTCAGTACAGACACTGAACATAACATTAAATTACTCAGCAAGGTCATCTGTAAGTTGTGTCGGAGATTGATAAAAGGGTTTCTGGTCGTGGACTTTGTGGTAGTCAGAGAATAGTTTATGCCTATATTGGAGCAGCGGTGGAGGCATGTCATTTGTGTAATAAAGCAAACGTCTGCAGACAGACGGACAGTAGGAAGTTAGTGTGGTTGTGTTACATGATATCAGGTTGATTAGGAGAAATCAACGGATCTGGTGTATAGAAGAATTCCTCCTTCACATGTTTGTTGTAACCTTTACTAATACCTTTCTTCCTTACAGGTTAAGGGGAGTCGACTTGTGGGGGGTTAATCAAACCTAAATCACTTTGAAATTAATCGTTCACGGTTATGTTCTTTCCAGGTGTGTGGGGAACACGCCATGGTTTATTCTATTTTTTGTAGTATGTTATATGAATTTTAATCTGAGGTGTGTAAATAAATCCATTGGTAAATTTTTTCAGGCTGGATCAGTCACTTTATTCAAATACGAATGTATTTGTCTGTAAGTGGTGTCTTGTGGTGTTAACGTTCTTAAAATTAAACCTTTATCCCAGTCTTGGTAGCTAGAGGTAGTGAGGTTGCGATCGCAAAAAACGTTACTGCATGTCCATCATTGTGGCAAGGGAGAGTCAATTCAATCGGTTCTCGACCCTTGACGCCAATAGCCCTCATCTCCCACAGGTCACTGTTATTTTCTTCTGGAAATCTATCTTCAGGGTCAGTTCTTTACCACTAAGGTCTAGTTCCTATTTAGGTAGGCAGCCCTATCCTAAATCCAGTTCGTGACAACGGGAAGCATGAAATCCTTCCACATCAACATGCTTACGGAATTCCATGAACGTGCCTGATTATTTTACTGCCTATTTTCCAGGCAACGGACGATTCTCCAGTCCAACACATGGTCATTTACTCATGTCACTGTCCGTAATACAGGATGATGAAACATGTTTTTTTGTTTAATCTATCCGCTTCCGAATGATTCCACTTCATTCTAAGTGAATCATAGGAAAAATGTTACTGTTTCTCCTGATTTTATTCATCTAAGGAGAACAGCGACAAGTTTCCTGTTATGTTACAAACATTTTCAGGATGTCCTCACTGACATCCCTTGGCATTGAAAACTCATGTCATTGAACATGACATGTGTTTCTGTGACTGAACCACCAACTCCTATTGGAAGTCGCCAGACCTTATCCTATGTCTATACATTTTCAAGCACAGGTTGAGAAGGAGTTGGATGAGATGATAGATTTTAAAAATAATTAAACCATTCCACTTCTGCAATATTCTTCGCACGATGGTTTATTTGTTCGGTAAAAAAAAAGCAATAAACAATGGGGGACGTCTTTGCGTTGACTATCGCAAATTGAATCAAGTAACGAAGTTCGATGCCGAACCTATGCCTTTACTGGAAGAGCTACTTACTCGACTCTCCAAATCTCATTTTTTCACTAAACCTTGATTTGTCTAAAGGATATTGGCAAGTTCCTTTACTGGGTATTGAACGCGCCCCAAACGGGTTTTTACTTGCTTTTTCTACACCTAGAGGCCTTTTTCCAGAATGGAATGTCATGCCTTTCGGCCTTATGAACGCACCGCTTACATTCGTACGCATGATGCGTCGAATCCTATCTTATCGGTTCAGATGTCATTGCATACCTAGAGTTGACATCTGTCTTTTCAGCGATACTTTGGAAAGAGTCACTATTCGGGTTAGTTTGAAGTACTGTCTACTTTACGCGAGCATAAACCTGCACAGCGAAACCCTCTCAAAAGCCTGCAAATTGGTTTTAGCGAAATATTCAATTCCTAGGCCATCGAGTTGGTCATGGGTTCCTAAAAACAGAAGACCATAATACAAGTAAGATACTTAACATTTCTATTCCTAAGACTAAAAAGCAAGTGCGAAGTCTCTTAGGTCTAATACAATTTTATGGAAGATTCATTCCGAATCTATCCTCTATCATGCACCTCATATTCTACACTACTAAAGAAAAGGTCTCCTAATATGGTTCACTGGTCACCTCAGGAATTGCCAATCCTCGCTGGATAAGATCAAAACTATGTTTTCAACAACACCACGATATTACCTAATGTTACCTTACTAAAGATAAGACATTTTTTTCTTCGTAGTGCCGCTCCAATCCACTGGGATTGGAGCGGCACTAATGCAAGAGTACTCTGGAACTCTGCATCCTGTAATGTATATCTCCAGAAAACTTAATGCGGCAGAAAGGAATTATTCGGTTTTAGACCGTGAGCTATTAGCTATGGTTTGGTCGATCCTCAAACTACAGAGATTCCTTCTAGGCGAACATTTCATAGTAGAAACCGACCAAAAAGCTCTTACTGCTATACAGAGTAAGAATTTGAAGAGCTCGAGGTCTACTCGATATGCAATTGCTCTTCAACCTTTTCATTTCTCTGTGCGAGCTATTCGTGGATCAGATAATGTGATGGCAGACATTTTGTCTAGATGCCCACATGATTCCACCTAACTTTTATGTCTTGGACTTCCTGTCGTAAATTTATTTTGAGAGAAAGAGTCTAGAAATAGTAGTCCGGTTTAGAGTGTAGAATGATGTTGAAAACTCAGTGATTTTTTTTTTTTTTTAAATAACCAGCGGCACTCGAGCTTTCCGGCTCTTTCGGCCCAATGACATGTCATTGCGAGGCTGGGGGGTCAGTGGACTTTCCTTCCAACCCGGTCAGGAGCTTCGCTTCTTCTCATCCACACGGGATTTATGTGCAGGAACCGTTCAGATTATTCAGTCAAATTTCCGGTCGTAAACATTTCTTCAAACGCCGACGGCCGGGTTTGAACCATGAACACCTGGTCGCCAGTACAACGTCGTAGCCATTACACCAGCGCGGCTCCCGAAAACTCAGTGATAGAAATGTATAGATTAAATATGATGCTCCACAGAGTGCTTGAGGAGAGTAAAGACAGACTTATTTACGACAAATCGTTTCTCTCAATCTTCTCTTCCACTCTCCTGGTCAAACAATTATTTGCCAGTTTTCCAGACACACGTCTGCGCTCACACCGATTTGTTGCTTCAAACACTCAGACGACGTAGATACAGCTATATTAAACAAATTGGGAATTTTTTGGCTTTTGGGTATTCCAACACAGTCCGATATAAGTTTATGATGTTTATTAACCTAAAAGATCAAATCACAAAAAACAATATCAAGTGTTACATAAAATTATCATAAGGACCAGACAGAAAAAATGCAAATAACACGGTAGGGAGGGGGTGAAGAAGATTGGTATCGACTAAGCCCTTCCCGCTTTGTATTAGACAAAGAGATAAACCCAGTCTCAAGATAGGTAGTTATCATGAGCATAGGAAAGTTAACCCAACATTGAATTTAATTACTCTGAAAGAGGGTGTTACAATATGAGATATGGTGGTAGACAAAAAAATACTGTTATCCCAATGGTGTCTTCCCTTTACTAATTAAGAAAAAAAAAGGGGGGGGGATGAAACAGAGTTAACAAATTATCTTACTAAAGGAACAATACCGGGTATACAGAAAACGTATTACCCGGTAGGCAAGTTAATAAATGGTTTTTGCAAAAAAAAAAATAAATCTCCTGTCATTCATGCACACTGTGCGGATCCACACTCATTATATATCACTATACAATCACACTTACCGAGTTTTGCAAGCATCAGACAATCCCTAGAATGATAAAAACAGTGATTAACTCTTGACATGTGAAACTGTCTAGCACTTCTATGTCCCGCCCCAGATATTGCGAGTTTTTTACTGTGAGCAAATATTCCCGCTTATCGCCGGACTTGAAGTTTAAAAAGTTCTTGTCTTTTAATCTATAAACGAAGTCTATGGGATGGCACTCACACAACTCAACACAGGGGTGAAAATGACAAGGTGGATGGCAATATTCCTTCACTGCGTGATGACAGCAACTGACCGGTAAAGTTTTTTTAATCCAGTGAGGAAAAAACTAGGCTCAGTCACAGTCAGGTAAATCGGTAATCTCTCACAATAGAGCAGTATATAAACTATCGCTACTGGCACTGTTCATCTTCCAGTTTATCTTACAGATTGTAATTTAATTTGATGATAATAATCAAATGAATCTTGGGTAGGCTTTTTCTTTCATGTAATTATGTTTAGCTAGGCACTGTGGTGAAGTGGGATGTTATAAATATGTATAGGGGACTTAGTGTACTGACTGAGATCAGCTGTGAAGGTATATATATCTAATAAGAGTAGTGTATTATATATAACCTTACTTGCTGCCACATATGTATACCTCAGTCAGAATTATTCTGGAATAGTGTGATGACTACGTTGTATGTCTAGGGTATGTGTATGATGAAGTGTAAGTCATAACAACAACAGACAGATAAACAATTTAATTTATTCCACCACACTTGACAACACTGTGACACTCACATACATATAACACTCTAAAGGATATCTTAAAGGAGTCACTGATAACTTTTCAAATAACAATATGTATTCATTGCTGTTATGAATGAATATGTGTCCTGATTCAAATACAAAGGGAACCAGGAATCACAATCAATTTTACTTACAAGTTATATGTACAGAATTTATCAATATGAATATTGTAATGACATATATTATTAAAAGTATCCTATGTGTGTCAGTTGTGTAGTAGTAATATGAGGTAATACTGGTTTTGTTTTGTTCAAGCTCTGTTGGTATTTGTCATCATGACTTCAATAGTTTGTCTTTATTGGAACTAGTATTGGAGATGTTCTCAGTTCCTGATATTAAAACAATTTAATTCCCCTCTTAATGTTATTTTTACAAGGTCATTTTAAGATGGGGGTACATAATTTTGAGCTCAGCTGGCCACATCAGCTTATCTTGCGTGATGGCGGCAGGAAAAGACTCCTCTGCTCGATTTCTCCCCTGGGCTCTGGAGACACCTCACTGATAGCTAAATGGACCAAGGAGTATGCTGTCCGACTCTGGATTCAGCAAAGCTCTGACCAGGTGCTGCTCAATACCATCAAGACCACGGTCCCTGAAAACAAGAAGGATGTACCTTCTCCTTCATAACTAATTGATACTCTAGTTCTACACTGAGCACAATACATCACAAACATTGAGTTCAGAGCGTTAGGCCAACTGTCAGCTTCATCTGAAATACTTTATACCAGTATTAACCTCCTTAATGGTTACTACGCCTCTGCACTTCCAGCATTATTTCTTTCTAGTCAATCATCTAGGTGTCAGTGTACTGTTTGGCCATTCCATGCCGTTTTACTTTCCTCCGACACCTTCTGTTCAGGCTGGAGCATTATAGGCTTTACATCATGTTTGCTACTGAACTACACATATATACAGGCATAAATTAACAATTCACATTCAATTTTCATTAAAAGATACTGAATGTTTCAAGCTTACCACAATTCATAGAATAAACACAGATACGTTGACTAGCAATGAATTCTGGCACAAATACTGGCACAAATTCCCATCTGCTTATGTTCCAGGCTTTTATTTAGCAAAAATATGAGCTGGCTTCAACGCACTGTTGCTTTATCAAGCTTATTTGAACTAGTGGTCTCGAACTAACGCTCCTAAGTGATTATATCAGCGAGTCTGGCCAATGGAGCCACGTTTCGACAAGTGTTTGAAAAAATTTTACCTTCCTACGTCTCCCCTAACAACCAAAGATAGTATTTATAGTCCGACCAATCGTGTTTAGTCTTATATCTGTTGCGCTCCAATCAATTTGGAGTTTACATGGTAGGCTATTTCCGTAACGTAAGGTTTTTTCAAACACGTTATAAAAAAATCTACCACTGAGCGATTCTGATTTTGGGTGTTGTCTGACAGCACCATCATTTTATTTTGGTTATAACTTGTTAATTCCTAGACTATTTGCGTAACGTTTTACATATTCTTTGTCAGCAAGCCCTAAGGAACCCAAATATACAAATTTAAAAGAGCTAAGTGGCTGCGTTCAAAATATGCAATTTCTCTACCTCCTGTTTCGAAGATGTGCTGTCTGGGTACTGTAATGTTTTCAAACGTAAACCCATCTATTGTCATCTTTTCTAATAAGCGTTTTCCAGGTTTTTAAAACCTAACTCTGGGAAGGTTAGTGTTTTTATCACTGTCCGTCTGAAAAAAAGTTAGTGCATGTGGCCTTACACGCGTGATAGTAGTAATTGTGTATCGCGTTACGCTTGTTGGGGTGGCATTAATAGCGAGACGCGTGTTTAATTTTGCATGCGTTCCTGATTTTCAGCCCTCCCTTCTCTCTATCCTTTAGTCCATCTGTCTTTAGTTCGTTTTGGTAACGCAGTATAATTAATGTTAGGATTAATTTAGGTCATTACGCAGTGTGCCTCTCAATGTTTTTCTCAGAAATGCAATACCCGTTTTAATGTGTTGTGGAAACGCTTGTATTTATGCAGTGGCTTATATTTAACGTGGAAACGTTACAATTTGCAGACGAAGCATAAAACAAAGGGGGATTTCGAGTACATTCTTTGTGACAGCACTGTTATTTTACCATTGCTCTTTTCTTTATTAAATATTTATTTGTTAGGCTTTATATTTACCTGATAATTTTATATATGTGGATTAGAATATTTCACGACACCTCCCCTCTTAAAACAGACATCCCATGTCAGTCCTTTATTCTATATACACATAGATAAATGTAAGTCAACTTGACTTTACTCTGCTGTGGTGCTATCATGGTTTTATGTAGTTGGGTCCATTCAGAGTAGGCACTACTCATGAAATCTGCCTCAGACTTCTACAACCAATAATATATTTCGGTTATGTTACTGAACAGCCGCAAGTGTGAGTGCTTGTCTTAATGCTGCTTCGCAACCCGTATTCACCATTTCTCTTCTCTGAGTCTGCGCAATGACATGTCCAGAGAACATTATATTTCCCTCAAAATGTACGTTATGAGGAGATAACATATACCTGGTGATAGCAGAGTTTTCGTAGTGGATCCCATAATCTTCTTATTATCCTGTATGAAACATTCGGAATATCCTCAATCAAAGAGGCAACTCAGGGATTCATTACGTTCCTCCGAAATGTTTACATCCAACAATTTTCTCATCATTCTAGAGAAGACACTAGGCGCATTCTTCAATCCAAATGGCAATCTATTAAACTCATAGTGTCCTTCTGAGGTACTAAAAGCTAGGTATGGTCTAACCTCAGGCTTTACTGGAATCTGATAGTATCCTTTACTCAGATCCACTTTTGAGAAATATTTAGCTTTATTTAGTCTGGCAAACAGCTGATTTGTATCCGGCAATGGATCCACCTGTCCTTCTGTAATAGCATTCAGTCTCCTGTAATCTATACAGAGTCTATGTTCTCCAGAGGGCTTCCTTAAGAGTACAACACCGGAACTATACGAAGATTCACTGTGTGAAATAATTCCTTCCTTCAAAAGATAGTCTATCTCTTCCTTCAAAGCTTTCTCCTTAGCAAACGGAATCGAATATGGTTTCATACAGACAGGTGTGGGGTCTATCAGTTTCATATCATATTCCAATAGGTTTGTATGCCCTGGTCGGTCTGTTAACACCTCTGCATGATTACTTAGAACCTGTTGCACTCTCTCTTTCTGAGTTTTCGTTAAATGTGTACTGATTTTCACCTGTGCTGCTGTCTCACAGGGGTGTAATGGATATTCAAATGATGAAAGTGGTTCCTTTTTTCATCTCCATGGCGATGGACAAGGTCAACAAGTGTGTCTCTTCCTGATGTTCTCTTTCCAAATATTTCTTCAGGAGATTCACATGATAGATTTTTTCTTTCCCCTTCTTATCTATCTTATAATTTGTTCTAGACACCTTCTCTAAAACTGTATATGGACCCTGCCATCCAATTTGTAACTTATTCTGACTCCCGGGCAAAAGAAGCAGTACCTTCTCTCCCACAGCCAAATTTCTGTCTTTCGCCTTCCTGTTATAATAGGCAGCATGTTTCTTCCTGGCTTGTTTCAAATTTTCATTGGCAAGTTTCCAGCCAGTTTTTAAACGAGTGGTCAGCTCATTCACATATTGGTATGAAGATGTAATGTTTTCCTCTGCCTTTTCATCAGTCCACGTTCTTAACAAAGCTACATATGGACCTTTAATTGTGTGGACCTATTTGTCCATGCACCGGTATGGTCTCTTCCACTCGAAGCTCTATAGTGATGATTTTTCCTCCCAGAATTATCATTCACAAAACGACCGCTACCAATTTTTCTTTTGGGGCTTTCTCCCCACTTAAAATTCTTGATGAGAGATTTCCTCTCTACATCTTCTTCCTCCAGTTTGTTTAAGTCCGATTGAGGGATTTTCGGCTTATCCTGGGGTAAGACATCTTTTTGCACTCTCCGCATAGTGGCCATTGTAAAACAGTTAAGTGAAGCTTGTCCGTGAAAAGGGGCTTCCCATTCCATTTGGTCCACTTTATCAAATCTATTTTTCTTTTTATTATCAGGCCTAATTTTGCCCCGTGGCGTGTCCAGGTCCTGATCAATGTTCCCACTTGTGGGTGTTCCCTCATGTGCTATGCTACACCTTTCTACAAAATTCTCAATGTCCCATCTTGCTTTGGGCCAATAATAATTGTGAGCCACCTTTTGAATGATGGTACCTATCTTCTCATGGTCCCCATCTGGTTTCACATGTAGGCTCCTTATTAAGTCTGCCCTATATCTTTTAGGAAGTACCAGCTGTCCCTGACCTTTGGATCTAGCTCCAGTCTTCCTATACATCAACTTGTTTTTCATGTAAAAATCTCCCTTGCCTGGAGTTGTATGACAAGTTGACAATTTTCTGAAACAAGGCTTGAGTGTTTTATCCCCAGCCTGTGCCTTCCTCATCTCTTCTGGAGTGGTATCTAACATAATATCCTCCTCCTGTCTTGAGGTCGACCTGACCTGAAGGGTTGCCATATACACAGGTTTCCTTCTGCAACGGTCAGTGTCATGATTGTCCATCTGACAATTTTTACACCACCTTTTTCCTTGGTTGAAAGATTTTCTTTCATCATATTTCCTTTCATCGAATTGTGGGAATTTATTTTTATTTTCATACCGTGGCCTATCAAACTGGTGCTTACCTTTGTTTTGATCCCTAGGATCAAATTTATTAAAGTTCTGTGGTGCCCTAAAGTTATCCACTTGTTTCTTTTTATTACCTGTTACCTCTGCTTGAGCTGCTTGATACCTTTCAGCAACATTTAGCAACTCACCCAGCCTCTCTGCACCTTGTTCCATGAGAAACTTTCTCAGGTCTGGAGCCATGGACTCTCTTAATTGCTCTATAAGGACCATTTCCTTAAGATCTTGGGTTTTCCCCAGAGAAGTCCATTTCTCCAAGTATGTCTCTATTCGTGCAGAGAACTGGTGATAGGTTTCACCTGACAGTAGTTTAGCATTCCTAAATTTTTTCCTATAAAATTCTGCATTCTTTTCATATCTTAACAAAAGAGCCTGCTTTAGCATGTCATAATTTTCCTGATCACCTCTGCTCATTTTTGCAAAAACTTCATAAGCTGCCCCACGAAGTCCTTGAGATAACTTTAAGCTCCACCTTTCTCTCTCTAACCCATACGTGGTAGCTAATAGTTCATACCTATTTAGGTAGCTCTCTATATCATCGTCTTTCTCAACAAAATGATCTAAATGAAAATTCATAGCTGAGGTTGAGGCTCCTTGGCTAGCAGTGGCATCAGAGGCAAAGGGACTGGCACCATTTTCAGGAGCATGGCCCCTGAAACTCAAACTCCCTTAGTCGTAACTCATGTTCCCTTTGTAATCTCTTATCTTCTGCTTCCCTTTCTGCAGCTAATTCTCTTCCTTTCTCTTTCCCTTTCTGCAGCTAATTTCTTCTTTCTTCTGCTTTCCCTTTCTGCAGCTAATTTCTTTCTTCTCTTCCCTTTCTGCAGCTCAATCTTTGTCTTCTCTTTCTGCTTCCAATTTCTTAGCCTCAGCCTCAATCTGCAACCTCTTAGTCTCAGCCTCAGCCTCAAATTGTAACTTCTTAATTTCCCTTTCAGCCTCTAACTTTCTTTCGGCTTCAAACCTTCTTTCTTCGCGTTCAATAAATTTGTCACATTCCGTAGTGACATAGGCAACCATAACTTGCCCATCTAATCCTAACTCTTTTGCAGTCTGGACAGCAGCAGCTCGACATTTGGCCAGGTCCGCCATTGTCTATCAGGTAAGTTTATACACTGTCTACCTAACAATTCAATCTCTAAATATATATATCTAATGGACAACACAGGCACCGTGAGCTCAACCTTATTTAATTCCACCCAAGGATACCTTTTAATTCTTATATTCCCTGAAGTGAATTACCCCCAATATTTTTAATAGGGAAAGATTCAAAATCCCAAGAGCGAGACCCCAATATATGTGGTGAAGTGGGATGTTATAAATATGTATAGGGGACTTAGTGTACTGACTGAGATCAGCTGTGAAGGTATATATATCTAATAAGAGTAGTGTATTATATATAACCTTACTTGCTGCCACATATATATATATCTCAGTCAGAATTATTCTGGAATAGTGTGATGACTACGTTGTATGTCTAGGGTATGTGTATGATGAAGTGTAAGTCATAACAACAACAGACAGATAAACAATTTAATTTATTCCACCACACTTGACAACACTGTGACACTCACATACATATAACACTCTACAAGGATATCTTAAAGGAGTCACTGATAACTTTTCAAATAACAATATGTATTCATTGCTGTTATGAATGAATATGTGTCCTGATTCAAATACAAAGGGAACCAGGAATCACAATCAATTTTACTTACAAGTTATATGTACAGAATTTATCAATATGAATATTGTAGTGACATATATTATTAAAAGTATCCTATGTGTGTCAGTTGTGTAGTAGTAATATGAGGTAATACTGGTTTTGTTTTGTTCAAGCTCTGTTGGTATTTGTCATCATGACTTCAATAGTTTGTCTTTATTGGAACTAGTATTGGAGATGTTCTCAGTTCCTGATATTAAAACAATTTAATTCCCCTCTTAATGTTATTTTTACAAGGTCATTTTAAGATGGGGGTACATAATTTTGAGCTCAGCTGGCCACATCAGCTTATCTTGCGTGATGGCGGCAGGAAAAGACTCCTCTGCTCGATTTCTCCCCTGGGCTCTGGAGACACCTCACTGATAGCTAAATGGACCAAGGAGTATGCTGTCCGACTCTGGATTCAGCAAAGCTCTGACCAGGTGCTGCTCAATACCATCAAGACCACGGTCCCTGAAAACAAGAAGGATGTACCTTCTACTTCATAACTAATTGATACTCTAGTTCTACACTGAGCACAATACACCACAAACATTGAGTTCAGAGCGTTAGGCCAACTGTCAGCTTCATCTGAAATACTTTATACCAGTATTAACCTCCTTAATGGTTACTACGCCTCTGCACTTCCAGCATTATTTCTTTCTAGTCAATCATCTAGGTGTCAGTGTACTGTTTGGCCATTCCATGCGTTTTACTTTCCTCCGACACCTTCTGTTCAGGCTGGAGCATTATAGGCTTTACATCATGTTTGCTACTGAACTACACATATATACAGGCATAAATTAACAATTCACATTCAATTTTCATTAAAAGATACTGAATGTTTCAAGCTTACCACAATTCATAGAATAAAACACAGATACGTTGACTAGCAATGAATTCTGGCACAAATTCCCATCTGCTTATGTTCCAGGCTTTTATTTAGCAAAAATATGAGCTGGCTTCAACGCACTGTTGCTTTATCAAGCTTATTTGAACTAGTGGTCTCGAACTAACGCTCCTAAGTGATTATATCAGCGAGTCTGGCCAATGGAGCCACGTTTCGACAAGTGTTTGAAAAAAATTTTACCTTCCTACGTCTCCCCTAACAACCAAAGATAGTATTTATAGTCCGACCAATCGTGTTTAGCCTTACATATCATTCCAGCCAATCAGTTCAAATGTAACTTGTGGCCCATTTCCCGTACAATGGTGGTTTAAAAAATCTACCACTGAGCGATTCTGATTTTGGGTGTTGTCTGACATCACCATCATTTTATTTTGGCTATAACTTGTTAATTCCTAGACTATTTGCGTAACGTTTTACATATTCTTTGTCAGCAAGCCCCAAGGAACCCAAATATACAAATTTAAAAGAGCTAAGTGGCTGCGTTCAAAATATGCAATTTCTTCTACCTCCTGTTTCGAAGATGTGCTGTCTGGGTACTGTAATGTTTTCAAACGTAAACCCATCTATTGTCATCTTTCCTAATAAGAGTTTTTCAGGATTTAAAAACCTAACTCTGGGAAGGGTAGTGAATTTATCACTGTCCGTCTGAAAAAAAAGTTAGTGCATGTGGCCTTACACGCGTGATAGTAGTAAGTGTGTATCGCGTTACGCTTGTTGGGGTGGCATTAATAGCGAGACGCGTGTTTAATTTTGCATGCGTTCCTGATTTTCAGCCCTCCCTTCTCTCTATCCTTTAGTCCATCTGTCTTTAGTTACGCCGTGTATAAAATGGAATGAATGAAATATTAAAATTAGGTCATTGATCAGCTTGGTATCTCAATGTTTTTGCAAGAAATACAGCACACGTTTTAATGTGTTGTGGAAACGCTTGTATTTATGCAGTGGCTTATATTTAACGTGGAAACGTTACAATTTGCAGACGAAGCATAAAACAAAGGGGGATTTTGCGTACAGCCATTGTGACAGCACTGTTCTTTACCATTCTTCTTCCTTTTATTAAATTTATTTGTTAAGCTTTACATTTACCTTTTAATTTATATATGTGGATTAGAATATTTCACGACATATACGCTCGCGTATTTAATTATGTATTTAATAAACACTGCACGAGTTCTAGTGGTTAAATCACACATCTATAAATATAGGACTTAACTAAATTTATTAATTATAAATTCCTTCGCGACTTTCAAAGTTAATTTAAGCATTAAACATCTATTATCTTTTTGGAAATAGTATAGCATGTATATCATTACATTTACAACTGGAACTATTGAGACGATTTAATTTAATAGGTTTAAATTAACACAAAATCCAATGAAATAGAATGAATGAACTAGCCCACTGATCACTTTACACAATATATATATATTACCGTTTTGCACAGAAATAGAATTCACTGCAAATATAAATGAAAATCCATAGGATAATCTAGCAAGATTTCAAATATCACTAGTGCTTCTATCAAGTTCTGGCCAGCGAGTGATGAAGTGTATTTCTACGTGATCTGTATATCTACAACTGGAATGCAAGGTGAGTGGGACATGAGAAACTTGACAGCTTTTTTTTATCTCGGACGGATTTTGGGGATCTGACCGCCAGACCAAAGAGAGAAGCCGCCCCTGGCCTCTCGTATCTTCGCTCGCTGCTTGCGTCAGCTTTCCCCGTTCGCTCTGGCTGCGATCGGTTCCGTGCTTAACACCGAGATGCGAAATCGTTTCAGGGACCACTACTGTCTTTGATAGCATGCCGCCCGTCCATCCTGAGATCTCCACCAGTGTCTTTGATCTCGTGCCGCATACTAAATGAGTCCCGGTGGAATCGATTCGCTCTGGCGAAACGAAAAGTCACAACAAATGTTCAGGGGTTCTAATGTTATGAAAAGCTAAAAGTCCCTTTAATCATCCATCATATCAGGGAAAATTCACTTGTCGAACTAGACGTACGTCACACTTCCTAATACGTCTAAGTCTATAATAGTTTCTGTCTATATCAAAATATGTACACATTTGTAATTTGTAATATAGTGATTGTATCACTACTTAGCGGTTCATTGATGTATATTCACCGCTGTTCTTTCATGATTTTTCTTCTTTGTTAATCATGAACTTAAGATACCTAATATGTATTTAATAGATGGAATTTGTGTATGCTTTGTGTCATTGCCAACATTATAGAATACGTTGGTGACACCTCCCTGGAAACATTTATACTTAGAGAAACGCTTTCTCTGAGATTATGAGATATATTCTCACCGGTCGCTCCATGAGTCGACTTAGCCTCACATTTGGCGTTATATGTGTTTTTGATACTTTCATCTGCGCATTATTCATGCGGTGTGAGACTATTGTATGTTGCTCCTAGATGTATTTCCGAGAAAAAAAATGTTTTATTTTGTTTCCCGGGAGGTGTGGTAAGACTGTTACGTGCAGTTTTTCATAACTGATAATGTAGTCTGTCTGTATGCTTGTTATATTTTGAATAAGATTTTTGGGTCTAATGTATTTTTCATTGGAACCATAATCTAAGGGCGAATACTCATCTTTTGCTTTGAGGGAAAGTAAATAGGTAGTTACTCCTTCTTAAAAGGTTATACCAGCTGACTGGATAGGTCAGAGGGGATGCGAACTGCGCATGTCCAAACTAGGGTGTGTAGAAGATTTCCGGCGGGAGGCCGTTTTGTTGAACTGGGTCTGTCAGACGGAATGTCTGATTACTTCTCTGCATTGCCTTTTGGGGACGGAAACTCTTCCACTGTTATTGAAAGTCCTCTGTGTTATTTCTGTTCGTCAGGAAGACGGCAGTTGCTTCTAAGTTGTGTTAGGAATTCGTAGCAAGGTAAAATAACGAAACTTTTACACTTCCTTTGTAAGGATCATATTTTGAGTCAACCGGTGACGAGAGCTCACGAATGGTTGGAAGGCAGAGTATTCTACTTGTTATGCTCGTTGGAGCCATCTAAGACCGTTAGGTCTAGATTTACACACAGAGACCCATGAGAATAGATGTTATTATAAAAAAACCGCATGCATAGCGGTATAGATATTTTGAACTTAGACACTTATGTCTACAGAAGAGGAATCCACAGTGTTTACTGTTTGATAGAGGCCTAATATATATAACTATCTGGAGTGGAAGAACAGATGGGTTATTAGTTATTGCTATGATAACTTTGAAAATGAAAACTCGCCTGAGGTACAAGGGAGTTGTATAAGACTATCTTCGAAAGGACAGCCTATCTTCGATACGTCCGATTAGAGGGATGGACTATGCTAATTTCGTCGCCCGCCATGTTTGGGAGGTTGACTTAAGAAGACTTAAGATGAGTCAGTATGAAACTGCTGAATATATTTATACAGTATTTACCCGTTGTGTAATACGGGGTTTTTTCTGCTAGTTGTGGACTGAGAGATATATTGGAATCTGCAACACTTTGATAATCATATAATTATTGGAACTTATGTACATGCCATTGTAGTGAACTGTTTTCACATCCGTCATGTTCCTGTGTCAATTAATATTACACAAACATAAAGGTATGTTTTCAGGCACTCGTAAGAAATAAAGAAGTAGAACACTTGGACAACAGAAAAACAACAGACGTGAGTGGCTTACCCAGGGTTCGAACCCCGTACCATCCCGTGGGGTCAGTGTGATTCGCTTGATAGCTAGGCGGAGTTGTCGTACGGAAGGTACGGGGTTCGAACCCTGGGTAAGCCACTCACGTCTGTTGTTTTTCTGTTGTCCAAGTGTTCTACTTCTTTATTTCTTACGAGTGCCTGAAAACATACCTTTATGTTTGTGTAATATTAATTTACTGTTTACAGGCCTCGGGTTTCCCTTCCTTATGTGTTATTTATGTTCCTGTGTCATGCTTATATGGAGTTGTCTACGTCCTGTTGCTGTGACCATAATAAATGATGAAAACGTACACAGCTGTTCACCTATATTTTGACTTCATATCTGTAACAAGTACAACGTATGCTTCCAACAACTCCACATCTACACCTTTCAATGTGATGAATGCCACATACACTCTTGTATGTTACGTTTCGTGATATAAGTCTGCACTGCTACACAGATGTCCACCTTAACTAACTTTCCATGTCACACATTCGCGATAAACCATATTACAGCACGATATACCAGTCAATATCCAGTGACAGTACACATCAAGAATACGAACATCTATCATTAAAGTATCAACTTCGTTTGGTAACAGTGACCCAATGTCCTTCTCCCGGATTTGGCGGCTTTTTTTTTCTCTTCAAAACTGCAATTTGTCCCGCTTTTTTCTTCTTCGGATATTTGTCTTCGGTGAGGTCAATCTTATGCAAGTGTGTTCTTTAATGAGCATTTTTCAAGTAAATAGTGAACGAATTTAAAGTGGATGTAATTCAGTTGTTGAAATTATAAGCTATGTTAAATTTGTGATAGATATTCTTAAGTACCGCATGAGTCAAGAGTTTGATGCACGTGATTTATTAAAAACTATCAAGAAATACTTAATTTCGTTCTGAACTTCTAATGACTGCATACTAGTTCTTTGCGGTGCCTGTTCACAAGGAAGACCCGGAGAACAATTATTTTTCATTGAAAGTCAAAGGACAAAAGATAGAAACATACTTGAAGTTACATGCATCTTAAGACGTGTGCCGAGTCCCGAGTTCACGATTTTAACAGCTCCACCTCGCTTAAGACAACCGTGTATTTAAATATGAAACATTAAGTAGTATAAATATCTTAAAACAACCGTGTTTTAATTATGAAACATTCAGTAGTATAAATAAGCTTACACTGTGGATTCCTTCAAAGCAATTTTTCTTCTCTAATATGATTTCAAAGAAGTGCCGTATTCCGAACTCCTTGATTATTAAGAAGAAAATTCTGAACGGTTGAAGAGGATACTTCTTCTTCTTTGATCCGTAGCCGCCGACCGTCAAAGCAGTCAGTGGCCATCACGCCAGGTGGCGTCTTGTAGGGCAACAACAAATTGATTCCACTTTGCTCGGTCGGTGAGGATACTATTCGCCAAAAATCATCGACACTGATTAATATGAAGTGTGTATATATATAAAACGTATTTTAACTAGCTTTAGCCATGTAATGGGCGTCCGATTAGCATCGTAGTTAGAGAGCCTGCTTCTCGCGACAAAGGAGCCGGTTTCAAAGCACGGTGACGTGACGCTCCAGTCTGCCTAGCTGCAAATGGGTACCTGGCTTTGCTACTGAGTTAGGGAAGGAAATAAGCAGTCAGGAAGGAAACTTGTCACCCCACCTTTGTATGTTTGCCACTAGTATGGTGAAGTCTCTAACACTTCACTCCCCTGTGGCAGTATATGCCATGGGACTACCTTTAACTGATTGTAGTCACTGTAATAATAGCTCCTTCAGACATAACTGACTATGGGAATGCGCCCCTGAGGTGACAGCCCTCAGCTACTTATTTTCCTGGTGTTTCTTTCGACGTTTTCTCGTCTCTTCTGCTAGCCGTGAGAGCTTCTTTTCGCCCAATCTGAGGTGGTGCCGTAGACAGCATCGCCACCTGGTGCGATCGGCAGCTTCATCCTGCCAGGTTGCTGGATTTATGTCCAGTGCTCTCATGTCTCTCTTGCACACATCTTTGAACCTCAGCTGCGGTCGCCCAACTGTTCGTGTGCCATCTGCTAGATGTCCGTAGAAGATATCTATCGAGATGCGACTGTAGTAAAGTAAATCTGTGTGACACCCCGCTCAAATTTCCCCGCTTGAAAATTAACTAACTTACTCCAAAAATCTATTAATAACTACCGCATTTGAAATTTGTCTCAAGGCCACCGTAAAATCAACCGCCAACAATTTGACTAAAGAATTTGAATTTTTCTACTACACCAAGTTAAAAAGGTTACTACCCCCAAACACACACCCCCCTCCCCCCTAATATTTATTAACGAACGGCGTAAAAATTAACAACCAATCGGATTGTTACCTCGTTTTATAGTGACGATAAAATTTTTGGTTGGAGTGAGGAAAATGTATAAAATGTGTTTTTACCAAAAATTAAATAATTTATTCCTCAAAAACTAAAGAGAATTAAAAGGAAAGAGATATATGGAATTGTAGCGCTGATATTGATTAACATAATACCATAAAGATTTTCCATTAATAAAACTATCTTGACGTAGAAACATTTATTTTATTAATATTTTCAGTTCGGGAAAAAGCACAATTAATTACTTTAAAATTACACAGATGAAAACGGGGAGAAATAAATAAAGGAAACCTGTAAGGGTAGATAGAGGAAAGCTGACCGTTTAATAATCAATTTTGATATTAAAAATCGGTCTATAAATAACTGAGATATATAATATATAAATAAAATCAGACGAGCGAACACACTGAACAACGCTCAATGTTTATGGTCCAAAATTAGTTAGTTTTTTTGACGCGTCTTTTGATTGGCTGGTTGGAATTGATAACTTTTAACCCTGCTTGAATAAGTCCGCCATTTGAGAAAAACTTAAGCACAGACAGGTTGAGAGCAGATGCGCGGATCTTGTTTACCGAGGCGGCGTCCGAGCTCGTATGGTGAAAATATGGTTGCATTATCTTCAAAAAAGACCTGTCTTTCCTGTGGCTTTTCTGCCATCCTGCAACTTTGAGCTGGGGAGTTCTGAGCTCCAGTCTCTTTCCCAGACATTTTATCCTGGCCTGGCACGCATACAGAGGACCCCACTTCTGGTTAAGTTAGCAGTTGGGGATAGGTGGGGTGGCACACTGTGCATTCCCCGTCATCCAGGGGGGCTCTCCAACTATGCAGAGCTTGCACAATGCTGTGCTCTGGTTCTGGGCTCTCCCAAGGAATCCTCACGTCCTGCACAGAGCCACTTCCAGATACCCTCCACCTGTCATCTCTCCATTGTAGAAATCTCCTGCATGCGGCCATCCAGTCAAGAGCCAGTATTAAGTCTGGTGCCCAAGTGATCCCCCTAAGCTTAGTGTGCAATGCTGGGTTCTCAACATGCTGCAACACAGGGGGATTGTGATGCTCAGCCATCTCTCTCAACTCTGCACCGATAAGTGACATCGGGGACTTAACTGTGCCTCAGTACTGGGAGGCCCCGTTTCCGGGTACACCACACACAGCCAATTGAGGCAACGGTCGTCGTGGGCGTGTCTTAAGTGGGGAAGTTGTGGAGTCTTCCTGTCCATGTTCTTGCACATCCTAACACTGCCCGTAAGACATCGGAGGTTTGGAGAGTAGCCTTCTCTGCTTTTTTGAGCCGGGGTGGGCTCCTCAGGTAAGTCTCGATGGGGATCGGGACGTGTCCACGCGCCAGTGGGCCCAGCATCGGCCGCATCTGATGGAGGACTTGCTCTGCCAGGTATGAGTTAGTAAGTTTTAACATGGTCATCTTCATGGCATTGTGATGCTGGGGTGTCTGTGGATTTCCTACCACCCCGGGTAGAAGCCAGAAGTGTACTGTGCCAGCTCTGGGGGAGATAAAGGGGGTGTTTCTGCATCTCCTTGTGATACGTAGCCAAGGTAGGGCTCACAATGCTCATTCCCCGCCACCAAATTGCCTGCTGGTTACACCGAGTTCTCCGAGGCTCTAGGCATGTGACCAAGAGTTGAAGGCAATAGGATCGTCACCTCCTGAGTCTCTGTGCCTGCATGATGGGTTCCGATCTTCAGGGAGCAGTCCACACTCGTTTCCACTCCCAAGACTTGTTCAGTATCCATCTGGCTCCTTCCCACCCACTGAGGGCGTTTACGGTGTAGTGCACCGGTTTTATTATCGAGGTTTGCTCCTCTAGATCCATTGTGTTTAGCCTGAGGATTCGCACCCTCAGTTACCAGGACTACCTCGAGGAGGGTGTGGCTCTTCACCACGCACAACGATCTTGGGGTATGAGAGGTTTTGCTAGGCCAAGAGACTGACACCGCAATGGTCGCTCCTTTCATGAACAAGAATTCACTAGGCCTATGGTGAAGCAAGGGGGGAAACCCACTACCCACAACACCAACACATCATACCCCCTGTCTGTAAAAGACTTTGCCGCAGAGAACAGATGCAAAGCGTTAGTGACAAATGCCTTTGCCGTCTGTACGACACAGCAGTCTGGAATTGAGCCATTTTCTGCTAGTCAATCCTGTGATTGTGTGATTATTCTTTACGTGCGGTAAGATAAATAAGTATTAGTATTTCATAAGCATGTAAATGGCCACAGACTGTGCGCCATATTTTGTTGTTCGACATTGCCAGTTGGAAGAGGTTACGACATCCTAAGTAGGAAGTGCCTAAGCCGACTTAGAGGGAAGTAAAACTAATTTGTGTTTGAATATTGCCATAAAATCTTACGACTGTAAGTCCAGAGGCCACTAGCAATCTTCTGCAGTGCCACAGTGTTCTAATGACACAGGAAAACATACCTAGGATGTTTGAACAAAAGATTTAACAGGTCACAAGAAAAAAATTGTATACCCCAGCTGATTTTAGGGAGGACAATCAATGCTTAAGGTGACATGGGAGTTGCAGCCATATGGAAAGAAGAATGTAAACACAGAACGGAGTGAAGTCAAAGAAAATAGGGTCTGGTGCAAATGGTTCGCACACGTGACTGACCCCAAAAAATCTTAGTATTGATTAGTTGTGGAATTGTTATAGCCAGCATATAAAAGGGAGGGAATATCCTTCTTTTTCAGGGTTATATTGCCTATTACTTAGTGGTGGCAGGAAACCTGGTGCAGGCAGACCTTGTGTACATTAAAGCCTCGGTAAAGCTGCATGCTGCATCTGTGGTCAGAAGACAACTCTTGTGTTGACCTTGCATAGTCTACAGTCATCCACCTCAGACAGGCTGTCAGGTCAAGTCCCTTTAAATGGGCATATGATATCTCATTTTAACAATTTCCACAACCAGAACAGAAATTCCTGTGGGCGTGATGATACCAACAGACCCTCACATAATTGACTAGTTGTTATAGAAAGTATTAAATCAGACTGTGGGATACACATACAGTGACACTTTAATATACCAGTTATGGACAAAGGGTCCTCTTTATTTATTTATATGTTGTAAATAAAATTTTCTTGATTTGAAAACATTCCTGTCCCAAAAGAATTGAGGTACAGGAAAATAAAAAAATTGTAATATATTAATATAACTTTACCAACAGTCTTACTTACTTCACTTTTATTGAGTTAAAGTTATGTTTGACATTGTTCATACATCACAATAGATACATTACCCTAGACACTTGCCACACAACATCACAGAGATTATTTTACACAGAGTGAGATCTTAGAGAGGTAGCGGATAGGGACCCTGAGAACATCATCATCATCAATTAGACTCAGGGAACTTACACAGCTGGACCTCACTTTGTTTACCCTTAGTGTAGTAACATCAATAACCTCTCACATACCACATATTGGGGTCCTGTCCGGGATTATTTTACCACCATAGACCCAGGGTATCCCCATTGTTATAATATAATTAAAATTAATCATTTGTGGAAATTGGATGAGTTGTCATTGCCTATAGTTCAGTACTTTAGTCATATTTGTTTATTTATACTGTAAGATTAATAAATTTTGTATGAGAGAAAAGATGGCAGACTTGGCCAAATTCAGATCTGCTACTGTGCAGACGGCAAAAGATCTTGGCATGAGTGGGGACCTTCTGATTCAGTATGTTACTACTGAATGTGACAAATTTATTGATAGGGAAGATAGGAGGTTAGCTGAAGAGAAAAGGTTACAATTAGAAGCAGATAAAGAAGAGAAAAGATTAAAATTAGAGGCAGATAAAGAGGCTAGGAAATTAGAGGCTGATAGGGAGGCTGAAGTTAAAAGATTTCAAGTAGAGGCTGAAAGAGAAGAAAAGGGATTGCAACGGGAGGCAGAAGAGAAGAGATTGCAGATGGAGGCGGACAAAAAGGAAAAGAGATTGCAAAGGGAGGCAGAGGAAAGGAGATTGATGATGGAAGCAGATGAAAAAAGATTGCAAAGAGAACATGAATTAAGATTAAAAGAACTGGAACTTCAAGGACATGTTCCAGAAAATGGAAGCAGCCCATCTACCTCTGATACTACTACAAGTCAGGGGGCCTCCAATTCAGCCATGAATTTCCACTTAGATCCTTTTGTAGAGAAAGAGGATGACATTGAGTCATTTTTAAATAGGTATGAGAGACTAGCTACAAATTATGGGTTAGAGAAGGAGAAGTGGAGTTTAAAACTATCCCAAGGACTTAGGGGAACATCTTATGAAGTCTTCTCCAAGCTAAGCAGAGAAGACCAAGAAGATTATGATCTTCTCAAACAAGCCTTATTAGTTAGATACGAAAAAATAGCGAATTTTATAGGAAGAAATTTAGGAATGCTAAGCTGCTTTCTGGGGAGACCTACCACCAATTCTCTGCCAGGTTAGAGACTTATTTGGAGAAATGGACTGCTCTGGGGAAAACCCAAGATCTAAAGGAAATGATTATGACAGAGCAATTAAGAGAGTCCATGGCTCCAGACCTGAGAAAATTTCTCACGGAACAAGGTGCAGAGAGGTTGGGGGAGATTCTCAATGTTGCTGAGAGATATCAGGCAGCCCAGTCAGAAGTAGCTGGAGCAAAAAGGAAACAAGCAGAAAGTAATAAAGCCCCACAAAACCAGAATAAATTTGAAAATAGAGATCAAGGTAATAGATTTAAACCCAACTATGATAGGCCAAGATTTGACCCTAGAGACAGAAACCCGCAAGTAAATGAAAGGAAACCCTACAGACCAGAAGGAAAATGGTGTAAATTTTGTAGGTTAAATAACCATAATACAAAAGACTGTAGGAAGAAAACCCCTCCATATTTCGCTGCATGCCTTAAAACAGGAAACAAGGGAAAGAAGGAACAACCTACTGGACAGCAGGAACCTCATCATCCCCCTGTATGTGAAGAAGTAGTATGCAATGGGGCCACTATTAAGTGCCTTTATGATACTGGATTGGATTTTGACTCAGTCGTGAGTTCTCACCTGGTGCACCCAGATCAATATACCACAGAAACAGTGGAGATACAAGGGGCAACCAAGGAAGTAGCAACCATGACACTTCCCATTGCAAGAATAAATATAAAAACTCGCTATGTGGAAGGAGTGATTAGAGCAGCAGTGATAAACGAACCAATCTACCCTCTGATATTGGGGTGTAGATATGTGTTTTTGGGAAATCCCAAAAGACCAGTGATTATGGCAGCAGTACAGACCAGGTCACAGTCAAGGAAGGAGGAAGATAACCCAATAAATACTCATCCAGAGGAGATGAGGAAGGCACAGGCTGAGGATAGGTCACTAAAGCCGTGTTTCAGGAAACTCCCAAAAAGCCATACCCCTCCAAACAAAGGAGACTTTTATATGAAGAACAAGTTAATGTATAGGAAGGCTGGAACTGGATCAAATGGTCATGGACAGCTAGTACTTCCAACTTCATATAGGGAAAAGGTGATGGAGTTAGGACATGCTATCCCCTTCAGTGGTCATATGGGATCAGCGCCACAGGACAGCGTATAGCTTGTCATTACTTCTGGCCAGGGATAACGGAAGATATAAAAAGGTATGACAAATCCTGCCCAGAATGCCAAAGGGTAGCTCCAAAACATTGGGGACTGCACCTGCAACTTTAGGGGAGATGCCAATCATGGGAAAACCCCTTTTGAGAGAGTTGCAGTGGAATATTGTTGGACCTCTCACACGTACCAAGAGGAGAAACCCTTTTACATTCTTACTCTGGTAGAACTTGTTCTATATGGGGAGAGGCAGTAGCCATGTCATCAATCGACCTCAAAACAGTGGCAGAGGCTTTCCCTTGGTACAATATTCACAAGGTTGGTTTTCCCCACCAGAGTTGACTGATAAAGGCCCCACACTTTCAAGGGGAGGCTAACTGAGGAAGTTTTCAGGATCTTTCAAGCCTGCACTTTCACTGTAGTCCGTATCACCCCCAAGGGAACGGGCAGTGGAAAGGTTCAACGGGACACTTATTTCCAATCCTGCGAAAGCTGGCCCATGAAAAACCTGACACATGGGATCAATATTACCCGCGGCCTTGTTTGCTTATCGGAAGTCCCACATAAATCAACAGGAATGGCACCGTCAACATTGTTATTTGGCCGGCCAATCAAAGGTCCATTGGAAGCCTTATTGAGGACATGGACAGATGAGAAGGCAGAAGAGACTGTAACCTCATCATACCAGTATGTGAACGAGCTGACCACTCGCTTAAAAACTGGCTGGAAACTAGCAAATGATAACCTAAGACAAGCCAGGAAGAAACATGCTGCATATTATAATAGGAAAGCGAAGGATAGGGAGCTTGCTGTGGGGGGAGAAGGTGCTTCTTCTGTTACCCGGCAGCAGCAACAAACTTCAGATTGGATGGCAAGGTCCATACACAGTTCTAGAAAAGGTATCTAGAACTAACTACAAGATAGACAAGAAAGGAAAGGAAAAAGTCTATCATGTGAACCTTCTTAAGAAATATCATGATAGAAGAAACCTGGAAGGGGCACATTTAATGACCTTGGCCATAGCCACTGAGATGAAAAATGAACCTCTCACCTCTTACGAATACCCCCTAAAACCATGCGAAACTCCTGCACAGGTAAAAATCAGTAATCATCTGACAAAAGGGCAGAGGGAGAAGATTCAAAAGGTTCTGGAGAATCATACAGACGTGTTAACGGACAGACCGGGGCACACTAACTTGTTGGAATATGATATGAAATTACTAGACCCAACACCCATCTGTATGAGAGCCTATACTATCCCATTCGCAAAAGAGAAAGCTTTAAAAGAGGAGATAGATTATTTGTTACAAGAAGGGATTATTTCTCACAGTGAATCTCCTTATAGCTCCAGTGTGGTATTGTTGAGGAAACCCTCTGGGGAACATAGACTGTGCATAGATTACAGGAAACTGAATGCTGTCACAGAAGGTCAGGTGGATCCATTACCTGATACTAACCAACTGTTTGCCAGATTGAATAAGGCAAAATATTTTTCCAAGGTAGATCTCAGTAAGGGATATTATCAGATTCCAGTGAAGCCTGAGATTCGACCTTATCTGGCCTTTAGCACCTCGGAAGGGCACTATGAGTTCAACATGTTGCCGTTTGGATTGAAGAATGCTCCGAGTGTGTTTTCCAGAATGATGCGAAAACTATTGGATCCCCTGAAAAACCCATGTATTACGAATTTCATGGATGATATCCTCATCGCTACGGAAACCTTTGAGGAACACGTTGACTCTCTGAATATGTTATTTGACAGACTCAGAGAGGCAAATTTAAACGGCTAGACCAACAAAATGTTGTATTGGATGCAAGGAATTGGAATTTTTGGGACATACTGTACATCAGGGAAGCATGACCACTGATCCTAAGAACCTGGAGAAATTGCAGAGGGCACCCAGACCACAGACTAAGAAGGATGTGAGATCCTTTGTCTCACTTTGTGGTTTTTACCAAAAGTATATTAAAAATTTTAACTCTGTGTGTTCTCCTCTGACGGATTTAACTCGTAAAGGGAAACCAGATAAAATAGAATGGTCAGCAGAATGTGAGTTGGCATATAATGAGTTAAAGCAAAAACTCACCAGTAAGCCCATATTGAAATTACCTGATTTGAGTCAGGAATTCGTGGTGAGAACGGACGCTAGTAATGTGGGATTGGGAGCCACGTTGTTGCAAAGAGCATCTTCACCGGACGGGGAATTGAGCCCAGTTGCTTATGCCAGCCGCAAATTAAACAGTGCGGAAAAAACTACTCAACCGTAGAAAAAGAATGTTTGGCTTTGGTCTGGGCGATAAAGAAATTCCAGATCTATCTGTACGGTATGCATTTCGTGGTCCAAAGTGATCATCAGCCCCTGGTTTTTCTTGCTCAGGCAAAACATGGTAATGCACGGTTGTTAAGGTGGTCACTTCTCATTCAACCTTACTCGTTTACCATTGAGTATATTCCTGGATCGCAGAACGTTGGGGCAGATTTCTTGAGTAGGCACCCACCTGCAGGAAACCAGGATCACACAAAGGCATAGAGGCGTCAATTTGATCGAGATTGTAACACAGATCATAAAGCTGCACTAGTGGTGCAGGCTTTTAACAGGGGAGATATGTAGTAAAGTAAATCTGTGTGACACCCCGCTCAAATTTCCCCGCTTTAAAATTAACTAACGTACTCCTAAAATCTATTAATAACTACCGCATTTGAAATTTGTCTCAAGGCCACCATAAAATCAACCGCCAACAATTTGACTAAAGAATTTGAATTTTTCTACTACACCAAGTTAAAAAGGTTACTACCCCCCAAACACACACAGCCCCCCCCCCCTAATATTTATTAACGAACGTCGTAAAAATTAACAACCAATCGGATTGTTACCTCGTTTTATAGTGACGATAAAATTTTTGGTTGGAGTGAGGAAAATGACTAAAATGTGTTTTTACCAAAAATTAAATAATTTATTCCTCAAAAACTAAAGACAATTAAAAGAAAAGAGATATCTGGAATTGTAGCGCTGATATTGATTAACATAATACCATAAAGATTTTCCATTAATAAAACTATCTTGACGTAGAAACATTTATTTTATTAATATTTTCAGTTCGGGAAAAAGCACAATTAATTACTTAAAAATTACACAGATGAAAACGGGGAGAAATAAATAAAGGAAACCTATAGGGGTAGATAAAGGACAGCTGGCCGTTTAAAAATCAATTTTGATATTAAAAATCGGTCTATAAATAACTGAGATATATAATATATAAATAAAACCAGACGAGCGAACACACTGAACAACGCTCAATGTTTATGGTCCAAAATTAGTTAGTTTTTTTGACGCGTCTTTTGATTGGCTGGTTGGATTTGATAACTTTTAACCCTGCTTGAATAAGTCCGCCATTTGAGAAAAACTTAAGCACAGACAGGTTGAGAGCAGATGCAAAGCGTTGGTGACAAATGCCTTTGCCGTCTGGACGACACAGCAGTCTGGAATTGAGCCATTTTCTGCTAGTCAATCCTGTAATTGTGTGATTATTCTTTACCTGCGGTAAGATAAATAAGTATTAGTATTTCATTAGCATGTAACTGGCCACAGACTGTGCGCCATATTTTGTTGTTCGACATTGCCAGTTTGAAGAGGTTACGACATCCTAAGTAGGAAGTGCCTAAGCAGACTTAGAGGGAAGTGAAACTAATTTGTGTTTGAATATTGCCATAAAATCTTACGACTGTAAGTCCAGAGGCCACTAGCAATCTTCTGCAGTGCCACAGTGTTCTAATGACACAGGAAAACATACCTAGGATGTTTGAACAAAAGATTTAACAGGTCACAAGAAAAAAATTGTATACCCCAGCTGATTTTAGGGAGGACAATCAGTGCTTAAGGTGACAGGGGAGTTGCAGCCATATGGGAAGAAGAATGTAAACACAGAACGGAGTGAAGTCAAAGAAAATAGGGTCTGGTGCAAATGGTTCGCACACGTGACTGACCCCAGAAAATCTTAGTACTGATTTTTTTTTTCGTACTTATTATTAATGTCTAATCTGACATTGATTTTACGTGAGTATCCCTTTTTTTCTTGTGCAGAGACAGGTGGCCCTCGCCATTCAGGCAGATACTCGCCAATTTCGGAGGTACCCATTAGAGCTGGGTCGGCTCAGGAGCCGCCAGTCCCTGGTCGACGACACTCCTTCAAATGTCTTCGCCAGGTCTCAAGTTAATCCAGTCCAAATCCCGGTCGACGAAAAATCCTCAAATGCCGTCGGCCGGGTTTGATCCTGGATCAGTCGGCCGGCGTTTAAACAATTTCTGACAACCTGTGAACATGGGAAATTCCTTTGTGGGCGTAACCACCTACGCTTTTGATGCATATTGATTATTGATTAGTATTGTGGCCAGAGGTAAAGGGCAGTCCATTAAACTAATATTGACCGCCAGTATGTTGATAGATTGCACCTACTCGTGTCATTATCAACACATTCAAAACAAACGGCTCGTAATTGTTATAGATGTGACAAAAGATAATAATTTGGCCCCACTTAAATCCATGTTTTTTTGAGGAAGTGACAGAAAAGATTACACTTTGTGTCCTGCACTTATGCCAGATTTCTTTTTTAGGAACCAGCCCGTTATTTTTTGCATTGTTATTTTGACATCTAATATGGGCGGAAGAAGTAAACCTTTTGAAATTAAATTTTGAGCAAGGTTTGGCAGCTAATGAATTTGTGAGGGTTTACCTGGCCTTTTGTTAGGTTCTCAATATAATATTGGACGTACTTCCCAGCATCAGCACATACAACAACCAAAGGTTAAGACTTAGTTGTTAAAGGGCGGGGAATATATTTTTTATTTTCTTGTCAAAATGTCCTTTGATGTGTTATTGCCTAAGGAAAATTCTCCGATAATTTTTGGTTCCTACCATTGGTATAAGAACTACGGATTATTGGAAACCAGGAGGATATGCACACTGCTAGCTATATATAAGACGTACATCTACACTGGCCTTGATCAAGGGTTGTTTGGGGAAAGGGACCCTGATCAAAACTTGGCCTTTTTTCACATTATATTGCCTATTACTTAGTGGTGGCAGGAAACCTGGTGCAGGCAGACCTTGTGTACATTGAAGCCTCGGTAAAGCTGCATGCTGCATCTGTGGTCAAAAGACAACTCTTGAGTTGACCTTGCATAGTCTACAGACATCCACCTCAGACAGGCTGTCAGGTCAAGTCCCTTTAAATGGGCATATGATATCTCATTTTAACAATTTCCACATCCAGAACAGAAATTCATGTGGGCGTGATGATACCAACAGACCCTCACAATATTGACTAGTTGTTATAGAAAGTATTAAATCAGACTGTGGGATACACATACAGTGACACTTTAATATACCAGTTATGGACAAAGGGTCCTCTTTATTTATTTATATGTTGTAAATAAAATTTTCTTGATTTGAAAACATTCCTGTCCCAAAAGAATTGATGTACAAGAAAATAAAAAATTGTAATATGTTAATATAACTTTACCAACAGTCTTACTTACTTCACTTTTATTGAGTTAAAGTTATGTTTGACATTGTTCATACATCACAATAGATACATTACCCTTAGACCCTTGCCACACAACATCACAGAGATTATTTTACACAGAGTGAGATCTTAGAGAGGTAGCGGATAGGGACCCTGAGAACATCATCATCATCAATTAGACTCAGGGAACTTACACAGCTGGACCTCACTTTGTTTACCCTTAGTGTAGTAACATCAATAACCTCTCACATACCACAGCGACCATCTGCCATTCGGCAGACATGGCCAAGCCAGCGTAGTCTGCGCTGTCTAAGCAGTGTATACATGGTCTAAAGGCCAGCATTTGACAACACCGACGACATTTGTCAGTTTGTCCTTCCAAGAAATACAATATTCACCGTAATAGTACATTAAATGAATGAAATTAATATTTTGGTCTTGTAACTTTTCTTGTTTTTAACGTCAAAACGAAAGAACATGTCCTCTTTTTGAGAAAAAAACGATATGGTCACCCTATCTTTGGTAGATTTGTTCTTTAATTCTGTTTGTATTTGACCTCGGTTGTGGCATATCCGGATTACACTGTGAGAATGGCGTGTTTTAATTACCACTAATCAGCAGAGCAAACACGCCTGTATTATGTTAAGCACGCGTATATACGGCTAGTTTTAATGATACTAACTTAAAGTATCCACAAGTATATTTCGTGCTGAAAAATCATTCATATAATTATCATCATCTTCTTTTTCCTTTTTGCTTCTTATGGAGCATGAAAACCACTACTGCAGCGAATCCTCCCTGCCCCAAGCATTGACATGCTCTAGTACTGATAGTTTGTGTAGTTAATATGTTTTACATGATTAGGTCGCGGTCTCAGGTGCAAACCTCATATTACTCCTCTTGTACGACATACCTGAGGGAGCTGTAACTGTGTTCTTTCTTTGTCTCATTAGATAACCCCCACCCCCCCTCCCCCCGGGAACTAATTATGCGACCCAAATAATGTGGCAGATGTGTAACACTGGCGTTGGTGTTAATTTTTTTTTTACGGTTATTCATCATAAACTTTCAAGGTGTCACATACTTGAAGTTACATGCATCTTAAGACGTGTGCCGAGTCCCGAGTTCACGATGTTAACAGCTCCACCTCGCTTAAGACAGCCGTGTATTTAAATATGAAACATTAAGTAGTATAAATATCTTAAGACAGCCGTGTTTTAAATATGAAACATTCAGTAGTATAAATAAGCTTACACTTGTCCGCAAATAAATGTCTCTTTTTTGGTGCGTGTGTCAAGTGTCAGTGTATATGTGAAAAAAATCTGCCACACAGGCTAATGAATCATAACGTTGCAGTAGAGGAAACATGAATCTCATAATGAAAATTAGATATGAGACGAGACAGGAGAATACGGCAGTAGTGAGGGTTGAGAGCAGCTAACAAATGATTACTGGGCCGTGTGGTGTAACTTGTCTTGTCTTTGCGTAAAGCAATTGGTAACACAAGCAGGACTGAAGAGACAGAAGAATGGTTGGACATTACTGAGAGATCATACTACTAGGGGTTTTAGAAAATTTAAAAAAAATGAAAAATTCGTGGTTTCAGAACAGTCAAGATGCAGCCCGATCAATCAGTGGCACCAGCACAGAATGTCAGAATGATATGTGGCAGGAAACGGTTCTCCTAGGAGAAGACGGAGTGGCGGACACCCATACCAGTAGAGACGGAAAAGCGGGTCTTCATATCGGATTTTGGAATGTAAAGTGCAATCTTTACTATCTTGCAATATAATACATTTATATACTTATTATGTTCGCAAATATTTTGTAAACAAAGTATTTCCTTTTTTAAGTGCTTAAGGAGAAGTCATTTGTGAGTGACTTCCCTTGAAAGGAGTTCCGTCATCTTCGATCGGACTCCGCGGACGAGTCTAGGCCTACTGCGATTTATTCTTTGGCTGGGTAGGAATAGATTGTTCTTGCTTCAGTATATCTATGGCCTGAATTTATACGTAGTGTTTGTATGAGTAGGACGAGTCTGTCTTATATATGGATATCTTTACATTTCTAAGTCGAACTATGTTGGTTGTCGCTAGAAAAGGTCAAAGGCTATGCAGCGGAAGTATCGCTAGCAGGGGGGTGTGATTCATGGCCGTCATCCTGTCGGGATGTCGAATTTTGTTGTAGCAGGCTTATCGCCGAAAAGTGATCTATAAGTAGATGGGGAAAAGTGATAGTCATTTAGACATGTTGTATGTACTTTACCCCAGTGTTTATTCTCTTTTGCCAAGGAATGGCAAAGTTATATTTCGCATAGAAAGGGAAAACCACAATTTATTATGAACTTGGGCTTCGCCATCGTTGTCGATAAGCAGATGCACAGTGGTACTTTTGAAAAGAATATTTATTCAAAGGAAGATGACATTCCTATGTATCAGCACTAGATTATATGATATTATTCAATTACCTCTATGATAGAAGCTATGAAGAAATGAGGACATTTAACGAATGACCAATTTTGGTCTGTATCCAATAGTGAGTGAAGCTCACGAGAGAAGCACAGCCATGTTGAAATCCATATACTTTGTATTTATCGAGTGAGAAAAAGGGATGCCTGTACTATCGCTCGATGAACCAAGAGATCACTGCTACATGTGAGAACCCATGTCTGGGATTCCTATATCTTTATGAAAATATATATATATTGAACTTTACGTGAAGGGATATTCGCTAGACGAGGTTAGGTCTAGGAGCCTTCCTATATATTGGTTATGGTCTGACGTGCCCAGTCAGTAAAGCCAGATGATTTACATGATGGAACTCTGAATGCTTATTTACGAATGCTCCATTATGATATTTGCCAAGCATGAATGCTAACTTAAGATGATATTCCTGTGACCAACATTATGCTGTCTATGTCGACATTTGTTCCTGTAACCATACACGTACTGTCCAAGTGTGCGTCTCATTAAATGTTATAAAAAGACCACCGTAGTTCCAGTACTTCTTGAATTCGAACAGTGTGAGCATGAGTGATGTACTACCAACCTGTCAACTCTATCGAATCATTCTACCATTCGCGTTCTGACATTCATATACACACTCATTGTCTACACTCACATTCTTGTCGGAGCCTCATCACGTTCCAGGACAAGATGACCTGTATGACCAAAACTGTGCTGGGTTTAATGAGTTGACAATCGTTACACTTTACTACACCAGTCCCAACATCTACATTTATCAACTGATTGGCCAGTGTTGATTTAACAACTGGTGTGCCAGCTTCCTGGGTCAACCTGCACAGTGACCATATTGAGAAGTAAACTACTGAGACCAGACGTTCCTTGGGGTCTGTTACGACACACAAATACATCAACAGTACAACTCTACAGTGATGTCAGCGTGACCTGTCCTGTCGAGAGTATGCAGTAACTAGGTCAGCGTTTGTTGACATTTGGTTCGTTGGACATTTGCGATACAACAACTGACAGTGTTACACAGCAAGCTTGGTTGAAACATAGAACATTACACATCAGGACTGGAGAATATTTGACAGTGTTTGCGAAAGGAAATGTTATTGAACTGAGAAGTCCTACATCGATTGTTATCATTCACATCAACGATGGAGCTTCTATTTCTGTGTTGAATTTAAAATAATTAGACCAGAAGTATTTGTTTAATAAAGTACCACAGTACTGTACTATTAGGCAGTGTAACTGAGCCTTCTTTACAACACATTCTTTCTGCAACACTCTATTTACATCATATTGCCATACTATTTATGCATTTATGTATTTATGTTTAAATATTTATATGTGATATTTGTTTGTATCCAGCGGGTTGTTGTTTTGGTTGGGCGGTGTCACACAACAGAGTATCCCACGTAATAGAGGGTCTGATGTGTGCGTTTCTATAGGTGCAATTTTCTTGATTGAAAATTTGCTGCGACAGCTGTTGCTATTAGTGTTAGCTGTGAAGACTGTACTCATTGTTGTTTTTGTAATATTCCTCTGTTCTTTAGTTTGTTTTGATTTGTTTGTAATTTGTTGGTCTACCCTATTCTATCTTTCAGTTCTATTCTCAATTTATATTTATATACTGTGGCGTTATTTGTATTTGTTATCCTCTTGCGGTTTATCTTTTATTGTTTTTCCCATTTGATTTATTTCATTTCCGCAAATGTTTTCATGTTCTTCTGTATAACTGTTTTGTTTTGTGCCTGATCGACATACACTATTTAAAATATAGTTGATCATATAAATTGATGTACAAGAATCAACTGATAGTTAATTGCTATTGCTAAAGGTACACAGTTGATGATATAAAACACTATTTCTGGTGCACTGCACTTATATTATAGAGTGAACCAGCAACTTATAGCTGTTATTATATAAGGATTTATACAAGACCTTTGTAAGGCTTGTTTCCCACAGTGATTGGGATAGTTAAGTACTATTTTCCACAGGTTACAAAGTTATCATACAAGGTCTTTGATTAAGACTAAGAAAGTGAATTTATTTACTTTTGCAAATTACTGATCTTATTAGACAAGATGTCTACATTAGATTATTTTATCACACAAGGCAAAGCTCTTGATAAGACTGGTCAGCAATTAGAAGAATGGGCAGTTGCTCAATATGACAAAGCATTAGCTGCTGCTGCTGAAGAAAGAAAAGCATTGATTGAAGAAAAGAAATTAGCAGCTGAGGAGAAAAGATTAGAAGCTGAGGAAAAAAAATTACAAAGAGAGTATGAACAAAAGAAATTGCAGATACAGACTGATGAAAAAAGATTCCAGATGGAAATGGAAAAAGAGAAAAGAAAAGATGAAGCTGCTGCTGCAGAAGAGAGAAAAAAAAAAAGAGAACATGAACACAAAAAAGAACTTTTAGCATTTGAGTTAGAAAAGTTAAAGTTAACAAACATAAGTAATGTTAATCAAGCATCTGGTGGTAATGGTAAACCCTTTACTTACAAGGTCAAGGTACCAGCGTTCAACCCTTCCAGTGATGACATAACATTCTGGCTAAATAGATTTGAACGCTCTTGTCGAGCCCATAATGTGGACAAATCACAATATGCTAACCAGTTATCAGAAAATCTGAAAGGTGATTCTCTGACTAGTTTAAGTTTGGTTGAAGAGGCTGACAAAGATAACTATGATGTTATTAGGGCAGCCTTATTAAAGAAGTATCAGTTGTCTGAAGAGGGTTATCGGAAGTTGTTTAAGACAATGGTGCCTGAGGCAGGTGTAGAATTCTCAGAATTCATTGCAAGGACACGTCTTACATTTGATCGTTGGATTGAGCTATCCAAAACAGAAAAGACTTATGAAGCACTTATGGACTTGATACTCAGAGACAAGATTATGTCAAGTATAAATAAACCTTTCCTCGAATTCTTACATGAGCGTAAACCTAAGTCTCTAAAAGAAATGGAACAGTATTGTACCCAATACGTCACTGCACATCCGGACGTAGCTATTAGCAACAGTAAGGTTAAAGAAGGTATGCCAGTTGCTTCTGCAACACCATACAACCCTAATCACTCTCACAAATTCCAAGGACCTCAAAATAGGTTTAATAAAAAAGGTAACTATTACAGTTATCAGAACCAAGGTAACCAATCATTTCAGGGTTCTTCTTCGAATACCTGGAGAAGAGCTGACAGCCCTCGATTCAGGGGTGGTCATAATTACAGGAACTTTCGCAAAGGAAGTCATTCTAGAAACTATCCAAGTTTTCCTTCATGGAGACAACAAGATCATAATTACCGAGATACTCATTATAATGAATATGATGATAGTAACCAAAGGAGCTATGATTCAAACCCGAGTAGGGGTTATAATAGTGGAAACAATGATAAGTACAGAGGCAATAATAACAGAGGTAGAGCACAATTCAAAAAACATAAAGCTCATTACCAGGCGAACTCTGCACAGCAAGAGTCCCACGAAGCCTATAAACAAAATAAAGATAATGATGACTCTAATAATATGGCATGTGCCGCTTTTGATTTTGGGAGAGCATCTCAGTGCCCCCAATGCAAAACATTATTTGAGCCAACCACAGTGTCTACTTTAAGCTGTGGCCATCCTCTTCCCGCTCTTCCTGCGTCAATCGCGCATGATGGGAGAGGTTCTCTTGTCTTACACAAAGGTTTAGTAAATGACAATCCAGTCTCAGTACTTTTTGATTCTGGATGCACAACTATTGGGGTTAGGCAGTCACTCATAGATCCTTCTCATTCTACAGGCAAAGTAGTCAAATGCGTAACATTTGGCGGCACCATAGAGAAATACTCTACCGCTATCATTAGGATTGCTACTCCTTTCTTCACAGGAGATGTACACGCATGTCTTTTGCCGAATCCGATCGCTGATCTTATCATCGGTCGCATTCACGGAGTCAAAGAATGCACTCCGGAGCAAATTTCCGTTTGGGAAAATCAAAATATGCAATCTGCTAATGCGGTAGTCACTAGAGCTCAAGCTCTCAATATGCCTGAAACTTCATCTGTTGAAGATAATGAAGTGCATAACCAAGATGATCCCTTGGTAATTTCTCGTGACTCGTTTATAAAACAACAAGAAGAAGATCCGACTCTTAAGAAATTCTTCACTCTTGTAACGAAAGGTGATCCGAATAAAGATTCAAATTGTAAATCTTGGATTACAATGAAGAATGGCGTACTTGTACGTATGGTGCAAGACTCCACTAAGTCAAGTCATTCTCAGATTCTTGTACCCAAGAATTTGAGAGTTAAGATCTTACAACATGCACACGACTCTCAGTGTGCTGGTCACATGGGTTTTTCCCGTACAAAGTCAAGAGTTCTTGCGGCTTTCTTTTGGCCTTTTGTGAACAAGGACATACGGATCTATTGTCGATCCTGTAAAGTATGTCAAGAAGTCAAATCCAAAGGTCCTCGTCATGCTGCGCCTATTCAGGCTGCAGATATTCCTATTCGTCCATTCCAGAAAATGGCGATAGACATCATTGGTCCATTCAAGATCAAATCTGCTAGAGGACATCAGTTTATCTTAACGTGTGTAGACATGTGCACACGTTGGCCAGAGGCTATCCCTCTAAAGAGCATTACTACCGCTGACATTGCAGATGCTCTTTGGCTTATATTTTCTCGGCTGGGATTCCCCGGAGAAATATTATCAGATCATGGCACCCAACTGATATCGGATACCATGTCTCAAGTAATGTCTACTCTACAGATAGAGAGATCTTTGAGTAGCATCTATCATCCTATGTCCAATGGGATGGTCGAGCGACTAAATAGAACACTTAAGAACTTATTAGGGAAGATAACTGAGGATCATCCTCAAGATTGGGATAGGGTTTTACCCGCGGCCCTCTTCGCGTACAGAGAGGTCCCCAATGAACATACAGGGTTTTCTCCCTTTGAACTTGTCTTTGGCGCGCGACCGCGCGGCCCAATGTCTTTGCTGCATGATCTTATAACAGCTGACAATATTGACGATGACACAAAATCTTCTTACGAGTATGTCATCGCGCTGAGACAAAAGATTATCGAAGCATGCAAATTGGCAACGTCCTCTTCTGAATTTGCTAAGCAGAAGGCAAGACAATTTGCTAATAAGAAGAGAACTTTACGACAACTTTGTCCTGGTGACAAAGCATTTGTTTTGCTACCTTGTCGTGAAAATAGACTCCTTATTAGTTGGAAAGGTCCGTACGATATAATATCGAAAATTTCAGATGTTGACTACATCGTCGATATTAACGGGAAGCATAAAACCTTCCACATCAATATGCTTACGGAGTTCCATGAACGTCCTGACTATCTACAGCCTATTTTCCAGGCAACGGACGATTCTCATGTCAAACATGGTCATTACTCATCACTGTCTGTAATACAGGATGAGGAAACAAGTTTTTCGGATGTTAATCTTCCGCTTCCAATGATCCCACTTCATTCTAGTGAATCATGGAAAGACGTTACTGTTTCTCCTGATTTGTCTCTAGGAGAACAGCGACAAGTTTCGTCTATGTTACAAACATTTCAGGATGTCCTCACTGACATCCCTGGACAAACTCATGTCATTGAGCATGACATTGTTCTAACTGAACATACTCCAATTAGGGTTAGACCTTATCCTATCCCTATACATTTCCAAACACAGGTTGAAAAGGAGTTGGATGAAATGATAGATTTACAAATAATCGAACCATCCACTTCTGCATATTCTTCGCCGATGGTTATTGTTCGAAAAAAAGACAATAACATACGTCTTTGCGTTGACTATCGCAAATTGAATCAAGTTACGAAGTTCGATGCTGAACCTATGCCTTTACTAGAAGAGCTACTTACTCGTCTTTCTAAATCGCATTTTTTCACTAAACTTGATTTGTCTAAAGGATATTGGCAAGTTCCATTATCCGAACGCGCCAAACCTCTTACCGCTTTCTCTACTCCCAGAGGCCTTTTCCAATGGAATTTTATGCCTTTCGGCCTTATGAACGCACCAGCTACATTTGTACGCATGATGCGTCGAATCCTATCGTATCGGTCAGATGTCATTGCTTATCTAGACGACATCTGTCTTTTCAGCGATACTTGGGAAGATCACTATTCAGGGTTAGTTGAATTATTATCAACTCTGCGTGAGTATAACCTGACAGCAAAACCATCCAAAGCTTGTATTGGCTTTAGCGAAATTGCTTTCTTAGGCCATCGAGTAGGTCACGGTTTCTTGAAGACAGAAGACCATAATATCACTAAGATACTTAACATCTCTATCCCTAGGACTAAAAAGCAAGTGCGAAGTCTTTTAGGTCTCATACAATTTTATGGACGTTTCATTCCGAATCTGTCCTCTATCATGGCACCTCTCTCTACACTATTAAAGAAAGGGTCGCCTAACATGGTTCACTGGTCTCATGAATGCCAATCTTCACTAGAGAAGATCAAAACTATGTTTTCATCACCACCTATTTTAGTGTTACCTACAACAGATAAGACATTTGTTCTTCGTAGTGACGCTTCATCCACTGGGATTGGAGCGGCACTAATGCAAGAGTACTCTGGAACTCTGCATCCTGTAATGTATATATCCAGAAAACTTAATGCTGCAGAAAGGAATTACTCGGTTTTAGACCGTGAATTATTGGCAATGGTTTGGTCAATTCTCAAACTCCAAAGATTCCTTCTGGGCGCGCATTTCGTAGTGGAAACTGACCAAAAAGCTCTTACGGCTATCCAAAGTAAGAACTTGAAGAGCTCGAGATCAACTCGATACGCAATCGCTCTTCAACCTTTTCATTTCTCGGTACGAGCTATCCGTGGTTCAGAAAATGTGATGGCGGACATTCTGTCCAGATGCCCACATGATGCCACTTAACTGTTAAATATTGGATCTTTTTAATATGTATAACTTTACAACAGTTATTTTTTGTTTCTTTACTAAGATACACATTTGTAATTTAATAATAGAATGATGGTATCGCTACTTAGCGGTTTATTGATGTTTATTCACCGCTGTTCTTTGATGATTGTTTCTTCATAAATCATAAATTTAAGATTATAGTGTGAATTTTTGGTATGCATTGTATAATTACCAGAATTGTATTATACGTACATCACACCTTCCTGGAAACATTTATTCGTAGAGAAACAATTTCTCTCAGATTTTGAGATATATTCTCACCGGTCATATTAGGAATTATAGTTATTCCTGATATTTTCATCTGCGCAGTATTCTTGCGTTGTGAGCCTATTCTACGTTGCTCCTAGATGTATTAAAAAAAAAAATTTATTTTTTTTTTCCCGGGAGGTGTGGTAAGACTGTAAAGTGCAATCTTTACTATCTTGCAATATAATACATTTATATACTTATTATGTTCGCAAATATTTTGTAAACAAAGTATTTCCTTTTTTAAGTGCTTAAGGAGAAGTCATTTTTGAGTTACTTCCCTTGAAAGGAGTTCCGTCATCTTCGATCGGACTCCGCGGACGAGTCTAGGCCTACTGCGATTTATTCTTTGGCTGGGTAGGAATAGATTGTTCTTGCTTCAGTATATCTATGGCCTGAATTTATACGTAGTGTTTGTATGAGTAGGACGAGTCTGTCTTATATATGGATATCTTTACATTTCTAAGTCGAACTATGTTGGTTGTCGCTAGAAAAGGTCAAAGGCTATGCAGCGGAAGTATCGCTAGCAGGGGGTGTGATTCATGGCTGTCATCCTGTCGGGATGTCGAATTTTGTTGTAGCAGGCTTATCGCCGAAAAAGTGATCTATAAGTAGATGGGGAAAAGTGATAGTCATTTAGACATGTTGTATGTACTTTACCCCAGTGTTTATTCTCTTTTGCCAAGGAATGGCAAAGTTATATTTCGCATAGAAAGGTAAAACCACAATTTATTATGAACTTGGGCTTCGCCATCGTTGTCGATAAGCAGATGCACAGTGGTACTTTTGAAAAGAATATTTATTCAAAGGAAGATGACATTCCTATGTATCAGCACTAGATTATATGATATTATTCAATTACCTCTATGATAGAAGCTATGAAGAAATGAGGACATTTAACGAATGACCAATTTTGGTCTGTATCCAATAGTGAGTGAAGCTCACGAGAGAAGCACCGCCATGTTGAAATCCATATACTTTGTATTTATCGAGTGAGAAAAAGGGATGCCTGTACTATCGCTCGATGAACCAAGAGATCACTGCTACATGTGAGAACCCATGTCTGGGATTCCTATATCTTTATGAAAAATATATATATTGAACTTTACGTGAAGGGATATTCGCTAGACGAGGTTAGTCTAGGAGCCTTCCTATATATTGGTTATGGACTGACGTGCCCAGTCAGTAAAGCCAGATGATTTACATGATGGAACTCTGAATGCTTATTTACGAATGCTCCATTATGATATTTGCCAAGCATGAATGCTAACTTAAGATGATATTCCTGTGACCAACATTATGCTGTCTATGTCGACATTTGTTCCTGTAACCATACACGTACTGTCCAAGTGTGCGTCTCATTAAATGTTATAAAAAGACCACCGTAGTTCCAGTACTTCTTGAATTCGAACAGTGTGAGCATGAGTGATGTACTACCAACCTGTCAACTCTATCGAATCATTCTACCATTCGCGTTCTGACATTCATATACACACTCATTGTCTACACTCACATTCTTGTCGGAGTTGACTTCTTCCCATGTCATGACGTCATACTATCCAGTATTTTCTCTCTTTGTCGTCCTCTATATCTTTTTCCTTCAATCGTTCCTGTTGTCATGATATACTCCAGATTTCGTCTTCTCTTAACGTGCCCACCGAAAGTAGATGGCTTCCTTCTAACATGAGGAATAAGCTTCCGTGCGCATGTGGTAATTTATCGGGCTCCACTCTCATGAGATGGCCAAACCACTTAATTTTTTGTTTCTCTATATACTTGATGTTGAATGTTGTTCCCACAATTATTCTGATGCGAGCCGCGCTAGCGTAGTGGTTACAACACCGCACTGGCGACCGGGTGATTCAGGATCAAACCCGGGCGACGGCATTTGAGGATTTTTCGTCGACCGGGATTTGGACTGGATTAACTCGAGACCTGGCGAGGACATTTGAAGGAGTGTCGTCGACCGGGACTGGCGGCTCCTGAGCCGACCCAGCTCTAATGGGTACCTCCGAAAACGGCGAGTATCTGCCTGAATGGCGAGGGACACTTGTCTTTGTACAAGAAAATAGGATACCCACGTAAAAATCAATGTCAGGTTAGACATTAAAAAATAACCTGAGATTTCGCCTCGAGTATTAGCGGGCGTACGAAAAAAAAAAAAATTATGATGCCAACATTTTTCATTCTGCCTGTCCTTGTAACTTTAATGACTTCTGAAGCGTCTTATCTGCCAGGATGTGACTGTCCTCTCCTGTGGTTTGGTTAAGGACCATGTTTGACACTGATATCAGATAGTAGGTAAGAATATACTGCTTCTCAGCTGTCGAAAATTAATGTTTAAAAAAAAAAGAGAGAGAGAAAAAGCCTTACACAGAAAAAATGACAGTTGCCAGATTGTTCGCTATAATGACAGACTGATTAAAATTCAATTCACGCAGACAATTTTCGTTTAAATGTTTCCAACTGCCCCACAGAAAGAGAAGAAAAATAGTAAAAACACTCACAATAACTGAGTAAAGACTCTGGAGGAGGGTGGAGGGACAAAAGTTAGAAATGACATGAGTTTTAACGATAAAAAACACGTCTGCCTGGGTGGTTTTAAAAAGAGGTAGCCCCACAGAACAAGCTGTTGTAGGACAATGAATTCTTTAGGCTCCACTATAATTAGGTCTCAGCTTTATGTGGTGTGGTGACTGGTTCCCGTCCTCGCTGCCTTTGCTTTCCCAAACTCAAAAGCAGAGTCAGGTACCCATGTTATTTTACAGCTGGGTAGGCTGGAGCGTGACGCTACATAGTTTCCATACCCAGTAACTTTGCCTCGAGTAGTAACTACTCTAACTATTGTCCCACAAGACGCTGTGTCTGAGAACAGGAAATGAACTTAATCTGATGACCTAGTAAGTTCTATGTGTGCTTTTATCTCCAGTCATATATTTCTTGCTCATAAGTGTCTCTCCGTAAAGTAAAAGTTCAATGAGTTATTCAAAGTAGTGGAGGCTCTATTGATGTTTACAAGTACAGTTCCTGAGTAATTAAAGTCAAAATCCTTCCTGTCTGGCCAACATTATCTCAAAGCTACATGTCAAAAGTAAAAATTCTTGCACATTCAGGCATTACGTTAAGAGGCGAATAATAATTAATATGTGGTTCTGCATGGGACTCGTAACCTCAACATGTAAAACAAATTTATACATAAACCACCTCTGTAAGGGCATACGAACGTTTTGGTGCTGGCTTCCTGAAGGACAGAATAGCAGAAGTGGTGGTTCCAAGCCCCATATGGAACTATAAGGGAAATGAATGAACGCATGTCAAAAGATAAGTGTCGGTATTATACAAGTTTACATAAATCTGTTAAACAAACTCCTACACTTGGTAAAGGCGTCTCAAATTGTTGTTTAGCTGACGTAATACTGACAGAGTGACCCAAGTGATGATGCAAAACATGTTCTATACTCAGTGGCGTGACTATCGCACGGGAGGAACGGGCACGGCACAGGGGCCCCAGCACCAAATTGACCAAGGAAAGTAGTGGTCGGAATGAACCCTTGCCTTGATGTACACACACACGTAAATATATATATATATATATATATATATATATATATATATATATATATATATGTATATATATATATATATATATATATATATATATATATATATATATATATATATATATATATATATATATATATATATATATATATATATATATATATATATTATATATATATATATATATATATTTATATATATATAATATATTAGCTGTAAATACCCGGCGTACAGTGCTTCTACAATTAGAATCCGTGTTGTAAAATTAATCCCATCATATTTACAGATCCTAAAGAGTAACTCTGTCCAACTTCAAGAAGAAATTTTAAGCATGCAGATTTGTATAAAGTGCAAACGAACAGACTTTGCCATTTATACAGTAGATAAATTACGAAGCACCGACCTGCCATTAAATGAAAGAAAAATCACTTAAATTGATTCTCCTTGTCGAAACAAATTACGGACAAAATTGTTGCGATTCTGGAGTAGTTCAGCAATAATCACAAGTTGTATCCATATATTTTGAAACTGTATTATTATTATATATAATTTTTTTTCTTTTTTGCTATAAAATAATCCGACTCTTTATTTTTCTGAGTGAATTTTTTTTTTTAAATGCGTAGGTTATTTTTATCAAAAAAAAATATATATATATATATATATAAAATTATCAACTGTACAGTTTTAGTTGGAACGAAAATCTAAATACATTTCAAACTAACAGTGTACAGTTAATAATTTCAACTGTATTTTTTTCTTCTGTATTTGTTGTTCTTCTTCAGCGTTTAATGTCCAGGCTTCATACCCCTACAAAAGTATATAAACGATTTCTGCATTAATTTCATCTTGGTTTTATGAGACAGAATTTTGTTTCTGTCCAGACTGGCTTCGGTCTGGTTAGAATTGCACACTCTGAAGTCACTGTCTGCGTCACATGTGGGCGCAGGTTAAAAAAAAGACCTTTCGATTTGGCTTATTCTGTATCTTATTAAGCTGTTTTTTTTTTTTAAATAAAATGTTACCTCGTTTTGGCGAAGCACGCTTAAGTTCAAACTAAGTCCGTCAGTTTTATTAGGGTGCATGTCCAAAATGAAAGTACTTGCGGTGTAGAATAACTTAATTACTAACTATATCAGTTATATTTCTTTAAATAAAATTGTGTCTTTTTTTCGGTGAGGCGCGCCAAATTCAACCTAGGACAGTGTCCGTTGATTATATTAGGGAGCATGTCCAAAACTATAAAATACCTTGCAGCCTGTTACAGTACATTCCGTTTCAGTACTTGCGTTTAATGAAATTGTTGCCCCGTTTTGAGGCGCAACCTTTTCAACCTAGACGTAGTTGGTTATATTAAGGTGATTGTCCAAATATAAAAGATCATATGGTTTGATTTAATATGGCCTCAAAGGCCACATAAAACTAAACATTTTTTAACTTTCACTAAAAGTATAAGTGTGTAACAATTTTCTATTGCGCTGTAAAATAATAAACATTGGCGTTGTTACTTGCAAAAATGGCGACAATTTTAATTTTTTAAATTTTGATTATTTCCTTCGACTTCTAATATGAAGTTATTTCTACGGGTTCAGCCCTTAGACACGTATTTAAAAAAAAAAACAACAATGAAAAAACTTTTTTTCCGTCGAAACCAAAACGATCTTGTCAACATTAGCTTCATGGGCGTTACTCAGGAAAATGCCAAAATTCATGAAATAAAGAACACTGGGACATAGTTTGCCCTTTATTTTGTAGATACAAACACACACATATATAAATAAATAAATATATAAATAAATATATAAATAAATAAATAAATATAAATAAATAAATATAAATAAATAAATATAAATATAAATATAAATATATATAATATGATCAATAAATTTTCTATATTCTTTTCTTTTCTACCCGTGTCCTCTACTTTATTATCGCTCTTTTATCCTTTTCCTGTTTTTCGCATTCGTTCGTTTGCGACATAATATTACTTTCCCATTCAAACTTTCGCCTGTTTCTTTTCTCATTTAGAAACGCATTTTATTGCGTAAGATGTCAGTCCCTGGATGTGAACGAAATAGTGTGAGAATTCGTCTCGTCAGACATAGAGAGCAGACATGTGTCTACATTTTCATCTGACACGAGTTTTTCTTCGGCTAGTTTCTCGGCGTGAGGTGTGGAAGGCGCCAATCTGCGTAGCTCAGAAATGAGACATGTCGCAGTAGGTGTGAAGACGCACTTTTGGCAGTTATGGCCAGCGTCTAAGTTAATGGGAAGTGTTAAGAGAGAGAGAGAGGGAGAGAGAGATACCGGCGCTATTTCGGGTTTTCGTAATAGCGTGGGATCCTTTGTCTGGTTCATATATCTACCCCGCAGTTTGGACTTGATTTCATTCAGTCATTCTCCAGTTGCAGTAAACAGATCGCTAGTGCTAGGAAATCTCTTGTGTATTGCGTAGTCCTAGTTTCTCGACATTTTGCCGAGTTCTGGAATACCCTTATATTGAATGATTCTAGTTCATGGTGTTAGTCTGTAGTTCTGTGTGGAGGTAATTATATATATATATATATAGTAGTATTGAGTGATTCAGTGATAAACGCTTATTTCATTTTACTAGTTAGATTTCTGTGCAGAAGTAATTAAATTGTAAGTCTGTTATATTCTCTAGCTGACGTGTTTCAGTGGATAGCAGAATAAATTATAATTTCTAGCTTAAACTCATGCAGCTATAAATAAATTTAATTTAATTGCTAGTAATTAGTCGAGAATATTTCAAACTAACTTATAACTGCACTGATTCATCATTGAGTATTGACGAAATACGTATGTATTTCTAATTCATGATGACTGATTTTGGAAATATAACTTATTTCACGGGAGATTTAAACGATAAGACAAACTCTACGCTTGCAGTTTATAATGTAAGTCATAACCGTAAAAAATAGTATGTATAAGTATTTTATATGTTGTTTTCTCTTCATTCAGTGAAACTGGGGTAGCCCAACTTTACCAACGGTTTTAGTACTGAGAAACATCTGTGAAGAACAATAACATTTTTTTCTTAAAGACTTGGGTGTATAAAGTAAAACCTGTCTGGCAGTGCGTTGGCCTCCAGAACGACAGAGTACCCATTACATGAACTTTAAGATTAAATGAAGTAACGGGCCCATCGAGCCAGATTTAATTCTTCCTGAGAAAAACATCAAGTACATTTCAGCCCTTGTGGCAAGTAAAATATTACTATCAGTAACATTCCGACGGAGTTCTGACTAGTTGTGGTGTGACCAAATAAAGTCCTATACTGAGAGAAGGCACCGATCTGACATTCCTAGTTACTAGAAATCTAAGCTATTGACACTTTGCTCGCTGTTAACGTTCGTGCCTGGACAATTTTAATGTGACATAAACAGATATAAAAAAAATAATAATAACCAAGGAAACGTTCCCTGAAGTAGTGAACTCAACCTGACTTTGCGGAACTGGGGTTCCCTTGGCCAAGACTACCACTGGAGATTCTGTATGTGCATATCCTAAAAATTGTTTTTCCAGAAGTTGCTACCAAAGCTGTAAGTACGAATGCAAGCTAGTGATCACGGCTGACTGAATAGAGTGAATACAGGACTGAGTGATTCCTTCATTGTTGTATTTTTGGCACCCATTTTGCTGTCTTAAATTTCTTTATGCAAGTTTTTGTTGCTAACAATATTTTCCTTAGGATAGATCAGAGTATCAAAGTCTGTTCATACCTTTAAAGGGAAATCTTAGACTATAGCATATGTATCCGTGACTCTTTGGGGCTATCACTTTTCTTCTAACAGGACTGTGGGCTATACATCGAGGGAAAAGATCATACCTCTGGGTCTATCATTCTTGTAGCAATTCATTGACCTTATGACTATTTGTATATGCTTGATGTAATTTTTATGTGTTGTGATGGAATTTTCTGATGATAATTAAAATTCACTTAAACTTAATCAGTGTGTCGGTCAGCTCGTTCCAAATTATCTTATTCATTGTCATAGTTTCACGTCTGTGTGTCTATTGTAGTCACTTAGGTGTGTGTGTTTTGAAATTAATCATTGAATAAAGTAAATACATTCCCCTAGACCCGTAGCTAAATCATTTGGGATCAGTAGAGGTAGCGGTTAGGGACTCAGAGCTCATCATCATCTACTCTGAGAACTTACATAGCTTAACCCCATCTTGATTGTCTATACACCCTTGCTCTTTTCAGAGAAGGGGGTATTTCTTATAAGACCAGTCTTTTATCTGGCACTATCCTGGTATCCTCTGATACACCTGTTTGTCCAGGATAGCCTATACATTTAGTAACATCAAAACCTCTTATGACAGTGTGTATGTGAGGGATATATGTATTACTATATATATTATACTAGACGGTCTGACAAATCTTAATCTGTTGTAGATGATAGGCTGACTGAGAGAAATCATCTCGAGGGTCAGAGACCGATTCTAATATATTTCCTCCATCTCACTCGTGAAATCTATTTCTATTTTATTATCTCTCACTGTGGCTATTACTTATTCTAATCTATTCAGAAGGGACAACCCAAGTCTTAATTCCCCTATCAAAAATCTACTACAATATACGAGGTAGCTTCAAAAAGTTCCAGGAATAGTCGACTCATGTTTGAATTAGTGATTGTGTCTTGGAGATTATAGTTTTACAAGTTGGTAGTGACCTTGAGGAAACGACATGGCTGATGTAACCTTCACATGTACTCTCGAACAGAAGTTACAGATGTTTGTTTGTGTGGTGTGCACGTAGCATCGTCGGAGTTGAAAATGTCCTTGATTGAACAACGTACAAATGTCAAATTTTGTGTTTTGCTTGAGAAGTCACCCTCAGAGACAGTAACCTTGCTTAATAAAGCATATGGTGATACCGCAATGAAGAAATCGCAAGTTTTTGAGTGGCACAAGCGTTTCCATGAAGGTCGTGTTAGTGTCGATGATGATCCACGTAGCGGACGACTGCCTACCTCGATAAACAATGAAAACATTGAGCGTGTTCGGAACGTTGTTCGTGTTGACAGAAGACTTAGTGTAGAGAAAATAGCCTCAGAAGTTGGAATAGCAGTTGGAAGTTGCCACAGTATTCTCCACAATGAACTGCACATGCACCGTGTTTGTCAACACATGGTTCCGAAAATGTTATCTCCTGAAAAGAAAGAAACGAGATTGACACTGGCAGGAGAACTAATCAGTGTGGCTGATCAAGATAGCAATTTTCTCAACAACATAATCATAGGACACGAGACGTGGTGTGTTTTCTACGATCCTCAGACAAAACGTCAGTCCTCTGAATGGAAATCACCCTCATCTCCCACAGAAATTTCTTTTGGACAAGAGCAAAGGAAAAGTTATGTTGGAAGTTTCTTTTTAATTGCCAGGGTATTGTCTACCATGAATTCATTCCTGAAGGCCGAACGGTTAACAAGGAAATGTACGTTGATATCCTCCGTCGTCTAAGAGATGCAATCAGAAGGAAACGCCCAGAAAAATGGAGAACAAACAGTTGTGTTCTGCTGCATGATGTAGCAAAGTTTGATTTGCTGGGGAGGTGATGATGGTATCCTAAAAGAATGAAATCCGTGTATGTATTAACCGTGTGAGGTCAAGCACATGTAGGCCCCTGACTCTATAAATGATGATGATGAATTATGTGCAGGGAACCTAACGCTACCTCCCTAGATCTCACACGGTCACTATTTTGGCTCTAGTGTCTGGTGTATGATGTACCTAGTGTCTAGGGGAGAAATGAAATGATGGTACACAACACAAACACTTTAATTTTCTATGAGGAAGTGAATAAAACCAGGGGTTAAGTTTTTCTTTAAAATGAATATTTTTTTCTGTACAATTTAATCTGCCTGTCCAGCCATATCTTTTGGACAGATCTTTGAAAATGAGGACAAGATAGTTTACAGAAAAGATCTGGACTCTTTGTCCACTAACTATAAAGTCAATATATATCTTTCCTGTTGGAATGTTCACAGCTTACACTTTATTCATCTAAGAGGGAAGAGTCACTGTGTATGAGGGGCTGTAGTTTCATCATACCCCATAAACTTCCTGAGTATGATTTGAAATACCAGTGTTTATTAAACGAAAATGTCAGATATACCCAGATGCTTAACACATCACCTGGGATTCCTTGTAGAATGATAATACAGTATGAAGTTGCAGAAAATCTCGATCTCTCAAAATGCCCAAGCTCCTCCCGTTATCTTTTGACAGCATAAACGAATGGTCGGAGACTTGATGGCTTTAATCTCACTCAGCAGGTTTCCTGTTACCGGCTGGCAACAGGAAATAAAACTTCTGCAACAAAAGGACACCCTGGCCTTTTATATCTGATCACTTATTATATTTATTATTTTCCTACGATGATATGGGGTCAGCCTCGCGTGCATTACAGATGCACTCGCCCCTAATTTTACATGACTCACACCTTGCTATGACCACACCTCAGGTCCCTATGGCAGATACGCCACTGTACGTTTACATAGTTTTCCTCAATAAAATAATGTGGAGTAACCACATTTCCTTTGGTATGATTTTCTCTTCTTTTCCTTGTTAAATATAAATGCTTCAGGCATGTTGAACAGTGTTCATGGAACACGGAGGCTTACTAATATATTCTAATGCAATAATATGACAACATAATCATGACAACATACATCAGTTAGATACATTTCAATGTGAGGACTCAACAATGTCTGCTCCCGGCACGTCCTTCACTTTTCCCAATAGCAGTATCTAACTTTGGCAGTGGGATTAAACATATGAATTCATCTGTCTGAAGCTGTGGCGGGTTTGGGATGTCAGGTATTGGTAGTACCTCTGGTGAAGGAGCTGTCATGCCATTTTCAGGGCAGCTCGGCCACCTTTGGTCCAAACCTGGCATCCAGCTCTCACCTGTGGCTCCTCGTAGCTGTCAGCATGCGACAGCGGCCACCCCCCGGGCAACGGCTTTGACAGGCCGGCTAAACTAGGTGAGGGTAGCCGACTGGTTATAAACCTTCGGTGAGTTAGGGTCTGCCAACCCATGCATGCGAAGACTGGATTCGATAGACTGCGCGGAAGAAACCATCTATTGGTTCAACGGGCATGACGGCGATTACCAGCAACGCGCTGTGGAGCGTAAGGAGCACGGCGAGGCACGTAGAACGCCCTGGTCATCCACTGCATCCTGTGTTGTCTCCAGTCGTCTCGATAATATCTTGCCACTGGAACAGATAACTCCGGACGAGAGAGTGAGGATGACGATTAGTGCAACTCTTCCTCACTTTAATCCAATTACAGCGCAAGTCACAGCTTCAGACAGATATTGCAGGCAAAATCCTGGCTCGAGTCCTGCTCAATCGCTTGACTGTTCATCTCGAATCGCAGGACTTACTTCCAGAGAGTCAGTGTGGTTTCCGAGCAGGCCGCGGGACCGTCGATATGATATTTGCTGCTCGCCAACTTCAGGAGAAATGCCAGGAACAGCACAGTGACCTATACACAACATTTATTGACTTGACCAAGGCCTTTGACACTGTCAATAGGGAAGGACTATGGAAAATTATGGCGAAATTCGGCTGTCCCGATAAGTTCATCTCAATTGTCCGCCAGTTTCATGAAGGTATGATGGCTCGCGTATTGAATGATGGAGAACCTTCTGAACCCTTTCCCGTCATAAATGGTGTCAAACAGGGTTGTGTGCTCGCCCTGACACTATTCAGTATGATATTTGCTGCCATGCTGTCTAACGTTACGCATGACAGTAGCGACGGCATACACATCAGATACAGGACAGATGGGAATCTGTTCAATTTGAGACGATTACAGTCCTTTACGAAGGTGAATGAAACAATGATCTCTGACCTCGTCTTTGCGGACGACTGTGCCCTCAACACCTGCACAGAACTGGACATGCAGAACAATATGAGGAGGCTTTCTGTAGCGTGTGATGACTTTGGCCTTACCATCAATACGAAGAAATCTGAAGTAATGTTCCAACCTGCTCCTGGAAAACCTTACTGTGAACCAAATATCACAGTAAAGAACCAACGTCTCCAAGTGGTGGACAGCTTCACTTATCTAGGCAGTACCCTTACCAAAGATGCGAATATCGACTCCGAGGTCAACAACAGAATTGCAAAGGCAAGTGCAGCTTTCGGAAGACTAAGAGTAAATGTCTGGGATCGACAAGGAATTAGTGCAGCCACCAAGATAAAAGTATATCATGCAATAGTACTCACTACCCTCCTGTATGCCTGTGAAACATGGACAGTGTATAGCAGACATGCCAAGAAGCTTAATCATTTCCACATGAGCTGTCTTCGCAGGATCCTCAGGATCAAGTGGCATGATAGAGTATCTAATTCTGAGGTCCTCAACAGAGCACATATCTCAAGCATCTACACATTGCTGCAGAGGGCCCAAACTAGATGGACCGGACATATTGTTCGCATGCCCGAAAAACGCATCCCAAAGCAGTTGATGTACAGCGAACTCTCCACGGGTAAGCAAACAGCAGGGGGACAAAAGAAACGCTTCAAAGACACACTGAAAGCATCGTTGAGCAGCTTCAAAATTGATGTCTAATCCTGGGAGACTATCGCACAGGATCGCTGTGCCTGGCGGACAAACATTACTCAAGGTGCTCGCATTGCAGAACAGAATTTAGCTGATAAGGCAGAAGGCAAGCGTGCTGCAAGAAAGGCCAGAATGCACAGCAACACTACTATCGACTCTAACCATGTGTGCCCCGTATGTGGCAGGGCCTGTAGGGCCAAAATAGGATTAATTAGTCACATGAGATCACGGCACAGATGTGTCACAACTCAAGTCTGAAGCTGTCGCCATCTTCGCTTGCGATGGGCAACTATTATGAATTCATAAAGCATTCTTACCACAAAATTTCAAGAAATATAAAAAAAAGACGCTGACTTGCAAAGAAGTGGCCTCAGTTTCTTCTGCACTGTCCAGACTGTGAATACTTCTTTATTTAATTTTAAAATTAACACAGCTGATCTCAGCGTATTTGAATGAAAAGTTTTGTTCAACTGGCAATGAATAGTGAAAGCCTTTTGCTAATATTTATTAGCACTGGCCAATCGAAAGCTTGCGACTACCAGAATTCAAATGTAGTTTTTGAAAAACAAAAATAATTCCAAACAAACTCTGCGTCTGGTAGTCGATTGGCCAGTCTGCTTTAGTTATGCCAATAAAAAAAGATGTTAGTTTTTGGTAACAATTTTCCTACCGCTCCCCTTTCCCTCCTATACTCTTGTTACCCAAGCGAATTTGAATGTACCTCAATGCCTCTTTTCTAAGCTACCGTCCCCACTAACGTCATGAAAAAAACAAGCAGGAACAACAGTCTGTCTGGTCGCGCGTCCGTAGACATTTAGTATTTTCTCAATAACTTGGCTAATACTGGGACTACCATATTATTTAAAACATATTCTTGCTCAGTGGACTCTAAGCTATACTACCATATGATTTTTATGGTCAGTTTCATTATGGTTTAGATTTTCAATTTTGTCATGGTTAATCGTCAAATAAAAATGTTACACAAGACGGCCATCTTCCCCCCCCCCCCCCCCCCCCCCCCCCCCCCCCCCCCCCCCCCCCCTAATCTCTCGCTAGCATGTATTTTCAAATAACTACTTGTTTTAGTGACATCAGTAATACTACCGCGAGCAGGAAATAAAATTGTCTGCGTGTTTGCCTCTGTTGGCTTTGCCGCAGCGTGTATATATGCATGGCATAATGTGTCAAGCGAAGCGGGGTTTTGAGCGGGGGGTATTTGAATAGGCGTTAAATATTTGTATTGTCTCGTGTTACACTACCAAAAAATGTAAGGATTATTACTTATTACCAGCGTTAAAGTCAAAATATTACGTTAATTCAGACAGTAGTTTGGCGGCACACTTCCGCAAAATCGTTAATTGTAAATCTTGCCGCAGTCTCTATCAGATCAGGCAAAATGTTAAAAATGTACGTCGCACAAAATTCAGCGCTATGGCATCCGTCAGACACAATAGGGCGGGTTTATTTATTATCATTTTATGACTAAAATCTTACTGAAATGAGCGATTATTCTCGCAGATTTTACTACACATGACAATGCGCCAGCACATCGATCCCTACTGGTGAAGCAGTACCTCGCAACGCACAATTTGACTGCCCTGGAACATCTTCCATATTCTCCCGACCTGATTTTTTTCTTGTTCCCTCGCCTAAACTCGGCACTGAAAGGGCAGAGATTCAAGGATGCTGAGCACGTTATCACCAATGCGACAAAGCAGCTGAGAGGTGTCAAATAATGGGTTCCAGGAATGTTTCCAACAGCTGTATGGACGTTGGCAAAAGTGTGTAGTTACTGAAGGGAACTATTTTGAAGGAAATGTAGTGTAAATAATTGTATTGTTACTTATTTCTATACAATATACATATTCCATGAACTTTTTGAAGCTACCTCGTATATATATATTTATATATATATATGTGTGTGTGTGTGTGTGTTAACAAAGCCAAAGAAGACTTTTGGCCGGGACCTACAAAACTGCTTTGACTTAACCGAAAAATGGCTTAAGCGAGTTCCGCTTAAGTGGACTGCACTGTATGTATGTATGTATGTATGTATGTATGTATGTGTGTGTATATATATATATATATATATATATATATATATATATATATATATATATATATATATATATATATATATATATATATATATATATATATATATATATATATATGCCGGTTGCCAATCAATTTAATACGCCTCTATCTTGCAGCACCGTTTTCTGTGGCAACTGATCCCGTGCACATACGTCATAGTAATGTCCTTGGACGACATGCCTGAGGGTTCAGCAGCCCTATTCTTTCAATGTATCCCTAGAGACAGCAGGCACTACACGGGACAAACACTGACAATGCATGAGGTTTCAGCGCACGATGTATACCAACATTTCCTTGCTCTTCTCAGACAAAGGAAGGCACAAACAATATTCTGCCACGAAAACGAGTATTTGTCTCGATCAATGTCTACTCTCGAGTTAGCCTCAACTGTGCTCCGTCTCCGTGTTGGCATCACATAATTTATGACGTCCTTATGACAGTGAAATCCGCCCTGTCGTATTCATAACGCACCAACACAAAGAATTTAATGAATAATTCCGCGGGACCAACGACTCGTGAATGATGAGCTACTAGTGCGCGGGGCATCCACAACTGTCCTTCTCTCCCTTTACAAAAACCGCACATACTAATTTGTGGTTATTCATATGCCACCCGCGGCCCGTAGGGTCGTGTATCTTCTTCATGTTAGCCGATAACAGTTGCGCCCAATGTTGATATGACAGATCACCAAATTCTCTCATTGGCCTGATGGATCATCGGGTGTCTCCAAGCTAAATGGAGAAGGTCCGAGGCGGATGGTTTCACCCCGCCAAAAAAATTTGTTTTTTATTTATTATTCGCTGATCTCTTACGGCAAAGGTGTCGGATTCGATTCACGGTATTGAAACGCTCCTGTCTACCCAGTGGCGGATCTACTATGAAACTAATGAAGCTTAAGCTTCAGGGCCTCTAACCCGGAGGGGCCCCAAAAGCGATTTTAGTCCACATTGCTTAAAAATGTTGGGTCTACTGTGTGAGAATGGGTTAAAAAAAATTATATTAATAATATAGTGTAATTCAATACAAAATAAGTTACAATAAAAATTAAAAGGTTATTAAAATATCATGTAGACTAGCCGTAAACGAAAAAAAGCTTTCTCAGAAAGTAGACCTAAAATGTTTTCCTTTCAAAGCATGCGGCAATAGTCGCACGACTCAAATTGATTAATTTTTTGTTTTCTATATTTCAACAATGCCAAAGTTTGAGAGTCAGTAGCACAGATGTTGTGAAGGTGGAGTTGGCTGTTCTGCTGTGGCTAATGTAATTTCTTTCCCTTTTTAACAGATGTCGAGACCCTAGAGTTGAGTTCACGAAAGTACTTAAGTGGATACCAAAAACGCAAACTCAAGGAAAAGCGATCTGACGAAATATCTAAATGTCAAAAACTAAAACTATTTGGCAATGTCAACCTACAGTTGAAACAAGCCAAGCAAACACCATTGAAGCCACTGATAGTGCACAAACTGTTGGAGCTCTTTCTAGCGAAAATCAACCAACTGTTGACGCTTTTGATACAGATGACGATCACATTGGTCAACGTGAAAGTACTGCGGAACAGGCAGAGACTGAGCAGAAACATGAAACAGGAAGCAAATTCAGTGATTTCAAAGAATACAGTGACCTGGAAAACTGGCCCATAACAGTTGATAATGATTTCATACAGAATTGTTTAATGCAAGACATAGGTTTTTTTTTCAAAATAAAAAAACCAGATGATGTATATACCGAATCAAGCAGGGTTTACAAGGAGCAAAACAGAAGTTTCTCAAACAAATATTTTGAAAAAAGATTGAAAAATGGCCAGACTGTGATGAGATCCTGGTTAGTTTATTCAATGAGCAAAGGCGGTATATACTGTTTTGTTTGCAAACTCTTTTCTAAATGCCAAACATCACTTACAAGAGGTGGGTTTTCTGACTGGATGAATGTACTCAGAACTCTGGAGAATCATAAAGACAGCATGGAACATAAGAGGGCGATGTTGTGTTGGATAACAAGAAAGTCAAATAAAAATACTGTGAATCAGCAACTTGAAGAACAGATGACAAAAACCAGACAGTACTATTTTGAAGTACCCTACTGAAAAGAGTTGTAGCTGTTATAACGTTTTTAAGTGAAAGAGGTTTGGCATTTAGAGGTCATGAGGAAAAGTGGGGCTCACCAAATAATGGAAACTTCATGGGGACCATTGAACTTTTTGCAAAATTCGACCCATTTTTAAATGAACATCTCAAGAAATGTAAAAATGAAAAAGTAAATGCTACTTACTTATCAAAAACCGTGTATGAAGAATTGATAGAAATTATGGGAAAACATGTGCAAGATGAAATTGTGAATCAAATCAACAACCTAGACACCAAATACTACTCTATTATTGTTGACTCTACGCCTGACCTGACACACGTTGACCAGCTAGTAATTGTGGTTCCATACTACTATAATGAAAAACCGTGAGAGATTTTTAACATTTTTACCGATAGAAAACCATTCATCCACGACCTTGTTCAACAAAATACAACAAGTCCTGGGTGAACATAAGCGTTCACTTGAAAATATCCGTGCTCAGTCCTACGATAATGCATCTAACATGAAGGGTTCGCAGAAAGGACTGCAAGCTTACTTACTTAGTCGTTCCCCTTTTACCGTGAGGTGTAGAGGTTTGGAAGAGAGAGCGCCAGACTATCCTATCAGCTGTCTTCCTCCTGGCCTGGTTCCATTCTAGTCCTCGGTCCTTCAAAGATTGTCTAATGTTGTCCTCCCAGCGGACTCTGGGTCGTCCTGGGGATCTGGATCCATGGCTCTTTGTTTCCCATGCTTGTCGTGGTAGCCGATCTTCTCCCATTCTGCAGACATAGCCAAACCATCTTAGTTGGGACTGTTCTACTTGGGTCTGCAGGGGGTGGGATTTTAGGCCTTGACGTATTGTCTGGTTGCGGACCATGTCTCTTCTTGTTACTTCAGCCACGTTCTCCTCAGATACCTCATTTCTGAGGTTTGGATCTGGCTTTTGTGGGTTGTAGTCATTGCCCATGACTCGTATCCACATGTCAAGACTGGGACATAGGTGGAGCGGTATACAGCCATCTTCGTTTTCTTACCAACCTCTCTCTTGCTGAGGAATCCTCGATTTATGGCCTGAAAAAGTATCCCAGCTGCTGCTTTTCGAGTGGCCAACTCTTCTTTGATGCCTCCCTTTCGGTCTATAATAGCTCCGAGATCACAGAAAGGGCTGCAAGCACTCTTTAAAAACATTAACAGGTACGCAGACTATGTACCATGTGCAGCCCATTCACTTAACCTTGTTGGAGAAAAGGCAGTGTCTACTGTACCTGAAGTTGTTGACTATTTTGGCATTTTGCAGGAGATGTATGTTTTCTTTTCTGGATCTCCACGAAGATGGGGGATTTTAAACACACAGGGCAATCTACATTTTTCTCTAAAGAGCTTAAGTGTAACTAGATGGTCTGCACACTATGAAGCAGTCCGGGCAATTAAAAATGGATATTTGGGTATTTTACAAACTTTCAAACATATTTTTAAAGACTCAGAAGAGAAGCCTGAATGTAAACGAGATGCAAAGAATTTATACAAGTTGGTACAGCTGGAATATGCTATTTTAACAGTCGTTTGGGAAGAAGTGCTGGAGCGTTTCAACAAAATAAGTAAGAAACTCCAAACCCCTGGTTTTAGTGGTATTGCTTCTTTGAGAGGAGCTGACAAATTTAGGATAGAAGTTATATATCAACTCTATGACTGCTTGATAATCCAGTTACGCAAGAGGATTGACCCATATGAGCAGATTGCGAAAAGGTTCAAGTTCCTCTCAGAATTGGAGAACGATTCTGAAATTGATTAGGACAGTATTAAACTTATAATATCGTATTACAAAGATGATATTGCCCACAAATTAGTAAACGAGTGTTATCAGTTCAAAGAATATTTGCACCTTAGGAAATCCCAGAACACAGAAGAAAACACGCCATCTAAAATGCAATGCGCAGAAGTTCTTCGGCTTATTTGTGAGCAACACCTAATTGAAGTGATCCCCAATATTACTACTGCGCTTAAGCTGTACTTGACAATGCCCATCACGAGCTGTGAAGCAGAAAGGAATTTTTCAAAGCTATCCTTTATAAAAAAAAAAAAAAAAAAATTTCGGTCTACCATGACTGAAGAGCGCTTAAATTCTTTATGCATATTGTCTCTAGAAAATGGCATTGCAAAGGAAGCTCTCATATGACAAAACTGTACGTAAATATGTTGCTAGAAAAAACAGAAATAAGAGTATTTTGTAAAATATGCTTCATGTAGTATGTTTAACTTTTTCTTCTGAGCACAAATCTCTTATGGATACACCTTGTCAGCCTTGTTTGTTAACGAATGTATTAAAATATTTTATATTGTCTTCATTGCTAATTTTCTTATGTTATAATTTTCTTGGTATGTCTTCAACGATCTAATTCTGAATGATGGAGGCAATCATTAACATAGTTAAGATTTTTAAAATCCCATATACGAAGGTGGATAGTGGTTTAGTGATCAGAACATATGCCTTCCAAGCAAATGTTCTGCATTCAACTCCCAGCAGAGTTGTTTCTTTTTTAAAAACTCATTCATTTGTCTTCAGTTTTTATATGTGTGTTGTTGTGGATCTACTTTAAAGCTTGAACTTCAGGTCCTCCAAGTCCATTTATCTCTATAATACATTTCTTTCCCATCCTCACAAAATTTTTTTTTTTTTTTAAATAAAAGGGGCCCCCCAAAATGTAGATCCGTCACTGTGTCTACCCAGCTGTAAATGGGTAGGCCATACCCAACTTTGCTCTTGAATTAGAGAAGGAAACAGCGAGGAAGGGAACTGGTCACCCCACTTCTCAATGCTGGACCTAGAAAAGTCAAATCTCTAACACTTTACTCCCCTACCACAGTATCTGTTATGGGACTACCTTTTATTCCTTGGTTACATCTCTTGTTGTTGTTGTTTTTTCCCCCTCTATAATATATCATCTTTAGTAAGTGTCATTATGCCGCTGTAGGCGATCATGTCTCTGTGTAACTTTCTATCCATGTTCATCGTTATTTTCTTTTGCACTCCTTATGGATCATGCAGCCACCAACCACTACAGCGGGTCATCTTGCAGGAAGCCTGCATCAAGTAGTCAGTCACATGATCTTGCAGCAATAGTTTTGGTGACAATGTGTTTTACATAACAAGGTTGCCAGCCTTTTGTTTAAAGAGGAGTTTCGCTTCATCATGGCAAGGCACATTTCATTCAACTTAGACACAAGGTCAGTCATTTATGTCAATTCACACTGACACAAGTATGTTAATAACAAATTTAAAAAAAAAATTAAACACAGGCTTTTAATGCACTAAAAACCACAAAATAAATTTTCAAGGAGTTTATAGCTTGCAGTAAAAATGTAACATCAAATTGACAAAAAGCCTGGGGTGCTGATTCTATATGAAATTAACTTCAGCTTTATACTTCATTTGACACCTATGGAAAAAAATATATGATGAGCGCTTAAGCGCCACACGCTTTTTGCCAATTTGATGATAGACTACATTTTTACTGCAAGCTATAAACTCGTTGAAAATTTATTTTGGGGTTTTTTAGTGCATTAAACGCCTGTGTTTAAAATATTTTTTGTTCTTTTAACATTTTAGTCAAATGTAATCGATCTACTAATGACAAAAGTTTGCGATAAACGAGTCCACAGCACAGGAGGTGGATTTCATTATTCAGTATTTTACTTACTTACTTACTTAGTCGTTCCTCTTCTACCGTGAGGTGTAGAGGTTTGGAAGAGAGAGCGCCAGACTATCCCATCGGCTGTCCGGTTTTCTCTCTTATATTGCTTGTAATCATAGTTTAAGACAAACAGGTGATTGGCCTGTTGTGCCTTTGCATGGTGGAGGGGCTGCCTCCTTACGGCCTCCATGCAGGCCGCCCTCCTCCTTTTTCATCCGGGCTTGGGACCGGCATAGGCGGAGTTCAGTATTTTACAAGGAAAGTTAATATTTTTTTATTTGTATTATAAGAGTTGTAAATTACATTTTTTTAAATGTATTTGTCAGTTGTGTGTATGTCTGGGGGGGAGAGAAATACAGTTTCAAGACAGACAATCTTGTTGGAAAGAATACACATAGATTATTTGCAGTTATCACCCATTTTAGTGATGTTTTTTATACAAACAAACAAAATTGATATTAATTTCAATTTGATTAACTTTACTATTTTTACGACTGATTATTGTATTGTCATGGGGAATACATAACTATGCCAATTTTCAGAGCTATTGCTCATCTGGAAGTGATTGAAAAATTGATTGCAAGATTTGAAGGTGACAACATGGTGACATACGTAGCGAGTTAAAGAAAAGCCTGTAAAAAAGGTAAAGGTAGTCCAATAGCAGATACTGCCACAGGGGAGTGAAGTGCTAGAGACTTCAATATAATAGGTCCAGCGGGGGGGGGGGGGGGGGGTGGGGGGGGGTGGGGGGGGGGGGGCCGGGGGGGCTGGTGGCCGGCGTCGGGGGGGGGGGGGGGGGTGGGGGGGGGGGGGTGGGGGGGGGTCGGGGGGGGGGGGGGGGTGGGGGGGGGGTTGCACGGTTCCCTTTCTTGCTGCCCATGCCTTCCCTAACTCAAGTGCAGAGTCTGGTGCCTATTTACAGCTGGGTAAGCTGAAATATCACCCCATAAGGTTTTGAACTTGCACCTTTGCCGCAAGAGGCCAGAGCTCTAATCGCTCTGCCAATCAGAAAAGAAACAAACAAACAATACAGTCTAGTGTGCACAAACTGGTTAAAAAGAACACGTCACAGACAAAAGCGGTGTACAAGATGACATAACACAGTTTACAACAGGATGATTTCACAGTCAAGTTTGGGTTAGCACATTCATTTGAAACCACATACGAAGCTCAGGTAGGTTTAAGTGGTTATAAGAGGACACATGATGAAACCACATACAAAACTAAGGTAGGTTCAAGTGGTTACAAGAGGGCCCATGATGAAACCACATACGAAGCTCAGGTAGGTTCAAGTGGTTATAAGAGGACACATGATGAAACCACATACGAAGCTAAGGTAGGTTCAAGTGGTTACAAGAGGGCATGTGATGAAAACACATACGAAGCTCAGGTAGGTTCAAGTGGTTACACGGTGGCATATGATGAAACCACATACGAAGCTTAGGTAGGTTCAAGTGGTACCAAGAGGGCACATGATGAAACCACATATGAGCTCAGGTAGGTTCAAGTGGTTACAAGAGAGCACATGATGAAACCACATATGAAGCTCAGGTAGGTTCAAGTGGTTATAAGAGGGCATATGATGAAACCACAAAAAGTTGGCATAAATAGTTTACACCATGGCAAATATCACAGTAAAGTTGGCACATATAGTTTACAACAGGACAAATATCACAGTAAAGTTGGTACATATAGTTTACAACAGGACAAATATCACAGTAAAGTTGGCACATATAGTTTACAACAGGACAAATATCACAGTAAAGTTGGTACATATAGTTTACAACAGGACAAATATCACAGTAAAGTAGGCACATATAGTTTACAACAGGACAAATATCACAGTAAAGTAGGCACAGTTTACAACAGGACAAATATCACAGTAAAGTTGGTATATATAGTTTACAACAGGACAAATTTCACAGTAAAGTTGGCATATATAGTTTACAACATGGCAAATATCACAGTAAAATTGGCACATATAGTTTACAACAGGACAAATATCACAGTAAAGTTGGCACATACAGTTTACAACATGGCAAATATCACAGTAAAGGTGGCACATATAGTTTACAGCAGGACAAATATCACATTAAAGGTGAGACATATCGTTTACAGCAGGACAAATATCACAGTAAAGTTGGGACAGAAAGTTTACAACAGGACAAATATCACAGTAAAGTTGGGACATATAGTTTACAGCAGGAAAATTATCACAGTAAAGTTGGGACAGAAAGTTTACAACAGGACAATTATCACAGTAAAGTTGGGACAGAAAGTTTACAACAGGACAATTATCACAGTAAAGTTGGGACAGAAAGTTTACAACAGGACAATTATCACAGTAAAGTTGGGACAGAAAGCTTACAAGAGGACATACATTACAGTAAAGTTGGCACAGTTTACAAGAGAACATACGCCACTTTAAAGCATGAACATGGAAGACATAAGTGCAGTATCAGTGCGCTGAGAAGAGGTGCAAAGTTATTTCGCAGACAATGATTGTAGGGTCACCAGCAACCGAGTTTTACTCTTTCGATATTCCTGTTTTGCAATAAAAAAAATTAACGAAAAGTGCATGTCAACTTTGAAGAACTCCCGCAATAGTAACCACTTAGATATTTTTAATTCCGATCGACGTTAAGTGAATTATGTGTCAGGGGAAATAATCAAATTATTGCTGATAAATGAGATGTCATTATAATTATCTACCTTATCACAATACTTCAGGACGGTAACTCGTGTGCTGTTGTTGGCAATGACAGAACAAACGGATGAGTTGGCCAATAAACTCATGCGCTATGAAAATACATTTATATATTTAGTGCTTTAAATACACCAACTTATATAAAGCTTATATCAGAACTGGAGTATTTTTATGTCTTCTTGGATCCTTAGTCCCTGACTGACAAAGCAGTCAGTGGACATAACGCCTTGTGGTGTCTTGTAGTGCAGCAAACAAACTGTCCACACTCTGCTGGTCGGTGGCCATCCTTCGTGCCATACCCCAACTCTGGTTCATGCTTTGCATCTCAGCCTCCATTGTTCTCCGCCAGGATGTCTTTGGTCAGCCTCTCTTTCACCATCTTATACTGGGGTTTCTTAGGGTTCTATACTTGGTCCTCTACTTTTTGCCATATACATTAATGACCTTCCACTACACATCAAGCACTCATCCTGTGAACTGTTTGCAGACGACTTTACTGTTTACAAGAGTGATAAAAGTTGTAACACACTCGAACTATCGTTACAAAAAGATACTGATAATCTGATTAAGTGGAGCAACGGAAATCACATGCTAATAAATATAATTAAAACAAAATGCATTTTAATATCAACTAGACAAAAATTACAAAATTCAGAGAAAACAACACTTCAGATCTACACTGGTACCTCACTAATTGAAAACGTTAATGAACATAAAACTCTAGGTATAGTCCTTGACCAGCATCGAAATTTGAACTTACATGTACATGCACTGACCAAGAAAACGGCACAGAATGTTTACCAGTTAGCTAAAATCAAACATTTCCTAGATGAAGACACACAAAAATTGTTCTATATATCTCACATACAAGCAAACTATTGCTACACGATCTGTGATGGTTGCTCAATGTCCAACATAAAGAGACTCCGTTCACTACAAAAGCGTGCAGTGCGTCTAGTCTCTGACAACTGCCTAACTCAGTGTGTAGATCTATATAAAAATCTCCAAATACTGCCCCTAAGAAAGCGCCTTCTGTTTAACAAAGCTAAATTTGTTCACAAAATCATGTCACATAATGCTCCAGCATATCTGTGGCCAATGTTCAAATACAATGAAGACGCAGTCGGTGCTTTAACAAATTGCAAGTGCCCAAGGCTAGGCTTGACTTATTGAAGAAAAGCTTAGTGTACTCTGCTGCTCATCTTTGGAATTGTCTTCCACATAAGGTAAGAAACAACCTCAGTCCCTATTCATACAATCTTAGACTTTTCGAATACTTTATGAGTTCTGATTACATGCCCCCCCTAATCGGATTATATTTTCTTATAAATATCAACTGTAGGTTCTAATGACGATGTTTGTACTTTTCAACATATTTTATGTCATGCTTATAAGTAGTTAATGTTAATATGAATGTGCTATTTTATTTTACTTTACAACGTTGAATTCCTTGAAATTGATATGTAAAATGCATGTGAGAATACATGAATTCAGTATGAAAGGTGAGAGAAAGGAAGGGCAGAATGTCAGATGGGCCTGCGTGCCCAATTCTCAACTCTTTGACATGGTGTCAGGTTCCCTTCTGAGGATGTTTTTACGTGTCTCGGTACAACAGAAATATTTAACGTGTTTTACGTCTAACCATCATCACCATCAGCTCAAGGTTCTTTCATGTCTTCCTCATCCCTTTCTCTTTTGTCTCCAGTTCTCTTCTCCATGTTTTGGTTTCCCTCTACCAAGTTCTCTTCTCCATGTTTTGGTTTCCCCTCTACCCAGTTCTTTTCTCCATGTTTTGGTTTCCCCTCTACCCAGTTTTCTTCTCCATGTTTTGGTTTCCCTCTACCCAGTTCTCTTCTCCATGTTTTGGTTTCCCTCTACCCAGTTCTTTTCTGCATGTTTTGGTTTCCCCTCTACCCAGTTCTCTTCTCCATGTTTTGGTTTCCCTCTACCCAGTTCTCTTCTCCATGTTTTGGTTTCCCCTCTACCCAGTTCTCTTCTCCATGTTTTGGTTTCCCCTCTACCCAGTTCTCTTCTCCATGTTTTGGTTTCCCCTCTACCCAGTTCTCTTCTCCAAGTTTTGGTTTCCCTCTACCTATTATGCCCATGGGATTGTAGAACAAAGGACTGGCAGATAATGCTACCAGAATGTTTCCTCAATATGTGTCATATCCATTGCCATCATCTTCTTCTCCTCTATTGTTGCGATTGGCATCTCTCTGGTTCTTGTTGTGTTCCATATTGGTCATCTTGTCACACCATTTGAATTCTTCTATTTCTAAGCAAGCATAAAAGTGTCTTTGATATTTGGACATGTACCCTAATACATTTGATGGACTTTGTGTCTAGGATGAATAGAGCACACCTCAACAAAAGAAGGCAAAATTTTATTGAACAAAAAAATGAAACTCATGAAAGCCTGAAACTTCTTGGTTGTTGCTTTTTTTTTAATTGTTGTCCATGTTTTACAGCCATACAATAAGACTGACTTGACAACATCTGAGTTGAAGATTCAGATTTTATTGTACCGGACTTAATTTCTTTCATGCATCTCCATGTATTTCCCAATGCAATAAAAACTCCTTTTGTATTTTGATATCACTGTCTGTCTCTCCAACTATCTATTTTGCCGCCAAGATACATGAATGATTCTACATTTTGTAAGGTTGTTCCATCAAGTGCTATCTTATTATTTTCTTTAGCTGACTTGACCCTGTTATTGTTGAAGTTTTTGTGGCTTAACATTTGTACAGAACGAGGTAGCAGCCCCTTAGTCACGTTTTATGGCATGCTTACAACTAACTCACAAATTCAAATTGAGAATCACAAAATGCTATATATATACTTGTATATATTCTTCAATACTGTGTGATGAAGAAACATGGACAATGAACAAGCAATTAGAGGAAAGAATTGAGACCTTTAAGATGTGCATATATAGAAGAATGGGGCACGTCTCACAGAAAGAGAAGAAAACAAATAAAGAGATCATAGAAAACCTTTCAATGAAAAGAGAATTAATAAGGAGATCAAAATTAGACATCTAAAAAATGTTGACCATGTAAAAAGTCATAACACCTTACTGAAGACCATAATAAAAGAAAGAGTTGAAGGCAGCGCTGTATGTGGGACAGTAACACCAAGTGATGGACAGGAAAGAGTCTATCAGAGTGTACAATCAAGACAAGAGACAGAAGATGTTGGAGATCCATTACAGCTGACCTTTGTTGTGGAGATAGCAAATGATGATGATGACATGCTTAGTAGGTTAAAGTGTTAATATTCTTTGCTCCCCATTCACCCCATGGTAACACTTGGGTATATGCAGTGCTTTTCATGCTGAAGTCAAGGGTCATCCCCCCCCCCCCCCCCCCCCCCGCGCATGGAGGCATATCTGGAGTCATCCTTATATGACCACCAGCTAAGCACAATGCTACAGTATACATATGTGGAAGTGAACCTCTGTCTGTAAGGTTAATTACACCCTCACTGACTCCTGAAGTCATCCACACACTTCCAGTGATTCCCATGTGGTGAAACATGTTGAGAACCCAGCATTGCGTGCTAAGCTAGGGGGAGCCACTTGAGCCCCAGCCAGAGCACAGTATTTTAGCTCTGCATATTTGGAGAGCCCCTTTGGATGGCGGGGAATGTACATGGGGAATGTACAGTATGCCACACACTTCTTACTCCTAGCTTGGGACCAGACGTGATGATCCTTTGAATGCAAGCCAAGGTGGAGAAACTGTAGCTCATGACCTCAACTCAACACGTTTTGGAATGGCAGAAAAGCCACAGGAAAAGCCTACATCTACAGTGTAGATAATACCAAGGAGTCTTCAACTTGGTATTGGCTGCAACAGGAGTCCTAGTTAAACAATAACAAAATCCTCCCCTCCCTTCCACAAGGTACCCAACTGCAACAGACCTGACAAATCGGCAGCGCACATTTATACTTCAAAAGTAAATTGAAATACATCTTCCCATTACACTTATGGGTAAAAGTGGAAGTTATTTAATTTTTTTTTAAACTTCAAATGTTCAAAAGTGGCCATAACAATACTGGCATTAAAGACTGAAAAATCTGGTCACCACATAACAGAAGTACAAGTCACTAGTTGGTCAGTGAGAGAGCTGATTCTCCCAACTTTATTATAAGATTGATTCAATATTATTTAGAAAATATTCTCATAAACAGAACCATAGAAATAAAAGTAATAATGACAATAAGAAGCATGACCCAAATCCACCAAGAACATGATTTTGTGTGGGCTTCAAGTCTCTCACTCTCAACCTTCAACTTGCTCATGTTCACGTCTGCCAAACGTGTGCTCTCTGTAATTTTCTGAAAAGATGGCACATTTAAAAGTTTCAGCAACAATGGATGAACACAAAGACTTCAAGAAGTTACACATCATTTCACTACCGCACAACGCCATAATACAGAAATATAGTAAGAACCCAGCTTTATCCATCATATGTATCTTTCTTTGTAGTTTTTAAATGTCTTCTTCTTCATACAGTCTCAGACGTTAACTTGAACATGCTCAAAGACTCCTCCGCCGTGTTTCCACTTTGGCGAAATAGAGGAGCTTGTCTGTCCCCATGACCCCAAGAGCTATGCAGACGGTAGCATTACTACCAGCAGGGTCTGCCAAGCCAGACAGGTCAGAGGGTAGGGACCAGATCAAGAGAGAGACACACATGTTGCCTTGCAGGCAGGCTGGGGACAGCTTAAGATCAACGAAGGTGACCCAAAAGAAATGCCGAAATCATAAGCACTGGGCCACAGGCCTAACAAAACAGTGCTTCACTTAATGAAGACAAAGTTTTTAAACAGCATGTACATTGCTCTGACTGCAATTAAGAATGTGGCATCATTACACTTGGTAGATGGCACTAGCGCCATCAAGATGTATGAAGCATTACTAAATATACAGACCTAAGGGTCTTTTGTGTTTGGATATGCGCCCTAACATAACCGACTAGGTTGAACGGGACGCACCTCGCCAAAACAAGGCAAAACTATATGTTAAAAAAAAAAAAGCATTACTATACTTTGTAGAAGCTTTCATTGACACAGTGGTTAGAGAGCTTGCAAAGGTTCTCAAGGTAAAGTTACTTGGCTCAAAACCTCATACCATTACTCTCCAGTCTAACCAGCTGTACATAGGTACCTGACTCTCTTCTTGTGTTAAGGAGGGCAAAAGCAGCAAGGAAGAGAGATGGCACAGGTGAAGTCCCTAACACTTCACTTCCCTAAGGCACTATCTGCTATGGGACTACCATTACCTTTATACTTTGTAAATGGCATCAGAGCCATCAAGTAGCAAATGGCATCACTATACTTGGTAGATGATATCAGGGTCATCAAGACATGGCATCAATGTATTTGGTAGATGATATCAGGGCCATCAAAACATGGCATCACTATACCTGGCATATGATATCGGGACGCTAGAGTAGTATATGGCATCAATATACTTGGTAGATGATACCAGGGCCATTAAGAATCACATGGCATCACTATACTTGGTAGATGATATCAGGGCCCTCAAGAAGTATATGGCATCACTAAACGTGGTAGATTGTATCAGAGCCATTAAGAAGTATATGGTATCACTATACCTGGTAGATTGTATCAGGGAAATTAAGAAGTACAGGGCATCATCCTACTTGATGAATGTTATCTGATATGGACATACATTGCATTACTATATTTGGCTGATAGTATCGGGACCATTAAGAAGTACATGGATATGGCATCGCTATACCTGGTAGATGATATCAGGGCCATCAAGAATCACATGGCAATATTATACTTGGTAGATAATATCAGGGCCATCAAGACATGGCATCACTATATCTGGTTGACGATATCAGGGCCATCAAGACATGGCATCACTATACCTGGTTGATGATATCAGGGCCATCAAGACATGGCATCACTATACCTGGTTGATGATATCGGGGCCATCAAGAAGTACATGGCATCACTATATTTGAAAGATTAAAAGGTCATTAAGACACAGCATCAGTATACTTGGTAAATGGTACTAAGGCCATCAAGAAGTATATGACATCACTATACTTAAAAGGTGGTAACAGGGCCATTAAGACATGGCATCACTATACCCGGTAGATGATAACAGGGCCATTAAGACATGGCATCACTATACCTGGTAGATGGTAGCAGGGGCATCAAGACATGGCATCACTATACCTGGTAGATGGTAACAGGGCCATCAAGGTGTGAAATGGGATCCTGGGCGTACACTTTTGCAGGGTTCCTTTTTTGTTTAGATTGGCATGCCACCAACACCTTACCCTACTCTCCCCTCCCCCTTTAGTGGCCCTGGATGGTATTATGAGGACGAATTTTCACATGAGCTTCATGCAAATTAAGTTGCTTATTGCAAGCTGTCTTAACTGATAACCAAAATCAGACCGAATCATGAGAAAAACTGTTTAAAATATTCATGTTTCAGTCAGGAAAATTGGATGTAACAATTGTTTTTGTCTATTATATTTGGAAGTTCTAAATCAATTAATAACTGTGACTCGTCACTATGTTGTAAGAAAAAAAATACATGCTTACACTTTTATTTAATTTTTTTTTCTTCAATACACGTTTTAGTCCAATTCATGGGGAGGAGTAGTTTTAGAGTGTCATGCCATTCTTCACAAGGATTTATTTAGTGCTGTCTATTCCCTTCCTCTTCAGCATCCCCTGGCCAGTGCTAAGATAAGCTGTTGGCCTATGATGGTAGCTACATTCCATTGCTATGTCAGAACAAATCTGTTTTCTGCTTTTCCATGTAGTTATTACATGGTGTAGTTTCCACCAATCACCAAATTTCCCTAGTTTCTCATTCTACCTATATTTGTGGTGTTTACATCTCTTCTTGTATCTTTGATCTTTCCCATCTGTGCTTTAGTTAGAATCATGTTTGAGAAGAAGAGTTAGTATGATTATGTTATTTATCTGCTGTTGTTTTGTCTCAATGGAGTGTGTGGGTGCCTTCTTCTTCTATGTTCAGTTTGTTAGTCATGCTAAATCTGCAGGCTTGCAACCAGGATAAAGTTCACAATTTTGTTTTCCCGGCCCATACGGCAGTCCCACAGCTTCTGCCTCAGCTCAGTGCTCTCTGGTCATAGGTCACTGTGGGCTGGGCAGTTTTGGAGAATGTGTTCAGGGGTCTTGATCAGTTCCACATGGACATTCATTAGTATGCGATATCCTGAGGCAAAAGAGGTGGCCTAGTAATCTGCAGTGGCCAGTTCTCAGGCTTAAAAGGATGGTCTGCTAGTGATTATGAAGCTGGTTGTGGGTGCCTGAACACTGGAGTCAGCTGTGATGCTGCTGACATAGAGTTCTGACATCTTGTTTATATTTCTCTGTCCTTCTTCTTCATACTCTCAGACGAATATTTCAAAAGAAAGCAGTGGTCAGCTTCAGGCTATTTGCACCTCCAAAGAGGAATGGTACTGGTGACGGCCAAATGTCCTTTCTCTGTTTCTCATATGTTGGGCATCTTTGAAGCAGATATTCAGCAGTCACTTTATCAGTGCCACATTTACACACAATGGTAGTTCCTATCTTTAGCTTGTTGAACAGATGGTATCCCAATCTGTTGTGACCCATGCAGAGTCTGAAAATTACCACTTGTTCTCTTCTGCTGAGCTGGTAATATGCATCATTTTGTGTGTGACCTGGATGTTCTGCATCCTATTTGTTTCTGTATCTGATTCTGATAAAACTGTTTGCCTCTTCAAAGTTATGCTTGTATCAGGTTGAGGTAGCTTTCCACCTACCTTTGCTAATCTGTCATTGCTGGGTATGATACGATGAGACGGGATCTATTGTAACACAACTCTTTTGAATCACTGACACAGTTTGTGAAGCACTACTCTTAGGTCATCAAGGTCTGCCTTATTGCTTCCAAGGTACTTGAACTCTATGTCTTGTTTAATGAAGGTGTTCTTGGTATTGTTGATACAGATGTTGAATGGACTTAAATTTCTGCTGACCCTCACTGTGTCTATTTTAGATGTGCTTATTTTTATACTGTATCTCTCAAATGTTTTACTCAGTTGAGCTATGTCTTCTTGAATTTCTTAACATCAGCATGTAGTAGGCTTTTGTCAAAAATTTACAGACAATTATGGTCAATAGACTGGAGAGGGTAAGGTAAGGAGTAAATGCAGTTTAAGATCAATTAAAAAAAAAAGGGTTAGAGAAAATAAGAAGTAAATCTACTCACTATTCCTAACAACTTCAATCTATATTATTTTAAATAAATAAAGAGGGGAAACCTGAGTCCTGTAAACAGTAAATAAATAATACACATAAAGGTATGTTTCAGGCACTTGTGAGAAATAAAGAAGTAGAAAACTAGACAACAGAAAAACAACAGAAGTTTTAGGCTTACTGGAGACCCGATTCCATGGCTTTCCGAATGACAACACTGCCTAGCTATGCGAGTGAATTACAACTATCCTCCCTGCCAACTAGGCACCACAAAACAGTGCATTGTGGACAGGGGTCATTAGTGCGATTTCCCCAAGTAACATCTGATAATTTTACTTTTGTTCACCTCTGACACCACAATCAGCATTTGTAATATTTTGTTTCAGTTTACCTTTTGTGTCATCTCTTACAACTCTTCCAGCACCTGTTATATTTGGTTTCAGCTTACCTTTGCATCATATCTCACAACTCTTCAAGCATGTTATATCTTTTTTTTTCAGCTTACCTTTTGTGTCAACTCTCACAGCACCTGTTATATTTGATTTCAGCTTACCTTTGTTCCCCTCACACATCACCTGTTATATTTTGTTTCAGCTTACCTTTATGTCATCTCTCACAACTCTTCCAGCATGTTATTTTTGGTTTCAGCTTATTGTTATTTCCCTGACACATCACATTCATCACCTGTTATACCTTGTTCAAGCTTACCTTTGTGTCATCGCTCACAACTCTTCCAGCACCTGTTATATTTGGTTTCAGCTTACCGTTGTTCCCCCTCACACACCACATTCAACACCTGTTATATCTTGTTTCAGCTTACCTTTGTGTCATCTCTCACAACTCGTCCAGCATCTGTAATATTTTGTTTCAGGGCTCGAGCATGCATAAGCATTTCTTCAGCCAGCCTTTCCTGCACCTTGTGATGATGCTGCAGTATAGTGTTGATATCCTCTTCTTCCTGAGGCTTCTTCCTCTCACGCAACCCGCTTTCTGGAAAAGACAAGTATTTAACATTAATGAGAAACACTTTTTTCTGATCCCTTTAAGGAGTTTGGAGCCATCACTGCAGCTGGTCCCCTTGCAGAAAGCCTACACTAAACATTCACGTGCTCTTGTAGTGGTTGTGTCTGTAGCAATGTGTTTGACATGATGAGGTTGCCAGCCCAATGCACAACCTCATATTGATCACCTCTTATATGTCTGAGGAAGCAGTTGTCCTAATCTTTCTGTATCTCATCACAGATCCATGGGATTAAAACAGAGCATTATGAAACACAATAACAGACGTTTCTGGAGCCAAAATTTATATCATAACTCTGTGCATTCTCCATCCAACTACTGTGAGTCTTCAATCTTAGCTTTTCTAACTTTATAATTTTTAAAAATTCATGTGCACTTCTTTTAATAATTTTAAGGTAGTAGTATACCTTGATAGGGTAAAAAACTCAAATTTTCCTTTCAGAATCAAACAACCATGGGTATAGTGTTAGTATGGACTTAAAATGTTTGTCCACATAATGACCTCATTAATTATGCAAATTAACTATCCAATATGGCCGCCGTAGTGAATAAATTATACACCTTTTTTAAAACATCATAACTATCTTATTTGTACAAGGATCTAACTGAAACTTGGCAAATTGAATCATTATATATAGCGTGAGGTCATGAACTAAAATGACAGAGATTGACAGAAAGGTTAATTTTTAATGAATTTTCAAAATTTATATTTCTGGAATGTTTGATATTTGTGCCTCATTATATATGCATGATGGTCATAAAACTAAAACTTTGAATTCAATTGTATCCATTTTAGGTCATAATCTGTAAGATTATATGATAACCAACTGTGTTAATTTTCATGTCAATTGAATGTACAAATCCAGAGATATCTTGTTTCAAAGATCACCAATTATGCTAAAAAGACAATTCCGAGAAAAACAAAGAAAAACAGAAAAAGAACTCACAAAATGAAGTTTAATGAGCTCCTGTTGAATAAAGGTCTCCTTCTACTGCAGCTGCAGTGTCTATGAATCCCCTTTTCAGTGCTCTCAGGGTCTTTCCATTGCAATGTCCTTACTTGCTGAATAGATCCTGTGCAGCGTTCTCCTGTATGCTTTCTTTGCCATGGGTTGACTTGTGTTCATGTATATCGAAAAATTCTGCAATGCACTGTGGCCTTTCCCCAATAGAACGCACAAATACCACCATTCACACATTTACTTCTTTGTTTGTGAGTAGCTGAAGATGAAACATCAGAAGTATTGAAATTGGCAGTCCATTCGCTACAGTTTGTGCACTTGATACTGATTTCATGACAAAAGCCATTCCGAGTCTCTTCGACGATCTCACAGGTCAGCGAGTACTGATAACATTTGTCACATCTAAAGTTAGCGCATAAAAACCCAAACAGTAGTTTTACATCCATAAGGATAAACCCATTTCCTTTGTTGTCATTTTTAGCTTGTCCTTCACTTTCTTGGACCTTTATGATCTTTATTTTCTTTGCTGAGGAGCACAGAGGTTTTATAGCATCACTATCGACAATAGGTGTCTCATTTTCAGGCAACGTTTGTTGGTGTACTCGCCTCCCAGTCTTTGTCTTATTTCTCATTGTGAACAAAAGATGCTCTGCTAACTACTATTATACAGAATCAGTATAAAACTAGCAATAAATAGAGTTGATGTTGGTGAAAATGCACTATGCATGTAACAAATGTTGAAATTTACGATCAAAGCTTTCTAGACACACACTTTTGAAAAATTCACAAGAAATCATTGAGTGATTCCCCGTGGAAAAGTTATAAATATCTTTTTCCTGTTGCCTATGTATAATTATAATTTCGCAGTTTTACAATTACGCACCTTCATGTTGGGTCATTATTCACATGGTAACCAACTATAAACATTGGTTGCTATGCAAATCACTCAAGGGGGTGTGTGTAGAAAAACATTGATTCCTATCAAACCAGAGTATCTCTAAGCTTCTATGAATTATTTTTAGTTCAAGAACATGTTGACGATGATTTAAAGCATGAAAATGAAAATTGTTGGATTTTTATTTTTTTTAACCTTTTCTGGGTATACTACTACCTTAAATAGATGAGTGATATAGAAAGCAACAAAATCTACATCGAACATAGGTTGATGCACAGTATGTTCTCTGTTTGTACAAGTTTTGTTTAGCAGATTGAAAGATATCTGGTCTGATAGTTTAGCAATTGATGGCATCCAACTTAAAATTATGCACTTAGGAAAAGTAAACCAAAAACAACCAAGAAACTGAATCAAACTGATGGCATTCTTTTATCTGTTAGATCAAATGTATCTGTGTGACATGAGACCATGTTATATACCGATATATTCAGCTTTTTCTGCCACTGACCTAGTTTGTCATTCTGAACAGATATTGTTTAAAGCACTCCTGTGTTTACTTCTACTTCTTTTGGATAATATTTTATACAACGTTAATTCATAATGGGCAAAAATCATGTACATGTAGTTGTGACTACTTACTTACTTACTCGTTCCTCTTTACCGTGAGGTGTAGTTTGGAAAAGAGCACGCCATACTATCCTATCGGCTGTCTTCCTCCTGGCCTGGTTCCATTCTAGTCTTCTGTCCTTCAGAGATTGTCTAATGTCCTCCCAGCAGACTCTGCATTGTCCTGGAGGTCTGGATCCTTGGCTTTTAGCCTCCCATACCTGCCATGGCAGCCGTTCTTCTCCCATTCTGCAGACATAGCCAAACCAGCTTAGTTGGGACTGTTCTACTTGAGTCTGCAGTGGTTGGGTTCTTAGGCCTTGACGTATCGTCTGGTTGCTGACCATGTCTCTTCTTGTTACTTCAACCACCTTTCTCAGATACCTCATTTCTGAGGTTTGGATCTGACTTTTGTGGGTTGTAGTCATTGCCCATGACTCGCATCCATACGTTAAGACTGGGACATAGGTGGAGCGGTATTCAGCCATCTTTATTTTCTTGCTGAGGAATCCTTGATTTATGGCCTGAAAAAGTCTCCCAGCTGCTGCTCTTCAGGTAGCCAAATCTTCTTTGATCCCCCCCTTTCCAGTATATGACAGCTCCGAGCTATTTAAAGTGGTTGACTGCTCCAGGACCTGCTTTCCCTGCTTAATCTTCTTGTGATATCACTTTGGTTTTTGTTTTAGAGCTGCTTATTACCATCCCTCTCTTCTCCAGCTCTTCCTTCCAGACTTGCAGGTTGGATTGAAGATGTGCCTCTGATTTAGCAATCAGGGCAACATCATCAGCTAATACCAGCTCTGAAATACAAACTTGTCTCATTTTCCATTAACCCACTGAATTTTTTCTTGTCCTCTCCTTACATGTTTTGATGACATCATCCATGAGGAGTATGAACAGATACTGTGACAGGATATAACCTTGTCTTACCCCACTGGTGGTCCTGAACTCTTCTGACTTAAGGTTTGCCGTCCTCACATAATTTCTGCAAGACTTGTAGAAGCTCTGTACAGCACATATGAGAGGTGCTGGAATGTTCTTCCTTGACAGGCAGTCCCAAAGTTTGCTTCAGAGGACCTTGTCAAATGCCTTTTGCAGATCCAAGAAACAAAGGTGCATCTCACCTTTATATTCAAGGGCCTTTTCACTCAGCTGTTTGAGTATGAAGATCAGGTCTTGATTACTTTGGTCTGCTCAGAAGCCACATTTAACCTCATTCATTTGTGGCTCAGCTAGGCATCAGAGTCTCTGCTCCAGGATTCTAGAGTAGATTTTACGGGAACACTGAGAAGGGATATGCCTCTATGATTTCCACATTGTCGGTTGTCACCCTTTTTGAAAATGGGTGTTATGATGGCAATCTCCCAATCCTTTGGTATGATCTTGTGTAGTTGTGACTAACAATTATGAATTATTTGTAACTAAACCATTAGCATGAAGTAATATTTTTAAAAATATTAAAAGTGAGCTATGCTGATCAAAACCATGCCTACAAGATTTTGTTGGTATCAATGCTTAATCAAATTTATAATATGTAGGTTTTCATTGATATAAAGTGAATAAGGTTGACAAATGTGAAAGTGCTAGTGGCAGTGCTGACAGAAATAAAAAAGTCCATAACACACTACAGGGCCCTATCTTTTTATCAGAACACCCAAAAACAAAATATTCTCAAAATCAAAGTTTCTTTGGGTGACTTTGGGCGATTTTTTAACACACTTGGCTGACTTTTGGTGATTTTAAAATACATTTTGGGCGATTTAGTGCTACTTTTCAAATGTGATTCGGGTGGCATCTAGAAATTTTAAAAAATCTGGTCTCCAAAACACACTTGTACCCGATGTCGTGAAACATTCTAAATCCACATATATAAATTAAAAGGTAAATGTAAAGCCTAACACATAAATTCAATAAAAGGAAAGAGAAATGGTAAAAGTACAGTGCTGTCACAATGGCGTACAAAAATCCCCCTTGTTTTCTACTTCGTCTGCAAATTGTAACGTTTCACGTTGATAGTAAAGCCTACTGCATCACTACACGCTTTCTACAATAAAACGTGTACTGCATTTCTAAGAAAACCTTGAGATACGCAAGCTGATTAATGACCTAAATTAATACTTCCATTAATTTCATTTTATACACTACGTTAACATAAACGGAAGGACAGATGGAATTAGGATAGAGAGAGTGAGGGCTGAAAGCAGGAACGCATGCAACACTAACACGCGTCTCGCGATATACAATTAATGCCACCCTCCCCAAGCGAAAGGCCAGAAGCACTAACTTTTTTTTCAAATAGACCGTGATAAAAAACACTACAACTACGAGAGTTGGGTTTGAAAACCTGAAAAACGCTTATTAGGAAACATGACATTATACTGGTTTACGTTTGAAAGCCTGACAGTACCCAGACACCACATCGTATCGAAGTGAACGGGAGGTAGAAGAAAATGCATATTTTGAACGCAGCCCCTTAGCCCCATTAAACTTATATATTTGGGTTCCTTAGGACTTGCTGACAAAGAATATGTTAAGTGTTACGCAAATAGTCTAGGAATTAACAAATTATAGCCAAAAGAAAATAGTGAGGGTGTCAGACAACACCAAATCATAATCGCACAGTGGCATGTTTTGAAACCACCATTTTACGGGAAATAGGCCAACAAGTTAAATCCTATTTGATTGGATAGAAGTAAATGTAAGGCGAAACTCGATTAGTCGGACTACAAATACTAATTTTTTGTTGTTAGGGAAACGTGAGTAGGGGTACTTTTTTTTGAAAAGCTGTGTAAACATGGCCCGATTGGTTAGACCCGCCAATATAGTCAATTAGGAGCGTCAGTTCAGTGCCACATTTTAAAATAAACTTACTAAGAAACAGTGCGTTGAGATCCAGATCATATTTTTCTAAATAAAAGTCTGGGACCGAGGCAGATCGGAATTTGTGCCATTATTCATCGCCAGTCAACGTATCTGTGTATTATTTCCATGAATTGTGGTAAGCTTGACATATTCGATATCTTTTTAATGAAAATTGAATGTAAATTGATAATTTATGTCTGTATATGTGCGTGGTTCAGTAGCGAACATGAGGCAAGGCCTAGATAGTGCTCCAACCTGAACCGAACGTGTCGGAGAAAAGAAAACTGCATGGAATTGCCAAATAGTACACTGACACCTATCTTATTGACTATAAGGAAATAATGCTGGAATTGCAGAGGCGTAGTAACCATTAGGGAGGAGTATACTGGTGTAAATTGTTTCAGATGAAGCTAGCAGTTGGCCTACCGCTCTGAACTCAGTGTTTGTTCTGTATTGTGTTCAGTGTGGAAATAGATTATAAATTAGATCTGAAGTAGGAGGTACAACCTTCTTATTTCAGGGACTGTCAGCATAGGCATCCAGTAAGTTAAAACTTTCTTATCCTGTGCCATCCATCCCGGTCTTTCCATGCCTTATTTATCCCTTTTAAGTCTGTCGTCAATTATTTTTACCATGTCTATTTCTGTCTCACTTTATTTCTCTTACCCTGTTGGTTTTTTTTTTTTTTTTTCTTCCTCGTTCGTCCTGAAAAGGACGTTGGTTGCGTTGTGTCCGTTTACACCAGAGCTGCGATATCTGTCCCTTTCGGCCGACACATCCGACTTCAGCACATCATTTTTTGGGACCGGGTTTGTCTTCCCTCTTCGATCCCTACTCTCTCAGCCAGACTGCAGTGTTGCAGCCTGTTTCCAGGACTACCACGTGGAGGTGGAGTAAGGTCTTGGTCAGCTATGGTTCGCTGACCCTGACGCAATCAGTCAAGCTATGAGTCGCTGACTGCATTCTCTATTGCTGCATCGAAATCACCCTGTTGGTTTCAGAAGAACTGCCTTCTAATGCTGTCAACAGGTTTCCTTAATGTAAAACCAACATCTTTTTCACACCTCTTGTGTCACCAGTATTTGTCTGGGTTTTTTCCCCTCATCAGTTAATGTCATGCTATTTGAATGCTTTTTTTTATTATTATCTAGCACTCATTTACCAAAGTCTGCAGCTTTGTCGTCATTTATGCTGTTTTAAAAGTTTAACAGCGTTTTCCCACTTGCCTTCTGTATTCATATTTTTAATTCACTGATTCTCAAATTTAGTCTATTTCACTGCCAAGATGCAAGTATGAGTCCACATGTTGTAGGGGTGTTTCTGCAAATGCAGTCTTCATCTTTTCCCTCTGTACGTTTAGACTCAACTGCTGTAAACTCCCATAATTTACTATCATTTCATCTTGCATCTCTTATGCTTAAGGGATAAAAGAGCCAAGTCATCAGCAAAATCTAAATCATTGAGCTGTTTTACCAGAGTTCAATGAATTCTTCTTCAGTTGGTTGAGGGCAATCTTTTCATAATCCAACCTATAACCAGTAACAAGAGTCATAGTGACAAGAGGCAAAAACAACATTCAAGACTTTCATAAATGAGCGCTTGCTTAAAGCAGAAGATTGAAATGATATGAGAAGGTCACTAATGTGGAACTGATGACAAGAACCAGACAGGTGCCAGTGGAACCAGAGATGAGAAGAAGATGTTGGCGATGGATAGGGCACACATTAAGGAAACCTGTTAAAAGTATAACAAGGCAGTCCTTGTTCTGCAATCCTCAGGGTAACAGAATTAGACGTAGACCAAAAAACACAAGGAGACGAGAACTGAAGACAGAAATGAAAATGGTGAGGATGACATAGAAAGAACTTGAGCTGATGGCACACAAAAGGAGGCCCTAGCATGTGTTTTTTCAAGATCTATGCTCCTAGAGGAGCTGAGGGCTATGAATTGATTGATTAAATAATTGTAGGTTTACAATGTTTCTTGTATTGTGTGGTCACAAAGCCTTATGACTTTGTTATTAGAGTGGAAGTTAAATTTACCTTCACTGGAGACTGGTTTCTTAGACGACCCAAATAGTTCTGCTCTAATGTCTTCTTCACATTTAGCTTTAGCCTTGGCTTGTAGATGTTTGGCTGATGCACTGCCCACATTAGTGCTCACAGGTCTCAACCTCTCTGTAATAAGTGCCCTCTCAATTACATTGGGCTGAACAAAACAAGCACAGAATAATTTATTTACTTCCATAAACTAATTATCATTTCTTGAGTGTGTGTGAATGCATGTGTGTGTGAATGCATGTGTGTGTGTGCATGAATATGTGTAGGGGTGGATGTGGAACACAGAAAGAGAAACAGACACTCTCTAAAGCGGTTTATGTGGCAAGCCTCTTTCTTTCAAGTGAGGTTAACATTTGCTGAAATATTTAATTTTAATGCACTCTGTCGATGACATTGCCGAAACCAGATCATGTGGCAGAGATAAGAGTTGCACACGGGCTGAACTTCCAGATATCCTGAAACCTGGAATCAGACATGATTTACCAAGGTAGATCTTTAGAGAGCTCAGTTGTTTCTAAAGTAGATACTCACAACTGTTGGGTTGCCTACCAACATCATACACACTGAATAATAGTACACAGTAATTATAATGCAGATTTTCTAAACTTATCAGTAAAAACACAGCCAACCGTTTTCTCTGCTTCAGCCAGCCCTTTCAGGAGATCCACTTTTTTTTTGGTATTCCAAAAGTGTCTCTTGTGACGGTTTGCTGAATGAAAAAAAAAAAAAGTGAATGATAAAGTAATTAATGTAATTGTAATTAATTAATGTGCAATCAAAATGTCTGATTTTGCTGAGAAGTAATTTCAAAAGAGAAAAGCTAATTTAAACTACTGCTTAATTATTAACTTCTTCAATTGTTAAGCCGACTGCAGCAAGCTATCATCATGTCTCTCTACAATCTCCAGTCTCCAGAGAAGTTGCTTTGATTCATGACTACATAAAGGATAACACAACTGTGAATTTACCATGCCATATGGACCACAGAAAAAAGGCAAAATAGAGCCCAACCAATAAAAAGTCATCCAAAAACAACTTGGTGGAGAAAAGTGGGAGCCCAGGTGAAAAGCATGAACCAGAACTGCAACAGTGTACGAAAGCTGGCCATAGACTGAGCAACGTGGAGAGAAGCTTAATGCTGCCCTACAAAATGCTACTAGGCATGATATTCACTGACTGCTTTGTCAGTCCACGGCTAAGGATCCAAGGAAGGAAGGGCACTGTGGTTTCTCCTTGTCTTCTGTCAGTCTGAATATGAGTCAATATGTAATATGGTATGTTAGTTTCTGACAACATAAGCATACTCCACAAGGCTGTTGAGAGGAGAGAGGTTAAGGTACATCTCCACATCTTGTTAGTGAGAAGTGAAAAGCAATAATATATATGGAATAAGCAAACACCTGTAATAAAATATGATAAACCAACAATATCATACACATTAACAAAAGAAAATATTACTAATAATATGTGATGTTACATATGGCTTGATCCTTTACTTATCACAAAGTACTATCTTCTTAATCTATTTCTATCCTCATGTCATTCAAAATTATGCAAGTTAACTGAGGAAGGTGAAGGTATAAGCATGAAGCTAGGAGGGAGAAACATTATTGGTCATTTAAATGCAACTTTTCATGGAATTGGTCCTGAATACCTTTATTTATATTTAGCACTAAGTTCAATTTAAATAGTAGAGGTAATGAGATGTAATAGCTGTATTATGATTTACTAAGTAAAAATATATACTCAAAGCCACAAACAGGAATACAATTTTCCTATTCCTGCATGCAGCTGTGTGAAACAAGTTTTCTAAACTTCACTAACAGTAAAAACAAAATAAAGGAATCTACAAGCTCCCAGAATGCTACGCATTTCCTGACAATAAAAACTAACATAGGAACAAACTGCATGTGAGAAATGATGTGTTTATTGAAAATACAAACAAACCATAGAAACCAAAATGATGTCAAAAGATGTCATATGCCAGAAGTGATTTGTGCACTTTCATCTTTCACAGCTAAGATTCTCATTTCACCAAAAAAAACTGCAAGATTGTTTACATTAAAATTAATGTAGGTTTGTATTTTAACAATACTACTGTACTTCTTATTTTAATTTAGTATTTAAAAACTTGACCTATTTTTGTCTTATATAGCAAATACATGTGTGCAAATAAATACATTTTAGCTCCCCAGGGAGCATAGGCTTTCAACAAACACATACTAAATCTTCCTGTCACGTGCCATCCGCCCAAGTTCTGTCCATGTTTTCCTCATCATTTTCACTTCAAATACATGTGTGCAAATAATATTAATTAACATTATTGAATGCTTGTAACAAAAATTCACACAATACTTTTCATACTGGAATGCAATTGTACTGTTGATTTTTGTAAACAATTTTATTTAAAGAAAATGGATGTAAATGCAAACAGCTTTCTAACACTTTAAAATGGCACCTTCAAAAAGTTAGAACTAAACAGCTTTATTTTACAATGCTTACCTCTGTGATGTTTTCAGTTTCACAAGAAAGTTCTGAAGGGCTCCAATGTACTGAAAAGTTAATTACAGTTATTAAAAACATAATAGCTTAACTAATATGCCAGTTATTTTAAAATATGTAAACTCTGATGACATAGCCACAAAATATCTCTGTAAACAAAGTGAAACTTTATTTGAGGAATGCTCGAAACCATTCATGATCAAGTGAAGATAAAGCTCTCATGCTCTAATTACAAAAAAAATTAAGAAAGATTGAGATGAAATTTATTCATGTTTTTTTTAAATTTATGGAAATAACTTCAATCCCTAACGGCTTATAAGTTCGATAATTCAGTCTTGCCGTATGGCTCAGAGACATGGCATGTCTCAAAGAGTATCACCTCCAAGCTACAGACATTTGTAAATAGATGTCTCTGACGGATCCTCCGTATAAGATGGCCAGATGTAATAACAAAAATAGAGCTAAGCAAAAGATGCGGACAACAGCCAATACAAACAGAAATTAAGGTAAGAAAGTGGGGATGGATAGGACATACACTCAGAAGAGAAAAATCAAGCATAGCCAGAGTTGCCCTTGACTGGAACCCACAGGGGAAAAGAAGAGCAGGGAGGCTAAAGAGAACTTGGAGAAGAACTGTTGAAGAGGAGGCTAGGGAAATTGAAATGACTTGGGCGCAGATGAAAAAGACAGCCCAGAATAGAAATCGATGGAGAGCAACTGTTTCTGCCCTATGTTCCACAGGGAATGAAAAGGAATGATGATGATAGGATAGGACACGTGAGAAAACCTGCAAGATTAAATTTGTAATTTAAAAAAAATGAAAAGACTGTGTGTGTGTGCATACATGGATTTTGATTCTATATTTAGCTTTTATTCAATAACTTTAGACCAGGGTTTCTTAACTTGTGGCCCACAGACCCCTTAGGGGTCCTTGCATGCATTTGAGGGTGTCAGTGTACATTTTTTTTTAAAGGCCATATCGTACACACGTCTCACTGTTCTTCATTTCAACTGTATGCTACAATTAGATACTTTATACAATGAAAGATGTTCAGCAGGATTCATTTTCATTTAAATTAAACACAAATAATGTTGATAGAGTGAAATTAAGAAAAGTGGGATGTTTGATACGGCCTTAAAGACTTCAGCAATGCAGTAATAAGTGATAAGTGTTAGGTTTAGAAATCATAAACCTCAATCCTTACTGCAACCCGGATGAAATGAAAGATAATGGGTCATTTTCTTAGATGTCATACAAATATCTCGTCGACATCATTATGGTTAGGATTAAGGTAAGAATTTATGGTTAGGTTTTTTATTCCTAAACCTAGCTTAACCCTTATTATGGTGTCTCTGAATTCTTTTTTGAGGCCATATCAAACACATGGCCCACTCTTCTGCATTTCAACCCCTTACCTCTATCGATGTGGACAATTTATTTGGGCGGCACTGAAAAACATGTCCCACTGTTCTTTATTTCAACCATGTTGATCAAAGTAGCCTAAAATCATTTCCGAGGGGGGAAAACAGCCTCAATTAAATATCTAACTGGAAACACCAGGCCTTTATATCTCTCCCCCTGAATATTACTTTTGTTTGGTGTTTTTGTTTTATCTTGTTTTTTTTTAAACATACTAGCACTAGGCCTAGGCTATTGGTAATTTTAATTTGTCATATTTACAATGATTTGACAGATGCGAAGCCACTTCCCGTATCGGCAGTTAGGCCTATTCATCTTATTTGGAATTGAAAACACTAGGCCTATATATCCTAATTATAACCCATCAGAGGTTGAACAGGATATATTTCATCATTAAAATAAACAATAAAAAATGTGCGAATAACCCTAGGAGCCTATTCATTCATGTGTATAAACAACGACTGGGAGCATTGCCTATTCAAGCATTTAGGTAAACAGACGCTTCGAAATCGAAATGGTTTGACACTGAGTGTCTGCCTGTAAGGCCTGAAAGTGAGATTATGGGAGTTCACCAAACCTCATGAATAATGCCCTTCTAACCTTGTCAAAACGCCAGTCTCTATGTTCTTTATCTTCAGCCAAGGATTGACACTGATTAAGTAATCTGTTGAAGTTTATCTCGATACGTGTACCGCCTGCCATCTTTGTTGTGATCTTAGGACCAAAACGTTCCTCTCTAAGGGTATCGCCTGAAGAGCTTCCTTTTCCTAAATCTGTTGTTTTAATACACTCTAAGACGCTGAGCCGATTAACAGAGTGGTTAGAGCGCTGGTCTCTCGCGGCAAAGGTGCTGGTTTCGAATCAAGGTACCAACACGCTCCAGTCTACCCATCTGTAAATGGGTACCTGATTCGTTGAGTCAGGGAAGGAAAAGGCAGCGAGGAAGGGTGCTGGACCTGGTTTGGTGAAGTCTATAACACTTCACTCCTCTATGGCAGTATATGCTATGGGACTACCTTTACCTTATTTTTTTTAAGATGCTGAGCCGTGTAAACAACTTCCTCTTGTGAGAGACAACCTGTGCCTGAGAGTAACAGGCTAAAATATTTGAGCTCACGCCAAAATATAATCAACTCGGCCAAATGGTGTAGGCCGAACATGTCATTTTCCAGAAAATGTGATAGTTTAAAAAAAAATATGTAATAGCAAGCTTTGACTCGTGAACATTTTAATAAGAGACACTGTCTATTGAATAGATTGAGAATCGACATACCTAGAGAATTGCACATTACAAGAAAACTGTATAACACGAAAACAAAAATTAATATATAAGAATCAGTGATGGTGTGACGTGAAAAGAGGACTCTGGAGGGAGTCTCATCATGCTTGTTGATGATGTCAGATGACTGGTTGATTGTGTGTCATTACTGACACACCAGCTTTTCCACCTTTCTCCCCCTTGGTTAACAACGGGTATTTGTTGTTTGTTTTGTTTTTAATTATTTTGTTTTTATAGAAAGCGGAGCGCATACACACATACATTCACATAATTTTTCATTTACTCTATTTGAACTGAGTGCATATACATTCACACAATTTTACATTTTTGATTTACTCTATTTAGACTGAGTGGAGTGGGAATATGATGCCATATTTTGATATCATAATTATTATCTTGCATTAACCACACTATATAACCTAATTATAACCGATCAAAGGTTGAACTAGGGAGACCATATGTCCTCTTTCCCCCGGATTTGTCCTCTTTTCCACCTTAAGATTGAGCGTCTGGGCGGTTTTTTTTTTCAAAGTGAATTTTTTCGGAGATTGAACATGATTTGGATTAGGTCAAACTCATGCAAGTAAATTCTTTAAGAAATATTTTTGCAAGTAAATAATAAACAAATTGAACGGAATATAGATCTAAATTGTGTTAAACCTGTGATAGATATTCTTAAGTAGCGCTTGTGTCAAGAGTCAGTACCCTTGAATATTTCGAACATGCTTGTTGAATTTCCTGAACATCAGTTGTTTAGAAGACTTAGAGATATCGATAAAATCCATTACAAGATGTCATATATTTTTCATGAATGACTACACGGAATTCCAACGTGGGAAGATGTGCGAGCTTCTGGTCAATATTTAATTGATTAAGAGGTTGCATTTGATGATGCAAGTGATGTGATCAACTTAACAGTACGACAACATTTGTTGAAAGTAATACTAATGATGAAAGATTCAGTTGCTGGAAAAATGAATCAAATTTTCATTCTATCGCTGTTATTATCTGGCAAACAAGGCTCCTAATACAAACGACTAAGCCAAATAAATGGTAGATCAGGCTAATAACTGAAAAAAACTACAAAGTTACTACAGTGAAAACCAAAAAAAAAAAAAAAAAAAAATTATTTCAAACATTTTAAGGAGAAAAAAAAAATTCCCTAATTATTAAGTCCCCCTGCAAGTCCACACCTGAAGTCAGTTAGGGTAAGGAGGCTATTAACTTGACGGGTTTGTCAGAATACACTCCTTAGCTTAGCTCAAACGCCGCTGCTTAAAAAAAAAAAACCTGGTGATTGTCAGACAATCACACTCTACCAGCGGCCTTGTAAAATCATTACATAACATAGCTACGACAAAGATCACTCTGTAAATCTACTGTATATACTCTACAATGCTGTGGAAAAAAAACAATTTATATATTTGTGTGGTCAGCAAGCCAATAAACAGAACGTTTGTCTAGGGGATAATTATGTTTAGTTTTACTTAACTCACGAGACAACCACACTCTGCTCTATCTAGACTATAAAAGAGATTTAAATAGTAGACTTTAGTCAATTATCTAGATACAGACTAAATCCAAATTTGAAAACTTTCAATCTGACGTACTAGAAAAACACAAGTCTAAGGACTTCGCACCCTTTCAGTGGTACTAGTTCAAGATCTAGCTCAAAACCCGGAAACGAGCGAACCCATTCTGTCGTATATTTTTTATAGGTGATTAAGATAGATTCTGGTCCCGTCTGAATAGAACTGGAAAAGGTGGTAACTCAGTGAGAGATAAGGTAAAGAAATAGTTTTTCACGAGTGAAATGGTGAAAAGGTAGAGTCTGTTCCTGGATTGAGAAGATACTCTAGTCCAGCCTATCTTGCGACTGAGATTTGTTTATCAGACAGTTTACCTTCCCGTATATATTAACATATACACTATTAACCACTCACATACACACACACAGATAAGTGACGACAACTTGACGCACAAACGTGAAACTATAGTAATGGAGTAGGGATATTGGGCCGAGCTGATCGACACAGGTAATTAAGTTTTTTTTTAATGTTAAGTTTATTTATCATAAAGAAAAAAAAACTTCACAACAGTCAGTATCAAATAGCAAAATATAAAATCATATGTTACAGAAATAATAAAGAAATAGGCTCGTAAGTGCAATTCCCTCTATTGAGACAAGATCCCGTTAGAAGAAGATATTAGCCCCCAAAAGGTCAAAAGATTAGCACTGTGTTATAGAATTTGACTATACTGTAAAGAACATAGTTTCTAATTAATCTATCCTGAAATGAACAGTATTAGCAAACATAAGAAGAAAAAAAAAACAAAGTGAGTACAATGATTAATACAATAGAAGAATTATTCATTCCTTCTTTCTTGACAAACATGTGGCCACATTTCAATCTCGCTTACCTAATAAGTGTTTTGACAACAGCTTGAACATATCTCCGTGATATACGTAACAGATCCAGTGGTGGGTTTAGGCAAAATAAGCCCCAGTTTCTCCAAGACTGATTAATCCTCTTATTGGGAAACGCTTACTTTGTTACTGTTAATAGGATTCTGTTTATGTCACATCAGTTAGTCCAGGTACGAAAATACTTAAGAGATCTAATGTTCCCAGTGTACAGTAGCTGGTAACTCCGATAGAAAGAGAACGCCAGGTAGATAAATCCCCTAGATAAATCATTGCCACAACACAGGGGTCGGTAGTTGGGTAGTGTTAAATTTGATAACTTTGCCACAGCGGGCTGAATGTAAATAAAAATGTAAAAGAAAGCTGGGTAGCTATATGTCCAGTTAAATTAATTCTTATAGTCTTTTGTTGGTACTCTCTCTCTCTCTCTCTCTCTCTCTCTCTCTCTCTCTCTCTGGGTGAAACAAGAGGGCCAAACAAGTCAACCTCGAAGACCCGATATTTATTTAAGAATGTTTTTTGGTACTGTTAGACTTAGACCCGTTTTCTCAAATTCAGGCCGCTGGTAGTTTTGGGTTGTGATCCGTACTGGATTTATAAGAAGAAAATACAAAACATTTAATCACAATATCAGTATCTATCCTAACCCGCGTAAAGGTATGATTTATTATTATCCTCTCGGTTATTAAATTTAATTAGAAACCACAAGTGTATATCTTGTCTTATCGTTTTTATTAACCCGTGAAAAAAGCGCTAGTCATTTACAAAAATTACACATAATGGATTAAAGATAAATATATATTTCGTCAGTACTACATTGTCTAGTGCATTTACTAGTCAAGTAAAATATCTCTTACTGGTTAATAGCAATTAATTAAATTTATGTTACCGCTGGAAAATATTAGCTATATATATTTAATCTGCTAGCCAATTTAACACAGTAAATCCTAGTGAAATATAATGACGAACTTAACAATTAAATCACTCAAAATGCTAGTAAATATAGTTACCGCAACACAGAAAAAGAAACAATCTCCAATTGAAAATACTAAGAACAATGGTTTAGGATTCGAAGCTAGATGTTCTGAAATTTCTGAGACTACTAGATAAATGATTTTAAAAGCTGGGGTAGATATATATATAAAATGGGTATAAAATTCGCTAGTTCTTGCGAGATATAGCGCCTTCGCCCAGATTTTGGGAAAATCTGCGGTCGATTCTTGAATCAAAGCTTTATTTCACACTTATGCCGACCGCAGACTCTTCGCTAGCGAACGGACTTGCTTTCGATCTATCGTCTCTCTTACTTACTTACTTACTTAATCGTTCCCCTTCTACCGTGAGGTGTAGAGGTTTGGAAGAGAGAGCGCCAGACTATCCTATCGGCTGTCTTCCTCCTGGCCTGGTTCCATTCTAGCCCTCAGTCCTTCAAAGATTGTCTAATGTTGTCCTCCCAGCGAACTCTGGGTCGTCCTGGGGGTCTGGATCCCTGGCTCTTTGTTTCCCATGCTTGTCGTGGTAGCCGATCTTTTCCCATTCTGCAGACATGGCCAAACAATCTTAATTGGGACTGTTCTACTTGGGTCTGCAGGGGGTGGCATTTTAGGCCTTGATGTATCGTTTGGTTGCGGACCATGTCTCTTCTTGTTACTTCAACCACCTTCCTCAGATACCTCATTTCTGAGGTTTGGATGTGGCTTTTGTGGGTTGTAGTCATTGCCCATGACTCGCATCCATATGTCAAGACTGGGACATAGGTGGAGCGGTATACAGCCATCTTCGTTTTCTTACCAACCTCTCTCTTGCTGAGGAATCCTCGATTTATGGCCTGAAAAAGTCTCCCAGCTGCTGCTTTTCGAGTGGCCAACTCTTCTTTGATGCCTCCCTTTCGGTCTATAATAGCTCCGAGATATTTAAAGTTGTCGACCTGCTCCAGGACCTGTTCTCCCAGCTTAATTTGATGTCTTCTTTCTTCTCGTGATATCACCATGGATTTTGTTTTAGAGCTACTTATGACCATCCCTCTCTTCTCCAGCTCTTCCATCCAGACTTGCAGGTTAAATTGGAGATGTGCCTCTGATTTAGCAATCAGGGCAACATCATCAGCAAATACCAGCTCTGAAATACAGACCTGTCTCATCTTCCAGTACCTCACTGAATAATTTCTTGTTCTCTCCTTACATGCCTTGATGACATCGTTGTCGTAAATTTATTTTGAGAGAAAGAGTCTTAGAAATAGCGGACCTGTTTAGAGTGGAGAATGATGGTGAAAGCTCAGTGATAGAAAAGGTTAGAGAGTAAATAGTTGCTTCACAGAGTGCTGGGGAGAGTAAGGACAGACTTATTTACGACAAATCGTTCCTCTCAATCTTCTCTTCAAACTCTCCTGGTCAAACAATTATTTGCCAGTTTCCAGACACACACCTGCGCTCACACCGATTTGGTGCTTCAAACACACAGACGCACGTGAATACAAACTATATTAAACAAATAGGGGAAATTTGGGCTTTCGGTATTCCAACAAAGTACTAAATAAGTTTATGCTGTTTATTAACATTAAAATCAATCACAACGATAATCATGTGTTACAGAAAAAATATCATAAGTACAAAAAATACAAATAACAAGGTGGGGAGGGGGTGAAGAAGATTGGTATCGACTAAGCCCTTCCCGCTTATTAGACAAAGATAAACCCAGTCCAAAGATAGATAGTTATCAGGAACATAGGAAATGTAACCCAACAGTGAATTTAATTACTCTGAAAGAGGTGTTACAATATTAGGTATGGGTGGTAGACAAAAATCCTGTTATTCCCAATTGTTCTTCCCTTTACTAAGCAAATGAAAAAAAGGGGGGGGGGGTTTAAACAGAGTTAACAAAATATCCCACTTAAAGGAACAATGCAGGGTATACAGAAAATGTATTACCCGGTAGGAAAGTTAACAAATGGTTTGCAAAAATTAAATCTCCTGTCATTCATGCACGCTTGTGAGGGCCCACACTCATATACTCACACACACTTACCGATTGCAGCATCAGACAATCCATAGAATTATATAAACAGCAATTACACTCTTGACATATGAAAATGTCTGGTACTTCGATGTCCCGCCCCAGATGTAGCGAGGTTAGCTGATAGCAAATATTCCCACTTATCGCCGGACTTGAAGCCTAAGAGTTCTTGTGTTTTATTATATAAAAATGAGTCTATGGGATGGCACTGACACAATTCAATACAGGGGTGAGGATGGAGTGGTCTCTTTAATTTTGCTGCTGGAGGTAAAATTCCTTCAAGGCGTGATGATAGCAACTGACCGGTAGGTTTTAAATCCAGTGAGGAAAAACTAGGCTCAGTCACAGTTCAGGTAAATAGGTACTCTCTCACAACAGAGCAGTAAATAAAATATCGCTACTGGCAACTCTTCATCTTCCAGTTTATCTTACAGATTGTAATTTAATTTGGTGGTTTATTTAAATGTTCTTGGGTAGGCTTTCTTTCATGTAATTATGATAGCTAGGCCGCATCGGACCGCCACAAGTTTAATTTAAAATGTTTCATCAATATATTTGGAAGTTTCAGAACCGAGTCTGGAAGACTCTGTATGATTTCTTTATTGCTGGGATTGCAAAGGTGATCATTCTATAGAAAAAGATAGAAAACCCACGACAACATAATCATACCTCAAAAATCAAATAATATTCTTACGCGCGATAAATTTACCGTTAAGACTATTATATACACTCGCGTATTTAATTATGTATTTAAGAAAACACGTCACGAGTCTAATGGTTAAAATACACATCTATATATATAGGACTTAACTAAATTTATTAATTATAAATTCCTTCGCGACTTTAAAAGTTACTTTAGCATTTAAGCATCTATTATTTTTGGAAATATTATAATAGATATATAATAAGATTTACCACTGGAACTTTTGGGATGAGTTTAATTTAATAGATTTAAAAAACACAAAATCCAGTGAAATAAAATGAAAGCACTAGACCACTGATCACTTTAACAAATATATTATACCGTGCACAGAAAAAGAAATCACTCCAAGTAGCCACCAATTCAGATGGAAATCTAGCAAAATTTCTACTATAGCTAGTGAATCTTAAATCTCTGGCGACCGAATGATAAAATGGCCTTCTTCGTGGTCTGCATATATCTAACTGGAATGCAAGATTGGGGGGACATGTTAGAATTTGACACCTTTTTAGATCTCAGGAGACTTTCAGGGATCTGACCGCCAGACTAAAAAGAGATGCCGCCCCGGGTCTTCCGTATCTCCGCTCGCTGCGTCCGCGTCGGCTTTCCCGTTCGCGTCCACTGCGATCGGTTCTGTGGTTAACACCGAGATGCGAAGTATCGGTAAGAAACTTGCGTCGCTCGTATCAGGGACCACTACTGCCTTTGATAGCGTCGCTAGTCTTTCCTGAGATCCCTCAGTGCCTGTTTGATCGTGTGCCGCTACTTTCTCTTTGATTCTGGCACCGCCCCCACTGGGCCAAGTTAATGAAAATAACTGCATATGATTGCTCAAGAGATATCCGTGGACGTGATTTAACCTCTCCTTAAATCAATGCGATGACCAGAATGTACGGTAGATAAACTGTCCACATATTAATCAGCAAACGTGTTGACAATCTGCGTGGAAAGGTTGCCTGCTAATGAGTCCAGGTGGAAAAAAAATCCCGTTTGACGAAAAGTTACCACAATATTCGGGGGCACTGATGTTATTCGTAGGGGTCGTTACAAAGGGTCGTACCATATCATACAATAATTGAGGGTCAGCTGAGTTCGTCTGTCACAATCGTCCAATAGGAGTATGAAAAGATAAGGTGGCAGGATATCACCTTGTTTTTACACCAGTGGCGTCTCTCACTGTAGCTAATTAAGTTCCGAACAAACGGATGTGGGGGGGGGGGTGTTTAACTGTGATTATCTCCCCTTTCCTCAGATTAATTTCCCCTGACCAAGTACGTCTTTTGACTTATGACCCTTGATTTTACCATTAGACGACTCATTCTCTAATCTGTCACTATTTCAACGATTGCCCAATCGTTCGCGTGATAATACAGTTAACGGCTCTGGACTAGCTAATAGGTCTGTTTGTAAACATTTCTAGTGTCTGTACGACATAGAGAAACAAAAAATAGGCGTGGCTAAATTATGAGTTCGACCGACATCAAAGCGCATGCCTTCTGCGTTAACAAAACGTGAATATTAATAATAGAAAAAGATGCGCAAGAAAACCAGAAATTGTTCTATAAGACCCTAAAGAACACGAGGAAGGAAAAACAATGCCCTCTCAGATTTATAAAGAACAAGCAAGGCAAATTGCTTACTGCCCCGAAGGAAGTAATGGAAAGAATATTTCTCAGAACTCCTTGATGGTGAGCAAGGTCAAGCATCAGAAATGATAACCACTTGCACAGAAGAGGAAACAAATGGTGATAAAGATGACATAAAGATGGAAGAACTGAAGGCAGCACTGGAGAAAATCAAGATGGGCAAAGCAGCAGGGCATGATGGTATAACACCAGAAATGGTTAAGTACATGGGAGCATCAGGCGACCTGTTACTCTTAAGTGTCCTACAGGCAGCGTGGTGCAACAAGACCATACCAAAGGACTGTGAGATTGCCATCATAAAACCAATTTTCAAAAAGGGTGACAATTGACAACATGGAAACCATAGAGGCATATCCCTTCTCAGTGTCCCTGGTAAAATCTGCTCTAGAATCCTAGAGCAGAGACTCCGACGCCTAGCTGAGCCACAATTGAATGAGGTCCAGTGCGGATTACGAGCAAACCGAAATACTCAAGACCTAATTTTCACACTCAGACAGCTGAGTGAAAAGGCCCTTGAGTATAAGAGTGAGATCCATCTTTGTTTCATAGATCTGGAAAAGGCATTTGACAGGGTCCCCTGGAGCAAACTTTGGGACTGTTTGGCAAGGAAGAACATTCCAGAACCTCTGATGCATGCTATACAGAGCTTCTACAAGTCTTGCAGAAATTATGTGAGGACAGCAAACCATAAGTCAGAAGAGTTCAGGACCACTGGTGTAAGACAAGGTGATATCCTGTCACCTTATCTTTTCATACTCCTCATGAACGATGTTATCAAGTCATGTAAGGAGAGAACAAGAAAGTATTCAGTGGGGTACTGGAAGATGAGACAGGAATGTACTTCAGAGCTGGCATTTGCTGATGATGTTGACCTGATTGCTAAATCAGAGGCACATCTCAATCCAACCTGCAAGTCTGGAAAGAAGAGCTGGAGAAGAGAGAGATGGTCATAAGTAGCTCTAAAACAAAATCCATGGTGATATCACGAGAAGAAAGAAGACATCAGATTAAGCTGGGAGAACAGGCCCTGGAGCAGGTCGACCACTTTAAATATTTCGGAGCTATTATAGACCGAAAGGGAGGCATCAAAGAAGAGTTGGCCACTCGAAAAGCAGCAGCTGGGAGACTTTTTCAGGCCATAAATCGAGGATTCCTCAGCAAGAGAGAGGTTGATAAGAAAACGAAGACGGCTGTATACCGCTCCACCTATGTCCCAGTCTTGACATATGGATGCGAGTCATGGGCAATGACTACAACCCACAAAAGCCACATCCAAACCTCAAAAATAAGGTATCTGAGGAAGGTGGTTGAAGTAACAAGAAGAGTATGGTCCGCAACCAGATGATACGTCAAGGCCTAAAATCCCACCCCCTGCAGACCCAAGTAGAACAGTCCCAACTAAGATTGTTTGGCCATGTCTGCAGAATGGGAGAAGATCGGCTACCACGACAAGCATGGGAAACAAAGAGCCAGGGATCTAGACCCCCAGGACGACCCAGAGTCCGCTGAGAGGACAACATTAGACAATCTTTGAAGGACCGAGGACTAGAATGGAACCAGGCCAGGAGGAAGACAGCCGATAATATAGTCTGGCGCTCTCTTTTCCAAACCTCTACACCTCACGGTAGAAGGGGAACGACTAAGTAGGTAAGAATATTAATAAGCAAGCAAAGATGGGCATCCAGGTGGAAGCAAAAACGTGCTGATATATGTAATCTATTTACATAACTCTGTCACACCAGACATGAAGGCCATGAAACATTATTGGCACACACTCTAGCGTTAAAGTCACCAAGGAGAACAAGCTGTTCTTGCCTAGGTATGGTTTTGGTGACTGCTGCTAGATTCTCGTAGACGTCGTCTTTAGCTTCTGAGGCACAGGACAGAGTAGGAGCATAAACACTGACAAGGGTGATGGGACCTGCGCTAGTTTGCAGGCGGAGCGTTAACAGACGTTCTGATCCATTCTCACCTGGTTCAACCATTTTAGTTAGCGATATTTTAAACCGCAAAATCTACTCCATTTTCTCTAGTTTTATTAAGGTTTTTCCCTTGCCAGTAACATGTGTAGTCCTTCTCGCTCACCATTCCAGAGCCTGCCAGGCGCGTTTCCTGAAGTGCAGATATCCATCCGAAGTCGTTTAAGCTCATCATTGATTATGGCTGTCTTCCTGACATCGTTTATGTCCAAAAGTTTTCGGATAGTCCAGTCAACATAGTCCAGACGTTCCAGCATCCCAATCTGAGAGTTTGCTTATTTCTATTACTATAATTGCTTGGTGCAAAATTTTCTGTCCACAGTTCGGGTTTGACCCTAATCCACATGTACCCAATGGGGAAAGCAGACAGTGGCGGGACAACACCTAACTGACTGGGGGGCTGCCCAGCTTGGAGCGGGCGACAGCTGTCCTTTGAGATCCTAGAACCTCTCACACTGTCGAGTAGTCCCTGGCGCCATGCCCTACGCCAATTTGGAATTATGCTTATAACCGGTCACTGCTACTTTCCGTGTTTTGCCGACACCTATAAGGTGAAGGAAGCTGGTGTGTCCTCTCCAGGGCGCGAGCTTGGGTACAGTTATATGGAGATCAAACTGTTGCCCATGCAGCATGTTCCCCCTCTCCACGCAGCAGGTAGATCCAAAGGAACGGCAGTAGCCGATACAGTTTGGTACCAGCCACGTCGAAGGAGTTGCCAGAATAATGTTGAATCAACATTAGACTACCTTATGGACTCCGACTCCGGATTTATCCTCAAGGTTTGCTCCCGAAGCCAATTCCGTAAATGGATATTCCCGCAAGGCAGCGGTGGTTTGAATTCAGAGTTCCTTCTCTTAGATAAGCTACCAACCAAGGAACAGGAGCCCTATCTGCCCGAAGCTGCTGGTTTTAAGGCGCCAGTCGCTCGCCTTCGCCCCTTGTCCCGTCAGTGGAAACAGTTCCGCCGGGCTCAAACTGAGCCACACGTGAAGGCCGGGAGCTGAACTTGGTTGTCAGAGGCTATTTGAGGCGCGTGCCATAGAAGTATTTATCTGCAATGAGAGCTTATCCTCACTACAACTCCCGGCTATAACAACCTTTGGAACTGAATTAACTGTATTTGCAGTGGTTTAAACAAAAAATTAAAATTGGAGGAGATCGTTCTAGAATCCTACGATCTTGCAGTGAAGCGTTGCATATGGTATATATTATTGGCTTCTGATCTAGTTAGTGCAATGTTGCCAGATATGCTCTTCAATTTTGTTCCTTTAATAATATTTCTCTCCCACTTGATGTTTGTTTTTCTATGCCTTCTTCTCCAGCCTTGCCGCTTCCATTTTTAGTTACATACCTGTGATGCTGACTGATTGAGATTAATCCTCACAAGTTGTTCAAACCAATGCATTCTTTGCTTCTCAATATATTCCTACATGATTGCTGTTACAACAGTAGCCCTGATCTCTTTGTTTGTCACTAGGAAGTTGTATGTTTCATTAACTGATTTTCTAAGATGTACGATTTTATGTGTGGTGATTTTCTTTCTTGTTGTTGTTGTTTGTTGTGCGTGTGGGTAATGTCTAGGTCTGGCACTGATAGCTCATTGTTGGCATAAATATTGTATCTAAAAGTTGTTTATCTGTAAGGGACCCAAAGACGCAGCAATAGAGAACGCAGTCAGCGACTCATAGCTTGACTGCCTGCGTCAGGACCAGCGAATCAGAGCTGGTCAAGACCGCACTCCACCTCCACGTGGGGGTCCTGGAAACAGTCTGCAGCAGTGCAGTCTGGCTGAGCGAGTGTGGATCGCAATGGGAAGGCAAACCCGGTCCTAAAAAATGCCGTGCAGAAGTCGGATGTGTCGACCGAAAGGTGCAGATATCACAGCTTAGGCGTAAACAGACACAACGCAACCACCGTCCTTTTCAGGACGAACGAAGAAGAAGAAGAAGAAGTTTATCTGTAAACATTTAGATGTCACACGGTCATCCAAAAAATGTACGTTTTCGCTGGCCATGCATGTGTAAATTACTGGTAATACTTAATACTGTCCCTAGAGAAGAAACAACTGTCTCGGAAGTGAGCGTTACCTTAGAAGGAGATCACATTATATAAGGAGATCACATTATATAAGGTAAAGTCAAACAATGAGGTGAAACTCATGATTAAGCTTTATTGCTGAAAATGTAGCTTCATTAGGAAAAAGTGATACAAAGAACAGCTCTCAGAAAATGCTTAGAACCTCATAAAGGAAAGAAAATCTGTTGAACAGAAAGTCACTGACTATGAAGAGTGAAAAAAATATATTACATTGCATGCCTGACTTCCCCCTGTAGTTCCGGGTAGTCTCTGAAAAGCCAAAGAAAGAACTGGGCCACTACACCCTCGGGCATATCGTACAAAGCGACTGATATGAGGTTGTACATAGAGCTGGCAACCTCACAAGTAAAACAAATAGTCACAGAAATCACCACTGCAAGAGCATGAAAGTGGAGAGAGTTGTTTTTGTTGCCTCTAGGCATGATGGTTACTTATTGCTTTGTCAGTCAGCGGGTAATGATCCAAGATGAAGAGGAAGAAGAACATAAAAATTGTGAAGGAACCTCTAAATACAAAAATAAACCCATCCACAAATAAGAGATGACACTGACATCAAAATTGCTGAAAATTTGGAAGGCTGCAGGGCAACATAGAATCTACCAGAAGCCAAACAAGATGATGTTTGATACACTGAAGAGATGTTACCAATTCTTTAAGCAAAGCCGAGAACAAGAGGGAGGCCACTCCAATTTACAAATAAAATTTTGCCTCGTTTGGCGAGGTCCGCCAGGTTCAACCTAGACACAAGGTCCGTTGGTTATATTAGGGCGTATGCCCTAATAGAAAAGACATTGCGATCTGTTTCAGGCCACCCCCACGTATGGAAAGTAAGGACATGTAATTAAACAGCCCAAGAAAAGCAACACATTTATTTACAGCAACTAGAGAGACACAACACTCTGATGTGACTGTAAAACATGTGATCCGTATGATGTCAGATCGGACAGAAAATGCTTTACAGGTAATACTCAGGGGAGAATAGGCAGAATTTCAAAATGGAAAGTCATGTAACATTTCAGATAGCAACATTCAGAATCACCATTGATCAGACAAGTGAATGGTGGACACCTCTGTTTATCATATTTGTGGACTTTGAAAATTCATTTGATAGTTCAGATCATGTATTATCAGCGTCATCAATTCTTTTCATTCCCTGTTTCACACAGAGATAACGATATTTTATTTTTAGACAAAACTGATTCAGATGTAAAATAGTTGAATATGAATGATGTGACACACACATTCCCGACGAATGCAGTTCAAAGTAATACTTTTGTTATTGTGAAGACTATGATTCAGATGAAGAATGTAAATGATTAGCCAGTAGTGAACGAGATGAGCCGACTGAGTTGATGAAAATTGTGCAAGAAGTGAGATGTTGAATGTTCTGGTCACATGATCAGAAGGTTAAAGGACGAGAGTTCAAATTTGTTGATAGACATCCAGAACGTACTAAGATTTCAGAGCAGAAACATACTCGCCTGAGTATGTGGTCTCTTGAGGAGAAACAAATTGTTGTAATGAATTATTGTTCAAGAAATAGCTTTTGTCAAGTGTGAGGTTTCAAGAGCGTATTGGCAAAAATATCTCCAATGTTTTAATACCGGTATATTCAAATGGAAAGACTGTAAAAGTGTGATTCTCATAATATATTTATAATGTTCAAATGCTGAAACATTCTCCCTGTACTGATATGTGTGACTGATAGAAGAAACAGTAGTATTTCAATTCCAACTGGCCTTGTGTCCAGATCTGATGTATTATTATTATTAATTAACGAAGCCTTGCCTATTTATAATAAGGCATGGAGTATTTGTTGAAGCACTGTGTATGAAGAAGTTTGCCGATATATCATCACATGTTACATCATTATAATTATTATTATTATTCACCTGTGAAATAAACAGTGTGGTATTCTTTGTTACACAGGGAAAAACACCAGACCTTTATACACCCCCCCCCCCACCCTCTGAATATTATTGTTGTTTGGTGTTTTTGGTTGTATTTGTTTTTTGTTTGTTTGGTTCTTTCTTTTTTTTTTTTTTTTTTTACATACACGTACAATTGGTAATTTTCATTTGCCCTATTTAGAAAGATTTGACAAATGTGATGCCTTTTTCTCGTACTGATAATTAGTCGTATTATTTGGACTTGAAAACAATATATATCTTAATTATAACCCATCAGAGGTTGAACGGGTTTTTTTTTTCATCATTAAATTTAAAAAAAAAAAAAAAAACATATGACGATCTTATTCGATTATTTGAAGTGAGCATTTTACACCTATAGTTATGTCGAGAGGATCTTTTAATGGCACAGCCAGCATAAAAGTTACTATCAGCATCAATCTTTCTGTATTAACATAACAAAAATAAATGGTGACATAATTCCTTATTTTAAAATGTGTGGCTGTTACTGCTGCTTGCTACCTATTTCTTTTGGGTTGTCTTCTTCAGCTCGTCCTATAAGATCCTCGTTGCTTTGGCTTTCAGTTTTCTCTTGGTTATCTTTGACCTCCACTTTCCTCTCTTCCCCTGTTAGTTATAGTCAAAGGTATGTCTGGTTATACTTATCGATTTTCTGAGGGTATGTTTTAATTAGCTCCACATTGCCTTTGAATATCCAGCTGTATTGCTTGTTGGTTCTCTTTCATAGATCTAAATTTGTCTGGTTCTCTTCCACAGATCTAGGTTTTGTTATCTGGTTCTCTTTCATAGATCTAGGTGCTATCTGGTTCTCTTCCATAGATCTAGGTTTGTTATCTGGTTCTCTTCCACAGATCTAGGTTTGTTATCTGGTTCTCTTCCATAGATCTAGGTTTGTTATCTGGTTCTCTTCCATAGATCTAGGTTTTGTTATCTGGTTCTCTTTCATAGATCTAGGTGCTATCTGGTTCTCTTCCATAGATCTAGGTTTGTTATCTGGTTCTCTTCCATAGATCTAGGTTTGTTATCTGGTTTTCTTCCATAGATCTAGGTTTTGTTATCTGGTTCTCTTTCATAGATCTAGGTTTGTTATCTGGTTTTCTTCCATAGATCTAGGTTTTGTTATCTGGTTCTCTTATACAGATCTAGGTTTTGTTGTCTGGTTCTCTTCCACAGATCTAGGTTTGTTGTCTGGTTCTCTTCCACAGATCTAGGTTTTGTTATCTGGTTCTCTTCCATAGATCTAGGTTTGTTGTCTGGTTCTCTTATACAGATCTAGGTTTTGTTGTCTGGTTCTCTTATACAGATCTAGGTTCGTTACCACATCTAACCGTCTCAAAAAACGAACACAGTGCATGTAAAAAAAAAAGGTAAAGGAACCCGTTACACGCCCATTTAGGCATATTGGGAATATGGTGTTAGGCCCATATTATCTTGACCGTCGGCACACGAGGGGTGATGTGGTCGGCATCACGCCGGCCGCCTTAACCTTCCCAGAGTAGCTCTGGTACCCATTTGGGGCTGGGTCGACCCAGGAGCCGTTTGTGGCCTAAAAATTTTTCCGCCTCATCTGGGGATCGAACCATAGACCACTGCGCTAGGAAGCCAGTGCACTAACCACTATGCTACCGCGACACAGTGCATGTACCTGTTACAAACTGTCAGATATACTATCTATTTCTGTTCATCTCGCTCCATGTACTTACCTTCATCAAACATATCTTTATCCTTTCTGCTTATCAGGGCTTTAAAATCTTCTACTGGTGTGACAGTCCCAACCTAGGAAAGAGTTTGATCTGCTCATTGTATGAGTATGTAACAGCGCAATCTCTCTCTATAGCCTCTCAGAGGACTGTGCTTTACACTGGTCATATAATATATCACTGCTTTTTAATTCTTTATCTTGCATACCATTAAATGAAAAAAAAAATGCAGACCATTATTTACAAACAAAATGTCATACATACAACTATACTCAAATATGGCAGCTACACAACCCCTTGACTAGTGGTATATTTCTTCAAAGCTTTTCAAGGTTCAAGCACATGATTTTCAAGAAAATGACAAACAGCTTTAAACTTAATGTACGACACACTTATTACAAAGAAAACACAAAGACCATTACACCAAATGATGATAAGAAACTCTATGCAAAGCGTTACAACAGGAGGCAACCAGATCATCAGAACTAGTCTCCCCTCCTGAATTAAGCTTGAGGCAACACAAGGAAGTCATTCCTGGATGCTCCATGATCTGGTTTTTTTAAGGCTGCTAAACTCTGATACTATTTTATACAAATATGACAACTACGCATACCAATACATATAAACAAGACATCCATACATACACACTGCTGCATATAAACAAGAGACCTCTTCTAAAACTGAAACATATAAACAATAAATCTAGACATACCACCACAAACAACAAGACAACCACACACACACAACTATACACATGCATGGAGGCATGTCTAGAGTCATCATTATGTGACCACCAGCTATGCACAATGCTACAATATACATTTGTGGAAGTGAACCTCTGTCTGTGAGGCTAATTACACCCTCATTGACTATTGAAATCATCCACACACTTCCAGGGATTCCCCCTGTGGTGAAACGTGTTGAGAACCCAGCACTAAGCTTGGAGAAGTCACTTGAGCCCCATTCGTGATTCTTTGGCTTTGACCTAGTTGACTGCAAGCATGATGATCTCGCTATAGACCCAGTGATAGGCAGGGGGAGCTGAGAAGTGGCTCTGTGCAGAGCGTGACAACTCTTTGGGAGAGCCCAGAACCAGAGCATAGTATTTTAGATCTGCATAGCTGGACAGCCCTCCTTGGATGGCGAGGAATGCAAAGTATGCCACGTGCTTCTTATTCCTAGCTTGGGACCAGATGTGATGATCCTTTAAATGCCAGCCAAGCAGGGGAAACTGGAGATCATGACTTCAACTCAACACATTTCAGATTGGCAGAATAGCCACAGGAAAACCCTAGATCTACTGTCTAGATAATACCAAAGAATCGTCAAACTGTTATTGGCTGCAAAAGAGCGAGAAGCTCAGCAGCCCTTGTTAAACAACAACAACAATACCACTATACACAATCACGACATCCACACATGCCACAATATTCAAACAAGACACCCATACACACCACTATATACAAACAAAACACCCATATACACACACCACCATACACAAACAAGAAATCTACATATACTACTATTTACAAACAACACATCCATATCTATCAATATCTTTGCTCAATTCTGTGAAAGCAACTACATTTATTTTCCTTGCGTGGGCCAAAATTTTGAGAAAACTCATCCTGTTTTCTTTAAAACAAAAAAATTTGCAATATGTAGATTCCTGTCTTTAATTTCAGTGTCATTAAAAAAATACTTAAAATTAACATTACATTTAAGAGGTGATTTAAAAACCATAATTTCATAACATATTTTCAAACATCATTACATGCCATCAGTGAGAAATTATATAAGAAAGTGTGGGAACTTGTTTATTTTAACTTCAAGAATTCTATCAATAATTATTTTTTCTTGTACTATCAAATCAAGATTCGTTTCAAGCATATTCATAGAGGATGTTTGAATGTACAGACACAAGGAGATGTCACAAGGCTAATGCTGTGGTTTAACAAATAATTGTACTGCTCAGGCACAAGCACCACTCATTTGGGACAGAGTGACAGATGATAAATAGCATGTTCATACCAACTTACTGTTATCAATGCCAAACATGGCTAGTGTGTAAAACACAATACAGGAAGATCGCAACATGAAAGATGACATGTCTGAGAAAAGCTGCAAATATCCCTTCCATAACAGAGAACCAAAGAAATGTGTGGGGACAATACCATCTATCAGTTACATTAAAAGGAGGGGGGAAGAAAGAGAAAGAGTATAATACGTCATATAAACACCTCATTAGGCTACAGATAACAATTAGTTACAATCAAAAAACCTTCAACATCAGTTCTGGCTACAGGATACCCAAGAGGAATCTCGTAACGTCCCATGTTTCCTGTATACATTACTTTGTAAAACTAATTCCTTACTATTTTATTTTTTAATTTATATATTACCCGAGAGGAAGGAAAATATGCCACATGATCTATTTATTAAAGCCACTCGGAGACAGTGGATCTTTACATGACATATAGAATTGTTTTTGTTCTTATGGTCTGTTTCAATGATGGCAGGCATTATGGGAGCCACATTAACCACAACTTCAACTCTACTCACCATGTCTAGTTTCTTGTTTACCAATGTTAAAATGAACTGACAACAGACGGTGTCAATCGCAAGGTCAGACAAGAGGAATCATAGAATACGGCTATTGTGAAAAAGAAATAACACTAGACAATAGGAATTACAGAATAAGGTTATTGTGAGCAAGAAAGAGGACTAGACAATAGGAATCACAGAATAAGGTTATTGTGAAAAAGAAATAACACTAGACAATAGGAATCACAGAATAAGGTTATTGTGAAAAAGAAATAACACTAGACAATAGGAGTCACAGAATAAGACCATCACATTGTTTTAAGAATGCTGTAAATAATACATGTGCCGGGCTTTTGTGAGAAACAAAGAAGCAGAACTAGACAACAGAAAATATAGGATCACTGGGAAATTGAACCTGGGATCACCCAAAAGACACCACCTCCCTGTGGAAGTAAATTTGACAGAACACACAGCCAACGCAGCACCTCAAAACGATGTCGCGTGGCAGCGTTCATTCTCATAACCCCACCCGCAATTGTGGAAAATAGGATCCAGGAAAGACCCAGACATTTATAGCCTGAGTCACCTCCATAACTTAACCAGTCCAGGCCAAACAACACAAGACAAGGACCATAATATTGTGTCTAGCAAATCACGGAATAATACAGAATAGCAGTGGTTGCTTTAGTGTAATGAAGCAGTAAACACAGATATAAACAAATAAGGAGAGAAAGCACAGGTCTGAGAACAGTAAATAATAAAAATAATACAACAGGTATGTGGCAGGCACTTTGTAAGAAAGATAATAATACACAACAGAAAGGTAGCAAGTGATAGGCTCACCTAAGCTTGCTGTAAAAGACAACAAAAGCTGTGCAGGGTGCACATAAAACAAATGTTTACATAAACCATAAATCCAAAAGCATATGAGAAGTTTTAGTGCAAGCTTCCTGTCCTGCAGTGGTGGAATTTGTCTTATTGAACGTTGAATGAAACAAGAAAAATGGGCAACTTAAAAAAAGAAAGAAAAAAGACCTACCTCTTTGACTTGAGCCTTGGTCAGATTCTGGAGACCTCCAATCAATTTGTCATCCAACTTACGTTTTTTGGTAGAAGGGCCAGCATCATTTTCACTAAAGCAAAAACAAGAAGCAAGTTTGAATTATACAATCTAAAAAATATATGATTTATGGTCAAATACAGGCCTACCACATTCAAAACTATGCACATATCTTAAAAAAAAAAAAAATATCAAAACACACATTTAACAAAGCCCAGATATTCCAGCTACCAGAATGCCTTTATGGACATTGTTGCTCCAGCACTCACACTCATCTCTAAAGGATTATCCTAGTACTCACTCATCTCTAAACATTATTCATGCACCCACTCATCTCTAAACATTATTCATGCACTCACTCATCTCTAAACATTATTCATGCACTCACTCATCTCTAAACATTATTCATGCACCCACTCATCTCTAAACATTATTCATGCACTCACTCATCTCTAAACATTATTCATGCACCCACTCATCTCTAAACATTATCCTAGCGCTCAATTATCTCTAAAGACTATTCTAGCACTCACTCATCTCTAAACATTATTCTATCATTCACTCACCTCTAAACATTATTCATGCATTCAATAGGTACTACAAACTGATTTTTCATATTTGTTAAATTGACAATTCAATAAGATCTTTAGAAAGTACATTAAAAAAAAACAAAATTTAAAAAAAAAAAACATCAAAATCGGTCTGTAAATAAAATAGTTATGAATTTTTATTTTATTATTTGACGAGATTTTATCGCTCCGTCTGAAAGTGAAAATGGGCCATCTTTGACATCACCAAAGGACCACAAATAACATATATAAGCACATATAAGGTCATGTTTGTGTTAAAAACTACTTGTAATTGTAAGAAATGGAAGGCATGGAGGACATAAAAAGGCCAATATGCTCTTTTCAAATTTAAAGAAAATCAGGTTAGTCATGTGTTTTTGGTTACAAAATCAGCTCGACACACAATTTTAAAGTGTCAGTGCTCAAAATCTATGCACTGTAATCACTCAATATCTATGATATTCAATGTCATAGTCATACTAAGTAAGCCCAATTTTTTCTAAACATGTCACATTATTCTGAACAAGGTTATTCTGAGTTGAAAATGACAATAAAGCCAGAAAATTGTTTCCCGCAGAAACCACTCAATTCGTCAAGATTTCTACATGCTTGCAAAGAACAGAAAAAATTTACTAATGAAGTTACAGTAATGATCCATGTGTCATTTTAAAGCTTTTTTCAAGAACTTTCCACCAGTACAGAAATAAGCACATTTACTTTGACTTGTTAAACAAAGTATAGACTCAAAGATGCCTTGTTTGAAGAAAATGCACAATTTTTCCTATTTTTTGTCACCCACAAAAATTGAAATAAAATAAACCATTTAAGGTATATTTATATATCATACATCATTTTAAAGCCCTTTCACAGCTCTTTGCAATGGAATTCAAATAAACTATGTTTATATATATGACATACAAGGTATTCTGCTATGTGGCACCTTTTTAGAAATGTCTCATTATTCCCAATCTCGTTAAGAAAGAATCCTAGTCTGGTCTCGCAGACGACCGATGTGTGCAACTTCCGCGATTGTTTACACTGAATGAGGTCACTAAATTGACTTGAGTTTTTGAGCGATTGGGACATGAATTATGATTAAAAAGTATCTAAATACCACATTCAATGTGCACGATGCTTTTGAAACTCTGCCAACGATATTAAAATCGCCCCCAAATAATTAAATTGCCAAAACAAAAGCTAAGTCGAGCGAATGACATTTTCGCTGTTCCATCCTTGAATCTGGACCCCTGAAGGAAAACGAAAGAGAGGCCGACCAAAAACAACTTGGCAGTGGACTGTGGAGGCTGAGATGCAAAGAATGGACTAGAGTTGGGGCACTGTACGAAGGATGGCCGCCGACCGAGCAAAGTGGAATCAATTTGTTATTGCCCTACAAGACGCCACCAGGCGTAATGGCCACTGACTGCTTGGACGGTCGGCGGCTAAGGATCAAGGAAGGAAACTTGAATCTACTCCCTGCACTCCCCTTGGTTTTATTTTAGTTATCACAGTCGTACCTATTTCAGTATAAATTAAGTGTTATTAGTTTTCAAAAATATATATTAACTTACGCAGGTAGTTTCTCTCATTCATGGGCTCAGTAGAATCAGCCCGATAGTTTCTCTCATTCGCATCACGCTTAGGGTGGGTTGATCTTTCAGAGTGGAACAGCCTTCATGACTAACACTAGCGAAAAAACTTGTTGGGTTGCTCATCATTCGTGAAAGCTTGCTCTTTCAACAAATCTCAGAAAGTGATAAGAATCTGCACACTGATAGTCGAATAGATGGCGAATCTATGGATGTAACACAAGCAGGGATCTGTCTCTTGGAAGCACACTTAAAAAGACAACTTTGTCATTACTTCCAAATTTGTGCAACTAATTTCGCACAAATTGGGGCTTGTGTTATATGAAACTGAGGCTCAATAACTTCTTTTCATTGATCATAATTTTGGAGAGAATAGCTCTTTGTTGATATAGCAACGTGTGTTTGAATGACGTGCGGGTAACTCCGGAGTTCGCCGGCGCATTGGAAACCCCAATATACTGATGTTTTTCGTTGCAATTTTTCTATCATTTACAAAATACATTCCGTTTTCAAGTTTACATATTTTGAGAGAGAAAAGAACACAGAATTATCTTGTGTAAATTTTATTTTTATACAAAGATGCAAGAACAGCAAAACAACAAAGAAGACCTAGTTTCCCCATTTTTGCCCCGCGAAGGACATTTTTCCAGTGAAATATCCGGGCAGTTTGTGGTACCTATATTCACTCACTCATCTCTAAACACTGATCTAGCACTCACTCATCACTAAACATTATTCTATCAGTCACTCATCTTTAAACATTATTCTATCATACTCATCTTAAAACATTATTCTATCACTCACTCACCTCTAAACATTGATCTAGCACTCTCTCATATTTAAACATTCTATCGGTCACTCATCTTTAAACATTATTCTATCACTCACTCATCACTAATCTATCACTCACTCATCACTAAACATTATTCTATCACGCACTCATCACTAAACATTATTCTAGCACTCATCACTAAATATTATTCTATCAGTCACTCATCTTTAAACATTATTCTATTATACTCATCTTAAAACATTATTCTATCCCTCACTCACCTCTAAACATTGATCTACACTCTCTCACATTTAAACATTCTATTGGTCACTCATCTCTAAACATTATTCTATCACTCACTCATCACTAAACATTATTCTATCACTCACTCATCACTAAACATTATTCTATCACTCACTCATCACTAAACATTACTCTATCAGTCACTCATCTTTAAACATTATTCTATCATACTCATCTTAAAACATTATTCTATCACCCACTCACCTCTAAACATTGATCTAGCACTCTCTCACATTTAAACATTCTATCGGTCACTCATCTTTAAACATTATTCTATCACTCACTCATCACTAAACATTATTCGATCACTCACTCATCACTAAACATTATTCTATCAGTCACTCATCTTTAAACATTATTCTATCATACTCATCTTAAAACATTATTCTATCACCCACTTACCTCTAAACATTGATCTAGCACTCTCTCACATTTAAACATTCTATCGGTCACTCATCTTTAAACATTATTCTATCACTCACTCATCACTAAACATTATTCTATCACTCACCACTAAACATTATTCTAGCACCCACTCATCTCCAAACATTACTCTAGCACTCTCTCACATTTAAACATTCTATCGGTCACTCATCTTTAAACATTATTCTATCACTCACTCATCACTAAACATTATTCTATCACTCACTCATCACTAAACATTATTCTATCACTCACTCATCACTAAATATTACTCTATCAGTCACTCATCTTTAAACATTATTCTATCATACTCATCTTAAAACATTATTCTATGACCCACTCACCTCTAAACATTGATCTAGCACTCTCTCACATTTAAACATTCTATCGGTCACTCATCTTTAAACATTATTCTATCACTCACTCATCACTAAACATTATTCTATCACTCACTCATCACTAAAGATTATTCTAGCACCCACTCATCACTAAACATTATTCTAGCACTCACTCATCACTAAACATTATTCGATCACTCACTCATCACTAAACATTATTCGATCACTCACTCATCACTAAACATTATTCTATCACTCACTCATCACTAAATATTACTCTATCAGTCACTCATCTTTAAACATTATTCTATCATACTCATCTTAAAACATTATTCTATCACCCACTCACCTCTAAACATTGATCTAGCACTCTCTCACATTTAAACATTCTATCGGTCACTCATCTTTAAACATTATTCTATCACTCACTCATCACTAAACATTATTCTATCACTCACTCATCACTAAACATTATTCTAGCACCCACTCATCACTAAACATTATTCTAGCACTCACTCATCTTTAAACATTGCCCCTCCTGATTGTTCCTCTTTCTTCTTCTCTACAATCTCCAACCTGAACAGCTTCTTCATTTTTTCCAAGATAGGCCGGCTGTTGGCGATGACCTCTGCTGGGGGCTCTAGATAATTAGCAATCACAGGGGATAACTCTGGAAGGGGTTCATCAGGATTGAGAGCCCGATGCTGCAGACACTGTGATGATAAACAGGAAATCAATAACACATTAATGTCATATGATTCATCAGTCACTCTATACATCATCCATATTTAGTACTTTTGAAGGAGCTGCGCTAGCGTAGTGGTTACAACACCGCTCTGGCGACCGGGTGATTCAGGATCAAACCCGGGCGACGGCATTTGAGGATTTTTCGTCGACCGGGATTTGGACTGGATTAACTCGAGACCTGGCGAGGACATTTGAAGGAGTGTCGTCGACCAAGGACTGGCGGCTCCTGAGCCGACCCAGCTCTAATGGGTACCTCCGAAAACGGCGAGTATCTGCCTGAATGGCGAGGGACACTTGTCTCTGTACAAGAAAATAGGATACTCACGTAAAAATCAATGTCAGGTTAGACATTAAAAATAACCTGAGATTTCGCCTCGAGTATTAGCAGGCGTACGAAAAAAAAAAAAAGTACTTTTGAATACTACATATCCAGATATTCAAGGTGTTCATAATTGTCGTGGAATGGTCTAAATTCTCAGTGGTTATTCCGCTCGACCAATCATAATTACTTCACACAGGGATTCCCCCGTTTATGTGTACACCAGCAGGTCACGTGACATGGTGCAAATATGACTTTATTTAGAGGGATTTTTTTGTAGAAAGAAGAGGTTAGACTTCGGCTAATATCTCAACAATGAAGGATTGGATAGGACTTAATCACAATAAAGCAGCATGGGGAAGGAAAGTGTGGAATAATGTATTTCACCACTGCATACTGTTCTTACGGAGATATTATGAACTTAAAGGACAAATCAAATCAGAGGCGCAAACACACAAACCTTGGATATTAAATTCTATAACAAATTGATGAACACTCAGACTGAAGTCAGGATTATCCACAAGGAAGCAGAGATTGTACTGTATTTATAAATATTAAGTTGGAAGTACTGTGTATTGTCTGTAGGAAGACAGGATGGATTATTGTTACATGAAAAGCACAACTGCCATTTTTCTGTCTACTTGTCGGAAGCATTTTTGGACACCACTAGATAGTGACGTCACTGCTTTCTGATATGTCGGAAACGGTCCTATAAATACCCTGCGTAATTCAAAGAAGGACACACATATCACTCGCACTGGGACGACGACAGCAGTAGAGAAGATTTGTATGAGTATCAACGACTCTCTGAAAAGTTCTGGAGAAATTCTGCCATTGTGGGCTAGATTTTCTAATACCCTTCCAGTCAGCGTGTGGTTGTGGCCTGAGGGTTTCTGTTGGTAAAAGTATCCACGGGATACTGTCTGGCTTCATCACTGTGCATAGAACCATGAGTTACAACCCATTCATGGACCACTACTGCCACCTGGCCACAGCATTGTGTCGTAGGACCAGGAGATTTGAACTTTGAACAAACCATCAAGATTCAGCTGGCTTTGGCATCGTGATTCAAGGACCAAGCGCATATTTCAGAATAAGTGTTCTACCAACAAGTATCACCAATCCTATCCAAAAAGGTTACAGACTGTCAGTGATGACACTAGAGTCATAAACTTAAAGACACTGTAGATAATTCATTTGTGCCATCAGTACTGTAAATTTTTCCAATTTTTTTTTTACAATACTTTCACTTGAAGATATTCAGCAATTAATGAATGTTTTGAGTTGATTTTTACAACTGATGTTATTGAATTATTTTTATTGATACAAGTTTTTTCTGTGTTAAAGTAATTGTAAGTTGAAGGGATTTTTTTGGAGCCAATTATAATTTCGCTAGAAGCATAGGATAGGTCCAGCGAGAGAGTAAAGTTGCCACTTGTTCCATACTTCTTGTACATCTTAATGGTGAGCTTAACAGCCCGACTTCATTCTGTGTCATCCCTTCACCCATTCTCTTTTCAGTGTCTGGATACTTCTTCTTCTTCTTCTTCTTCGTTCGCCCTGAAAAGGACGGTGGTTGTGTTGTGTCTGTTTACAACGTAGCTGTGATATCTGCACCTTTCGGTCGACACATCCGACTTCTGCAAGGCATTTTTTAGGACCGGGTTTGCCTTCCCATTTCGATCCACTCGCTCAGCCAGCCTGCACAGCTGCAGACTGTTTCCAGGACCACCACGTGGAGAGCCCCCTTGGATGGTGGGGAATGCACAGTATGTCACATGCTTTTTAATCCTAGCTTGGGACCAGACGTAACGATCCTTTACATGCAAGCCAAGCTAGGGAAGCTGGAGCTCATGGCCTCAACTCAACACGTTTTGGAATCACAGAAAAAAACCTAGATCTACCGTGTAGATAAAACAAAGGAGACTTCAACTTAGTACTGGCTGCAAAAGAGTGAGAAGCTCAGCAGCTTTAGTTAAATAACAACAACTTCCATGAGAAAACTGTGAAGGCCATAAATTAACTAGATATGCTTGAATCGAATGCTGCACATCAGCTTAAGGATATGTTGCCCAATGAGTTCTTTCAGCAAGATAGAGCACTGCCACACTGGGAATTAGAAGCAGACCTGTTCCTGAATGAAAAGTTCCTGTCTCATTGGATTGGGTGAGACAACCCCATTCCATGGCCTCTTTACTTGCCAGATATAACGCCTCTGGATTTCTTTTTATGAGGCTACATAAAGGACAGAGTGTATGCAAAGAAGGTTAATTACATGACAGAATTAAAACGCTGGATTGAAGAGACATTAGCTTCATCTATTGCTTTGATGGTCTGCATGCTACTAATTGGGCTCACATGGAAGTTTGCTGAATTCTGGTTTACTGGCATATTGACTAAACTGTGGCAGTCTACTTAATTAAAACAAAAATTTCTTCAGCTGTGTTATTTATTGCCGAAAACCACATTAAGATAGCTCCTATAATAAAAAAAATTATTAAGGCTTATAATAGGGTGAATAATTTCCGGACACTTTGTATGTCCCGATTTTTGGACTGTGCAGGCACTATGTGTGTATGTCCTTCAGTATTTCAAAACCGTTTATACTGTGTTAATCAGGGTATAAGAGCAAGGGCATTTCCAGTAAAAATATGGACGGAAAATGATGGGACTCAATCTGAGATTTGGGAGTTAAATCAATGAATGACAGGAATAGAACATGGAGCATGGCAAAACATATTTGGGAAACCAAATGGGAAGATCTTTCAGCTTCCAACATGTTTTAGCCACCTTGCCTCACATCTGTTTTTGCTCTGATCACAGTTAGGATCTAACAAATAAAGTTGATTGTTATCAATGTTAGGATATAACAAACAAATCAAAGTTGACTGTTATCAATGTTAAGACTTAACAAATCAAAGTTGACTGAGTTGTTGCTGTCATCTTTGATGGAGTTTCAAACGTCGATTTATTGGTTGTATGTTTTTCACCCTGGTCAAAGTTGGGGAACTATGTCTTAACTTTGCTGTGTCAGGTTGATTAGGGGTTATCTCCCTTTTTGGTTCATTCATTGTGTTTGACCTTTAGGGTCAAAGGTAATCAGTTCTGGGCTATGTGCCATGCGCAGTTGGAGAGCGCAAAATTAGACTTCCGTGAGGGAGAGTTGCGGACTGGCTTCTGTAGGACGTGAATGTCCGTTGTATTCTGGGGAAGGAAAATCTTCGAAGTGACTGCGTTGGCAGTTTTCCCCAGTGATTTACTGTACGTCAGGAATGACGACAGTGTTATTTCTTGTGTTCTGAGGATTCGTTTCAAGGTAACACCGACTTTTTCATTACTACGCATTCGGTTGCAGAATTTGTTAAAGGATTACCTAGCCTGTGAGAACAGCTCACAGTTCCTGTAATGCAGAACTTATATTTTGTGCTCAAGGTAGCTATTTAAGACTATTCATCTTCATATGATCAGAAGTCCAGTGACAAAGTTATATATAGTGGAAACCGCAGGTTGGCGGTATACTTATACAAACATTATAGCAGGGTTTATGCAACCTGCTTAATGAAGAATACACAGCTGACGTCATACCGAGGTCTGTGTAATGGCCACTATTCTACCGCATGAAAAGATGTAACTGGCATGTTATGCCAAGTTGAACGACAGCCCTGGTAATAGGATTACATGAGTTAAGGGCTCGTCTTTTGTATGACGGAGTTATTCAGGTATCTGACGCGTTCAGTCAGGGATACCAAAGCGGCATTATGAACTGTACATTAAAGAACATACCACTATTGACATGCCCACATATGTGAATGTTTACCAGCTTTAGAATGCCTGATATGTAGCAAGCGATTTCAATTAACATGATGTACATGAACCTGTTTACATTGACTGTTCCTGTGTGATACCACTGTTAGTGCTGTGAATAAATGTATGAACTGTTACCAGTAGTTGCAACCATCATTGGCTTCTGTACGAGTGTGACTGGGTACATTGTATACTATATATGATCCTAAACGCATTCGCGTCTGCACACACCCATGTCTCACATCATCATCATCATCATACAAGGACCATGTATGCTGTCAGCGTGAGTGACCCAGATCTTCACCGCACCAGTACACTGTTCAGGTGACATCGACACGCGTACCTGGCCAACTACACATCTACATTTACATCACGCTAGAAAAACCAACTAACAGACTGTTATCAATGTTAAGACTTAACAAACCAAAGTTGATTGTGATCAATGTCAGGACCTAATAAACTAATCAAAGCTCAATCAATCAATAACCTTTAGCTCCCCAAGGAGCATAGGCCTTCAACAAACACACGCCAAGTCTTCCTGTCCCGTGCCATCCGCTCAAGTTCTTTCCATGTTTTCCTCATCATTTTCACTTCTGTCTCCAGCTCTCGTCTCCGTGTGTTTTTGATCCTCTCTGTCCCTGGGTATTCCAGAAAAATGACTGCCTTGTAAAGCTATCTACAGGTTTCCTCAATCGCCAGCATCTTTCTTATTCTCATCTCTAGTTCTAGTGGCACTTGTCTGGTTCTTGTCATCAGTTCCACATTTGTGACTTTGCCATACCATTTCAATCCTTCTATTCCACACAAGCAACCAATTATGAATATCTGCAACTTTTTTGTTGTTCTTCATGTTGCAGAGCCATACAATAGGACTGACTTGACATTCGAGTTGAAGATTCTTATTTTCATGTTGGACTTGATTTCTGTTGATCTCCCTTCAGAAATAAATAATCAAAGTTGATTGTTATCAGAACTCCGCCTAGGCCGATCCCAAGCCCCGCTGAAATAGGAGGAGGGCAACCTGAATGGAGGCAGCCCCTCCACCATGCAAAGGCACAACAGGCCAATCACCTGTTTGCTTTAACCTTTAGCACGCTGCATTCTTTGGCGAAAATTTTCGCCTGCAGCTGCATTCTTTTTCACAGCGTCCCGTTTCTATAGTGGGTGACCCTTAATGTCTATAGTTTTTGTGTTTCTTGGTCAATTGCTATCATTTTTGGAATTTATATAAATAAATGAATGGTGAATCTGATGATATAAAATTTGTTTGTGTACATGTTAGATGTGATAGGAAGAGAGGAAAGGAAAGATGAAAAAAACGAAAAAAAAATTTAAAATAATAAAAAAATATTTTTTTTTAATTTTAACTCTTTAAGTCCCAATCGACTTTATAAAACCTCAGGGGTTAGACACGCTTGGCCCAATCGACTTTAAAAAGTCTTTAGTATATGTGCCTCTGTTTGAGACTGTTTCTAATTATAACTACCCACAAACCACCCAAAACGTCATTTCCGACTGCAAGTACATTCTTTAAATACCGCACGTGTTATTTATGCATATGAACATTTAAAAAAATTATTTCCAAACAAAAACAATAAAAACGCACTGGGGTGGCTATTTTTACTTGGGCCAAACCCACTTTTTTGCTTGGGACTGAAAGAGTTAAAATTAAAAAAAATAACCAGCAAACGAAGGGTCCATATCCCTTGCATCTCAATGAAAGTCATTTGACCAACAGACCAATACAAATCAAATGACGATCTTTTCGTTACACCCATCATCAGTAGCTAAGGAATAAACTCTCTCCTCAGCAGTGACATTCGGCCGTTAATCCTAAATCTTTCCAATAAATCCTAATCCTAACCCCTAACATTTTACATACTAGAAAAGCCATTCTACTTTCGTTTCCATCTCAGCCATCAAACATATTCTGAGAACCGATATCAGCGCTTCATTCATTCATAACCCTCCACTCCCAAAGGAGCATAGGCCTTCAACAAACACATGCCAAGTCCTCCTGTCCCGTGCCATCATCTCAAGTTCTTTCCACGTTCTCCTTATCATTTTCACCTCTGTTTCCAGCTCTCTTCTCCATGTACTTCTTGGTCTTCCTCTGCCTCTCTTGCCCTGGGGGTTCCAGAACAAGGACTGCCTTGTAATGCTATCAACAGGTTTCCTCAGTGTGTGTCCTATCAATCGCCATCGTCTTCTTCTCATCTCTTGTTCCACTGGCACTTGTCCAGTTCTTGTCATCAGTTCCACATTGGTAACCTTGTCATACCATTTTAATCCCTCTATTCTACGCAAGCACCCATTTATGAAAGTCTGTAGCTTTTTGGTTGTTGTCTTTGTTGTTCTCCATGTCTCCGAGCCATACAATAGGACTGACTTTACATTTGAGTTGAAGATTCTTATTTTCGTGTTGGATCCTATTTCTCTTGATCTCCATATATTTCCCAATGCAATGAAAGCTCCTCTTGCCTTTTGTATTCTTATTTTGATATCGCTGTCTGTCCCTCCAACTTTATCTATATTACTGCCAAGATATGTGTATGATTCTACATCTTGTATTGGTGTTTCTTCAAGTTCAACCCTGTTTTCATTACCTGCATTTATTCGCATTATTTTTGTCTTTTCCCTGTGTATTTTCAGACCCAATTGCTGTGACCTCTCATCGAGTGTTTTCAATTTGTCCTGCATCTGATTACGGTTATGGGACAGGAGAGCCAAATCATCAGCAAAATCCAGATCATCCAACTGCTTAGTCAGAGTCCACTGGATTCCATTTCTGTTGTGTGTTGTCGATGATCTCATAACCCAATCTATTGCCAGCAAGAAAAGAAATGGAGACAAGAGGCATCCCTGTCGCACTCCTGTTCTTATCCCAAATGGTTCTGTAAGCTGTCCTTCATGAAGAACTCTGCACGTCATGTCTTCATAGGTTTTCTTTATTAAATTAATGATCTTCAGGGGAACTCCATAATGCCTCATCAATTTCCAAAGTGATTCTCTGTCCACACTGTCAAATGCTTTTTCGTAGTCCACAAATCCGATGTATAGTGGTGAATTCCATTCCAGACTTTGTTCAACTATTATTCTCAAAGTGGCTATCTGGTCTGTACATGATCTGTTTTGTCGAAAACCTGCTTGTTCATCTCTCAATTTCTTGTCTATGGACTCCTTTAATCTCTCAAGGATAATCCTGTTCAATACCTTTCCTGGCACTGATAGTAACATTATTCCTCTATAATTTGTGCACTCTTGTAGATTTCCCTTCTTAGGCAACTTAACCAGATATCCTTCCTTCCATTCTGCTGGTATCTCTTCTTTTTCCCAGACTTTACCAAGTAATTTATATAACATCTCTGTAGCCGTGTCGATATCTGCTTTGATGGCCTCTGCTGGAATGCCATCAGGTCCAGACGCTTTTCCATCTCTTAGAAGCTTTATGGCTTTCTTTATTTCTTCCTTCGTTGGTCTTTCACCGTTAATTTGTAGCTCTTCTTCTGCTGGCTGGATGTCCGGCGGGTTTTGTGGAGCTGGTCTATTGAGAAGGTCCCCAAAATATTCTGTCCACCTCTTCATTTGCTCTTGTATATTGCTGAGCAGTTTCCCATTCTTATCTTTTATGAGGCAACTTGTTTGCTTGTATTTCCCTGTTAGCTTCTTGTGCTGCTATACAGTTCTCTCATATTTCCTTTGGCTGCAGCATCTTCTGCCTCTCTTGCCAACTCCTCAATATACTTCCTCTTGTCTCTTTTGATACTTCTTTTTACTTCTTTGTTTGCTTCTGTGTACACTTCTTGAGCCTTGGCTTTGGAACTTCTGGTTTTGCTTGTGTTTAACTCTGCTTTCTTGTTTTTTCTATCTTTTATCTTATTGATGGTTTCTGTTGTTATCCATGCTTTTTGTTGTCTTTCCCTTTTCCCCAGTATTTCTTCACATGTCTCCTTCCATACCGTTTTGACCTGCTGCCAATAGTCTTCTGTATTCTCTACATCTTCCAACTGTTGGAGCACTTGGAATTTGTTGGATACTGTGACCGCAAATTTGTCTCTTGTTTCTTGATTTCTTAGCTGTCCTACATTAAACTGTTGTCTATAATTTTGCATTGTTGCATATCTCTTGAGTTTCATTTTTACTTTGGCTATCAGAAGATGGTGATCTGATGCCACATCTGCTCCTCTATATACCTTTACATCCTGCAATGATGATCTAAACTTCTTCTTTATGCATATATGATCGATCTGATTTTCTGTTCTATGGTCTGGTGATATCCATGTTGCCTTGTGTATTCTCTTATGTGGAAACATGCTTCCTCCTATAGCCAGTTGATATGAAGCACAGAAGTTTGCGAATAGTTCTCCATTTTCATTCATTACTCCTAGCCCATGTTTTCCCATGACTTCTTCAAATCCGGTATTGACTGTACCTATCTTTGCATTCATGTCACCCATCAAAATTGTGATGTCTCTTCTTTTTACTTTATCCATAATTTCCTGTAGTTTAGTATAAAATGCTTCTTTCACAGACTCTTCTTTGTCATTAGTTGGTGCATAACATTGGATGACATTGACATGAATTTTCTTTTTAGCTGTTTTGAAAATAGCTGTTATTATTCTGGGTCCCACAGCTTCCCATTCAATGAGTGCTTTCTGTGCTTCTTTAGATAACATAAGAGCTACCCCTTCACTGTGGTGTGAACTTTCATCTTCGTGTCCTGAGGACAGCATCAATTCACCTGTGATGAGTTTCTTCCTGTCTACCCCCTTCCACTTTGTTTCACACATTCCCAGAACCTCGATTTTGTATTCCCTCATTTCTGCTGCTACTTGTGCCACTTTCCCTTGTTCGTTCAATGTCCGAACATTCCAGGTGCCAAATCTGGAAGTTCTCCTAGAAGAAAGAAGGTTAGTCAGCAACACAGACTCCTTTCGGCTTTCTCTGTGTTGCATCATACGCCTCCCCGCGAGAGGACCTTCCCCTGTCTTGGATGGCTGTGTTTTATTTTCTTTATTTGACTTGTCCATATTTGTTGAAGTTATTTGTGGTTTAAATTTTTTTTTTTTACAGGATGGGGTAACCGGCCCCATGCCCAACCCTCCTTAGTCGCCTTCTACGACATGCTTGGCAGGGGACAGTGTTACTATTCTTTGCTCCCCTTTCGGGCCCCGGTAACACACGGGTGGATATCAGCGCTTATAAAGACAAAAATCTCATCCCCACCGCATGGCGTCAGAATCCAATAAAATTAGAACGAAAAATGGCTGCGTGTTCGATGCCGATTCATTTCGATTAAAAAAATTCACAGAAAATAAACGCGGATGCACCCATTACTAAAGGAGATCGGAAACGGAAGCTAAACCTCTTTCACAGAAGAGTCAATTTTTGCATCCGGGGTTCAGATCACGTGTACACACATTATAAATCAGTTTCCCGATGATAGCCGCAAGGCGAAACATATCGCCTCCAGCTGGCAGAACATAGGTTACCTTCGGCGATATGTCTCGCCGGAAGCGTGCTAAAGGCTAAAACATGATTACGCGAACTACAAGACAGAAAACCGGACTGATTCTAAAGGCGACGAACTGGAACGGACTACGGACTAAGACAGCCGATAGGATAGTCTGGCGCTCTCTCTTCCAAACCTCTACACCTCATGGTAGAAGGGGAACGACTAAGTAAGTCAGATTGTTATCAGTGTTAACCTTTAGCACGCTGGAGTCGCGAATTTGCGACAGTGGAACTCTATGTTAACTCCGCCAATGCCAGTCCCAAGCCCGGATGAAAAAGGAGGAGGGCGGCCTGCATGGAGGCCGTAAGGAGGCAGCCCCTCCACCATGCAAAGGCACAACAGGCCAATCATCTGTTTGCTTTAAATCACGATTACTAGCAACACAAGAGAGAAAACTGGACTGATTCTAAAGGCGACGAACTGGAACGGACTATGGACTACGACTTATGGAACTTGGAACACTTATTTACTCTCTTACTCAGTCGCTCCCCTTCCACCGTGAGGTGCAGAGGTCCGGAAGAGAGAGCGCCAGACCATTCTATCGGCTGTCTTCCTCCTGGCCTGGTTCCATTCTAGTCCTCGGTCCTTCAAAGAACACAAGAAGTATAAATGGGAAGGAAGAGGAGCTGGTGGAAGAGATGAGGAAAGCAAAACTAGAAATCCTGGCTATAACGGAAACAAAGAAAAAAGGACAAGGAGTCATGGATCTCGATGGCAACACGCTGCTCTACAGTGGTGTACCCATGTCTGAAAGAGCTAAAGGGGGCGTGGGTTGCATTGTGGCCCAAAATCAAAAAGATAGTATCAAGGGATGGAACTTTGTCTCGGAGCGCATTATGGTTGTTAAACTAAAAGAAGGAGAAACCATAGTCAACCTGGTCATAGTGTATGGGCCAAATGAGGATGAGAGAGCAGAGGTCAAGGAGGAATTCTTCGAGCTGCTTCAAAGGACAGTGGATGACTGCCTAGATGAAATTATCATGCTCGGAGATTTTAATGCCAGAGTTGGAAATGACCATGCTAGATGGGGTGGAGTTATCGGAAGATATGGAGAAGATACTCTCAATGACAATGGAAAGCGACTCCTTAGATTCTGCAGTGAGCAGAATCTGATCATTACAAACACAAAGTTCCCCCATAAGCGCATACATGCATACACTAGATGTGAACCAACCAAGAATGAGAAGTCAGTGATCGACTATGCCATTGTTCGGAGAAGCTCATTCAGATATGTCCGAGATGCGAGTCTGGAGGGGGCCAGAGATTGGAAGTGATCACTACCTGCTAACAATCAAACGAACAACTGAAAGAGTTGCTCAGCCTAGGAACTGCCCAACGTCACGCAAGAAACCAAGTAAACGAGCAGGAGAAATGAGCATTAGGACCTACAAGCTGAGAGAGCCAGAAATTAAGACCAGATATCAGGGGCTTATTGCTGCAGCGGTGAGCAACACAGAAGAACGACCTGATGACTTGGAAACCCTCTGGATTAAATTCAAGGATATCATAAAGACAGCTGCTGCAGAAGCATGCGGTGAAGTCCGACTTGGGAACAAGAGAAAGAGGACACCTTGGTGGACAGAGGAAGTCAAAGAGAAAATAAGAGAGAAGAAAATGGCATGGAAACAATACTTAGGAGCTAAAAACACAACAGGACAAATGGAAAAATATAGAGAATATGTGACACTCAGAACAGAAGCAAAGAACAAAGTGCTAGCAGCAAAACAGAAGTCCTGGGAAGAATTTGGAGAAAAGCTAGAAAAAGATGCACAAGAAAACCAGAAATTGTTCTATAAGACCCTAAAGAACATGAGGAAGGAAAAACAATGCCCTCTCAAATTTATAAAGGACAAGCAAGGCAAATTGCTTACTGCCCCGAAGGAAGTAATGGGAAGATGGAAAGAATATTTCTCAGAACTCCTGGATGGTGAGCATGGTGAAGCATCAGAAATGATAAACACTAGCACAGAAGAGAAAACCAATGATGGTGAAGATGACATAAAGATGGAAGAACTGAAGGCAGCACTGGAGAAAATCAAGATGGGCAAAGCAGCAGGGCATGATGGTATAACACCAGAAATGGTTAAGTACATGGGAGCATCAGGCGACCTATTACTCTTAAGGGTTTTACAGGCAGCGTGGTGCAACAAGACCATACCAAAGGATTGGGAGATTGCCATCATAACACCAATTTTCAAAAAGGGTGACAATCGACAGTGTGGAAACCATAGAGGCATATCCCTTCTCAGTGTCCCTGGTAAAATCTACTCTAGAATCCTAGAGCAGAGACTCCGACGCCTAGCTGAGCCACAATTGGATGAGGTCCAGTGCGGATTCCGAGCAAACCGAAGTACTCAAGACCTAATCTTCACACTCAGACAGCTGAGTGAAAAGGCCCTTGAGTATAAGAGTGAGATCCATCTTTGTTTCATAGATCTGGAAAAGGCGTTTGACAGGGTCCCCTGGAGCAAACTTTGGGACTGTTTGGCAAGGAAGAATATTCCAGCACCTCTGATTCATGCTATACAGAGCTTCTACAAGTCTTGCAGAAATTATGTGAGGACAGCAAACCATAAGTCAGAAGAGTTCAGGACCACCACTGGTGTAAGACAAGGTGATATCCTATCACCTTACCTCTTCATACTCCTTATGGACGATGTCATCAAGGCATGTAAGGAGAGAACAAGAAAGTATTCAGTGGGGTACTGGAAGATGAGACAGGTCTATATTTCGGAGCTGGCATTTGCTGATGATGTTGCCCTGATTGCTAAATCAGAGGCACATCTCCAATCCAACCTGCAAGTCTGGAAGGAAGAGCTGGAGAAGAGAGGGATGGTCATAAGCAGCTCTAAAACAAAATCCATGGTGATATCACGAGAAGAAAGAAAACATCAGATTAAGCTGGGAGAACAGGTCCTGGAGCAGGTCGACCACTTTAAATACCTCGGAGCTATTATAGACCGAAAGGGAGGCATCAAAGAAGAGTTGGCCACTCGAAAAGCAGCAGCTGGGAGACTTTTCAGGCCATAAATCGAGGATTCCTCAGCAAGAGAGAGGTTGGTAAGAAAACGAAGATGGCTGTATACCGCTCCACCTATGTCCCAGTCTTGACATATGGATGCGAGTCATGGGCAATGACTACAACCCACAAAAGCCAGATCCAAACCTCAGAAATGAGGTATCTGAGGAAGGTGGTTGAAGTAACAAGAAGAGACATGGTACGCAACCAGACGATACGTCAAGGCCTTAAATCCTACCCCCTGCAGACCCAAGTAGAACAGTCCCAATTAAGATGGTTTGGCCATGTCTGCAGAATGGGAGAAGATCGGATACCACGACAAGCATGGGAAACAAAGAGCCAAGGATCCAGACCCCAGGACGACCCAGAGTCCGCTGGGAGGACAACATTAGACAATCTTTGAAGGATCGAGGACTAGAATGGAACCAGGCCAGGAGGAAGACAGCCGATAGGATAGTCTGGCGCTCTCTCTTCCAAACCTCTACACCTCACGGTAGAAGGGGAACGACTAAGTAAGTAAGTAAGGAACTCTATGTTGTGACTGCTGGAGTCGCAAATTTGCGACTTTCGTATATTGTCGGTTACTAGCATTATAATTTGTGTACATGTGATATCACCCCCGGATGTTAAGTTTTAATCTTATCTGGGAGAGAGTTAGCTTCCGTTTCCGATCTTTATTTAGTGATGGGTGTATTCGCGTTTATTTTCTGTGAATTTTTAAAATCGAAATCAATCGGCATCGAACACGCGGCCATTTTCGCTCAAATTTTAATGGATTCTGACTCCGATGCGATGACAAGGACATCTTTGTCTTTATTAGCGCTGATATCGGTTCTCAGAATATGGGTGATGGCAGAGATGGGAACGATAGTAGAATGTCATTGCTAGTATGTCTAATTTTAGGGGTTAGGTTTAGGTTTATGGGAAAGGTTTAGGGTTACGGCCGAATGTCACTGCTGACAAGGGCGTTTGTTGCTTTGCTACTGATGATGGGTGTAATGAAAAGATTATCATTTGATTTGTATTGGTCAAATGACTTTCATTGAGATGCAAGGGATAAGGACTCTTCATTTGTTGGGTTTTTTTCTAAATTTTTAAATTTAAAAAAAGATTTAAAAAAATTTTTTTTTCATCTTTCCATTCCTCTCTTCCTATCACATCTAACATTTACACAAACAAATTTTATATCATCAGATTCATCATTCAAACCTCAGAAATGAGGTATCTGAGGAAGGTGGTTGAAGTAACAAGAAGAGACATGGTACGCAACCAGACGATACGTCAAGGCCTTAAATCCTATCCCCTGCAGACCCAAGTAGAACAGTCCCAAATAAGATGGTATGGCCATGTCTGCAGAATGGGAGAAGATCGGATACCACGACAAGCATGGGAAACAAAGAGCCAAGGATCCAGACCCCGAGGACGACCCAGAGTCCGCTGGGAGGACAACATTAGACAATCTTTGAAGGATCGAGGACTAGAATGGAACCAGGCCAGGAGGAAGACAGCCGATAGGATAGTCTGGCGCTCTCTCTTCCAAACCTCTACACCTCACGGTAGAAGGGGAACGACTAAGTAAGTAAGATTCATCATTCATTTATTTATATAAATTCCAAAAATGATAGCAATTGACCATGAAACTATTGACGTTACAAGTCACCCAATATAAAAACGGGGCGTTGTGAAAAAGAATGCAGCTGCAGGCACAAATTTCCGCCAAAGAATGCAGCGTGCTAAAGGTTAAGATCTAACAAACTAATTAAAGTTGATAGTGATCAATGCCAGGACCTAATAAACTAATAAAAATTGATTGATAGACTGCAATAAGTGTGTCACATGATCAACACCTGACATTACCTGATATACTCTCTGGAAGTAGGGGTTAAAGGTCAGCTTCGGTTTCAATGCTTCTTCTTTCTCCCCATCTTCATTTCTGTCAAGTAACACAACTGACAATTACAATTTACTCATAAGGACATCAGAAGACATTCAATAACTTTCAATTTAACATACCTTAATTATAACCACGTAGTGTTGAATGTACATTTTTTCAGATAATGAAATCACAAAATACACACACAAAAAAACAACATAAGCAATTCTATAGTAACCTATCTAAAAGATACAACAAAAGGAAAAAAAAATAGTACAGTAACTGACAGATGACAAACTTTATTACTGAATCAATATTCAAGGTTGATGCATAATTCCAAGGATTCAACTTACCTATACATAGATAAAATTCTAGTGCATCGGGCAAGCATCTAAAGTAAATTACGTAATTTACACCCAGTATAATAAATTAAAGTTTAATACATTTAATGTTTAATATTTTTGAATAATTAAACAATAAGTAATTTACTTAAAATAATGAAAAATAAGAAGAAACTCCGACAGTCCATTTGCAGATTTTTTTCCATGTACTCCCTTAGATGGATACGCGTACCCCAGGTTGAATACCACTGCTCTTCTTCTTCTTTGATCCTTAGCAACCAACTGTCAAAGCAGTCAGTGGCCATCATGGCTGTAGGGCAGCAACAAACTGCTTCCACTTTGCTCGGTCAGCAGAAATACCTCGTACAGTGCCCGAGCTCTGGTTCATTCTTTGCATCTCGGCCTCCACAGTTCTCTGCCAAGTTGTTTTTGGTCGGCCTCTCTTTCGTTTTCCTTCAGGGGTCCATAGCATAGCTGTTCTTGTCATCAGGGTCTCTTCTGAGGATGGGGCCAACCCAACTCCAGCGTCCACCAGCTATAATTGTGTGCATGTTATCTTGGTGTACCACTGCTCTACATGATCCAAAAAACAGGACAGAATCAAGGTTAAGAATGATGAAGGCAGACTGTTAGCATTCACATTCTATTGACATATACTGAGGGAGACTGAGAACCTATGGGTTTGCCTGGAGTGCAATGATGTTGATTGTGTTCAACAATAACAAAATGAACAAACATCCAGCCAACTTCATCATTCTTACATTCAATATAGGAGATAAGAGGTGATTTAAATATTCGTTAAGTCACACGATAACAAAGAGAAATAACTCTGCCACAATATACAGCAGTTAATGTGATCAGTTCCCCTTATAAATTAAACATATGATGGACTCTCCATTTAAAAAATGGATTCTCCTTATGATACAGTCACAGCCATACGAATGCCATCAGTGACAGTAAGATCAAACAATCAGAGATAGCTTTAACTAATCACATGTTGCTGTTTTTTGTTTCAATCACTCAAACATGAATTCCACTTTCTTGCAGCCTGCTGTCTCCGACCAAACACTGACAACTTTTACATCAGTAGACTATTTCAATCATTCTTGTTTCCCAAAGCTGTAGACATTTCTACATATCACATACAATCAGCTCAAGTGCTTTTTTTTTTTTTGCCCTAAACTCTGGCAGTAATACATCTGGCAGTAATACATCTCCAGCAATTTCCTTCTCTTATTTTACTATTAGTCAGATATGATGAAGTCTTGTCTCCACATCTCAAGTTGTTCTCCAAGTTTCTGTTTATTACTTCATGCTACCTTTTGTCACATCATTGTTCACTTCCCCACTTATAACACTGTCAACCTCTGGCCCATCAGGCATTACTTCAAGTATGATTTCTAACAAAGACTTATGTCTTTTTACAAGTCCAAAATATTTTATTTCTCATTTTCTTCATTATTAGTTTTTCTGTCAATTGTTTGTTCCCTTCTATTTCCACGGAGCCGCGGTAGCACAGTGGTTAGCACACTGGCTTCCTAGCTTGGTGGTCCATGGTTCAATTCCCAGTTGAGGTGGGATTTTTTAGACCGCAAACAGCTCCGGGGTCGACCCAGTCTCATGAATTGGGTACCAGAGCACCTCTGGGAAGGTTAAGGCGGCCGGCGTGATTCTGACCACATCACCCCTAGTGTGCCGATGGTCAAGAAAATATGGGCCTAACACCATATTCCCAATATGCCTCAATGGGCGTGTAACTGAATCCTTCTATTTCCACAAGATATACACCACTCTTCTACATATCCATACTTGAAGACTGGTCATGTTGCATTCCTGGGGTATGCTCACAATCCACCCTCTTCTTAATGTTTGCATTAAATCGTCTGTGTTGCTTCATCATCCCTATGGTAAAAAAAAAACATCTCAACTCCTTTCCTCTCATTACTTTATGCATCTGGTATCTCTGTGTCTATTCAGTCACTGTTATCTACCCATGCATCAATATTTCACATTCGCTACCAGGTTAATTAATATCCAGGTTTGACAGCTTTACAGTGCTAATATATGCTGTTTTCATTTAATATTGTCTGGATAAACGGACCTTAATACAGGTCACTGCTCATGCAAAGAAGATAAAACTGAGTTACTGTTTATGCCAAAAAAAACTTAGTTTTGAATATACAAACTGTGATTACAACAAATATGTTAAACAATGTAAGAAACAGACAAAGGTGTATTTAACAAAGTGACACGTACTCTTGTGCTTGGCTTAGATCCATACTTGTGATCAATTCATCGACACAGTTCAACTGTTCAGCTGTCAAAATAAAGACAGATCAACATACAAAGTTTATGTTAGGTATTCAGGAGCATCAAGAGTAACTGTAAGAGTAACATTTAAATGACTGGTATAACAGTATGTTATCTCAGTGTTAACATATGGCTGTGAGAGTTGGAAAATAACAAAATCATTGGAGAACAAGCTGAATACATTCGAGAACAAATGTTTTAGAAAACTCATGAACATCAGTTGGAAAGAATTTAAGACTAATCGACAAATAAGAGAAGACTCTAGGCAGAAATATGTCTCCAACTATATAAGGAAAAGACGATGGTCATATATCGGTCATGTCCTACGAATGCAAAACAACAGAATACCATTGCAGGCACTCACTTGGGTTCCTGAGGGTAAGAGGAAAAAAGGAAGACCAAAAGAAACACTCAGAAGAACAATAATAAGAGAAGGAAGAACGTTGGGATTAAACAATGTGCAAGAGCTAAGAGGAGTGGCGTCACAACGAACAACCTGGAGAGCACTGGTTTCTGCCTTATGCGCCGTGTTTGGTGCTTAAAGAATTTATTATTATTATATAACAGTATGACCAAGACTGTTCACTGGGTAACACATTTAGCAACTATCATCTAAACAAGAATGTTGGAATTTGGCATCAAACTTAACACTAGCAGGGATGGACAGAGGATGCACCCATTGTTTAAACAACCAGAACGCAACAGGAACAATTTACATTCATACCCTTCGACATATGCTGAGGGAGACTGAGAACCAATGGGTTTGCCCAGCGAGGAATGATGTCGATTCTAATCAACAATAACAATAATATCAACACAAACACAACATCAATAAGACATATCAAACACTTGTAACACAGATCCCCGAGAAACGCAGTCAACACAAACATCTACACATCTGTTCATGTCTCAGAAATGATTTCCTGTTTAATATTAATAAATATACGGAAACTGAAGGCAGATAATCCACACACACAAAACAACAAAGTGAGGGGAATGCTGGACATTTCAATTCAAATGTCAAGGCAGCCTTTTGTCCCCTTTCTCTTCTTACTGGCTACAGACCGGATTATGAAAGCAACAACATCAAGTAGTTCCACGGGGGTTATCTGACAAGACAACCACTCCTTCAGGCATGTCGCCACAAAGTGACTAAACTGAGGTTGTCCATGGGATCAGAAACATCAGCTTACAAACAAATAATAGCTACATGAACCACCACAGCAAGACAATTGTTTCAGACTTCCTCAAGTTGTGGCTCCATATGGAGTGAAAAGGAAGATGAAGATGAACATCAACAAACAGACATAGGACTGAGTTGACTGTAACAACACAGCTTGACGATCTAGATTCTGTAGATGACCTGGCCCTTTTATCTCATGGCTGTAAGCAGATGATGCAAGACAACACGAGAATACCTTATGAGAGGTCACAATTATGATGAGAATAAATGCAGCAAATGATTGTTGACTGGACGATGAAATATCAATACCAGATGTGAAATGATACAATCTTTACTCCCTACAAGATGTGGACTGATACAATCTTTACTCCCTACAAGATGTGGACTGATACAATCTTTAATCCCGGCAAGATGTGGACTGGTACAATCTTTACTCCACACAAGATGTGGACTGATACAATCTTTACTCCCTACAAGATGTGGACTGATACAATCTTTAATCCCGACAAGATGTGGACTGGTACAATCTTTACTCCACATAAGATGTGGACTGATACAATCTTTACTCCCTACAAGATGTGGACTGATACAAAGATTCAGTTTTATTACACAACAAAAGTTCAGATTTATTACACAACACAATTTCAGACATGGTCTATATTTTATTCTCAGATGCCTGTAATCCAATCTTCACGCTACACAGAAAAAGTTGGAGGAGCAGACAATGATATCAAAATAAACACCTTTGTTTATATGAGATGTCTGTCCATCAACCAGGACCAAGGAGGAGACTATCAAAACACTGAAACAAACATGTATGGACAGAATAACTGACCAATCAATGTGATAGTGTCATGTCCACATTTTTCTGTATCTATATTTTTTACTTTCATAAACTCAAATTGATATAAAGTAAGAAAAATACCATTTGGGCTTAAAAAAGTGTCAAAGACAATTGAATTCCACATGCATTAATATATAACATTTTAGGATAGGCTTCAAAATACAAACTAACAGAGCACATGACAAGTCACATGTGTCAGGCCATCAAAAACAAAAGAAAGAATAAGCACAAAATCTCAGGTCTAAAGAGTTCAGCAATGAAAGTGGGAGGAACATTTTACAATGAAAGAGCAAGGTAGGTCAAAGAAAACATGATGCATACAGTAAAAAAACAAAAGTGTAACTTACACACTAGAAGAAATCAGAATAAATAATTGAATGTTTTAATAGCACATTAGTAACGACCTAAACATATGTGAAATGTTGCATTTTCCCAGAATCTATAATTCCAAACACAATATTTTAGCCTCGACATGTCAATTTGTCTCTGTACAAACATTTTTCACACTAAATATGACAGACTTGAGCTTTCAATACTCTTGATGAAATAACATCAAAACTTGAGGCTGATTTGTGGAGATTGCGCAACAATCTCTACACAAAATACCTAAGACTGACATCATAACTTGTAGGCTGACAACTGGAACTCTATAGAAAATGTCTAAGACTGACATCATTACTAGTAGGTTGACAACTGGAACTCTATAGAAAATGTCTGACATCATAACTAGTAGGTTGACAACTGGAACTCTATAGAAAATGTCTGACATCATAACTAGTAGGCTGACAACTGGAACTCTATAGAAAATGTCTAAGACTGACATCATAACTAGTAGGCTGACAACTGGAACTCTATAGAAAATGTCTAAGACTGACATCATAACTAGTATGCTGACAACTGGAACTCCATAGAAAATGTCTAAGATTGACATCATAACTAGTAGGTTGACAACTGGAACTCTACAGAAAGAAAGAATTCATCACCATCACATCCACAAACCTGTAGGTTTGTATTTTTTGTTGACTGTGGTCTCTTCTGTCAGAGGGAGGCTGCCAAAGGTGAAAGTTCGGATGTCCTCAGCAAATGGCAGCTCCACCCAAAACAGGCTCTGGCAGAGTGTAGAATAACAAATTATTAATTCTCAAGCTTAAGATCTGCTTGTATACTGCAGTAAAATCTTTACCAAATGGACAAATTATTATGTGGTGTAACATGACAGACAACATATCTATATCCTACTATGTGATGTGACATAGTATATCTTACTACATGATGTAACATGACAGACAACACATCTATATCTTACTACCTGATGTGACATTACAGACAACACATCTATATCATACTATCTGATGTAACATGACAGACAACACATCTATATCCTACTACATGATGTAACATGACTGTAGAAGGGTAATTTGATATGGTAGATGGTTTAGATCTATCTTCCCTCTCCGAGTTCATTTAGAGTCCTCAGTAGCTGGATTTTAGCGTCCAGCCTGTCAAGGGTATAATTTTCATTAGGCCTTTCAGTCCAACTTTTTAAACAGTCTTCAAAACGTAAGGCTAGTCTTCAACAGTAGAAAACTCCATAATGCCTGGTTGACGTTTAGACAACATTTAGTTTATTACATGATGTAGCTCCTAATTGAAGGCATCCATAAAAATTCTTCTTCTTTGATCCTTAGCCGCCGACCGTCAAAGCAGTCAGTGGCCATTACGCCTGGTGGTGTCTTGTAGGGCAACAACAAATTGATTCCACTCTGCTCGGTCGGCGGCCATCCTTTGTACAGCGCCCCAACTCTGGTTCATTCTTTGCATCTCAGCCTCCACAGTCCTCCGCCAAGTTGTTTTTGGTCGGCCTCTCATCCATAAAAATAGTCAATGGCAATCTCTAGCCAGTCCATAAGATCAGTCTATCGTCATGTAGACTACGGAAACAATGTCAGAGGCATATTGCTGAAATATTTAATATATAGTTCCACACACATTCCTCTCCTTTCAGCAATGACTTGTCCGTTTAAATATCATCAAGCTTAGGCTCCAACTGTAGGACGACCTAGCTGATATAAATGATAAAACTCTGTAACTAGAGTACACTATCTGGAGCTCGTCCAACAACACGTCTTTCTCACACGGAGAACACACAGCGAAAGAGACTGACTTCAAGATCGAATCTTTGACCTAAAGCCGGCACAGGATCGTCTGCCCGAAAACAGCAGACTATATGACGTACTTCCGGGGTAGTCTGGGCAACGCTTATCAACAAGGAAATGAATACACAAACCCTGTCGAGTGCGATAGAGCCTGTTATGATTTTACACATAACAATGACAGACAACACATCTATATCCTACTATGTGATATGACATCACAGACAACACATCTATATCTAACTACCTGATGTGACATCACAGACAACACTTCTATATCCTACTACATGATGTAACATGAAAGACAACATATCTATAACCTATTACATGATGTAACATGACAGACAACACATCTATATCTTACTACATGATGTAACATGACAGACAACACATCTATATCTTACTACATGATGTAACATGGAAGACAACACATCTATATCCTACTATGTGATGTGACATCACAGACAACACATCCATATCATACTATGTGATGTAACAACACATCTACATCCTACTATATGATGTAACAGCACATATATATCCTATTATGTGATGTAACATCACAGACAACACACAAAAGCCAGACAACAATTACCTCATATTTAGCCTTGATATGTGGAAAGAGACAGCCTATTCTTGGAGCAGAGTTGCCGGCATACACCCTTCTAGCAATAGCTACGGTGTTTGTCTCATACAGGGCACTTATCAGCGCTGAAAGTGCAACAGCCGCTGCCTGGATAGAGAAATTAAAGGTTGAGATTAGTGGCAGCATAATCAACAACTCACCTGATGTAGCTACTGCATAACTACCACCCCCCAACAGCTAAGGACAATCTACATGCTACAACAAGAGGTAGTTTCTCAAAGACTTTTAAAACATCCCTAGGACAGCTAAGGTACAATCTAAATGCTACAAGGAAAGGGACTCAAAAACACTGTGATCACACCAAAGATGGAGGGAATGAGAATAGAAAGACAGAAAAAAAAGGATAAACCTGTACCTACAGAATGGCAAGAGATACACAATAAAACTGATTTCACAGCACAAACATTACTACTATTTCTTCTATGCAAACGCTGTGACACATTTTCTTCATGTTTCTTTGAACATTCTCAAAAGGGTGGTGGGCCAACACTGTAGCTGGAAACATTCTCAAAAGGGTGGTGGGCCAACACTGTAGCTGGAAACATTCTCAAAAGTGTGGTGGGCCAACACTGTAGCTGGAAACATTCTCAAAAGGGTGGTGGGCCAACACTGTAGCTGGAAACATTCTCAAAAGTGTGGTGGGCCAACACTGTAGCTGGAAACATTCTCAAAAGTGTGGTGGGCCAACACTGTAGCTGGAAACATTCTCAAAAGTGTGGTGGGCCAACACTGTAGCTGGAAACATTCTCAAAAGTGTGGTGGGGCAACACTGTAGCTGGAAACATTCTCAAAAGTGTGGTGGGCCAACACTGTAGCTGGAAACATTCTCAAAAGTGTGGTGGGCCAACACTGTAGCTGGAAACATTCTCAAAAGTGTGGTGGGCCAACACTGTAGCTGGAAACATTCTCAAAAGTGTGGTGGGCCAACACTGTAGCTGGAAACATTCTCAAAAGTGTGGTGGGCCAACACTGTAGCTGGAAACATTCCAGGATCAAAGATGTTATGTGCTCTTGTAGTTCTGGTTTCTGTAACAATAAGTGGAGATGCTCCCTACAGCACTGCCTCAGACTGGGCAGATACAGGCTCTCACAATAAAGAAGAGAAAAGAAAAAAAGTCAAAAGGAGTACCAGTCAAACCACAGTTGAGGGTTATCACCTCAAGGTAGCATCACCTCAAGGTAGCATCACCTCAAGTCAATTACGATTGGAGGATGCTACCTCACAGGATGAATGAGAAATGGTCATTGTCACTTGAGTCTCCTGGATATAACTGAAATGTCAAAACATGCAACAACAACTAGTCTCCTGGATATAACTGAAATGTCAAAACATGCAACAACAACTAGTCTCCTGGATATAACTGAAATGTCAAAACATGCAACAACAACTAGTCTCCTGGATATAACTGAAATGTCAAAACATGCAACAACAACTAGTCTCCTGGATATAACTGAAATGTCAAAACATGCAACAACAACGAGTCTCCTGGATATAATTGAAATGTCAAAACATGCAACAACAACTAGTCTCCTGGAAATAATTGAAATGTCAAAACAAGCAACAACAACTAGTCTCCTGGATATAACCGAAATGTCAAAACATGCAACAACAACTAGTCTCCTGGATATAATTGAAATGTCAAAACAAGCAACAACAACTAGTCTCCTGGATATAACTGAAATGTCAAAACATGCAACAACAACTAGTCTCCTGGATATAATTGAAATGTCAAAACAAGCAACAACAACTAGTCTCCTGGATATAACTGAAATGTCAAAACAAACAAGCAACAACAACTAGTCTCCTGGATATAATTGAAATGTCAAAACAAGCAACAACAACTAGTCTCCTGGATATAATTGAAATGTCAAAACAAGCAACAACACTAGTCTCCTGGATATAATTGAAATGTCAAAACAAGCAACAACAACTAGTCTCCTGGATATAACTGAAATGTCAAAACAAGCAACAACAACTACCATTCAATATTTGACTATGTTTTTTATTTTATTTCCAGAAACAAATAAGATTTAAAATTTTAAAAAATCTAAAATGGCCAATAAGCTGAACAAACCTAATCTCACGCTCAGCTGTCATGTTAATGTAAAGAGACATGTTATGTAATAAAGTTAACTCCCTGTTTTCTGACATTAGTTTCATATACATTTGTTCAACAAGAGTGAAGAAATAAACATTTAAAAATAGGCAGTGACTTTAATCAACCTGAATTCTAGGAAGTCATTTAATAAATTCAGCCAGACCTTCTACATGACAGCACAAGACAGGTCAAACTGTGTCAGCGATCTAAGACGCATCAACAGTGAGGAATGCAGTTAGCGACCCATAGCTAGACTGCTTGTGTCAGGGTCAGCGAACTAGAGCTGACCAAGACCCTACTCCACCTCCAAGTGGTGGTCCTGGAAACAGGCTGCATCACTGCAGTCTGGATGAGAGAGTAGGGATCGAAGTGGGAAGGCAAACCCGGTCCCAAAAATGCCGTGATGAAGTCGGATGTGTCGGCCGAAAGCCGCAAAAATCGCAGCTTCGCTGTAAACGGACATAATGCAGCCAACGTCCTTTTCAGGACGCACGAAGAAGAAGAAACTGTGTCATTATTTCATATTTATTAACTGTCAAAGCTCTTTTAATGATTCGTCTTGCAGGTTAATATGAAGGCCAGCTTACATGCAGCTCATTAAAGACTTGTGTGGTGGGTTTTTTTTTGTTTTGCAGTACATTACATTTCTGATAAATATGTGTGGTGAGGTGGCAAACATTAATCAATTCAGACAAGTATGATGTGAGGAAAAAATACTGAAAGGTTGTTCAGACAGGTACTTACCTCATCCCCCTTCTCTGCTGTAATACTCAAGACTCCGTCACCCAGGAAGTGGTGCCTCTTGATCTGACAGCAACAAAAGATTATGTCTGAGCTCTCAGTGTAAAAATAATCATTATGCTGCACACTAATTGAGAACTGGCAAGAGTTTTGTCTCAATGTCTGTCACATCTTTAACCCATCTTCTTCCTGGACATCTGTCATCTGTTTAACCCATCTTCTCCCTAGATATGTCACCTGTTTAACCCATCTTCTCCCTAGATATCTGTCACCTGTTTAACCCATCTTCTCCCTAGATATCTGTTCCCTCTTGAACACATCTTCTCCATAGATGTCTGTCACCTCATTAACCAATTTTCTAACAAATATCTGTTCCCTCTTTAACCTATCTTCTCTCTAGATATTTGTTACCTTTTTAATCCATCTTTAAGATATCTGTCACCTCTTTAACCCATCTTCACCTAAAACATTTTATTTTCCCAGTTGCTTCTATTCCAATATTCTGATATACACACATGGCGCTCTCACTGATGAAAAAGTTAGTTGCTTATCCTTTACAGGACGTGGCAATCAACCCCAGCTTTTATTGGCTGTGATTTTTCTAGGCAATTTTTTCATTCAGTAGTTTGCCATTGCTTTCTGAACGGTACGGCGCTTATACCATTGTTAAAAATCCACACAAAGTGATCTGCTACCAAACTGCCTGCAGCTGGTTTCGAACCTGGTATATCTGGATTATGAAACTGCGTTCATATCCATTAGGCCACAGACTTACTGAAATAATTTGAACAAACCACTTTACCCTCTGACCTTTAACACTGCTGGTCCTGCTATTCAGGTCTTACATTGCAACCCTGCTCAGACATGTTCATTTAACATGCATTCCTTGTTTAATTATTTCAGTAAAAGCAACAAAGTGGGTTTTGGTACAAGCAAAAATGGCCACCCTAGTGTGGGGTCTTTACAAAGACATTTTATGATGTTCATGTACATAAAAAATCCCTGTGTTATAACAGATCAAAGTGATAGTAAATATTAGTAGATTACTGGTGTGTTTAATGTGTAAATGCTTTCGTCAAATATACATGTGTTGTAACAGAACAAAGTGACAGTAAATATTAGTAGATTACTGGTGTGTATAATGTATAAATGCTTTCATCAAAAATTTATTGATTATGCAAATGAATGTGGAGGGGCTTAAAGTGCTTAGCTGGCCATATGTTCTTTCATGCCATTGAAATAGTCCCTGGTTTGATTCCCAGTGTGCCTATTACTTCTCTGTTATCTAGTGTCCTAAATCTGTATGTCATACAAATGGCTGCTATTGACCTCTAATTGTTTACTAACTCTTACTATAATCCTCCACAATGACAACAGGACTGACTTACATTCTCAACTTTGGTGAAGCATAACACTTTATGTCTTGTGGCTACTATTGACCTCTATTTGTTGTTTTAATGACAACAGAACTGACTTACATTCTCAACTTTGGTGAAGCCTAGCACTTTCAAGCACTTTTCTGCCTTGTACTTCATGCTCTCTTTGTCATCTGCTGACATTGTGACTATGTCATTGCCATAGCGATATCCTGGAAAACAATGTTGCCACAAAAAATTGTCTGAACAATGAAACAATCACAGTAAAATACAAACTAATTGTCAATTAATAAATAATAATGATAATGCTGTCTGGGCATATACAAATCACTGCCAGTAAAAAACACATGTAAAACATGACATATCACAAGATTTATCAATCACCTACAAGATCATCTTATCCCAGACTAGCCTGTATAACACAACATATTTATGTGACCATCTTATCACAGACTAGCCTGTATAACACAACATATTTATGTGACCATCTTATCACAGACTAGCTTGTATAACACAACATATTTATGTGACCATCTTATCACAGACTAGCCTGTATAACACAACATATTTATGTGACCATCTTATCCCAGACTAGCCTGTATAACACAACATATTTATGTGACCATCTTATCACAGACTAGCCTGTATAACACAACATATTTATGTGACCATCTTATCACAGACTAGCCTGTATAACACAACATATTTATGTGACCATCTTATCCCAGACTAGCTTGTATAACACAACATATTTATGTGACCATCTTATCACAGACTAGCCTGTATAACACAACATATTTATGTGACCATCTTATCCCAGACTAGCCTGTATAACACAACATATTTATGTGACCATCTTATCACAGACTAGCCTGTATAACACAACATATTTATGTGACCATCTTATCCCAGACTAGCCTGTATAACACAACATATTTATGTGACCATCTTATCACAGACTAGCTTGTATAACACAACATATTTATGTGACCATCTTATCACAGACTAGCCTGTATAACACAACATATTTATGTGACCATCTTATCACATTCTAGCCTGTATAACACAACATATTTATGTGACCATCTTATCACAGACTAGCCTGTATAACACAACATATTTATGTGGCCATCTTATCACAGACTAGCTTGTATAACACAACATATTTATGTGACCATCTTATCACAGACTAGCTTGTATAACACAACATATTTATGTGACCATCTTATCACAGACTAGCCTGTATAACACAACATATTTATGTGACCATCTTATCACAGACTAGCCTGTATAACACAACATATTTATGTGACCATCTTATCACAGACTAGCCTGTATAACACAACATATTTATGTGGCCATCTTATCACAGACTAGCCTGTATAACACAACATATTTATGTGACCATCTTATCACAGACTAGCTTGTATAACACAACATATTTATGTGACCATCTTATCACAGACTAGCCTGTATAACACAACATATTTATGTGACCATCTTATCACAGACTAGCCTGTATAACACAACATATTTATGTGACCATCTTATCACAGACTAGCTTGTATAATACAACACATTTATGTGACCATCTTATCACAGACTAGCCTGTATAACACAACATATTTATGTGGCCATCTTATCACAGACTAGCCTGTATAACACAACATATTTATGTGACCATCTTATCACAGACTAGCCTGTATAACACAACATATTTATGTGACCATTTATCACAGACTAGCCTGTATAACACAACATATTTATGTGACCATCTTATCACAGACTAGCTTGTATAACACAACATATTTATGTGACCATCTTATCCCAGACTAGCTTGTATAACACAACATATTTATGTGACCATCTTATCACAGACTAGCTTGTATAACACAACATATTTATGTGACCATCTTATCACAGACTAGCTTGTATAACACAACATATTTATGTGACCATCTTATCACAGACTAGCCTGTATAACACAACATATTTATGTGACCATCTTATCCCAGACTAGCTTGTATAACACAACATATTTATGTGACCATTTTATCACAGACTAGCCTGTATAACACAACATATTTATGTGACCATCTTATCACAGACTAGCCTGTATAACACAACATATTTATGTGGCCATCTTATCACAGACTAGCCTGTATAACACAACATATTTATGTGACCATCTTATCACAGACTAGCTTGTATAACACAACATATTTATGTGACCATCTTATCACAGACTAGCTTGTATAACACAACATATTTATGTGACCATCTTATCACAGACTAGCCTGTATAACACAACATATTTATGTGACCATCTTATCCCAGACTAGCTTATATAACACAACATATTTATGTGACCATCTTATCACAGACTAGCCTGTATAACACAACATATTTATGTGACCATCTTATCACAGACTAGCCTGTATAATACAACACATTTATGTGACCATCTTATCACAGACTAGCCTGTATAACACAACATATTTATGTGACCATCTTATCACAGACTAGCTTGTATAACACAACATATTTATGTGACCATCTTATCACAGACTAGCTTGTATAACACAACATATTTATGTGACCATCTTATCACAGACTAGCCTGTATAACACAACATATTTATGTGACCATCTTATCCCAGACTAGCTTGTATAACACAACATATTTATGTGACCATCTTATCACAGACTAGCCTGTATAACACAACATATTTATGTGACCATCTTATCACAGACTAGCCTGTATAACACAACATATTTATGTGGTCATCTTATCACAGACTAGCCTGTATAACACAACATATTTATGTGACCATCTTATCACAGACTAGCCTGTATAACACAACATATTTATGTGGCCATCTTATCACAGACTAGCCTGTATAACACAACATATTTATGTGACCATCTTATCATAGACTAGCCTGTATAACACAACATATTTATGTGACCATCTTATCACAGACTAGCCTGTATAACACAACATATTTATGTGACCATCTTATCCCAGACTAGCTTGTATAACACAACATATTTATGTGACCATCTTATCACAGACTAGCCTGTATAACACAACATATTTATGTGACCATCTTATCACAGACTAGCCTGTATAACACAACATATTTATGTGACCATCTTATCACAGACTAGCTTGTATAACACAACATATTTATGTGACCATCTTATCACAGACTAGCTTGTATAACACAACATATTTATGTGACCATCTTATCACAGACTAGCCTGTATAACACAACATATTTATGTGACCATCTTATCACAGACTAGCTTGTTGTTGTTGTTGTTTAACTAGGACTTGTTGAGCTTCTCGCTCTTTAGCAGTCAATACCAAGTTGAAGACTCCTTGGTATTATCTACACTGTAGATCTAGGCTTTTCCTGTGGCTTTTCTGTGTTGAGTTGAAGTTATGAGCTCTAGTTTCTCCAGCTTGGCTTGCACTTAAAGGATCACCACATCTGGTCCCAAGCTAGGAGTAAGAAGTGTGTGGCATACTGTGCATTCCCCGCCATCCAAGGGGGCTCTCCAACTATGCAGAGCTAAAGTACTGTGCTCTGGTTCTGGGCTCGCCCAAGGAATTGTCATGTCCTGCACAGAGCCACTTCTCAGCTTCCCCTGCCTATCACTGGGTCGATAGTGAGATCCTTCTGCATGCAGTCAACCAAGTCAAAGAATTATGCCTGGGGCTCAAGTGACTTCTCCAAGCTTAGTGTGCAATGCTGGGTTCTCAACAAGTTTCAACACAGGGGGAATCCCTTGGAAGTGTGTGGATGATTTCAAGAGTCAGCGAGGATGTAATTAGCCACAAAGACATAGGTTCACTTCCACGTACATATATTGTAGTACTGTGCATAGCTGGTGGTCATATAAGGATGACTCCAGATATGCCTCCATGCATACACTAGCTTGTATAACACAACATATTTATGTGACCATATTATCCCAGACTAGCCTGTATAACACAAAATATTTATGTGATCTTCTTATCTCAGACTATCCCATATTATCACAACATAATAATGTAATACACAACACTGATATAGCCCTGGTACTGTTTTTTAAAATGCTTGTCTGTTTTTTTTTCTCGTGAAGAAGTATCATAGCAGCAGGCCCTCTTATATAACACACTGCTTGTTGATCTGAAATAGGCCTGGTCTGACACTGTCCCTCTTACATAACACATTGCTTGTGGATATGAAATAGGCCTGGTCTGACACTGTCCCTCTTACATAACACATTGCTTGTGGATATGAAATAGGCCTGGTCTGACACTGGCCCTCTTATATAACACACTGCTTGTTGATCTGAAATAGGCCTGGTCTGACACTGGTCCTCTTACATAACACATTGCTTGTGGATCTGAAATAGGCCTGGTCTGACACTGGCCCTCTTATATAACACACTGCTTGTTGATCTGAAATAGGCCTGGTCTGACACTGGTCCTCTTACATAACACATTGCTTGTGGATCTGAAATAGGCCTGGTCTGACACTGGTCCTCTTACATAACACATTGCTTGTTGTTCTGAAATAGGCCTGGTCTGACACTGGCCCTCTTACATAACACATTGCTTGTTGATCTGAAATAGGCCTGGTCTGACCCTGGTCCTCTTACATAACACATTGCTTGTGGATCTGAAATAGGCCTGGGTCTGACACTGGTCCTCTTATATAACACACTGCTTGTGGATCTGAAATAGGCCTGGTCTGACACTGGTCCTCTTACATAACACACTGCTTGTGGATCTGAAATAGGCCTGGTCTGACTCTGGCCGTCTTACATAACACATTGCTTGTGGATCTGAAATAGGCCTGGGTCTGACACTGGTCCTCTTACATAACACATTGCTTGTGGATCTGAAATAGGCCTGGTCTGACACTGGTCCTCTTACATAACACATTGCTTGTGGATCTGAAATAGGCCTGGTCTGACACTGGCCCTCTTACATAACACATTGCTTGTGGATCTGAAATAGGCCTGGTCTGACACTGGTCCTCTTACATAACACATTGCTTGTGGATCTGAAATAGGCCTGGTCTGACACTGGTCCTCTTACATAACACATTGCTTGTGGATCTGAAATAGGCCTGGTCTGACACTGGCCCTCTTACATAACACATTGCTTGTTGATCTGAAATAGGCCTGGGTCTGACACTGGCCCTCTTACATAACACATTGCTTGTTGATCTGAAATAGGCCTGGGTCTGACATAGTTTATGTGTGTTAGCAGTGATGGTTTATATAACAATATGTTTTATATCATGACACTGCTAGCCCAATGTGTAAATATCCTCAATCACATGTTTGCAGTGTGCTGTGTTCTTATCAATGCTCCTCAAATATTTGTTTTTAAAACTGAGTACAACTTCGCTTGTATATGGCAGAGACATGGACAAACAACGTTAAGCAAGAAAGAAAGCTCAATGCCTTGCATCTACATATCCTTGGTATTTTGTGGAAGGACAAGTGACAAATGTCAAGGTGTTGTCACATGCTGGCCTTCAAAGCATGTTAACACTGTTTATACAGCACAGGCTTGGCCATGTCTGCAGCATATCCCTAAAGATATCTTCTACGGTCAACTGGTAGATGGCAAGAGAACAGCTGGGTGACCACAGCTGAGGTTCAAAGATGGTGTACAAGAGAGACATGAAGGCACTGGACATACATCCAACAACTTGGGAGGATGAAGCTGCCGATCTCACCAAGTGGTGATGCTCAGTTTTGGCAAAAAGAAGCTCTCACAACAAGCAGAAGAGAAAAGAACACGCTGAAAGGAACACTAGGAAAAACAGCAGATGAGGACTTTTGCCTCATGTGCACATTCCCATAGTCAGTCATGACTGAAAGGGCTACTATTACTCTACAACTAACCAAGCAGTCCAGAACTAATCATGATGGGCTCTGACCTATATACTATAAGGACAGAAGACCTATTGATACTGAAGTGTTGAACCTCTCCTGCCATTAACAGAAAGAGCCAGCAAATTAATGCTGCAATCAGTTAACAACAAGTGCAAGAACACTAACAAAAGACTTCTCGTACTGGTCCAAAGACCGCAAAAGTTAAGATAGAAAGGTCAGAAAGGTAACACACTGAACAAAACGACTATATGGAACAGCATTAAGGATTATGTATTGCTGGTAACACGAAGAACACAACATTTCACAACACATCTCATGGTCCCTGACCATAGAGTTGTTGAGAATCACCGAGTAACAGGACTATTAGAAGTAAGGAACGTTAATGATGGTAAATGACCAACCTTCAATTATGTTTTCTTTGTCTATTTCGGTCTCTTCTTCATTGTTCATGTGATATGTTCTCAGTGTTCCTGGGACAATGTCTGTGTCTTGTGCATAGACTTTCTTCCAGCTCTGCTTCAGCTTGAAATCTTTCACCTAAACACAAACAAGATGGCCGTGACAAATCTGCTGCATAGAGGAATTATACGCTAACTGACATGGTTATCTTAAACCTGCTACAAAGATCAATCATAGCAACAATGCACTTGTCATCAGAGATGGGAAGAATTATGGCAGCATGGAACAGACTATCAGAGATTTGCTATAAAATAATCATAGCAACAAAGAATTGGTTGTAAAAGAACTGCTACAGAAGAGTTATAGCAATAAAGACATAGATGTAATAGCCTCCAGAAGTTGACATTTCTTGAAAGGTTACATATGTAAGCAACAGATAAAAAGATTTTTCACTGGGAATTGTGTGAACACATGATACAGCGTACCAGCTGGCAACAAGACATCAGCTGCCAGTCTATGGGGAGTCGTATTAACAAAAATAGAAGTACATGTAATTTTGAAGGCTGCAGATGTGCTGAGGCAGACTCCATTCTAGCAGCGATATAAAAAAGTTTGTCCTCTAACTGCTGATCTGTTTATCAAACAGCAGTCTTGCACAGCCAGGTTCGGCAGAAATATCAGCTGGAATTATTGTCATTATTCTTAATCTAGCACCATAAAATAATATTTACATTTATGATTACACTGGACAACAGCCAAAATGTATATGAGACAAAAGTAGCTATTTTAAACTAATTTGGACATGCTGATCACGAATAAGCTTAAAAATCGCGAATTAGCTCTAGTTTTCCAGATCGGGGGGGGGGGGGGGGGGGTGTCCCAGTAGGCTGGTGGCTTCACCTTCCCGACGCGAATGACCCAGTCTTTCTCTTTTCTATAGCCCTGGCGCGTGATTCCCCACGAGAAGGATAGCCTTGAGCGCCAATTGGATGACGCAATCTGTAGCAGTCATTGCAACCACATTTCCTCCTTGTCATCATTTGTGTTGTGGATTCTGTGTGTGCAGACGTGTCGTTCAAGATGCCTCGTGAATGTGTGAACAGTGCGGATTATTTTAACTATATTTGCGGAAAATAACTTTGCTATCACAAAGGCGACCCATTACACCAATGATAAAGAAACAGCATTTATTTTGGTTGTGAGATCGGTGACCAGGACCGGTATTGGGCCCCACACATTTGTTGTCAATCCTGTGCAATGAATCTGCGCTGCTGGTTGAACCGAAAAGGGCGATCAATGCGTTTTGCAGTTCCAATGGTGTGGAGAGAACAGACAAACCATCTTAAAAATTGTTACTTTTGCATGACTCCTCCAATTGGACATAGTATTTCTAAGAAGAAAAAGCGGCCTGTGACTTATCCGAATATTCCCTCTGCTATGCGGCCAGTGCCTTACGGGGAAGGACTTCCTGTTCCGGACCCATCAGAATCTTATACTCTGGATGATGAAGAAGATAATAAGGCCAGTGGACATCCGTAACCTGTGAAAGCCTCTACATCAAGAGATCCTGATTTCTTGCCTATTGAAGAGTCTGCACAGCCACAAAAATTACCCAGAGTGAATTGAATGATCTAGTGAGAGATCTGGAATTGCCAAAACATAAAGCAGAGCTGTTGGGGTTCAGACTGCAGCAATGGAATCTTCTTGAACAGAATGTGCAAGTGTCTGTGTTTCGTACTCGGCAAAAAGATCTTCCATATTTCAAAATGACAGATAACCTCATTGCTTGCGCTGATATAGTGGGTCTGATGTCAGCACTACACATCAACTACAAAGACGACAATTGGAGGCTGTTCACTGATTCGTCCAGGTTGAACTTAAAAGCTGTGCTGCTCCATAATGGTAACATTTTATCATCTGTTCCACTCGGGTATGCAGTCCACATGAAATAAACGTACAACTTGAAACAACGGTTACACACCATCAACTTTGACAAGTATAAGTGGCAGATTTGTGGTGACCTGAAGGTCATTGCCATCTTGATGGGGCTACAGCAGGGTTACACAACAAAGTTTTGCTGTTTCCTCTGTCTGTGGGACAGCCGTGCCAGGACTTCCCACTACAAGAAAAAGGATTGGCCCCAACAACAATCACTTGAACTGGGGAAAAAGAATGTACTTAACGAACCACTTGTAGAATCCAACAAGATCTTGCTCCCTCCTCTCCACATCAAACGTGGACTAATGAAGAATTTTGTAAAGGCCATGGATCGAAATGGGGCAGGATTTTTATACCTTCATGATAAATTTCCAAGACTTAGTGAGGCCAAAATCAAGGAAGGCGTATTTGTCGGTCCACATATACGTCAGCTCTTCCGAGATCAGCGTTTTGATGATATCCTCACAGGTGATGAAAAGTTAGCTTGGAATGCTTTCCAGCAAGTGGCCACAAACTTTCTAGGAAACAATGAGGCTGACAATTAGCAGGAGCTTGTAGAAACCCTCTTGCAGCGCTACGAGAGACTATGGTGCAACAAGTCTTTGAAATTACACTTTTTACACTCTCATCTGATTTTCTTCCCTGCTAAGTGCAGTGCTGTCAGTGACGAGCATGGGGAACGATTTCATCAGGACATTACTACCCTCGAAAAAAGGTACCAATGGAAATGGAATGCAGCAATGCTAGTAGACTATTGTTGGACCCTTGTGAGAGATGCTCCAGAAACTCATTACAAGTGACAGGTGTCGCTGTGAATCATTTCCGCTATGAGCATTATTATCATATGGTATGTATATGCAAATGTGTAAAACTTGTTTTATAGATATTTAAAAAAACTAGAGCTAATCTGGTGTTTTAATGGCCATTTTCATATTCAGCAGCCCAAACAACATACAGGTAACTTGGTTTAATCTCAAATACATACAAAAAGTCAAAATTTGATGTCCAGTGTTAACAGACAGACTAAAGCTTCACTAAATACATTAATGGTGGGCCAAAAGGTTTAATTAAGTATAAGAATGTTCAAACTAACACTTCAGTTATTTCTTGAATGTTTTTAACTTTTCATAGAGTTTATGCGAAGGTCAAAATATCAATTGTGTTAACTCAGTAACTTAACTATTACAAAAAGGTATAACAATATCATCACCCGTGTGTTACCGGGGCCCGAAAGGGGAGCAAAGAATAGTAACACTGTCCCCTGCCAAGCATGTCGTAGAAAGCGACTAAGGAGGGTTGGGCATGGGGCCGGTTACCCCATCCTGTAAAAAATTTAAACCACAAAAAACTTCAACAAATATGGACAAGTCAAATAAAGAAAATAAAACACAGCCATCCAAGACAGGGGAAGGTCCTCCCGTGGGGAGGCGTATGATGCAACACAGAGAAAGCCGAAAGGAGTCTGTGTTGCTGACTAACCTTCTTTCTTCTAGGAGAACTTCCAGATTTGGCACCTGGAATGTTCGGACATTAAACGAACAAGGGAAAGTGGCGCAAGTGGCAGCAGAAATGAGGGAATACAAAATTGAGGTTTTGGGAATGGGTGAAACAAAGTGGAAGGGGGTAGACAGGAAGAAACTCATCACAGGTGAATTGGTGCTGTCCTCAGGACATGAAGACGAAAGTTCACACCACAGTGAAGGGGTAGCTCTTATGTTATCTAAAGAAGCACAGAAAGCACTCATTGAATGGGAAGCTGTTGGACCAATAATAACAGCTACTTTCAAAACAGCTAAAAAGAAAATTCATGTAAATGTCATCCAATGTTATGCACCAACAAATGACAAAGAAGAGTCTGTGAAAGAAGCATTTTATACTAAACTACAGGAAATTATGGATAAAGTAAAAAGAAGAGACATCACAATTTTGATGGGTGGCATGAATGCAAAGATAGGTACAGTCAACACCGGATTTGAAGAAGTCATGGGAAAACATGGGCTAGGAGTAATGAATGAAAATTGAGAACTATTCGCAAACTTCTGTGCTTCAAATCAACTGGCTATAGGAGGAAGCATGTTTCCACATAAGAGAATACACAAGGCAACATGGATATCACCAGACCATAGAACAGAAAATCAGATTGATCATATATGCATAAACAAGAAGTTTAGATCATCATTGCAGGATGTAAAGGTATATAGAGGAGCAGATGTGGCATCAGATCACCATCTTCTGATAGCCAAAGTAAAAATGAAACTCAAGAGATATGCAACAATGCAAAATTATAGACAACAGTATAATGTAGGACAGCTAAGAAATCAAGAAACAAGAGACAAATTTGCGGTCACAGTATCCAACAAATTCCAAGTGCTCCAACAGCTGGAAGATGTAGAGAATACAGAAGACTATTGGCAGCAGGTCAAAACGGTATGGAAGGAGACATGTGAAGAAATACTGGGGAAAAGGGAAAGACAACAAAAAGCATGGATAACAACAGAAACCATCAATAAGATAAAAGATAGAAAAAACAAGAAAGCAGAGTTAAACACAAGCAAAACCAGAAGTTCCAAAGCCAAGGCTCAAGAAGTGTACACAGAAGCAAACAAAGAAGTAAAAAGAAGTATCAAAAGAGACAAGAGGAAGTATATTGAGGAGTTGGCAAGAGAGGCAGAAGATGCTGCAGCCAAAGGAAATATGAGAGAACTGTATAGCAGCACAAAGAAGCTAACAGGGAAATACAAGCAAACAAGTTGCCTCATAAAAGACAAGAATGGGAAACTGCTCAGCAATATACAAGAGCAAATGAAGAGGTGGACAGAATATTTTGGGGACCTTCTCAATAGACCAGCTCCACAAAACCCGCCGGACATCCAGCCAGCAGAAGAAGAGCTACAAATTAACGGTGAAAGACCAACGAAGGAAGAAATAAAGAAAGCCATAAAGCTTCTAAGAGATGGAAAAGCGTCTGGACCTGATGGCATTCCAGCAGAAGCCATCAAAGCAGATATCGACACGGCTACAGAGATGTTATATAAATTACTTGGTAAAGTCTGGGAAAAAGAAGAGATACCAGCAGAATGGAAGGAAGGATATCTGGTTAAGTTGCCTAAGAAGGGAAATCTACAAGAGTGCACAAATTATAGAGGAATAATGTTACTATCAGTGCCAGGAAAGGTATTGAACAGGATTATCCTTGAGAGATTTAAGGAGTCCATAGACAAGAAATTGAGAGATGAACAAGCAGGTTTTCGACAAAACAGATCATGTACAGACCAGATAGCCACTTTGAGAATAATAGTTGAACAAAGTCTGGAATGGAATTCACCACTATACATCGGATTTGTGGACTACGAAAAAGCATTTGACAGTGTGGACAGAGAATCACTTTGGAAATTGATGAGGCATTATGGAGTTCCCCTGAAGATCATTAATTTAATAAAGAAAACCTATGAAGACATGACGTGCAGAGTTCTTCATGAAGGACAGCTTACAGAACCATTTGGGATAAGAACAGGAGTGCGACAGGGATGCCTCTTGTCTCCATTTCTTTTCTTGCTGGCAATAGATTGGGTTATGAGATCATCGACAACACACAACAGAAATGGAATCCAGTGGACTCTGACTAAGCAGTTGGATGATCTGGATTTTGCTGATGATTTGGCTCTTCTGTCCCATAACCGTAATCAGATGCAGGACAAATTGGAAACACTCGATGAGAGGTCACAGCAATTGGGTCTGAAAATACACAGGGAAAAGACAAAAATAATGCGAATAAATGCAGGTAATGAAAACAGGGTTGAACTTGAAGAAACACCAATACAAGATGTAGAATCATACACATATCTTGGCAGTAATATAGACAAAGTTGGAGGGACAGACAGCGATATCAAAATAAGAATACAAAAGGCAAGAGGAGCTTTCATTGCATTGGGAAATATATGGAGATCAAGAGAAATAGGATCCAACACGAAAATAAGAATCTTCAACTCAAATGTGAAGTCAGTCCTATTGTATGGCTCAGAGACATGGAGAACAACAAAGACAACAACCAAAAAGCTACAGACTTTCATAAATGGGTGCTTGCGTAGAATAGAGGGATTAAAATGGTATGACAAGGTTACCAATGTGGAACTGATGACAAGAACTGGACAAGTGCCAGTGGAACAAGAGATGAGAAGAAGACGATGGCGATGGATAGGACACACACTGAGGAAGCCTGTTGATAGCATTACAAGGCAGTCCTTGTTCTGGAACCCCCAGGGCAAGAGAGGCAGAGGAAGACCAAGAAGTACATGGAGAAGAGAGTTGGAAACAGAGGTGAAAATGATGAGGAGAACATGGAAAGAACTTGAGATGATGGCACGTGACAGGAGGACTTGGCATGTGTTTGTTGAAGGCCTATGCTCCTTTGGGAGTGGAGGGTTATGAATGAATGAATTATAACATAGTGAAAACTCCAAGAATATGGCAGACAACACACAACCTTGACATATCCGCAGATAGGAACTTCCAAGTTGCCAATTTCCAGCTTACATTTCCAGGCAGTGGGTTTTATCTGGCGAGACTGAAAATAACTCAACACTGGGAGAGCTTCACTGCAGACATTGTGGGAAAAAAATAAACAAATAAAAATTAGTAAACATTCAAAAAACATTTCAGGTGTAAATAAATTTTTTGCTCAGACACCAAAATATGACTGCTTTAAAAATAAAATCTTTGTTGTTGCTGACAAATATTTTACACTCTCAGATATCAACTTGAATATGTTCAAAGAAAGCAGAAGTCAGCTTGAGACTATTTCTATCTCCATAGAGTTTTTCCAGGAATTGTACTGATGATGGCCATATGTGCTCTCTTTGTTTCTCATATGTTGGGCATCTTTGAAGCAGATGTTCAGCAGTCATTTTAATGGCGCCACAGTCACACTCATTGGTAGTTCCTATCTTTAGCTTGTTGAATAGGTGGTATCCCAATCTGTTGTGGCTTGTGCGGAGTCTGAAGATTATCACTTGTTCACGTCTGCTGAGCTGGTAATAGGCATATTTTTTGTGTGTGGCCTGGATGTTCTGCTTCCCATTTGCTCCTATACCTGCTTCTGATAAAACTCTTGTTACAGACAAATTACAGTATTGCATACTTTGTGGCCAAGGTTGCATACTTTATGTCCAAGATTGCATACTTTGTGGCCAATAGGTTAAACTGGAAATATATTCATAGGGCAATATTGGATTTCAAGAGAAAAAAATCAGAGACATTTTGCTGACACGATGAAGAGCTGAATAGTCAAACAGTATCTAGGAACCCTTTCACAAGGAATTAGTTCTCAATGTTTGTGCTAGAGCTCATAAAACTGAAGCGGGTCTGGTTTGGTTTTAGGGATCATCTTATTGCACATGGACAGCTCCATCAGTGCTCCGGATCTCCTCCCTTAGATCACACAAGGAAGATCACAGCACAGTGCACAAACTACAAAGCACCAGCAAGGATCTCAATGTGTGTATACAGGAATCACACATTCTAAAAATATTTTTGTGGCGGGTAGTAACTTTATTTCATATAGCATTTAAATAAAACTGGTATCAACAGAAAGCATGTTTTCTTATTGTTTACATGGGTGCAAAAATAGTTTGAAATATTATGAATGAGTTTGTCTTTTAAGTGTTTAAAAAGTATGTGCAAACGAGTTTCGCGCGGTTCCGACAAAGAAGAAGTAGAGGGTTAGCCTTTTCAAATCGCCAGCAGCGCGTGGCAAATGACGTCAGCCTACTGTAAATAGTCTCATATTCTTCAGCAGTGAATGCCCTTTTTATCGGTGCCTAGGAATATTTATAGAACAACAATAAGAGTGTAAAATTTGCAATTTTATGACAAAAAAGCTATATTTTCCATGGAAAACGGTCGATTTTCATGTGTCCTGTATCAATATAAAGAGCAACACCATTTTCCTACATAATTTCCAAAAATGAAAGTGATCTGTAGAGAAGCCAGGGACTGCGGCCGATGCAAACGCGCACACATTCACGCTAGTTACTTGACCACTCACGTCATCCGGCTGCTGGGTTTGCCGCGAACGTTGGACCAGCGTGAGAAGGAAAATGTATCATGGCTGAGTCAAACCCAATGCTAATTTTACACGAATGTATTGGTAAAAATATATTCTGTTTTTTTTTAAAGTGATTTCATTACGTACTAATTTGTTTTCATGTTTAAAAAACTACACTGAGTGCTTCACCTACAGTCATCAGATACGACGTAAACTGGGTGAATTCAATGTGGGTGTTCTGAACTTTCCCCATTTAATTAGGTGAGTTTTTAAGTGATGATACTTATTAAATCACCTAGTTTTTATGGGTGCAGCAATTTGAAACTTATGTGTTTTTAGCCTCTGGCTCGAATTAGGGTCTTTCAAAATTAGGTATTTCAGTCTAATTTACCGATCGAGACAAAATGGCCGACCATACCTTTCATGCGAGTGCCTAGGTCTATAAATAGTTATCACTAAGTGATTTTTGTTTGCACAGAAACACCAGAGAAAACAACGCAGTTTGGAAGCCATTGGGAAACCATGAAATTTGGTACTTTAATTTTTAAAATTGGACAACAAATAAAGTTATGGCATTTTAAAAAGTGTGGGAACTTAGAATATTTTCGCAAAGTTGAAAAAAGTTGCATAGGCCTAACACCAACTTCAGAGCACTCCCATCTTCTTAAATATTATTTTACAACCTTCGCTAACAAACAGCATACAGTCTTTTCACACAAAGAAAATAATAGGCCTACATCATGAATAATTATCAATAGCCTATATCTGAGACCAAAAATTGTAAATCTGCAAAACACATTACTGAAAAATGTCATTTTTTGCATGAAAGTCAATTTTCACATCATATTTAAAAAAAGTATAAAAGATACAAGCTTTAAATCTGTATGCATTAATTTGCATACTAAACAGATAAATCCCAATTTTTTTCAGAGGATTTGAACACATTTCTTTAATAATTTAAAAAAAAATTGTCCAGAGGCCAATTTGTCGTATGGAAGAAAAAAAATGAAGAAACAATTTTTTTGGGAGATATTGTCTATATTCCATAAAAAAATCATTTTGTAGGCTACAAAGTTGGACTCAACCATCCGTTGCAAACTTCTCTCCTAGAAAGAATAAGTTTAATATAAACCTTTCTTGTGTAATATAACACCACAGAAACTTCTTATAGTTGTATATTTTTGTATGTTTCAGTGGATGATGTTTACAAATTGTTGGAAAATTGATTTCTTGGGTCTGGCAAAGGTAGATGCCCAGATGTCACTGCCCCAACACTGACAAACAGAGCTGTTGTGTAGTTGTGTCACCTTATGGAGAGAAGTCAGGGCCCACAGAGTTGTTGTGTAGTTGTGTCACCTTATGGAGAGAAGTCAAGGCCCACAGAGTTGTTGTGCAGTTGTGTCACCTTATGGAGAGAAGTCAGGGCCCACAGAGTTGTTGTGCAGTTGTGTCACCTTATGGAGAGAAGTCAGGGCCCACAGAGTTGTTGTGCAGTTGTGTCACCTTATGGAGAGAAGTCAGGGCCCACAGAGTTGTTGTGCAGTTGTGTCACCTTATGGAGAGAAGTCAGGGCCCACAGAGTTGTTGTGCAGTTGTGTCACCTTATGGAGAGAAGTCAGGGCTCACAGAGTTGTTGTGCAGTTGTGTCACCTTATGGAGAGAAGTCAGACCCACAGAGTTGTTGTGCAGTTGTGTCACCTTATGGAGAGAAGTCAGGGCCCACAGAGTTGTTGTGCAGTTGTGTCACCTTATGGAGAGAAGTCAGGGCCCACAGAGTTGTTGTGCAGTTGTGTCACCTTATGGAGAGAAGTCAGGGCCTGTGACGAAAGTACTGAGATTCTGTCTTTCAAATGGCCCATGTCTTTTTCTCCTTGCATTTTGTTCAATATTTTAGGAGGGATTACAGGTAATCCTTCTCCATGTTTCTTCTCCTATTATTTACGTTTTTTTCTAGATGAGATCACGAGGGAGTTTGATCTCATCTGCTTTATGGTTATTCTTTATGTGTTTAGAATGGGGGTGTAGGGAATTAGAAAAGTATTATTCTAGATTAAGATTATAGAGGCTAGATCAGGATTTGCACCAGTGTCCTTTTTTTAAAGATATTGCGTGGCCATGTACGCATTTTTCGGGAGTTAAATTATTTGCGGCCATTTTTGCTTCATTTCCGCAGTATAGGGCTAGGACCAATTCCCGGTTCTTTGTCTAGCAGAAACTGGTTGCATCAGAATGATCTAAGGTTGAAATGCAGAGCTCTGATTGGCTTTAGAACCACGCCGCGCATATGACGTCACGAAGTCGGCGCGTGGGAGCTTGAGAATAAATACGCCCGAACTTCATAAGTTCGGTCTCTAAAAATTAATTGCCAAAGCCGGGTTGCCAGAGTCAAGTCGATTGCCTTCAGTAGGACATTCGAGATTTGGTAAGCATGAATTTTTGCGTGAGGGCTTTATTTAATTTTTCTAGTCCTAGCCGATCATTTAAGTTTCTTGGGAAGTTTTAGTTTAATCTAATTCTTAACTCCAGAGCCATCAATTCAATCTGAGTGAAAGACATGAGAAACTAGGTCCATTTAATTCCTTATTTCAGGAATAGCGGTATTTAAGATGATTTGAAAGTTGCGAGGTTTCGGCCATGCTTGGATCTATTTCAAAAACAGGTCTGCAGAGAAACCCGCATCTGCGAATTTTATTTATTTACAGAATAGTCGGGAGCGTGTGTAATGTGTATTTTTATTTGTGTTTTTAGTGAGAGTATTGATGCTCACTATTTATATAGTTACGCATATATCTGTGGACGGAAGTGATAGAGGTATTAATTGGAGCCCGTGTGTGCTATCAGTAATGAATATGTATGCAGGAGCGCGTGGTTGAAAAACTGCGGCACCACGTGGCTGAACTACGGGGTTTTCAATTTGATAATCGGGGATTATGTATAACTTTTGACGGCATGTAGATGCTAGCGTAAACAGGGTTATAGGTTATTGATTGTGCTTTGTTATTCTGTGTATTCAGAAGATGGAGATGAAATTTATTTATGTTAAGGGAATAATATTTTATTTCAATTTTGAGGTGATTAATCATACTGACGGGAATTTTAGGAATTCCTAGAGAGGGCTAGTTTTAGTTTGTGTTAAACATTACGGCATTAGTGTCAGCGTAAGAAGTAGGCCACAGTACGTCTGCCCAGACGGGCCAGTGAGAATATTGTTGTTGCTCGGAGTTAGTCAAGCAGAACAAGCGATCTGGGTTAGCCAATGTTTACTTTGTAGGCTCAGGTAGAGAGGGGAGTTACGTGGTGAAGAGTAAGGAAGTTAATTGTTATTTGAAATGTATTATTACGGTTTGTTTAGCTGTTGTTTTGTTTTGTCTAAAACAGCAGGTACCGGCTTTGTGGGAATGAGAGCGGAATTTTGAGACCACAAAATTTCTCCCACGGCAAAGTTGGGGCATTCGCAGAACCGCAAGGGTTTTACGTTAGTTGCCAGTGGTGGAAGGAGAGGAAGAAAATACGTTTTCCCAGCCAGGGGAAGACATTTTCCAGCGAATAGGATTTTTTGTGGATAAATCCTGAGCTCTGACGCTCATTTGGTTACACACGCAGATTTGGCATGCTGCCCGCATTGTGGTAATTTTATGTTCGCTTCTTCACGGCCATAATAAAGCCGACGGCCCAGTTATAGGTACTCGGGCAGGTAATTTCAGAGTGGTAGAAGTCAGCTACAGTTCCAGTCCAGAATCCAGTGGGGTTCTGTTAAACCTCATCATCAATTCCAGAGTTAGTGGAGAGAGAGAGGGTAAACATTCTCTCTACTGAAGTCAGCACAGATAGGCAGAACTGTTAGTTTTGGTGAATCATAGCAGAGGACAGCTGCTGAAGTTTAGAGGTGCAGTTAGTTGTGTTCAGGAGATTCCAGGATAGGCTGTGTAGAACCGAAGTCTGTGCAGAGATTGTGTAGTCACTTCGCTGTCGTTCCAGCTATCATTAGAGTTAGAGTTAGAATTTAGAACAGCTAGTTTGGAGTGTAGGCGACATCAAGTGCAGTGTAGTTCATTTCAGTTAACCTTACCTTCTTTCTCCATACAGGTTGCAATTGTGGGAGAAGGGTTGGGGTTGATGCATTTTTAACTGTGCTTGATTTTGTTTTCAGGTGTGCATCCTCGCACTTTATGTATATGAGTTGTTTATAGGTGTATAATAAACTTGTATAAATTGTAGCTGGCATCAGTCATTTCCTTTAAGTACAGTAGCTATATGTTGTCTGTATCTTAGTGTTTGTGAATCTTGATAGAACCTTATCCCCATAGGGTAGTTAGAGGTGGTTCGAGGCCATAGCAATTTAAACGTCCGAAGTGGCGAGGAAAGAATCAACCTCGGTTCTCAACCTCGGAGCCAATGGTCTCAACTTTCACATTTTGCACTATATTTCTATCTGAATCTATCATTTCAGTCTTTCTTCTTACTATTGTCTTGTCACTATATGTAGACAGTCTCTAGTCCTAAATCCATTTCGTGACAAAGTGGGTGGCGTCGTCCGGGATCATCTTTGTTGGGATCAATTCTAGATTCATAAATTGTCTCTGAAGAAAGTTCTGGAAATAGATTTCTTAAAAATCCCCTAGGCTTGAGCTATATTAAGACTGATCCAGCTATAAGTTTTTTTCCACAGGTTGTAGTCAGTTTAGATGTTAGTGGTAGTAAGGTTGGTTATGACTTAGAAGTAATTGATGGCTAATCGAATTTTTTTCTTGACAGGAAAGTAAATTCGGGTTTTGGGTAGCTGGATTACTTGAATTTTTTTCAGGTAGTTATTAGTCAGACTTGGTGCTAGTCTGAGTGCGGGTTTTTGCGACAGCATATTCCTAGTAGGTAACAGTAAATTTTTCTTGTTCCTTTTTTGTCATTTCCCCTCGTGGTGAGTTACTGCTGATTTGTCAGGTAAGATGGCTGAATTGGTCAAGCTACTTACTGCATGGAAGGACGCAGCTAAAAGCATGGGGATGAATGAGGCCGAGACTAGGGCTTACATTATGAGGGAACAGGACCGGCAGACGGAGAGAGAGAAAAGGGAAGCGGAGAAAGACCTGCGTAAATTGGAAGCAGAGAAAGAAGAGAGGGCCCGACTGGCAGAGATGGACCTGCGTAAATTGGAAGCGGAGAAAGAAGAGAAGGCCCGACAGGCAGAGGAGAAAAAGGCAGAGAGGGAGGCGCAGGAAAGAGCTGCGGCGGCAGATGAGAGAAAAGCAGAAAGGGAAGCAGCAGAGAAGGCAGCCGAGAGACAGCATGAACTTGCCCTGCGTTCACTGGAACTGCAGTACCGATCTTCGGAAGGCAGTTCGGCTAACGGAGATTCTCCCGGAGCAGGGGCGACAGACACCTCAGGAAATGGAGGACCCCGGATGGCAGCCATGAATTTTCTGATGGACTCTTTTCCTAACGGGAATGAGAAAATTGAGGTATTTTTGGAAAAATTCGAAAGGATGGCAAAGGCATACGGGCTGGATGATAGTCTTTGGTGTCTCAAATTATCTCAATCTCTAAGAGAACATGGGTATGAGGTCTATAGCAAGATGCTAGTGGATGACCAAAATAACTTTGAGGCACTGCGGAACGCCCTGTTACAGCGATTCCAATGGACTCCCCGGAAGTGCCAAACAATGTTTCGGGAAAGTCGTCTGGAGAAAGGGGAAAGTTTTCCCCAGTTCGCGGAGAGGCTGAGGAATTACCTCACTCGCTGGAGAGAGTTGTCGGGTTTGGCTAAATCTTTTGAAGGATTGGAAGAATTAGTCCTGTGCGAACAGATAAAGGCCAACATGTCTCCGGACTTAAGGAAGTACCTGGCGGAGCAGGGCGCCCAGCAACTGGACCAGATTATTCTATTTGCTGAAAGGTTCCAGACGGCACAGGCCGAAGTACTGGGCCAGAAAAGAAAACACCCTGACTTGCCAGCCCCGGACAAAGGAGCATCTTCATCGCATTCGCCTTCCTCTTCAGCTCACCAGCAGCAAGGGCCGTCTCGCAAGGAGCCCCCGCCCAGTCATAACATGCGCTCCCAGCCGCCTAACAGAACACAGGGGCCGACTTCTCATGAACCCGTCAGGAACCGGGGAGATAATGAGAGATATTGTAGGTTCTGTCGGACTACTTCTCATTGGACAACACGGTGCCCAAACAAACAACCCGCTCATCAGGTGGCTTGTTTAAGGCCTGTGAGGGTGAAACAAGGGAAGAAGTGGAAACCCTTCCCGTCAGAGAAGTTGTTCTCCAACAGTGGACCAGCCGAAGTGAACGGGACTGAGACTACATGCTTATTTGACAGCGGGCTTACATACCCCAGCATAGTCGCCCGACATCTGGTGAAGCCTTGGCAGATGACTAAGGAAAAGGTCAATATTGGTGGAGTTTTAAGGAAAGGGACTTCACAGTGCTTTCCGGTAGCCAATATTGAGGTGAAATGTAAGTACGTGTCTGGCACCATCAAGGCAGCTGTAACAGCTCAGCCGGCCTACGACTTCATTCTCGGTAACCCATATTTAGTTTTGGGGAACCCGCCCACACCGATCCTTGCTGATGCAAGGGGGCCTACTGCAGGCCAGATAAGTGGAAAAGGAGAACCCCTAATTCACCGAGCCCCGAGCGAGCTCAAACATAGCTGTCGTGCCAAGGAGAGGTGCAACGCCTCTGACGACAGTGATATGTTATTTGCAGAGGCAAATTCGCCCGCCAGCCCTGTTCAGCCAACCGGCCAAACAGTGGTGACGACGCCTCTGATTCAGGAAGTACACTCTTTGTTGTCGGGAATTAGGCCCCCGATGGTATTAGCTCCTTCAAGTGAGGGACATACTGACAAGAGCGGTATTACATATGTCAACGACCAGCGCCATCTTCATAGGGCACAAGATAGCGGTCTGAGCGAGCATATAGTTCCAACCAGCCCTGGAGCCCCATCCGACCAGCACTTTACTCAAACGGAGGAGGACAGTGATCTGAGTATCCGTTTACCGATAAACGGAGATGGGCCCCACAAATCTCGTATCTCGTTTACAGGAAACGACTCTTGTAACGAGCAGCCTGAAAAATTGGCTACCTTTTCCAATTCGTTTCACAGAACATTGGAACCAGTCACTGAGAGCTTTATCTCAGATTCTCCGCGATCTAACGGGATCTTAAACCGTCAAGTGTCACTGCAGGACACATTCCAACTGACGCCAGTAACTCTCACAGGGGAGGGCAAGGTTGAAGGTAGAACCAGGGTGTTAGACGGAGAGCTCCCGTGGTCTACAGTTTCATCTCACCAACTTTTCAGGCCAGAAAAGAGTGAGAAAAGCGACCTTACGCATTTGCAAGGAGCTATTTTGGAGAGCTCTGTCCCGCTTCATGTTGGTAGGGGAAGAGCGAGTCCAGAACCACTGCCAGGGGCAGATCTTACCTACTTTTCTTCAAAGGTAGAAGCTATTGAGGTCGATCGTGATCCAATAGACACCCAGCAAGAAATCGGAGGCTCTACACCAGAGGAACCCGAGACGTTGCATCAGTTTCGCACTGTACCAGCAGTCACAACCCTGCTGACGCGCAGCGAGGAAGTCGCCATCGCCAGGTCGCCACAGCGCCCGCCGGTCACCTCAGCTGACCAGGACAGCCTTTTGACGGTCATAGCAAGGGAAAGTTCAGACCCGCCATTAGACGGCACAGGTCCGAAGAGAGATCAACTCTCCCAATGGAGCATAGGAGCTCATTCTAGGAGAGGAGGAAGGAGGAAACGCAAAAAGAGGAAGGTCGAAGAACACTGAATAGGAGGGGTAAGGACAGACAGCCTTGTAGACAGAGTTAAGGGCCAATGTGAAACACAGAGATTTCAGTAATGAGATCGATGCTCAATCTTTGAAAGGGGGGAGTGATGTGACGAAAGTACTGAGATTCTGTCTTTCAAATGGCCCATGTCTTTTTCTCCTTGCATTTTGTTCAATATTTTAGGAGGGATTACAGGTAATCCTTCTCCATGTTTCTTCTCCTTCTATTATTTACGTTTTTTTCTAGATGAGATCACGAGGGAGTTTGATCTCATCTGCTTTATGGTTCTTCTTTATGTGTTTAGAATGGGGGTGTAGGGAATTAGAAAAGTATTATTCTAGATTAAGATTATAGAGGCTAGATCAGGATTTGCACCAGTGTCCTTTTTTTAAAGATATTGCGTGGCCATGTACGCATTTTTCGGGAGTTAAATTATTTGCGGCCATTTTTGCTTCATTTCCGCAGTATAGGGCTAGGACCAATTCCCGGTTCTTTGTCTAGCAGAAACTGGTTGCATCAGAATGATCTAAGGTTGAAATGCAGAGCTCCGATTGGCTTTAGAACCACGCCGCGCATATGACGTCACGAAGTCGGCGCGTGGGAGCTTGAGAATAAATACGCCCGAACTTCATAAGTTCGGTCTCTAAAAATTAATTGCCAAAGCCGGGTTGCCAGAGTCAAGTCGATTGCCTTCAGTAGGACATTCGAGATTTGGTAAGCATGAATTTTTGCGTGAGGGCTTTATTTAATTTTTCTAGTCCTAGCCGATCATTTAAGTTTCTTGGGAAGTTTTAGTTTAATCTAATTCTTAACTCCAGAGCCATCAATTCGATCTGAGTGATAGACATGAGAAACTAGGTCCATTTAATTCCTTATTTCAGGAATAGCGGTATTTAAGATGATTTGAAAGTTGCGAGGTTTCGGCCATGCTTGGATCTATTTCAAAAACAGGTCTGCAGAGAAACCCGCATCTGCGAATTTTATTTATTTACAGAATAGTCGGGAGCGTGTGTAATGTGTATTTTTATTTGTGTTTTTAGTGAGAGTATTGATGCTCACTATTTATATAGTTACGCATATATCTGTGGACGGAAGTGATAGAGGTATTAATTGGAGCCCGTGTGTGCTATCAGTAATGAATATGTATGCAGGAGCGCGTGGTTGAAAAACTGCGGCACCACGTGGCTGAACTACGGGGTTTTCAATTTGATAATCGGGGATTATGTATAACTTTTGACGGCATGTAGATGCTAGCGTAAACAGGGTTATAGGTTATTGATTGTGCTTTGTTATTCTGTGTATTCAGAAGATGGAGATGAAATTTATTTATGTTAAGGGAATAATATTTTATTTAAATTTTGAGGTGATTAATCATACTGACGGGAATTTTAGGAATTCCTAGAGAGGGCTAGTTTTAGTTTGTGTTAAACATTACGGCATTAGTGTCAGCGTAAGAAGTAGGCCACAGTACGTCTGCCCAGACGGGCCAGTGAGAATATTGTTGTTGCTCGGAGTTAGTCAAGCAGAACAAGCGATCTGGGTTAGCCAATGTTTACTTTGTAGGCTCAGGTAGAGAGGGGAGTTACGTGGTGAAGAGTAAGGAAGTTAATTGTTATTTGAAATGTATTATTACGGTTTGTTTAGCTGTTGTTTTGTTTTGTCTAAAACAGCAGGTACCGGCTTTGTGGGAATGAGAGCGGAATTTTGAGACCACAAAATTTCTCCCACGGCAAAGTTGGGGCATTCGCAGAACCGCAAGGGTTTTTCGTTAGTTGCCAGTGGTGGAAGGAGAGGAAGAAAATACGTTTTCCCAGCCAGGGAAAGACATTTTCCAGCGAATAGGATTTTTTGTGGATAAATCCTGAGCTCTGACGCTCATTTGGTTACACACGCAGATTTGGCATGCTGCCCGCATTGTGGTAATTTTATGTTCGCTTCTTCACGGCCATAATAAAGCCGACGGCCCAGTTATAGGTACTCGGGCAGGTAATTTCAGAGTGGTAGAAGTCAGCTACAGTTCCAGTCCAGAATCCAGTGGGGTTCTGTTAAACCTCAGTCATCAATTCCAGAGTTAGTGGAGAGAGAGAGGGTAAACATTCTCTCTACTGAAGTCAGCACAGATAGGCAGAACTGTTAGTTTTGGTGAATCATAGCAGAGGACAGCTGCTGAAGTTTAGAGGTGCAGTTAGTTGTGTTCAAGAGATTCCAGGATAGGCTGTGTAGAACCGAAGTCTGTGCAGAGATTGTGTAGTCACTTCGCTGTCGTTCCAGCTATCATTAGAGTTAGAGTTAGAATTTAGAACAGCTAGTTTGGAGTGTAGGCGACATCAAGTGCAGTGTAGTTCATTTCAGTTAACCTTACCTTCTTTCTTCATACAGGTTGCAATTGTGGGAGAAGGGTTGGGGTTGATGCATTTTTAACTGTGCTTGATTTTGTTTTCAGGTGTGCATCCTCGCACTTTATGTATATGAGTTGTTTATAGGTGTATAATAAACTTGTATAAATTGTAGCTGGCATCAGTCATTTCCTTTAAGTACAGTAGCTATATGTTGTCTGTATCTTAGTGTTTGTGAATCTTGATAGAACCTTATCCCCATAGGGTAGTTAGAGGTGGTTCGAGGCCATAGCAATTTAAACGTCCGAAGTGGCGAGGAAAGAATCAACCTCGGTTCTCAACCTCGGAGCCAATGGTCTCAACTTTCACATTTTGCACTATATTTCTATCTGAATCTATCATTTCAGTCTTTCTTCTTACTATTGTCTTGTCACTATATGTAGACAGTCTCTAGTCCTAAATCCATTTCGTGACAGGGCCCACAGAGAGAGGTATGAAATGTAGCAATCTAAGTTGGTGAATAAAAACTAGATACCATTCATAATTCAGGAGCTCATGACTTCAACTCAACACTTTTGGAATGGCGGAAAAGCCTAGATCTACAGTGTAGATAATACCTAGGAGTCTTCATTTTGGAATTGGCTGCTAAAGACGAGAAGCTCGGCAGCCCTAGTTCAACAACAATATCAACATTGTAAGCTAAGTTCAGATCTATTGAAAAATAAAAATTCCGGTAATCAAAGATACTGTTATATTCTTTTTGTTTTCAGGCTGTGGAATGGTTCCATCAATTATAACCAGGGTTCCATCATTTATACCCAGGGTTCCATCATTTATAACCAGGGTTCCATCAATTATACCCAGGGCAACTCATGGACAAAGATCGTTTGTGACAAATCATCCTGAGGACCAGAAGGCTGGAAAAGATGGTATTTTTTATGTATGAAATGGACTGTTTGCTATAATCATAATACTTATTATTATGGCAGTGCTGAACATTTAAAGTATATGTTCCATGTTAGAGCATAAAAATCCTGAAAAATTGATATAATTTTCATCTTTGTACACTTGTTACATTTTTAATGATTTTTAAAATTTCAATGAAATTTTATTTTTTCCAGCAGATAGCTCTGTTGAGCAGTCATTATGTTGAGCGATATTTTGTGCTATTAGTATATTGATGTTTGTTTTTAAAGAGCTTTAATCTCCTGATAACTTGATGTAATTTCTATCATTTTTGATGCAATTGTTGATTTTTAAATGATTTTTTTTTAAATGACAATTTATGTTAGTTTTTAATTCCCTTGGTCATTTTTGCAAAATTGGGCCTCGAGCCATTTTTAAGCTAATAAAATATGAACTTCTTATTATTTGACATTCATGAAAAAAATTGAGTTTGTTGTCTGTTTACATGAGAGTGTGCTTACATAATTTTATCAGTGTGGGTTTGTAACTTTTAAATTTATGACCACTCAAAGCTAGCATTTTGACAAGTTACGCAACATGCCCAATTTTTCCAATAATCAAAATTGCATAACTTGTGAACAAATTCACCTAGGGCATTACATTTGGTACCAAAATGCTTAGAATAAATAGATCTACCCATCTACATATGTTATTAACAGAAATATGTAATTTAAAAATTCAGTTTGGAGTATCTATGAGTAGATTTCCAAGTTTTTAAAATGGTGGGCCGGAGTGGCTAAAAAGTATGGCATCTGCCTCTAATTCTAAAGTTCACTCTCAGTATAAAGATTATAACCAGGTTCACTCTCAGTATAAAGATTATAACCAGGTTCACTCAGAGTATAAAGATTATAACCAGGTTCACTCTCAGTATAAAGATTATAACCAGGCTCACTCTCAGTATAAAGATTATAACCAGGTTCACTCTCAGTATAAAGATTATAACCAGGTTCACTCTCAGTATAGAGATTATAACCAGGTTCACTCTCAGTATAGGGATTATATCCAGGTTCACTCTCAGTATAAAGATTATAACCAGGTTCACTCTCAGTATAGAGATTATAACCAGGTTCACTTCTCAGTATAGAGATTATAACCAGGTTCACTTCTCAGTATAGAGATTATAACCAGGTTCACTTCTCAGTATAGAGATTATAACCAGGTTCACTCTCAGTATAGAGATTATAACCAGGTTCACTCTCAGTATAAAGATTATAACTAGGTTCACTCTCAGTATAAAGATTATAACCAGGTTCACTCAGTATAGAGATTATAACCAGGTTCGCTCTCAGTACAGAGATTATAACCAGGTTCACTCTCAGTATAAAGATTATAACCAGTTTCACTCTCAGTATAAAGATTATAACCAGGTTCACTCTCAGTATAAAGATTATAACCAGGTTCACTCTCAGTAGGTACCAAAAAGTGATTTTTGTTTGCACAGAAACACCAGAGAAAACAATGCAGTTTGGAAGCTCTTGGAAAACCATAAAATTGGGTACTTTATTTTTTAAAATCGGACAAAAAATAAAAAAGTTACGGCATTTTTAAAAGTGTAGGGACTTTCGCAAAGTTGAAAAAGTTACACCACACCAACTTCAAAGTGCTCCCGTTTTCTTAAATATAATCTTACAACCTTCTCTGACAAACAGCATACAGTCTGCAACACACTGATCACATAAAGAAAACTATAGGGCTACATCATGAATAATTATCAATATATTTGAGACCAAAAATTGCAAATCATTACCGAAAAATGTAGTATTTTGCATGAACATCAATTTTCACATCATCATATTTCAAAAAATATAAAAGGTACAAGCTTTAAATTTGTACATATTAATCTGCATACTACACAAATACAACCCAATTTTTTTTCAGAGGATTTGAACATCTGTTTGTTCTTGTATAATTTTTAAAAATATGTCCAGAGCCCAATTTGTTGCAGGGGAAGAAAAAAAATGTGAAAATTAAGAAAAAAATTTTTTTGAAAATACTGTCCATATTTCATTTTAAAAATCATTTGTAGGCAATAATTAACAACATCTAAACAATAATTAACAACATCTAAACGCTATTTTTTGATAAAACAACTGGTTACTAATACTAGCATTAAAAAATGTTTTTTTTTTATACCATCGTAGTATGAGTCATATGCAACAGTAAAATTCTAGAATTGAATTTTCTTTACATGTATAGAGCATTACATGTACTATTATTATATCACACATGTAGTGCATTGAAAATCAGGACGAACCTTAAAACTTGAAAAGTGCACAGCCAGCTTAAATTAAGATGTATATTAATTAACATGAATACGTGAGTCTGAACTATTTAAAGTGCATTTCATGAAAGCTGTTTATATATATTTATGTTCAAGGTAAGACTATCAACTAGTTCCTGCCTCTCCACACGTAAGCCTACCTTGCCGTTGGTTGGAGAGCTTGAGTGCCCCAATGATCCCGGGAGCTATGCCGGCGGGAGTTTTACTCCTGGCAGGGTCACCCAAGCCGGACAGGTCCTTGGTGAGGGGCCAGACTAAATGGGCTGAGGAGTGGGTGGAACCCTATAGGTGTAGATGCAGAACCCACCGGCGAGTGGTACATGCTCTGGTCTGCACCAATCCACTCCCACTTCATGGGTTAAATGCTTTCTTGCCTCATTCTTTACTGTTTGTCGTCTATCGGGAGTAGTTTGGGACCCCTTACAGTCTAGGTGCAGTACCCACCAGCGAGTGGACTATGCTCTGGCCAGCATCAACCCAAACCCCAGGCATGGGTTAAATCCCGGGTAGATGAAGCTTGTAAGCCTTGGAAGGCATTTCGTCTAGGAGAAGGAAAACTCTGATTTTAAACCACCTGCTGTCTTGCAGGTAGGCTGGGGACAGTCAAGGGCTAAGGAATGCAACCCTACAGAAACGCCTGTTGAAATCGGATGCACTGGGCTACATGCTCAACGAAACAGTGCAACGTACTTCGCCTAATGAAGATGTCACGAATACAATTTAAGCGTTGTGGTGCTCATCCCGTGGAGTCCTGTGAGGCGGTGAGAGTGCCGGACCCCTGCCTCGAAGGGGTCCAACCAATACTACTGGTGGTCACCTTCCCCTGAATTGTGGAGTCAAGGTACAGAGGGAAAGGGCAAAAGCTATTGACCAAACACCAAGAACACTCAACATTCTGCAGTGGAATGCAGAAGGAGTTCTCAACAAAAAAGTCCCCCTAAAAAAACCGCCTTTATGAGGATCAAATAGATGTGGCTTGCATCCAAGAAACACATCTCAACAGCAACCACAGATTCTCAATAAGAGGATACCAGGCTTTCCGACTCGATCGAGAAGGACACAAAGGAGGTGTGCTATTACTTACCCGAAACTCAATACCAAGTAGCGAGGTATCCGTGAACTTCAATGACCAGTCAGAAATTTTAGGGGTTGATATTAAAATAAAGGACACAAACGTGCGTATCTACAATTTGTATGGTCCACCGAGCAAAGACCTGTCACTTGCAAGTATGGAAATAAAGAGCTCAACCTGCATAGTGGTCGGAGATTTCAACAGCCACTCGGAAAGATGGGGATATCCGGATACAGACAGTAGAGAAGAAGTGGAGGACTGGCAGATAGACACAAATCTTCACCTTATCAACAGGCCAGATGATAAACCCAGTTTCTACTCTAGAAGATGGCACTCCACTTCCACTCCAGACCTAGCTTTTGCCACAGGGGACATCCTTCACAAAATTGGCCGACAGGTACTTGGCCAGCTAGCAGGCAGCGACCACAGACCAATAAAGCTAGTGGTTAATATGGAGTATGTTCCCAATGAAGTGAAACCATTGCCCCAATGGAATTACAAAAGAGCTGACTGGGACAGTTTTGCAGTGCTGACTGACAGCCTTTGCGAGACCATCAACACACGAAACAACAGCATGAAATATATGGTTGAAAGCTTTAATAAAGCAATACTTCAAGCCGCTATCGAGACTATTCCGAGAGGGGCAAGAAAGAACTATAAACCATACTGGAATGAAGAACTGCAAAAACTTGAAGATGAGGTAGCACAAGCCAGAGACACAGCAGAAACAGAACAAACAACTGAGGCAAACATCTTGCTCAAAGCAACCACTGCAAAGTACAGAAGAACATTAAACCCAACAACAAGAGACTGCTGGAGGCAAACAACAGAAAATCTCAACCTAGAGAAAGAAGGGAACAAGCTGTGGAAACTAGTTAGAGCTTTGAACAATGAAGAACCTTACAAAAATCACATCACAATCAAACAAGGTGAAAATATGCTCTCTGGAAAAAAAGCTGCAAATGCACTCATCGAACACTATGCTAGTGCAAACCACATTGATGTCCCTGTAGACAGAAGAAAGGCCATCACTGATGAACTAAGGAGTCATGATAACAAAAAGCTTGCACCAGAAGAACACATGATGGCAAAGTTAACAATGCAAGAAATGGAAGAGGCAATGAGGGCGCTAAAGAAAAAGAAGTCACCTGGAAAAGATGGGATAACAAATGAAATGCTAACAGGCCTAGGAACAAAGGCAAAAAAGAAGCTTCTGGCCATCCTAAACTGCAGCTGGAAAAGAGGAATAGTACCACAGGCATGGAAAGATGCCATACTGATTCCAATACCTAAGAAAGACAAAGTTCAGACAGAACCAAATGGCTACAGACCTATCAGTCTACTTAGTTGTGTTGGAAAATTGATGGAGCGCATAATAAATACTCGACTAATGTGGCATCTAGAGGAAAAACATCTCTTAGCCCCACAGCAAGCAGGATTCAGAAAACACAGATCCACTGAAGACCAGATCACTTACATAACTCAGAAAATTGAGGACGCTTTTCAAGAAAAAAAGCACACACTGGTGGTTTGGGTGGACTTAGAAAAAGCATTTGACAAAGTGTGGAAAGACGGACTGAAAGTCAAGCTGCAAAGAAGCGAAGTGTGTGGGAGAATGTTCAAATGGATCAGCCACTATCTTGAGAATAGAACTGCCAGAGTCCAACTACAAGGACAGACCAGTAGGAAGATGGTATTGGAGCAGGGTGTTCCCCAAGGGGGAGTCCTGTCACCCACGTTGTTCCTCACATATATAAATGACATATCAGAGAATATTCCAAGAAGAACCCACAATGCCTCCTTTGCAGACGACTTAGCCCTGTGGATCTCAGAGGAATATATCACTACGGCAAGCATTCGGATGCAGCAAGCCCTAACATCATTGGAGGAGTGGGCCAAGGCATGGCTAGTAAAGATAAATGAAGGGAAAACATCATTCACAGTGTTTTCTCTCTCTAACAAACCACAGATCTCCAAATTGGTGCTAAATGGGAAAAATCTACATCTGGATGACAACCCAAACTACCTAGGCATTACCTTTGATCGCCGCTTGACTTGGAAAACCCAGATTGAGAAAAACAGGACAAGAGCAAGGCAGAGAATGGCAATCATGAAAAAACTTGCTGGCACGAGTTGGGGAGCAGATGAGAGAGTACTAAAGAAGCTATATACTGGGCGAGTGAGACCAGTCCTAGAATATGGCATTGCAGCATGGTCAACGGCAGCCAAGTCGAACTTTGACAAAATAAACAGAACCCAAAACCAAGCAATGAGAATCATAACAGGGGGCATGAAGTCAACGCCCATAAAAGAGTTGGAAAAGATTACTCACCTCCAACCTATGGAGGATAGAAGAGATAGCAGAGCCCAGCAACAAGCCGAGAAATTCAGGAGGCTGATAGACCACCCAATGCACCAGAGAATAAATGGACTTGGAAGGGGAAGACTGAAGCGAAGCAACTTTGTAGAGACAGTCAAAACAAAGATGAGAGCAGACCCCATTAACGCAATGTCAACAGCTACACCAATATGTACTGCACACAAGCTACCAATTTGGAAACAACAGTGCTTCCCTGAAATGATAGAAAACATTCCTGGTATTGAGAAAAAGAACAGCCAAAATGAAACAGAAAGGAGAGTCCTAACCACAAAATATATAGAGAAACATTACCCAAGCAACACCTGGATCCATGCATACACAGATGGATCAGCAACTAATGCAACAAAAGATGGGGGTGGAGGAGTCTTCCTGAGATTAACAAATGGCCCACAAAAGAAGATAGCAGTTGCAACAGGGAAATTTTCAACTAACTTCAGAGCAGAGGCAGAGGCCTTAAAAACTGCATCAGAAATTCTAATGACAGAAGAAAGCTCAGAGAGACCAGTAGCTATCTTCTCAGATGCGCTGTCAGTGATTACAACATTGAAAAGTCAAAGTAATGCTGAACTGGATGACCTAAGAGTAACACTTCACAGACTATGTCAGCAGTACAAAAGAGTTGTGATACAGTGGATCCCTTCTCACTGCAACATCCCTGGAAATGAAGAGGCTGACAGATTGGCAAAGGAAGGGGGAAAACTTCCTCAACTTGACACAAATATAACCTATGAGGAGTCCAAGAGTTTTATCAAGCGCAGATACAGGCACAAGTGGGAAGAAGAGCATCCAGGCCACACAAAAAATGATCCTTATTACCAGCTCAGCAGAAGAGAACAAGTGGTAATCTTCAGACTTCGCACAGGTCATAACAGATTGAGATACCATCTATTCAACAAACTAAAGATAGGAACTACTGATGAGTGTGACTGTGGCACCGATAAAATGACTGCCGAACATCTGCTTCAAAGGTGCCCAACATATGAGGAACAGAGAAAACGCATATGGCCATCACCAGTACCATTCCTGGAGAAAATCTACGGAGATATCAACAGCCTCAGGCTGACCACTGCTTTCTTTGAACTTATTCAAGTTGACATCTGAGGGTGAACGAAGAAGAAGAAGAACTAGTTCCTGCTAGTCCGGACATTTCAGTACACCGTCAGCTACTTTAGTTATGGTATTTTCCGGTTTCCTGGCCTTGACTCAATATGTCGGCCATTGGCATTGGGCCTTGCGATATCATTCGCTTTTGAGATCATAATTCACCCTATTATGTTGCAAAAGAAACATTCATTTAATTACCAATTAATCAAAACATGCATTTTTTATTCAAATTGGTAACTTTCTTAGCTTTTCAAGCTCTTGAAAAAATTAGATTGATGTGCGAATGTCTGAAGTGGTGATAACACATTCAATCCACGCTGTTACACAAACTGTGCGATCGTGTTAAATAGCTAAATAATATTAAAACTATTGTAAATTTTACATTTGAAGTTCACAACATTGTTAATAAGTGATATACTTAAGTATAGTCAACCTCAAATCAGAAGATGTGATGAAGGTTGAACACGAACAAACAAAAGTGGCATGCCGATCTTGATCGACATCGGGGGTGACCCCGGTTGATGTAACAGCCTCGCTCTCCATTTTTCGCTAAAATTCTTGGCTGAGAGAGCGTTACTCAAAGTCAATTCGCTCCACCAGCAAATATCAGAAGTCTTTGATATTTTACAGGAATAAATAAAAATGGCTTCCAAATCTTCTCATACCATGCAAGGAATTATAACACCACTTAGAATGTCAAATCTTGTAAAATTTCAACTTCACTTCGAGAAATCGACATCTTTCTGTTTTCTACAGCTTGCATTATACGAAATTAAAGCTATGCATCTGCCCTGTTAAATGGTGAAAACCGCATGCAAATCAGAGGTCTGCTGGTCAAGTGAAACCCATTTGAATGAAGCGAGGTGAGGCAGAAAAGTGCGGAGTATGCAGCGTGCCGGGGCCAACTACGCGTAACATTGCTGTTTGTTTTTATTAGTAAAAAAATAACTTTTATTATTCGGGAATTAATACATTTCAAAAGAGAAGAAGATAAAGAGTATCATGATATAAATTTTATTACAATCCGCTTAATAGCAAAGGGACAGTGACGACTTAAACTTGACGAATTTCCATCAGTTTTCTCCACTTTCGTCCGTTTTCAACAGCACGAAGCGGGCACTTTGTGGTACCTACTCTCAGTATAGAGATTATAACCCGGTTCACTCTCAGTATAAAGATTATAACCAGGTTTACTCTCAGTATAGAGATTATAACCAGGTTCACTCTCAGTATAGAGATTATAACCAGGTTCACTCTCAGTATAGAGATTATAACCAGGTTCACTCTCAGTATAGAGATTATAACCAGGTTCACTCTCAGTATCGAGATTATAACCAGGTTCACTCTCAGTATAGAGATTATAACCAGGTTCACTCTCAGTATAAAGATTTTAACCAGGTTCACTCTCAGTATAGAGATTATAACCAGGTTCACTCTCAGTATAGAGATTATAACCAGGTTCACTCTCAGTATAGAGATTATAACCAGGTTCACTTTCAGTATAGAGATTATAACCAGGTTCACTCTCAGTATAAAGATTATAACCAGGTTCACTCTCAGTATAAAGATTATAACCAGGTTCACTTCTCAGTATAGAGATTATAACCAGGTTCACTTCTCAGTATAGAGATTATAACAAGGTTCACTCTCAGTATAGAGATTATAACCAGGTTCACTCTCAGTATAAAGATTATAACCAGGTTCACTCTCAGTATAAATATTATAACCAGGTTCACTCTCAGTATAAATATTATAACCAGGTTCACTCTCAGTATAAAGATTATAACCAGGTTCACTCTCAGAATAAAGATTATAACCAGGTTCACTCTCAGTAAAGAGAACATACTTGATGGACTTTTTTGTCAGAACCAGTGGTTCCTAATGATGTCATACTCTCCCCTGAACTCCTGGCTAGTGAGATCAGATGTCTAGCCTTCTCAGATAAGGGTGAAAAAAGAGAAGGTCCCATGTGCAGGTTGCACATATTAAAAATCCTTTGGCAGCTGAAAATCATTAAGAGTGGGCCTAGGACAGCTACACTGGCAAAATTTAAAATTTGCAAATTTTGCAGTGGGTCACTTTAAACTAAATAAGATCATTCTAGCTGTCCAAATAATGTTAAACATATTTAACTTCTTCACACAAGGTGAAACAAAAAAATAAGATCAGTGCTGTAGTCAACTGCTGAACAACAGACTGCCCTTAGACAATATTCATTTGTATCACAAACGTGCGCACACACACATTGTACCAAACTGTATTCTCCTGCAAAACATAACTATTATAGCAAAACTACAACGCAACCCCAATCAGTATTTTTAAGGTATGGCCCTCTGTACGTCGTGTTGTCCAATTGTGGCCCGACGTGAGAACTGTGTTTGACACCCCTGCAGTAGAGTGCTGGTTACATACTCAACAGATACATCTGCTCATACGCCCATTCCTCCTAGTCTTATGTTTTATGCCAAATTCCAGCATTAGCCTTGTTGATTCATGTACTGCAGTGTTGGCTCCTAACAGGCAATCATTAATTGTCCTCAGTATCTCTCCCTTATCCATATCCAGTGCCCCATAATCGGTGCTCTTGAAGCTAGTCTGTCAGCTCCCTCATTACCACGTACTCCTTGCATAACTGTGACAGGCACAGGTTATGGAAATAGATTACATGATTTCCCACCTTTGCTTCCTTATTAAAATTCACGTTGGGTTAAATGCAGAACCCCTACACTTCGATATCTGTCTAACTCATAATTCTAGCCACGCCTATTTTTCTTTTCTCTATGTCTTACAGGCACTAGGGATGTTTACAAACAGACCTATTACTTGGGCAAATCGTTGAATAGTGACAGACCAGAAAATTAACGCGCGTAGCGAGAATGAGTCATCTAAATGGTAAAATCAAGGGCGATAAGTCAAAAGACGGATTTTCTGTAGTACAGGTCAGGGGGAATTAATCTGAGGAAAGGGGAGATAACCACAGTTACCTCCCCCCCCCCCCCCCCCCCCCCGTTTGTTCGTGGTCTCAGGGAACTTAATTAGCTACAGTGAGAGATGCCAGATCAAAAGCATGTCCGTTCGCTAGTGAAGAATCTGCGGTCGGCATAAGTGAGAAATAAAACTTTCATTCAGGAATCGACCGCAGAATTCCCCAAAATACGAGCGGAGGCGCTATAAATCGCACTGGCCAGCGATTTTATCCCCATTATATATATATATATACTCCAGCTTTTAAAATCATTTATCCAGTAGCAGCAGAATTTTCGGAATATCTAGCTTCGAAGCCTAGACCATTGTTAAAGTGGATTTCTTAGTATTTTCGATGGAGATAATTTCAATATCTGTGTTGCGGTAAATATCTATTCATGCATTTTGGGTTATTTAATTGTTAAAGTTCGTCAATATAATTTCACTAGGTTTTCTGTGTTAATTGGCTAACGGATTAAATAACATCTAGCTAAGTTTTCCAGCCGGAACGTAAATTTAATTAATTGCTATTACCCAGAAAGATATTTTAATTGACTAGTAAATGCATGCACTATTCATTATGAGTACTGACGAAATATATATGTATTTCTAATTCATTATGAGTAATTTTATAAATGACTAGCGCTTATTTCACGTGTTAAACAAAACGATAAGCTAAACTAGACACTTGTGGTTTAAAATCTAATTTAAATACCGGAGTGATTAAAAAGGTCTTACCTAAACGCGTGGTAAATTAGGAGGTTCATATTATTGTTCAATGTTTTGTATTTTCTTCCTAAATCTAGTACGGATCACAAACCCAAACCTACCAGCGGTCTTAATCTGAGAAAAAGGGGTCTCAGCGGTCTTAATCTGAGAAAAAGGGGTCTAAGTCAAATAGTACCAAGAAAAAAAAAACACTCTTATGTATATCGTGTCTTAGAGGTTGACCTGTTTGGCCCTCTAGTTTTACCCAGAGAGAGAGAGAACATTTGACAAATAAGAATAATGATAACTGGATATATAGATACCCAGATTTCTTTTTTCATTTTTCCAATTTACATTCAGCCTGTTGTGGCGAAAGAAACCATCAAAATTAACACTACCCGAATACCAACCACTATGTTGTGGCGAAGATTTATCCAGCAAGATTTACCTACCTGACATTCTCTTTAATTAATCGGATTACCAGCTACTGTACATTGTGAACACTAGGTCTCGTAATTATTTTCCTACCTGGACTAATTGAGGTGACACAAACAGATCCACTTATTATTACCAAAATAAGCGTTCCCCAACAGGAGGATTAATCAGTCTTGGAGGAACTGGGGCTTGTTTTGCCAAAACCAAAAAAACTGGATTTGTGACCTGTATCACGGATATATGTCAAGAGGTTGTTAACACAACGAGTAGGTAAGCATGACTGAATGTGGCCACAGGGTTGTCAGAAGCGAGAGAAAGAAAGAGTGAATAATTCTTCTGTAGTATAATCATTGTACTTGTTTTTTTTCTTCCTTTTGCTTGCTAATACTGTTATTTACAGGATAGAATAATTAGGAACTCTGTTCTTTACAGTATAGTCAAATTCTATGCCATAGCGCAAATCTTTTGACCTATTGGGGTTAATTAACTTCTTCTTGTGGGATCTTGTCTCAACAGAGGGGATTGCACCTATGGGTTTATTCTTTTAATTATGTAAACTATGATTTTATATTGCTATTTGATATTGTGAAGTTTTCTTTATGATAATAAACGTTAACAAAACTTTAATTACCTGAGTTGGTCAGCTCAGCCCAATATCCATACCCCATTTACTATAGTTTTCACGTTTGTGCGTCTGGTTGTCGTCACTTATCTGTGTTTGTGTATGTGAAGTGGTTAAATATATATATGTTGATATATATGAGAAGGAGAATTGTCTGATAAACCAATTTCAGTCGTAAAGATAGGCTGGACTAGAGTATGTTCTTAATCCAGGGACAGATTCTACCTTTAAACTATTCACTCATGAAAATCTATTTCTTTACCTTATCCCTCACTGAGTTATCACCTATTTCAGCTCTATTCAGACGGGACCAGAATTTATCTTAAATACCTATCAAAATCTACGACAATAACCAAGACAGTAGATCTAAACCAGTTCCTGATTTTAGGCTCTTATGGATATTTTTGAGTCATGACAAAGCCATCCATCTCAAACCTTCCGAAGCATAGATTGAGAATGTGACATAATATCTGCCGTAGTTGATGGAGTTTCAGACAGCCCCCTTGTGGTTGCAGTAATCGCCTCAATCTCCATTCTCATGCTGGAGGTTTTCGTCCATGTAAGCTCCACTCTGTTCAGCACAACCCTGCCCTTTACACTTGCTGAGAAGCACTATTCTGTTAATCCTCTGGCCCAGTGCATCTGATTTTAACAGGCATTTGTGTCAGGTTAGCCTTCCATAGTCCTTGCTTGTCCCTAGCCTACCTGCACAGGTTTGAAATCAGTTTTCATTCTCCTAGGTGAGATTCTATCAAAAACTTTGGAGCCTCAATCACCTGCAGCATTCTGGTATTAGGGCACCAAAGACTCACTTTGTCCTACCTCTTGTTTAAACAATCCCACCATAAAAAAGGCCAGGTGGGCCATTGCTCTCAGAGGCAACAGTAGCTGCATACCATAAGGGTATTTCAGCACAGCTGAAATTCAAACCCCATTAAAAGATATGACAGCTTCAAGGACAATTCTTCTAAATCTTACTTTCCTAGTATTCGTTCATGACTGGACCATAAATGTTACAAGATGACCATTTAATCATTTGTTCATGACTGGACCATAAATGTTACAAGATGACCGTTTAATCATTTGTTCATGACTGGACCATAAATATTACAAGACGACCGTTTAATCATTTGTTACATCAAAACAAAAGACAGGTAGACTGACTATATACCTGAAACTGTAGCATCCCCCTGACACCTGATCCAGAATATGTTTGAGAAGAGCTTCTCCTGCCCTCTGTTGAGGAGTCTTTTCTTTCTTCACACTGCTGGGCTTGACATCACCACCACCTCTAGCACCATCCCCTCTGTCAGTATCATCATCTTCATCATCAAGGTTTGGGCCACTAGACATAGATATAAACAAAACCTTGAAAATGCACACATCCTCCCTGATACCCTGGGCAGTTATAGACCAATAAAAGTGTCATGGGGTAACACTGGAACATTTGCGTATGATGTATCTGAGGGTTTCCAGGGTAAACAAGAAACGGTGGCTGTGGCAATTGACCTTTAGAGGGTGCGCACAACAGTGTTGACTTTGCAACCTTGACGGACTGTGTAAAGGAATGTGGTGTAAACCCATGGCTAACAAGGTGGCTAGCAGCTGCCTTAACTGAGAGAGCAGTTGCATTTTGCTTGGGAACATGGACATCAGAACCAATGCACATTTGCCCAGGATTACCTCAGGGTTCTCCATTATCACTGGTGCTGTTTAACATCTACACAGCAAAAATAGATGCAATCCAACCAACAGGTTTGGGATGAACATTAACTTTTGCCCTCTGATTCATGCTATACAGAGCTTCTACAAGTCTTGCAGAAATTATGTGAGGACAGCAAACCATAAGTCAGAAGAGTTCAGAACCACCACTGGTGTAAGACAAGGTGATATCCTGTCACCTTATCTTTTCATACTCCTCATGGATGATGTCATCAAGGCATGTATGGAGACAACAAGAAAGTATTCAGTGGGGTACTGGAAGATGAGACAGGTCTGTATTTCAGAGCTGGCATTTGCTGATGATGTTGCCCTGATTGCTAAATCAGAGGCACATCTCCAATCCAACCTGCAAGTCTGGAATACAGAGCTGGAGAAGAGAGGGATGGTCATAAGCAGCTCTAAAACAAAATCCATGGTGATATCACGAGAAGAAAGAAGACATCAGAATAAGCTGGGAGAACAGGTCCTGGAGCAGGCCGACCACTTTAAATACCTCGGAGCTATTATAGACCGAAAGGGAGGCATCAAAGAAGAGTTGGCCACTCGAAAAGCAGCAGCTGGGAGACTTTTTCAGGCCATAAATCGAGGATTCCCCAGCAAGAGAGAGGTTGGTAAGAAAACGAAGATGGCTGTATACCGCTCGACCTATGTCCCAGTCTTGACATATGGATGCGAGTCATTGGCAATGACTACAACCCACAAAAGCCAGATCCAAACCTCAGAAATGAGGTATCTGAGGAAGGTGGTTGAAGTAACAAGAAGAGACATGGTCAGCAACCAGATGATACATCAAGGCCTTAAATCCCACCCCCTGCAGACCCAAGTAGAACAGTCCCAACTAAGATGGTTTGGCCATGTCTGCAGAATGGGAGAAGATCGGCTACCACGACAAGCATGGGAAACAAAGAGCCAGGGATCCAGACCCCCAGGACGACCCAGAGTCCGCTGGGAGGACAACATTAGACAATCTTTGAAGGACCGAGGACTAGAATGGAACAAGGCCAGGAGGAAGACAGCCGATAGGATAGTCTGGCACTCTCTCTTTCAAACCTCTACACCTCACGGTAGAAGGGGAACGACTAAGTAAGTAAGTATTAACTTTTGCCGATGAGCTGGATGAACTACCAGCAAGTCATCATCAGCCTTGGTAGAGAATGCAAAACTTGGGCCAATGGGAGAGCAGAGCTGGAAATTGATATAAAATGATAATGCTGGGGATGATGATGCCAATGTGTACACTGATGGGTCTGTAATCTGTGGTAATAAATCAGGGTGGGGGCTTCTCTGCTAGAGTAAAGGGCAGAACCGTTGCTGAACATAGCGGGACTTACATGATAACAACCTCTAGCATGAGAATGGAGGTAGAGGCAGTTACTGCTGCCTTAAGATGGCTGTCTGAGACTTTATTAACAAAGGCAGTTATTGTATCAGACTCACAATCCAAACTTCGAAAGGTCCAAAATGGTTGGCATCAAACATAAGACCAGCAGGGATGGACGCATGAGAGGACACATCCGCCGTGTATACAACCAGTGCGCAAGAGGAACAATTAGCATTCATACCCTTCGACATTTGCTGAGGGAGACTGAGCATCTATTGGTTTGCCCGGAGTGTAATGACGTCGATTCTGATTAACATTAACAACAAAACAGAATTACAAAACACACTTTTACATGAAAAAGTCATACTGTGAAGAAATCTTAAAAAATATCAGCAATTTTTTTTTGTTCATATTTTGAGATACTGCTAACCCAATCACAGATGTTTCAAAGACCTATGTAACAGTGCTTTAACACTAAAAAAAAAATAAAAACTGGACAAGTCAGTAAAAAGTTATGTCCTTCAGAAGGCCGTGTCAAATTTGGAGAAAGTGGGACTTAACAGTGGGCGACAAACTGATTATTCTGAATGTGCTAGTGCTTTCTTCTTCTTCTTCGTTCACTCTCAGACGCAGACTTGAATGTGTTAAAAAAAAGCAGCGGTCAGCCTGAGGCTGTTATCTCCGTACAGTTTTTCAATAAATAGTACTGGTGATGGCCTTGCCCTTTCCCTCTGTACTGTGACTCCACTATTCAGGGGAAGGTGAACACCAGTAGCATTGGTTGGATCACTTTGAGCCAGGGGGTCAGGCACTCTCACAGCTTGGCAGGACTCCACGGGATGAGCACCACTCTGCTTAATTTTACTTACTTACTTACTTACTTAGTCATTCCCCTTCTACCGTGAGGTGTAGAGGTTTGGAAGAGAGAGCGCCAGACTATCCTATCGGCTGTCTTCCTCCTGGCCTTGTTCCATTCTAGTCCTCGGTCCTTCAAAGATTGTCTAATGTTGTCCTCCCAGCGGACTCTGGGTCGTCCTGGGGGTCTGGATCCTTGGCTCTTTGTTTCCCATGCTTGTCAGGGTAGCCGATCTTCTCCCATTCTGCAGACATGGCCAAACCATCTTAGTTGGGACTGTTCTACTTGGGTCTGCAGGGGGTGGGATTTAATGCCTTGTCGTATCGTCTGGTTGCGTACCATGTCTATTCTTGTTACTTCAACCACCTTCCTCAGATACCTCATTTCTGAGGTTTGGATCTGGCTTTTGTAGGTTGTAGTCATTGCCCATGACTCGCATCCATATGTCAAGACTGGGACATAGGTCGAGCGGTATACAGCCATCTTCGTTTTCTTACCAACCTCTCTCTTGCTGAGGAATCCTCGATTTATGGCCTGAAAAAGTCTCCCAGCTGCTGCTTTTCGAGTGGCCAACTCTTCTTTGATGCCTCCCTTTCGGTCTATAATAGCTCCGAGGTATTTAAAGTGGTCGACCTGCTCCAGGACCTGTTCTCCCAGCTTAATCTGATCTGCTTAATTTTAATTAGTGATATCATCAAGCAAAGTACCAACGGGCCGATCACCCGTTTGCCAGTCACTTCGATTACGGAAACAACAGCAAATGGATTGATTTGCCGTTGCCCTAAAGACGCCAATAGGCGTGACAGGAAACAATGGCAAAGAAAACCTATCTGCTGTTGCCCTAAGACGCCACTAGGCGTAATGGCCACTGACTGCTTTGACGGTCGGTGGCTAAGGACGGAAGAAGAAGAAGAAGAACAAGATCAAGCAAAGTATGTTGCACTGTTTCAATTAGCCTGTAGCCCAGTGCATCTGATTTCCACAGGCACTTCTGTCAGGTCACCTTCCTTAGCCCTTGACTGTCCCCAGCCTACCTGCAAGGCAGTAGGGAGTTTGAAATCAGAGTTTACCTTCTCCGAGATGAACTGCCGTCCAAGGCATATATTGCTTTATCTACCTGGAGCATTTTAGTTTTAGAGCACTTGTGACTCGCTCCTCCTCCTGTTAGTTGAAATGTGAAAGCCAGGAGCTGGACTTTGCTGTATTGCGCATGCCATAGGGGAATTTAAACAAAGTTCATTCAAAATGCACCCAAGAGAATAGATGACCATTTATTAGCACAGAATCTGAAGTCTCACAATATGAACATCTTAAAAGCAATATTTGAAACCAAATCAAGTGTGTTTTTTTTTTTAAATCAGAGAGGCTAACAAGGTACCACATTTGTGATCAATCATCTCAGTTGCCCAGCTGAGATCAGCACATTCTTCTAGACAACTCAGTTTCTAGTCCTCTTCAGAATAGTTAGAAATTGTTTTCCATGTTTATTTATAGATGGATATAAACTTAAATGTAAGTTTTCTGTAGATGCTAGACATCAGATGACCTCGTATAATAGTTGCAACCATATTTTACAATACTTGTGGTTTTTTTGTACGTAAGTACCTTATCTATCTCATCTTTCAGCAGCTTAAATGTGATTTCAATTTTTATCTGACAGGCTGATCGTGACCTTTTGCTTCCTGGTTAAAAAAATATATGCTATTTTAGCTTTTTCAGCATGAAAATTTGAGACAGTTGAGAAGTCCAATGAAGTTTGACAACTTACATGACATTCAGCTCTGTATTTGTGTTCTGCATGACTGCTACGACTGTATCCAGTTCCTGATCCCCAAATGCTCCACCAAGGTCAGAAAAAAGAATCACTCGTCTCGAATTAAACCCTTTCTTGCCCCTATAACATAACAATTCATTCAGTTATTTAATGCCTTGCCTAGACTTAAACCCTTTCTTGACCCTATAACACAACAACTAATATGTCCTGTTATTTAATGGCTTACCTCGAGTTAAACCCTTTCTTGTAACTATAACTTAAGAACAAACATTAAAAAAAAAAAAAAATAACAGACTGCTCTGAAAAAAAAATAATAATTTTTTTTTTAAAGAAAGCAATAAATTAACACACTGAAATAAAACCTGACTGTAACTGTCAAATGATTTAAGTATGTCAGTAAAAATAGTGTGGTTGCAGGGGCTTAAGCTCTATAGGAAGCTATGTTGTGTTGTTTGTGTGTGAGATGGGAGAGCAGCAAGCCATCATATCAAATGTCTGCCACATAAAGATTTCCTGAGTGTCAGCTACACAGCGAGTCTACATTTATTGTGTGTTAAATGGGAGACCAGTACGTCATCATATCAAATGTCTGCCACATAAAGATTTCCTGAGTGTCAGCTACACAATGAGTCTGTGTTTATTGTGTGTGAGTGGGAGAGCATTAATGTCAAACATGGTCCCTACTTAAAACACAGGAGAGGCAGATCACATGTCAAAATGTATGCCTGAGAAAAGCTGCAAATGAGACCATAAGAGACAAAAATGAGCCAAGTTGGTTGAACCAACATCATGCCACTGCTATTAGAGGAACAGGAAATAAAATGGTGCGGACACCCTTGTCACAACGCAGTGAAATCAGTTACCATCACAGGCTTAGAGGGTCCTTTATCTGGCTATAGGACAAAGAGGTCAGCCTAAGAGAAGGTGGTCAGACGACATTACAGAAATCCTGATATTACATGGCATGACACTAGTCACAGCAAATACTTCATGAGAGAACGACAACTAAAATAAACATAAGGATCTTTTTATTACAATACACCATGTAACCAAGAATCTTTTACTGAAACATAAAAAGTAACCAAGTGATCTTTTATGAAAATACATATTTGATGAAGAGTCTTTTCTTATTTAATAATAACTTTGCAGACTGTATTGTATATTATAAGACATATTAACTTCCATGCCAACAACAACCTGTTTATCAAACATCATCTAAGACTATGACTTACTGCAAGGCATGTTCCAAATGATCCATAGCCACTATGATGGCATCCAGGACTATTTCACTGGTCAAGGGAAACAATGCACAAACTATTTATATTTCAATGTCAACTACATAAAACAACTGGACAATAATTAGGACATATCAGAAAACGTTTGGATGATGATATGGAGAAAGTAATCTGATACTATAACAATTCTAAAACATTCATAAAGAGGAATATACTTTAAACACATGGAGTAGATAGTGCTTCACAAATTACTATGTTCTAAATGAATAACTGCGTGAATGAAATAAATTATCCCAGTCTTTTGAGTATTGACTGGGTGTGGGTAGAGGCGTACGCGTTCTGTATGACTAAGGTGACCATATGGTTTTTCACAAACAGGAAATTTTGGCTTTAAAAAAAGAGAACAATATAAGACAAATAAGAGGACAAACAAGAGGACTTATTAATTCCAATATATTAATGCAATCAACTGTGATGACTAGAGCTAGTTTTATAATCATTTTAGCATAACAAAATTAGCTTCCAATCTATTAATGCAATCAACTGTGATGACTAGAGCTAGTTTTATAATCATTTTAGCATAACAAAATTAGCTTCCAATATATTAATGCAATCAACTGTGATGACTAGAGCTAGTTTTATAATCATTTTAGCATAACAAAATTAGCTTCCAATCTATTAATGCAATCAACTGTGATGACTAGAGCTAGTTTTATAATCATTTTAGCATAACAAAATTAGCTTCCAATCTATTAATGCAATCAACTGTGATGACTAGAGCTAGTTTTATAATCATTTTAGCATAACAAAATTAGCTTCCAATATATTAATGCAATCAACTGTGATGACTAGAGCTAGTTTTATAATCATTTTAGCATAACAAAATTAGCTTCCAATCTATTAATGCAATCAACTGTGATGACTAGAGCTAGTTTTATAATCATTTTAGCATAACAAAATTAGCTTCCAATATATTAATGCAATCAACTGTGATGACTAGAGCTAGTTTTATCATCATTTTAGCATAACAAAATTAGCTTCCAATATATTAATGCAATCAACTGTGATGACTAGAGCTAGTTTTATCATCATTTTAGCATAACAAAATTAGCTTCCAATCTATTAATGCAATCAACTGTGATGACTAGAGCTAGTTTTATCATCATTTTAGCATTAACAAATTAGCTTCCAATATATTAATGCAATCAACTGTGATGACTAGAGCTAGTTTTATAATCATTTTAGCATAACAAAATTAGCTTCCAATATATTAATGCAATCAACTGTGATGACTAGAGCTAGTTTTATAATCATTTTAGCATAACAAAATTAGCTTCCAATATATTAATGCAATCAACTGTGATGACTAGAGCTAGTTTTATAATCATTTTAGCATAACACAATTAGCTTCCAATATATTAATGCAATCAACTGTGATGACTAGAGCTAGTTTTATAATCATTTTAGCATAACAAAATTAGCTTCCAATATATTAATGCAATCAACTGTGATGACTAGAGCTAGTTTTATAATCATTTTAGCATAACAAAATTAGCTTCCAATATATTAATGCAATCAACTGTGATGACTAGAGCTAGTTTTATAATCATTTTAGCATAACAAAATTAGCTTCCAATATATTAATGCAATCAACTGTGATGACTAGAGCTAGTTTTATAATCATTTTAGCATAACAAAATTAGCTTCCAATATATTAATGCAATCAACTGTGATGACTAGAGCTAGTTTTATAATCATTTTAGCATAACAAAATTAGCTTCCAATATATTAATGCAATCAACTGTGATGACTAGAGCTAGTTTTATAATCATTTTAGCATAACAAAATTAGCTTCCAATATATTAATGCAATCAACTGTGATGACTAGAGCTAGTTTTATAATCATTTTAGCATAACAAAATTAGCTTCCAATATATTAATGCAATCAACTGTGATGACTAGAGCTAGTTTTATAATCATTTTAGCATAACAAAATTAGCTTCCAATATATTAATCGGTATTGCAAAATTTATTATTATTTATTTTTGTGTGGACATTATCTTCTTTAACAATTCATTCTTTTCTTTACAAATATTCATGGCATGACAGTACAATACTTCTGGTAAATTGTACTGCAGAAGCAAAATTCCATTGATGGATTAAACATCGAACATCTTTTGTCCAGTGACTTTCATTCAATGAAAAAGGCCTGTCAATGTTTGCATCATGACCAGGGCACCACCAATACATAGTGTGTGATCACTAAAAGTTCAGAATGAAATTCAAACTTTACTGACTGCTTTAAAAATTTGGTTCACTTCTCATATGCCAGCAACTGCACATGAATCCTTCATAACTGATATTGTCAGGTTGTTAAGTTGGTTAAAGCACTTGCATTGTCAAATGCCAACATCTCTATCAATTAAATTTTGCCCAGAAGCTCGCACATCTACACATGTTGGTACTCCATTTAAGGGCACTTATTGACAAATTTGTGAAATCTTCTAATGGCATCATCAATATATCTAAGTCTTCTAAACAACATGCATTTATTTTCCTCATGAAGTGATAATTATTCTTCGTGGAACAGAATAATGTGCATGCAATTATACTATTTATACTATCTTTTTCTTTTTAAACTTCTAAACAACTGATGTTACATGCATTTATTTTCCTCATGAAGTGATAATTATTCTTCGTGGAACAGAATAGTGAACATGCAATTATACTATACTTTTTCTTTTAAAAAGAAACACACATTGAGAAGAGAACTGGAGTGAAAATGGTGAGAAAGATGTGGAAAGAACTTGAGCTGATGGCATGTGACGGAAGGACTTGGTGTGTGTTTGTTGAAGCTATATGCTCCTTGGAAAACTAAAGGGTATTGACTGATTGTTTCTTTTCTGCAAACTTACTGCTGATCTGCAGCAGATGGTTTGCTGACAGTAACTGTGAGTAGCAATGCAGTAGATGGTTTGTTGACAGTAACTCAGTAGCAATGCAGTAGAAACAGTTTGTTGACAGTAACTGTGAGTAGCAATGCAGTATATGGTTTGTTGACAGTAACTGTGAGTAGCAATGCAGTAGATGGTTTGTTGACAGTAACTGTGAGTAGCAATGCAGTAGATGGTTTGTTGACAGTAACTGAGTAGCAATGCAGTAGAAACAGTTTGTTGACAGTAACTGTGAGTAGCAATGCAGTAGATGGTTTGTTGACAGTAACTGTGAGTAGCAATGCAGTAGATGGTTTGTTGACAGTAACTGTGAGTAGCAATGCAGTAGAAACAGTTTGTTGACAGTAACTGTGAGTAGCAATGCAGTAGAAACAGGATGGCTGGGACACATTTGTTTTGAATATGCTCCACAGGGAGCTTTAAAGATTAAGAAGAATGCTCAAGTTTGAGTATAACTGGCAACACAAATTTGATTCTAAAAGATGAATGCTCAAGTTTGAGTATAACTGGCAACGCAAAGTTGATTCTAAAAGATGAATGCTCAAGTTTGAGTATAACTGGCAACACAAATTTGATTCTAAAAGAAGAATGCTCAAGTTTGAGTATAACTGGCAACACAAATTTGATTCTAAAAGATGAATGCTCAAGTTTGAGTATAACTGGCAACACAAATTTGATTCTAAAAGAAGAATGCTCAAGTTTGAGTATAACTGGCAACGCAAAGTTGATTCTAAAAGATGAATGCTCAAGTTTGAGTATAACTGGCAACACAAATTTGATTCTAAAAGATGAATGCTCAAGTTTGAGTATAACTGGCAACACAAATTTGATTCTAAAAGATGAATGCTCAAGTTTGAGTATAACTGGCAACACAAATTTGATTCTAAAAGATGAATGCTCAAGTTTGAGTATAACTGGCAACACAAATTTGATTCTAAAAGAAGAATGACATAAAAACAACAAGCATGGCAGACACTGAGTGTGGGAATAACAACAATAGTAAGGTTTATGAAAAGTTGGATCAAGGAGTGGCACACCACATAATGTGCCAGCCCTAATACATGCACTGAATTAGAAACTGACCATTAACATTCCCTGTGAAGCTACATGGCATAAGATGCTAGTGAAAGATGAATGACATGAAACCTATTGTGATGTACTTCTCAGTTTATAATTCCTGGAGTATTAGGCATGATAAAGTTAGCTCAAATGTTGTAATTTACATCGTAAAGGATACAATCCCCAGGTGTGTTACTAGGCTGCAGTTCACTCTGTACCATCTGCAACAGATCAAAATCTGCTACTCCCAAGGCTCGCTTCACAACAATGTTCTGGTAACACTCTCCATCATTCAAAGGGTTGTCTGTATCTGCTGTACCCATCAAGATGAGTGCTATCTCATCTTTTGACTCTGAGAACATCTATGTCAAGATGATGTGAAATGTTTACAGTATAAATTATTGGGGACCACAGGAAATTAAATGGACAGACTTAACCAAGCTTTTTCTTTATATTATAGATACTCCAAATATGTATTAATTTTTGCTGCATTCTATGCTAAGGTTATTATTAACCAAGAGGATATAGCTGCCATGATGATAAACATTACTGGGGCACACTGCAAATCTCAGAATTAAAATGGATATAGTCATATAAATTTGGTGTTAACTTTATTAAAACTTGGTATTTTTATAGAGTGAAACTGGTTTAGTTAGATTTATGTACCTTTCTTTGTAGTATCATGTTGATGCCTTCTATTGATGTTTCTAGGGCTGTGGCCACCCCTGGTGGAGCCTGGTTCATTGATGGCCCTACATCTAAAATTATTGCTATGGCTTCCTGAATGAAAGTGACAATAAAACAATGTTATTGCTACAACACTGCAGCTTTAACATATCTGTTTCTACATTTATAATATTAATATTGTAGATATTCAATCAACAACTGATGCCTGTGTTGCATCCGGTGTATCAAGTGTAATTACAAACAAACACGAGTGGACGATAATCAAACAGCAACTAATTTTGCTGCAGATTAAAACAGACAGCACAGAAGGGTGGGATGCACCATCAGGAAACTACCAGGACAGGGTTCGGGAACCTTTCTGTGACAAAGAGCCAAATATTTAATTTTGTCTCAATTTTAACAAATTGAAGAGCCACATGAAAATAAAGAACATGGTATCCCTTATTCACTAAGAGTTAAGTAGTAGGGAGCCGAGAGCCGCATGAGATGGTTCAAAGAACCGCATGCAGCCCAAGAGTTCCTGACCCCTGAACCAGGGTAACCACATGCCCATGACAAGAACCCAGAGGGAAAGGGAAGATTGGGGACACCAAAGAGATCCTGAAGAAGAGTGGTGTTATCCAGAAGAGAAAGTTAAAACAACTAGGATCTTACAAGCACAGGTGAAAAAGATAACCTAAGTGAGAAATCGGAAGTGAGCAACATTTACAGCCCCTATGTTTCACTTGTAACAACAAGCAGCTGTCACCAGATATTGACAGAACAACAAACAGAACAGAATGGATAATCTCTAAGCAGAACTGGTTCTCTAATGGAGCTGGACCCAGTGCACCAAACAAATTAATCATGTGCTCTAGAAGTGGTGGCTTGATTATGTGTAGCAGCACCCACAAAGCTGTTTTCAATTAGTGTAGTCAAACAGTCAATGATAACTTAAATAAAATACTTTTTAAACGATTAAAACTATGAACAAAGGTTCAACCATTTTTTAAAAATCTATGTTAAAATTAATGGATAAAAGAATATAAACCTGTTATTTATTCTAATGTACCCTAAGTGACAATAACATTTCAGTTCTTAAAAAGATCATAGCAAACAGGCTAGTAAAGCTAACTACATGCAAACTGGTACATATAAGTATTCTTTGATGTCATACAAACATCTTTAGGGTTACGATTAAGGCTTGGATTCAGGGTTATGCGGGAAAGTAACTTACCTTACAGTTCTAGTCTATAGCTATCATCTAAATTATAAACTGAGACACATAATCAGGGTTCATAGCAAATTTCTTCAAGCATTTTCCAGGCTTTTTCCAGGTTTTTCCAGGTCCAGCACGTGATTTTCAAGGATGGGAAACTCTAATATTTTCCTCATCTAATTTTCTCAGATATAATTATCACTTTGCTGACCAGCAATCCGGAGCATTACCGTCTCCCATTACCAAGGGTGTTTGCAGATTTCTTTAAAAAGAACATTTTTTTAATTTAAAATTCATAAAAGATTGAAAAACAGACATCTTTTCCCAGTTTTTAGCGAATTTGTTCAACGTCAGCGCAATAAAATGTTAGTGACATGGATGTCAATGAATAAAATAAGCTTGATTGACATATTGATTTAATGATTAACGTATATCAACATAAAAGGCTAATAAAATTGTGAATAAAATGCAAAAAAAACTATTTTTCGTGTTTGTCTTTTTTGAGTGTATTCTGCTTCTGTGGCATGACAATGAGCGTTTGTAAATGTTTGAGTAGCTACGTACCTCTAGTTGGAGTCTGAGCTGCTTCCTTTATTAACTGGGATTGAAGTTGTAGCTGTAGGCCTCTGCAAGAGTCTTTGTCTGGATCGTTGATAATCCTTGACTGTGTGGTATAACTTGAAGCAGGGTATCAGGCATAGAGGTACATTGCAATCTGGGCAGTACATGCAAGTCTGGCTTCTGTTCCCTGCAGCCTTACACACTTTACAGTCTGGTTTGTACCTTGTCCTTTCATATTTATCAATGAAGTGATGCTCAGTAAGTCGTGTTGTTGTGATCTGTGGTTTTGAAGGTGTCACATTGCATCGAAGAATAGCAGGTTCAATAAGAGTCATACTGACATCCTGATCTTTGCTTTGATCTTTTTTTGTAGAGTTGGCAGTGTTGTAGGTTATGTGCCCATTGACCAGGGCAGTTTCAACTAAGAAATGATATAAAAATAGGATATATGTGGGTAGGGGTAGCTTGCACCTAGTTGGCTGAAGTAGTCGACACCTCCCATACTTTTGCTGTATTTTTCTGCAAGCAAAGGCTCTGAATTGTTCTGCCCTAAAGAATTTGTCTTTCTGTCTTGTTTATATTATCATTGGAGTGGACAGTAGATATAAGGTTAAATCTTTTTGTATCATGCCAGGTGACTGTCGGCATGCCTTATCTTCTGTCGCACTAAACACAGGATGATTTGTCTTTTTCAATTTGAGTTGGGTTTTTTTTTCAATGCTACAGGAAAATGCTTCATATTTTCAGCTACTGCACCAATCTGAATTTCAGATCTTAAAATAAAGCTGAAGGCTGAATAAAAACTACCACAGAAGAGAATATGTCCCTTGTTGCGTATGAAATTTGAATTAAAACTATGGTGACTTTTCACTGAAAAAAAAAGTCCAAATAATCTCAGCTCTGAGAGTTTCTTCCTTGGTCACAAATGATGTCACATCTGTAGGTCTCCTAGTAGTGTTAGATGTTTTTGACGTGTCCGAGGGAGTAGTGTTAGATAGTTTTGATGTTTCTGAGGGAAAAACTGCTCCTTAGGGTTGTGTTCTTTTGTTTTAAAAAAAAAGAAAAAATGGAACACACAAATAACTTATAAGTAGGCCTAAGCTATGTATATTTACCAAGTCAAAGTTTTAAACGCATGAATAATATAGTCAAACAATATTTAACTAGAACAAAAGTTAATATATAGTAATTGGGAGGGTGAAGGTATGATGATATCCGTATAACACTTATGATAAGTGAAAATCTATTAAATATCTAACTGGAAACATCAGGTCTTTACACACACACACCCCCTCCCCATCTTTACTATTTTTGTTTGATTTTTTTTGTTGGGGTTTGTTTTGTTTTATCGTTTCTGTTTGTTTCGATTAAAAAAGAATTTTTTAAAATTATTTTTAAAATTTTAAATAACAGGTCTATGCACAAAATTGATAATTTTCATTTATCCTAATTACAGTGATTTGGCAGATGTGACGCCACTTTCATGTATCGGCGGTTATTCATGTTATTTGGAATTGAAAACATGTAGGCCTAGGCATATCCTAATTATAACCCTGCAGAGCAGAACGGGATATGTCTCTTCATCATAAATATAATGAAAAAGCATTCAAAATATATTTATTTCCCAAAAATGTGGTGAAATGAACAGTGGGACACGTCTGATAACAGAGTAGGCTATAGGATATGGAATCGCCATCAATTTCTATTCTTGACCATCTCAAACTGTGTCAAACATATTCTCGTAAGCAGTTGTAAACCAAGAAATTTCATTCAAACACTAATTTTGGCCATAGTTAAAAATACATTGTAAATTACGGCCGCAAGTACAGTAGGCCTATCTATAAACCGCACTTAGCCTATGTAAATATGTTTTATAAATGAATTTATTACTTACCTCAGTTGAAATGAACGATTTAATACAACTTGAATGCGTAGAGACAAGTTCTTGGTGTTGTTGTTGTTGTTTTTTTAAGTTATGGCGAGGCGCCTAGTCGGTTATATTAGGGCGCATATCCAAATATAAAAGGCCCTTAGGTCTGAGGTTATAAATACATTTTTTCCCAGTCGTGGGTTTTTGCTGCGCAGTGAATATGTGTAGTTATGTGTCCTTTCGTAGCAGTTAGGGTTAGGTTTAGTATTAGGGTTAGGATTTGGGTTAGCGTTAACCCTAATCCTAACCTTAATACTAAATCTAACCCTAACTGTTACGATACAAGACATAACTACACATATTCACTGCGGAGCAAAAACCCACGAGTAATAGGAAATTACCGCTTTCGAGTAACAACAGACGCGCGCTAAAAATAAATCTGCTTCACATCGTTAACGCAATTCGCCGAAAACGCAAATCGCTGAAAACACGAACCGCCGAAAAGTCTGGAAATTAATTTTGTGCCCAAAGGGAAGTAAAAATTATGCGGTAACTGAAGTTTAACGAAAAATACCATCAATAACAGAAAAATGGAAAACTTCTGATTTTTAATATTTTTTCAAGGTCCGATGCGGGAAATTCAAGGCTGTTAGCCATTTTTCAAGGCTTTTCAAGGCCTGGAATTTTTTTTTTCGTTTTCCAGGTTTTTCAAGGTTTTTCAAGGTCGCTACGAACCCTGCATAATGTAAAGTGCGCCTCGGAGATGAAAAGCTCATACAAAAAAATAAAATAAACCTGTTTAAAGACCAACAAAATCTGTACAAAGGCCAAAAAAAAAAAAAAGTATCAGAGTTCATTTGTGTAAAAATATTTTCAATTACAGTCGGCTACATTATAAATTGAGACATGCAGCTTTTGCCTTTTAAAGCAGGTCTTCACTTGTTTTAAAACCCAAACAAGTGTCTGAGTTTATTTGACACTGTAAAAATGATGTGATTGTGTCATCATTTAATCTATTTTAACAATGACTAACAGACTGGGAAATCTTGTGTTTGATAGGACCTTATAAAAGAGTTCTGAGACACAGTAATAAGGGAAAGTGGTTAGAAATCCAAAACCTAACCCTGAATCCAAGCCTTAACCGCAACCCTAAATATGTTTGTATGACATCAAAGAATATGCCTCACTGTTCTTAAACTAACTTTACTACTTCGTTATTATAATTACTGCAAAGAGAAAAATTGAACTAAGCTATATTATCCTGTTTTATGATATGTAATGGGGAGGTTTTCAATGAATATTATCCTGTTTTATGATATGTAATGGGGAGGTTTTCAATGAATATTATCCTGTTTTATGATATGTAATGGGGAGGTTTTCAATGAATATTATCCTGTTTTATATGTAATTGGGAGGTTTTCAATGAATATTATCCTGTTTTATGATACGTAATGGGGAGGTTTTCAATGAATATTATCCTGTTTTATGATATGTAATGGGGAGGTTTTCAATGAATATTATCCTGTTTTATGATATGTAATGGGGAGGTTTTCAATGAATATTATCCTGTTTTATGATATGTAATGGGGAGGTTTTCAATGAATATTATCCTGTTTTATGATATGTAATGGGGAGGTTTTCAATGAATATTATCTTGTTTTATATGTAATGGGGAGGTTTTTAATGAATATTATCCTGTTTTATGATATGTAATGGGGATGTTTTCAATGAATATCTGATGTAATGTAAAAAAAAATAATACAATCACGTGATCATATTAATTTTTTAAAATCCTTACAATTTGCAATGAAAATATAACTGGCGCTAGCATAATTTATTTTCTACCTAACTTAAAAGCTAGCAGGGGCTCTGCACGAAGGATGGCAGCCAACCGAGCAAAGTGGAAGAAGCTCGTTGTTGCCCTACAAGACACTACCAGGCGTTATGGTCACTGATGGGAGCCACGCTGGTGTAGTGGTTACCAAACTGCGCTGGCAACCGGGTGACCCAGGATCAAACCCGGCCGAGGACATTTGCAGATTTTTCATCGACCGGGATGTGGACTGGATTAACCCGAGCCCTGGCGAAAACATTTGAAGAAGTGTCGTCGACCAGGGACTGGCGGCTCCTGAGCCAACCCAGCTCTAATGGGTACCTCCGAAATCGGAGAGTATCTGCCTGAATGGCGAGGGATACCTGTCTCCGCACAAGAAAAAAAGGGATACTCACGTTTAAAAAAAAAAATAAATAAATAAAAAATGGTCACTGACTGCTTTGACAGTCAGCGGCTAAGGATCAAAGAAGAAGATACATTTCTTACGCCAGGTTAATACTTGTGTCTGAGGGTAAATGTCTATACTTACTTACTTAGTCGTTCCTCTTCTACTGTGAGGTGTAGAGGTTTGGAAGAGAGAGCGCCAGACTATCTTATCGGCTGTCTTCCTCCTGGCCTGGTTCCATTCTAGTCCTCTGACCTTCAAAGACTGACTAATGTTGTCCTCCCAGCAGACTCGGGGTCGTACTGGGGGTCTAGATCCCTGGCTCTTTGTTTCCCATGCTTGTCGTGGTAGCCGATCTTCTACCATTCTGCAGACATGCCAAACCATCTTAGTTGGGACTGTTCTACTTTGGTCTGCTGGGAGTGGGATTTTAGGCCTTGACGTATCGTCTGGTTGCGGACCATGTTTCTTCTTGTTACTTTAACCACCTTCCTCAGATACCTCATTTCTGAGGTTTGGATCTGGCTTTTGTGGGTTGTAGTCACTGCCCATGACTCGCATCCATATGTCAAGACTGGGACACAGGTGGAGCGGTATACAGCCATCTTCGTTTTCTTAGCAACCTCTCTCTTGCTGAGGAATCCTCGATTTATGGCCTGAAAAAGTCTCCCAGCTGCTGCTTTTCGAGTGGCCAACTCTTCTTTGATGCCTCCCTTTCGGTCTATAATAGCTCCGAGGTATTTAAAGTGGTCGACCTGCTCCAGGACCTGTTCTCCCAGCTTAATCTGATGTCTTCTCTCTTCTCGTGATATCACCATGGATTTTGTTTTAGAGCTGCTTATGACCATCCCTCTCTTCTCCAGCTCTTCCTTCTAGACTTGCAGGTTGGATTGGAGATGTCTATACACAAATATATATATATAGATTATTGTTAAGATTACACACACTTTGGTGTTATGTTGAGTAATGATGATATTTAAAATCCATGATATGCTTAATATGATCTTTATGTCTATAGGTTCTGCTTTTTTGTTCCTGAATGAAGATGACATATTAATGTTATGTTTAACATAATCTCCATGTATATAGATTTTACCTGATGCCCAAAGGAAGTTGATGCATCCAACCCTATAACCCAAACAGCCCTTCTCAGGACTAAAAGTTTTTATTTTCAAGGCCTTATTACAGAGTGTTCCCACTTAAGTGATGATACATACATTTACTTTTCTGTGTTAGTGTTAAATATAATTCTGAAAAATGATCTATACATTACAAATATTATCTTTGACGGATTCAAGTAAATTGATTTCAATTTTATAACTGCAGTTATTGCTTTCTTTAACTTTCTAGTTATCATTTTTGCTGTGTGGTTGAATAGTAATAATTAACCTGGTAGGGAATAATACGAGCTAAATTTATAATTTTGAAATTAATACCCTTAGAGCTCAGGACAGGTTTTGCGGGAAAGTAACTTACCTAACAGTTCTAGTCTATAGCTATCACCTGAACTGTGTGGCTTACTTAACGTGTCCTGGTCCATCCCTACCTATAGTTCACTTCTCTGATTCTGGGTGAACTATTTTCTATCTATTCCTACCACGACTATCTAAACTTCCATATAGCCACAGTCTGTAATAAGTATTTTTTGAAATTAATACACATAACTTTTAATCTAAGGGTTGAAATGCAATATAGGGGGGCACACTTCCAATTTCACCCAAATGGCTATTGGTACGTAGCATAGGTTGGTTTTTTCATGCAGGCTCTTTTTCATCTGCAATTACAACTCGCGTTACAGTGTAACGATCACCAAGTTAGGACCCTTCCTTCGTTTCGTTTTTGATGTCAATAATTATTTTTCTAGGAAGCGCAACAGAGTAAGGATCAGGCTTCAGATTAGCACTAACCATTATTGTTTTGAGATTTGTAACCACTTATCATTACCAAAAAAGAAACAGAATGCTGGAAACGGTTACAGTAACTGCTTCAGGGTTGAAGTAGAAACAGTAGACAGGGGCCCACCATGTTGGGAACGTGGCTTCTTCTTCTTCTGCGTTCGGTTTGTAGTCATGCTAAATCTGCAAGCCTGTCGCCAGGACGAAGTCCAGTCTTTTCCAGGTCGGCGCGGGCAGCCCCATAGCTTCTGCTGGAGCTCATCACCCTTTGGCCAGGTCGCACGTCGCAATTTATCATGAATTGGACAGTTCTGGAGAATGTGTTCTGGAGTCTGGATACCAGTTCCACATGGGCATTCATTCGTGTGGGATATCCTGAGGCGATAGAGATGTCCAAGTAATCTGCAGTGACCAGTTCTCAGGCGGAAAATTGTCATCTGTTGGTATCTGTTTAGATGGTGGATTGGGTCATCTCTGCTGTATATATCCCCTTCCTCCTTCCACTGATTTTTGTACTTGTTGTGGATGATGGTTTTTGCTTCCCGATAGGGCAATGGGTGGCTGTATTGTTCCATTTTACTGCCACTTCTTGATACAGCATCTGCTTTCTCATTACCAGCAATTCCACAATGGGCAGGTAACCACTGAAGGGCAATGGTTGATGACCTTTGGATGATGTTAAGCTCAGATCTGATCTCATTCATCATGTTATCATTTCTGGTGTTTTGTAGTGATTCAAGTAATGATCTGCAGTCAGTGAAGATTACTATCTTAGCTTGTGGCTGCTGTTCAGGTCTGGTGAGGATCTTCAGGGCTTGCAGTAGTGCCATAGCTTCTGCCCTAAAATCGGAGGAGATCTTTCCAGTTGGGAAGGCCTTTCGGATGATCTTTCCATTTAGGAATCTTATAAAAATGCCTCCTCCACCGTTCTTTACTGCCCCCTCAGCAGATCCATCTGTGTATGCATGTGTCCACTCCTTCGGGTTGTACTTTTTTTTCAATCATTTCTTGAGCCAAAGTTTTTAGTTGTTGAGGGGTCAGGTGGCCTTTCTTTTTTATTTCAGGGACTTCTGTGATGATAGATATATTTCCATGGCAGTTGTCTGGCTCCTCGTAATCAATTAACATTTCAATCTCAGTAGATCGATTTGGGAGGAGGTCTTCATGGCATCGATGCAGATGTTTGGAGATGTTTAGGAAGCTGGTTCTTTTCAGCCTGTTCTTTGTCACACTATGGAGTTTGGCATGCATTGGATGACTTGGCATTCGTAGAAGCTTCTCACTGTGAGTGAATACCTTTTCCTCACGTCTGTCATCAAGAGAGCGGATGTTGGTGTATCGCTTCATTGCCTGGATTGGAGAAGTCTTCATCCCTCCAGTGATTAGTCTAAGGCCTGAATTTTGCACTTTCCCTAGACATTCTGTGTTTGTTTTAGATGCTGTGGCCCAGGCTGACATGCCATATTCAAGTACAGGTCTGACTGTGCCTGTATAGACTTTTTTAAGTATGTTGGTATTTGCCCCCCCAACTTGTGCATGCCAGTTTCTTCATAATAGAGAGCTTTCTTATTGCTCTCTGTTCTACTGCTTTTATGTGCGGCTTCCAGGTGAGTCTCTTATCCAACTTGACTCCCAGGTATGTTGGGTTTTCCTCGATTGGAAGTTCACTTCCATTTAGCTGCAGTTTGATCGTTTCTCGGCGATTTGACAGAGAGAAGCAGGTTGCTACTGTCTTGGAGAGGTTTATCTGTATTCCCCAATCTGATGCCCATTTACCGATGGTATTTAGCGCTGCTTGCATCCTGAACTTCGCAGTAGGCAAATGTTCAGCAGCACACCAGGCAGCAAAATCGTCAGCATGAAGAGCCCTGGAGATATGCCCGGACAGTTTCTCTGCAATATCATTTATATATATGATAAAAAGTGTGGGGGAGATAACTCCTCCTTGTGGCACACCCTGTTGTAGAGTGACGCGATGGCTCAGTTTCCCATCAAGTTTTACGCTTGCTGTGCGGTATCGAAGAAAGTCCCGTATCCAGTTGAACATTCTCCCTTCAATTTTGCTGTTGAGCATCTTAAGGAGGAGTCCTTCTTTCCATACCTTATCAAAAGCTTTTGTCAAGTCTACAAAAACCGCCAGCACTTTCTTTTTCTCCTGAAAAGCATTTTCTACTTCCTGGGCTAGATATACTAGTTGGTCTTCGGTGCTGCGATTTTTCCTAAATGCTGACTGTGTGTTATCAAGCAGGTGGTTTTTTTCCAGATGTTTCAGTAATCTTGAGTTCACCATTCTTTCCATTACCTTACCCAGACAGCTCAGTAGGCTAACTGGTCGGTAGCTGGACTTGCTTGTTTTCTCCTTTTGTTTCTTTCTGATGGGAACAATGATTGCTTCTCACCATCGATCTGGAAATTTTCCAGTACTCCATGATTGATTGAAGATTAGGAGGAGCTTGTGCCTGGCTACAGGTCCAAGGTTCTTGATCATATCATTTGTGATGCCATCTTTTCCTGGAGCTTTTCTGTTCTTTAGTTTTGTTATGGCAGCACTGAGTTCTCTCATAGTAAGGGGTGACTTCATGCAGATATCTGGGTTTTGGTGCTTCAGTTTTTCTTTTACTTCCTTACGTACTTCTTGGATCCGTGCATGTGAAAGTGATGTGGTGCTTTCTTCCTTGTAGAAATCTGCCAGGATGTTTGCTGCCATCTTTCCTGTATGGTATTTTTCATTTTCCTTGATGACAGTCTTACAGTAGCTGGTTGTTGTTTCTTCATTTAGCACTCTTGTCAGATTCCATAGCTTGCTTGAGTCCTTTTCCATGTTGAGACTGCTGGTCTTCTGGTGCCAGCTCCTTTGGATTTCAGCTTTCTTTTGTTCATTGAAAGCTTGTTTTATGCTGTTGTGCCTCTGTGTGTTCTCTAATGTGGGATTTTGCTCCATAGTTTCCCGTGCTTTATTTAATTCACTATGGAGTTTTCTCAGGTTGTCACTCCAGTATGGTTTGTAGTCTCGTCGTTTACCTCGTGGAATAGACTTCTTTGCTGCTTGGATGATTGCCTCACTGATGATGGAGATGTTTTTATTGATGTTATTTGAGTGGGTAATGTTCTGACAGAAATTGTCGGCTTGTTCTTTAAAAAATCCCCAGTTTGCTTTTTTGAAATTCCAGCTAGGAGACATATTGATTTCTCCTGCACTTCTTATCTCAGATATCTGTAACGTGACTGGTACATGGTCACTTCCCCCCAGTTGAGTATTTACTGTTCTGGTGGTGAGTCGATGTATGTCATCTGTAGCCATAGCAAGATCTGGTGTGCTCGTTGTTTTCCATACTCTGGAATAGAAGGTGGGCTTATCCTCTGGTTGGTTTATTAGAATTAGTGTATTCTCTACCATCCAATCTTCCACCTCTTCTCCTCTCGGATCTGTTGCTTCATAGCCCCAGCTGGGTGAGTGGCTATTGAAGTCACCCATAATGAGGTGTCTTGATGCTGCAAGCTTCACTTTGTGTAGCTCCAAAGTTGTGGTTGGAGGGCTGTAGCAGTTTGTGATCATTAAGTCTCCACTGGGCAGCAGTAGTTGGACTGTTATGTATTCAAGTTCGTCCTCACCAGATCTGTGTGTCTCTACTGCTGGGATTGAGGTTTTAATCAGTGTGAGGATTCCTCCCTTAGTTCTTTTTGCCCTGTCTTGGCGGAAGGATTGGTATCCACGTACAAAGAATTGTTGGGTATCTTTTAGGTGAGTTTCTTGGATGCAGATTATATCAATGTTATTTTCCCTGAGGAATTCTTGTAACTCCGGTTTCTTGTTCCTCACTCCTTCTGCATTCCATTGAGCCACTGTAAGATAGTGGGTTGGTTGGTCAGTTGCTCTACTTTGCCTTCCCCCGACCATTTGGTTGGCAAAGGCACCGGTTGCTTGGGTGGGCCCTTTCAAGGTAAGGGGCCCGGCTCCGCTCCTCCCCGGTTGTAGCTGATAGGAGCGACGCCATGACGTAAGTCGAGATTGTCACATGACTCCATATCGCAAAAGCGTGTGTGTCCTAATTTTTCCCGGTGTCTGCGCCGTAGCTGACACACTCCATCTTCGGCAGGCCGGGTTGTGTTTGTTGTTCAGGGTTGTCTCCCATAGCCTTTCCATCTCCCGGTGGTAGCTGCAAGGCAGCAGTTGGTTTGTTTACCGAGGTTTACCTTCCCCGTGGCTAGAGCTTATAGCGGCTCTTACTCGCTTGATGCATCCATCATAGGACATATGGGGGATTTCAGTGGGGGTATCAGTGCCACCTGTTACTCCTCCCCGTCCTGCTGGGAGGACATCGCCGTTTGGTCCGCGACTGCTTATTCATCCAGCAATACTGACTTAATTCGCAGCTGACACACCATATCTGGAGGTCGTTCCATTATCCGCCACCCGTGGATGTGCCTGGTTGGAGTCGGTCGCCCCTTTGCCAGGGGGAACGTGGCTATTCTTAAGAAAAAGGTATACAGTGGCAGTGGTTGAAATGAAAAATGCATGGATGTTTGATGTGGTCTTTAAAAAAAAAAATTCTGATGCTGTAATAAGGGGTAAAGGTTAGGATACCTAAACCTAACTTAACAACTTCTTTGGATGATATCAAAGGATACCTTTCACTGTTCTTCATTTCAGCCAGCAGTTGTGTATTGCTTTGAGTTGGACTTTTTTGTGTGATTTGCATTAGTAACATACGGTGAGAAAGTTTGCTGGATAGTTTTTTTTTTTACAAAGCTCATACAGTATGCCTACTTGGTTCGCTTCCCAGTTGAGGTGGGATATTTTAGATCGCAAATAGCTCCGGGGTCGACCCAGCTTCATGAATTGGGTACCAGAGCAACTCTGGGAAGGTGAATGTGGCCGATGTGATGCTGACCACATCACCCCTAGTGTGCCGATGGTCAAGAAAATATGGGCCTAACACCATATTCCCAACATGCCACAATGGGCATGTAACGGAATCCTACCTCCTCCATGCAGTACTGGAGCTAGGTTAAGGTTAGCCGTAAACATATTTTTAAGAGTGCAAGCGAAATGCAGAATGTTTTGGTAGACTGAGAATGTGGGTCACTGATCGATATATAGGACCGTTTGCATAAGTGTACATGCACAGCTACGGATGTATCATATGAAGCACTAATGTTTATGTCAGGGGTTTAATAGGTTATTTCTCATTGTTAAAAAAAAAAGGAAGGTTGGTGGGAAGAAAAGTGGAACAAGGTCCGCCATTTTGCCCGAATACACTATTTATGAGGACAAAATTCTATAGGCCTATCGCTACAACACATTGTAAAATACCCACTATTAACACTAACCAAAATCCACCTCAAATGAACAGTTTCCCGTTCAACCTCTGATAGGTTACAATTATGATATATATAATGCCTGACAATTTATGTTATATGCAAACACACCACATGGAGACATATGACCTAATTTATCAACCGATGACCCATAACTACTCTAAACAATTTTTCCAATTAAAATACAGACATAAACCAATCCCTTAACCATCCCCCCACCCCGCTCCATACAAGTGTCACCTCCTCTCCTCCCCCCCCCATCCTAACCACTTTGGCGCACAATGCCATCAAAAATTATCCCAACTATATAGGCTACCTTAGCTTTTACATATATCATGTCATACGTAACCGTGCAAACGACGCAACAATAGGCCTTGCCTATACATTATTCGTAGCCACTTATCAAAAAGACCAATATGGCAGCCTCAAGTTCGCCTTCCTTCCCAACGGCAAGAGGGAGTAGCAGCTTGGAAGACTTAATCGGCCAAGGCATCTATAGTCTCTTGTAGGTAAAATCGTCCGTGTGTCCCCTTTTAGCCATTCAACTAAATTCATTAGCCTAGGCCTATGTTAAAACTTGATGCTGAGGTAGCATGTTTAAGTTGTGCACGTTGAAATTGCAAGCCAAGGAAGTAAACAGCTTGAATGCACTATGTAATAGAATATAGCAAAACTGCTCAGCCATCTGTAGATTATAGCTCTTTACAGATAAAGAGTTTTGCCACCGTTAAATGCTACAAAAATTTCACAAGACGAAAGGACTACCTTGGTTGCCGCCATTTTGTCACCAAACAAAACTCTGACGCCGGGCAAATTTCAAACTAAAACCGGAAAACTTTCCGACAAAATCCGTGTATTTGAGTATCTTGGTCGTCAATAATTTTCTTCGAGGAAAGATGGGGGACACAGGTGGTTTGACACAATGGGTTGATAGCAAGTGGTCGCGCACTGGTTAACCACAAGCAGAGTCCTGCCCATTCAGGACAGGTGTTTTATCTGCACCGAGAGTGTACATTTACAACGAGAAGGTGGGCCGGCACCAGACATTGTTTGTGTGATAGTAAAGATTGTTAGTGTGGCGGTGCGGGCTTGTCGACACTTTACGGCTCACGTTTTTGTGAACTTGCACACTACTTTACCCGTTTGCTGCCCCGTGACACCTAATGATAGCTCAGATCGAACTGATGACCACTCACCTAACGGAGTTAGTTGTGATGTTTTTGCAAGATTTCATAACCGGTTGGAACTGATAACGGTAAACTTACTTCGAAGATAGACTCAGAGTGTGTGAAAAGTAGCCTAAACATTTTTATCATATTGAAACTTACAGAGAAGAGACATTCAGCTGCTTGTTCGTTCTGAACTTACTGTTTCAGTTTGGATCAGAAAATCAGACAGGTTATTTCACTTTTGAATAGACGGTAGCCTAAAGAAATTTTACATTTTATCGTCACATTTTTCTTCTTAGCCACTGATTAAAAAAAAAAATGCATGTAGCACTTGATTTTTTGGTGACATTTAAAAATGTAATGGTTGCTTTTCTGGTGTCATGGTTTCGATTCTTCGTTCCGCCTAATTGGAAATGTGTGAAAGGAGAAATTGTGCTGGTGACGGGAGCTGGCAATGGAGTGGGTCAAGCTATTGCTGTAGAATTTGCAAAGTTAGAAGCTGTGACAGTATTGTGGGACATCAGTGAGAAAGGGCTAAAAGACACAGCAAAGATGATCAGTGATGCTGGAGGACAATGTCATACCTACATTTGTGATGTCAGGTCAGTCATATTGTACACACCTTTTTTTTAAAAAAATTAATGAAGAAAAATATCTTGTTCAACCTCTGATGGGTTATAATTAGGATATATATTGTTTTCAGTTCCAAATAATATGAGAAAGTGGCACCACATTTGTCAAATCATTGTAAATAGGGACAATCACAATTGTGGTTATACGGTAAATAAATAAATAAAAAAATAAAAATCAAGAAGAAACTCTGAACAAGAATAATATTAAAGTGGAGGGGTGTAAAGGCCTGGTGGTTCCAGTTATATAACTGACTTTAACATATATTTATTGACTTTCATCTGTTCTTCTTTCATTCGCTTGAAATATATTGTCTATATCTGCCATGTTGTTTCCTGTATAAACTTCACTGTCTTTTGTAGTTCATACAGAGGTCCGTATAGTTTTGATTCCAGTATTGTTTCTCTGGGCCAGTGGGTTTGCCTCAATATATCATATTCGAGGCAATCTTGAAGTAAGTGCTCCGCAGTCTGGGGTGCCTGTACACATGGCTGAATTGCCAATCTTGAATTTTGTATACATGTGGCTGCGGAGTCGGTTGTGTCCTGTTCTGAGGTTCAGAATGACAATTTGTTCTGATCTGTTCACCCATTTGTACATCCTACCATTCACTCTACAGTTTCTTCAGAAGCCCTTCTTTCCAAACCTTGTCAAATGCTTTCCTTAGATCTATCTATCCATGCTGCTAGTACCAGTTTCTTATCTTGGAACGCATCCTCAATCTCTTGGGAAAGGTAAGTTGCCTGATCTTCGGTAGAGTAACACTGCCTAAAGCCTGCCTGCTGTGGTACAAGCAGGTTTTCACTTTCAAGGTACCACTGTAGCCTGAGGTTGATGATACGTTCCATTGTTTTGCAGAGACAGCTTGTAAGGCTGATTGGTCTGTAGCTGGAGACAGTGGAACTGTCTTTTCCTGGTTTTAGGAGTGGTATCATGACTGCTTACTTCGATGTTGTTGTCTTTAGCAAAGGAGTCTGCAAAGTGATCAGCTGCCTGTTTTCCCATGAGGATGTTTCCATCTTTGCACAGAGCAATCCTTGAGTTTCTCCCTGTACCTTCATCGTTAAGTTGTTTTACCAGCTTCCACAGTTTCCGTGTATCTCTCTCGAAGTTCAAGGACTGTTTTCTCCTTCCAGCTTCTCCGCCTGGCCTGCAACTTGGCCCTTTGGAATTTGGCCTTAGCTTGCTGGTAGTTATTGTGGTGTTTTTGGCATGGACTGGTCTCTGCCTGCTTTCGAGATGTTTCCACTTCATTGTGCAGTTGCTCTAGTTCACTATTCTAATATGGTTTGTAGTGCTTACGAGCTCCTCTAGGTATTGTTTCATGAGCAGCCTGTAATATGCATCTGCTGAATTCATTGACTAACTTATTGATGTCTTTGTCTACAGACCTGTGAGTGAAATGCCAGGTCTGGTGTAGAGGTGGTGTTCCATGATCTCAAGTAGAAGGTTGGTGGGTCGATTGGCTGGTTAATCAGGATAAGCCCATTGTCATCCAGCCAGTTTTCAAGCTCATCACCTCTCCTGTCCATGTGATCATAGCCCCAGCTCTGTGAGTGGCTGTTGAAGTCTTACTTACTTACTTAGTCGTTCCTCTTCTACCGTGAGGTGTAGAGGTTTGGAAGAGAGAGCGCCAGACTATTCTATCAGCTGTCTTCTTCCTGGCCTGGTTCCATTCTAGTCCTCGGTCCTTCAAAGATTGTCTAATGTTGTCCTCCCAGCGGACTCTGGGTCGTCCTGGAGGTCTGGATCCCTGGCTCTTTGTTTCCCATGCTTGTCGTGGTAGCCGATCTTCTCCCATTCTGCAGACATGGCCAAACCATCTTAGTTGGGACTGTTCTATTTGGGTCTGCAGCGGGTGGGATTTTAGGCCTTGACGTATCGTCTGGTTGCGGACCATGTCTCTTCTTGTTACTTCAACCACCTTCCTCAGATACCTCATTTCTGAGGTTTGGATCTGGCTTTTGTGGGTTGTAGTCATTGCCCATGACTCGCATCCATATGTCAAGACTGGGACATAGGTGGAGCGGTATACAGCCATCTTCGTTTTCTTACCAACCTCTTTCTTGCTGAGGAATCCTCGATTTATGGCCTGATAAAGTCTCCCAGCCGCTGCTTTTCGAGTGGCCAACTCTTCTTTGATGCCCCCCTTTCGGTCTATAATAGCTCCGAGATATTTAAAGTGGTCGACCTGCTCCAGGACCTGTTCTCCCAACTTAATCTGATGTTTTCTTTCTTCTCGTGATATCACCATGGATTTTGTTTTAGAGCTGCTTATGACCATCCCTCTCTTCTCCAGCTCTTCCTTCCAGACTTGCAGGTTGGATTGGAGATGTGTCTCTGATTTAGCAATCAGGACAACATCATCAGCAAATGCTAGCTCTGAAATACAGACCTGTCTCATCTTCCAGTACCCCACTGAATACTTTCTTGTTCTCTCCTTACATGCCTTGATGACATCGTCCATGAGAAGTATGAAAAGATAAGGTGACAGGATATCGCCTTGTCTTACACCAGTGGTGGTCTTGAACTCTTCTGACTTATAGTTTGCTGTCCTCACATAATTTCTGCAAGACTTGTAGAAGCTCTGTATAGCATGTATCAGAGGTGCTGGAATGTTCTTCCTTGCCAAACAGTCCCAAAGTTTGCTCCAGGGGACCCTGTCAAACGCCTTTTCCAGATCTATGAAACAAAGATGGATCTCACTCTTGTACTCAAGGGCCTTTTCACTCAGCTGCCTGAGTGTGAAGATTAGGTCTTGAGTACTTCGGTTTGCTCGGAATCCGCACTGGGCTTCATCCAATTGTGGCTCAGCTAGGCATCGGAGTCTCTGCTCTAGGATTCTAGAGTAGATTTTACCAGGGACACTGAGAAGGGATATGCCTCTGTGGTTTCCACATTGTCGATTGTCACCCTTTTTGAAAATCGGTGTTATGATGGCAATCTCCCAATCCTTTGGTATGGCCTTGTTGCACCATGCTGCTTGTAGGACCCTTAGGAGTAATAGGTCGCCTGATGCTCCCATGTACTTAACCATTTCTGGTGTTATACCATCATGCCCTGCTGCTTTGCCCATCTTGATTTTCTCCAGTGCTGCCTTCAGTTCTTCCATCTTTATGTCATCTTCATCACCATTTGTATCCTCTTCTGTGCTAGTGGTTATCATTTCTGATGCTCTACCTTGCTCACCATCAAGGAGTTCTGAGAAATATTCTTTCCATCTTTCCATTACTTCCTTCGGGGCAGTAAGCAATTTGCCTTGCTTGTCCTTTATAAATTTAAGAGGACATTGTTTTTCCTTCCTCATGTTCTTTAGGGTCTTATAGAACAATTTCTGGTTTTCTTGCGCATCCTTTTCTAGCTTTTCTCCAAATTCTTCCCAGGACTTCTGTTTTGCTGCTAGCACCTTGTTCTTTGCTTCTGTTCTGAGTATCACATATTCTCTATATTTCTCTATTTGTCCTGCTGTGTTTTTAGCTCCCAAGTATTGTTTCCATGCCATTTTCTTCTCTCTTATTTTCTCTTTGACTTCTTCTGTCCACCAAGGTGTCCTCTTTCTCTTGTTCCCAAGTCGGACTTCACCACATGCTTCTGCAGCAGCTGTCTTTATGATGTCCTTGAATTTAAGCCACAGGGTTTCCAAGTCATCAGGTTGTTCTTCTGTGTTTCTCACCGCTGTAGCAATAAGCCCCTGATATCTGGTCTTAATTTCTGGATCTTTCAGCTTGTAGGTCTTAATGCTCATTTCTTCCGTTCGTTTACTTGGTTTCTTGCGTGGTGCTGGGCAGTTCCTAGGCTGAGCAACTCTTTCAGTTGTTCTTTTAATTGTAAGCAGGTAGTGATCACTTCCAATCTCTGGCCCCCTCCAGACTCTAGCATCCCGGACATATTTGAATGAGCTCCTCCTAACAATGGCATAGTCGATCACTGACTTCTCATTCTTTGTTGGTTCACACCTAGTATATGCATGTATGCGCTTATGGGGGAACTTTGTGTTGGTAATGATCAGATTCTGCTCACTGCAGAATCTGAGGAGTCGCTTTCCATTGTCATTGAGAGTATCTTCTCCATATCTTCCGATAACTCCACCCCATCTAGCATGGTCATTTCCAACTCTGGCATTGAAATCTCCGAGCATGATAATTTCATCTAGGCAGTCATCCACTGTCCTTTGAAGCAGCTCGAAGAATTCTTCCTTGACCTCTGCTCTCTCATCCTCATTTGGCCCATACACTATGACCAGGTTGACTATGGTTTCTCCTTCTTTTAGTTTTACAACCATAATGCGCTCCGAGACAAAGTTCCATCCCTTGATACTATCTTTCTGGTTTTTGGCCACAATGCAACCCACGCCCCCTTTAGCTCTTTCAGATGTGGGTACACCACTGTATAGCAGAGTGTTGCCATCGAGATCCATGACTCCTTGTCCCTTTTTCTTTGTTTCGGTAATAGCCAGGATTTCTAGTTTTGCTTTCCTCATCTCTTCCATCAGCTCCTCTTCTTTCCCATTTATACTTCTTGTGTTCCATGTTCCATAAGTCGTAGTCCGTAGTCCGTTCCAGTTCGTCGCCTTTAAAATCAGTCCGGTTTTCTCTCTTATATTGCTTGTAATCATAGTTTTAGACAAACAGGTGATTGGCCTGTTGTGCCTTTGCATGGTGGAGGGGCTGCCTCCTTACGGCCTCCATGCAGGCCGCCCTCCTCCTTTTTCATCCGGGCTTGGGACCGGCATAGGCGGAGATGCTGTTGAAGTCTCCACACACAATCAGTCTTTCTTTTGCTGGGATTGTGTCTAGTGCCAGTGGGCGGTCACTCGGACGGTAGTAGTTGAGCAGATGGAATTCTGTACTTTCTGTTCTGAGATGAAGCATCTGGTATTCCGCCCCCTCAATATATGTTTCAAGCTGACATGCACTGATGTTATTCCTCACGAGTGTCGGTATTCCACCCTTTCGCCTGTCTATTCGGTTGGATCGGTAGCACGGGTAGCCTCTGATTTTGAAGGCTATGTCTTGGTTGAGGTGGGTTTCTTGCAAGCAGCATACATTTACTTGCTCTTCATTCAAGATATTTTCGAGCTCTAGTTTTTTACTGTAGCCATCTTTTTTACTGTTGACGCCTTCAGCATTCCAGTGCATTATTTTAAGTAGTCTTTGCTTTGCTTGGCCAGTAGCTCTATTCTCATGCCTCCTGGCTCCACGGGGCAATTGAGAAGGACCCCCAGTAGTAGGGGTTGGGCCCTTTTGAGGCAGAGGGCCCGGCACTGCGTCTGCCTGGGTGTCCGTCACAGGGCGAGTGGCATAACGTTTTGTATATATATAGGCATATTTCCATTGTGCGTGCACGTGGCATCCTGATTGCTGTGGTGCGCCTCTTGGCTGGTTGCCTCCGTCTTCAGCACCTTGACTTGCTAGGGCAGACTGTGGTCTTGCTCGAGTGTAGGAGGGCCTGGCCAGTCTTGGTTTTTTGACCGCTGATGGCTGTACTTGAGCCTCATCTCCACGTCAAGGAGCTGGCCTCGATGTTAAAAGTCATATGCATTGTAAGAACAGCATCAGACCTTCACATTCCCAGCCACTATATATTAACATTTGTTCGTGTTAAATATCATGTACACATCTCTTTTTGTTTGTTTCATATCTAATATTGAAGATTATTGTCTTTTTGTGTGGCTCTTTAAATGATATGACAAGATGGTTGAAATGAACAACAGTGGGCTGTTTATTTGATATGAAAAGAAATGAGAGATGCGTTAAAAAAGGATAGGGGTTAGGTTTAGGTATCCTAGACAACCTATGCTCTGGAGTCCCTATGGTAAAATAAATTTGAAGGGACTCTTAACCACAAGGAGAGGAGAATTGGAGACAGACTTATAAAGAGTGAAGACTTTATCAGATGGCACAAGATGGTTTGGTGCAAACTCATTGAAGGCCTATGCTCCGCAGGGAATTAAAAGGAAAATGATGGTGACATTCGGGCAAAACAAATGGTATTGTCATTTTGGGCTTCAGGCCCATGTGGTGTAGTGGAACTGCATAACTTATTGTAATGGGTTGACATGGTTTAGTGTCTAAAAACAACAACAGTATTGTAATTTTGGATGTCTGTTGTATCGTTTCATATTGTGTGCAATAACAACAGTAGTTGTCTGTGGGGATGGCCTATGGTATGTTGTCAAGAAGGTCTCCAGAAATTGGCTTGTAGGAAAGATAGAGACCTATTCAAGACAAGGACAAGAAGAAGTGAAGATGAATGCTCTCCACTAAGATAGTATTTTTAATAAATTAGGGAAAATTTTCTATTTCCCCATGACGTTAGCTTCTGCCCTCAGATCTTGATAAAGAAAGTGCCCCCAACTTTCTCTTAAGGATTTTACCTATTCATACTTAAAACAGACACATGAGTATTACATTAACGAACTAGGTAATGATCAAAGCGGCTATATGGTTTATTAGTTAAATATATATATATACACATATTGGATTAGTAGAAAGTAAACAGGGATGATGGGTAAAGATAATTCACACTTACTTACTTAGTCGTTCCTCTTCTACCATGAGGTGTAGAGGTTTGGAAGAGAGAGCGCCATACTATCATCTACTGTCTTCCTCCTGGCCTGGTTCCATTCTAGTCCTCGGTCCTTCATAGATTGTCTGATTTTGTCCTCAACAATTCACACAAACAAATGAAACATACAAATGTAGGTAATTAAATATGATAGTGAACCTAAGTAAATAGTGAGATGATGTGACAGACGAACTCAGCCGACCCTGAATGACCCTGAAGTGTTGGATGATATAGTACGACCTTCGTAGCGACGCCTTGGATAACATCAGTGCCCCCGAATATTGTAACCTTTCATCAAACGGGATTTTGGGACCTAAGACGCGTCAACAGTGAGGAATGCAGTTAGCGACCGTTGTGTCAGGGTCAGAGAACCAGAGCTGACCAAGACCCTACTCCACCTCCAAGTGGTGGTCCTGGAAACAAGCTGCATCACTGCAGTCTGGCTGAGTGAGTAGGGATCGAAGAGGGAAGGCTAACCTGGTCCCAAAAATGCCGTGCTGAAGTCAGATGTGTCGGCCGAAAGGAGCAAATATCGCAGCTTCGCTGTAAACGGACACAACGCAACCAACGTCCTTTTCAGGACGAACGAAGAAGAAGAAGAAACGGGATTTTTTTTCACCTGGACTCATTAGCTATGCAACCGTTTCACACGTTTGCTGATTAATATGTGGACAGTTTATCTACCGTTCATTCTGGTCATCGCATTGATTTAAGGAGAGATTAAATCACGCCCATGGACATCTCTTGAGCAATCATATGCAGTATTTTCATTAACTTGGCCCAGAGGGGGCGGCGCCAGAATCAAACAGATAGTAGCGACCATGATCAAAGACACAGACGGGGGGATTTCAGGAAAGACTAGCGCCACGATCAAAGACAGTAGTGGTCCCTGAAACGAGCGACGCAAGTTCCTGCAGGTATTTCGCATCTCGGTGTTAAACACAGAACCGATCGCAGCAGCGAGCGGAGACACAAAGACCAGGGGCGGCATCTCTCTTTAGTCTGGCGGTCAGATCCTCAAAAGTGTCCTGAGATCTAAAAAGGTGTCAATTTTCTCATGTCCCACTCATCTTGAAATTAAGTAAGATATATACAGACCACGTAGAAATACACTTTATCACTCGTTGGCCAGACCTTTACAGAAGCACTAGCTATATTTGAAATCCTGCTAGATTATCCCCTGGATTTTTATATATATTTGCAGTGAATTCTATTTCTGTGCAAAACGGTAAAATATATACTGTGTAAAGTGATCAGTGGTCTAGTTCATTCATTCTATTTCACTGGATTTTGTGTTAATTTAAATCTATTAAATTAAACCATCTCAATAGTTCTAGTTGTAAATGTAATGATATATCTGCTATATTATTTCCAAAAAAAGATAATAGAGTCTGAAATGCTTTAATTAACTTTTAAAGTCGCGAAGGAATTTATAATTAATAAATTTAGTTAAGTCCTATATTTATAGACGTGTGTTTTAACCATTAGAACTCGCGCAGTGTTTATTAAATACATAATTAAATACGCGAATATATATATATAAATAGTCTTAATGGGAAATTCATCGCGCTTTAGAACGTTATTTGATTTTTCGGTATATTACATGTCTTTTTTCTTTCATACAGAGTGATCGTAACCTTTGCGATCCCAGCAATAAAGAAATCATCTTAAAAACTCCCAGACATATTGATGAAACATTTTTAAATTTAATCTTGTGGCGGTTCGATGCGACCTAGCTATCATAATTACATGAAAGAAAGCCTACCCAAGACTATTTAAAGAACAATCATCATATTAAAATTACAAATCTGTAAGATAAACTGGAAGTTGAACCGTGCCAGTAGCGATACTTTATTTACTGCCCTACTGTGAGAGAGTACATATTTTCCTGAACTGTGACGGCTTAAGTTTTTCCTCACTGGATTAATAAACTTACCGGTCAGTTACTATCATTACGCATTGAAGGAATTTTACCATAGCGGAAGATAAAAGAGACCACTTCATTTCACCCCATGTGTCGAACTGTGTCAGTGCCATCCCATAGACTCCTTTTATATAATAAAACACAATAACTCTTAGGCGTCAAGTCCGGCAATAAGTGAGAATAGTTGCTATCAGCAAACCTCGCAACATCTGGGGTGGGACACGGAAGTACCAGACCTTTTCTTGTGTCAAGAGTGTAATTGCTGTTTATATAATTCTATTGGATTGTCTGATGCTGTAATCGGTAAGTGTGTGAATATATGAGTGTGGATCCTCACGCGCATATATGAATGACAGGAAATTTAATCTTTTTTGTAACCATTGTGTTAACTTGCTTACCTGGTAATATAATTTTCTGTATACCCTGCATTGTTCCTTTAAGTGGGATAGTTGATAATTTGTTAACTCTGTTTAAAACCCCCTCCTTTTCATTTGCTAGTAAAGGGGAGAACAATTGGGAAGAACAGGATTCTTTCTACCACCCATACCTAATTTTGAAAAACCTCTTTCAGAGTAATTAACTTCACTGTTAGGTTAACGTACCTATGTTCCTGATAACTATCTATCTTTGGACTGGGTTTATCTTTGTCTAATAAGCGGGAACGGGCTTAGTCGATACCAATCTTCTTCACCCCCTCCCTACCTTGTTATTTGCATTTTTCTGTACTTATGATAATTTTTGCTGTAAACACATGATTATTGTAGTGATTGTTTTTTTAACTTTAATAAACAACTTAAACTTAATGGTTACTGTGTTGGAATACCCAAAGCCCAAAATTTCCCCTATTTGTTTAAGATAGTTGTATCCACGTCGTCTGTGTGTTTGAAGCACCAAATCGGTGTGAGAGCAGATGTGTGTCTGGAAACTGGCAAATAATTGTTTGACCAGGAGAGCCTGAAGAGTAGATTGAGAGAAACGATTTGTCGTAAATAAGTCTGTCTTTACTCTCCTCCAGCACTCTGTGAAGCAACTATTTACTCTCTACATTTCTATCACTGAGCTTTTCACCATCATTCTACACTCTAAACCGGACCACTATTTCGAAGACTCTTTCTCTCAGAATAAATTTACGACAATATTTGTGGGCTGGTCCTGGATCTTGAGCTACATTTGAGGCAATCGCATAGCCGAGATAAAGATATTTTGAGTCTGATCTAAGTCTGGGTCTAACTAGATAGAGTGTGAGTGATCTGGTCTTTGTGATTTAGGGAAATAATAAATAATTAATTAAACCCCCTAGACAACGCCTTTTAGTATTTGGGTCGTCCACACAGCATATTTACAGGTTGTTTTCTTTCCACAGCAGTAGAAAGTACGGATAATCATAAATTCGGTTAGCTAAATTATCCTCTGGCGAAGGAAATTAAATTTTTTCTTTATAAGATTTGCTGGGATTGCGTGATTGGTTTTACAGTCACTAAAGGTTTTTTTGAAGTTAAAAAGAGTTGAGCTTAGCTAAAGATGCCTTGTTCTGACTTTTTAAGTCTAGTTAACATCGTCTCTTCTCATATAATTGACTTCAGGGGCGAGTTTTGTGACGGAGAATTAAAATTTTAGGGAAAAAAATTTTTTTTCCTTTTAAATTGTTTTAATATAAATTTTTCTCTACTGTTAGTAAAAGTAGATTCTTTTCTAGTGTAACTTACCATTTTAGTGGCATAGTCGCTAGCGTTAAGAGTCTTAAGTGACAATAATAGCAGCGATAAGTTTGCACATTTCAAATAGGAGGTAACACAAGTAAATTTATACTTTGTGTTTTTTTTTTTCTCGTAGCGGCTTTGAGTTTTTCCCTTCTTGTTCTTTCTTACTATTCTCTAGTCATACTACATCTTATTCTTTGACAATTGCAGAGAGGATAAAGATGAGATCCATCCTGAGGCTGGAAGCGAAAGAGGCAGGATTAGACGCAGAAGCGGTGAACCTGTTTGTCAACCAGGAACTGGAAATATATGACGCGGAGCAACAAAGAGCAGAAGCAGAGAGGAAGGAAGAGAAACAAAGAGCAGAAGCTGAGAGGAAGGAAGAAAAAGAGAGAGCAGAGAGGAGAGAAGCACAGGAGAGGGCAGATAGGAAAGAAGCGGAAGATCTTCTATTGGAGCACAAGAAAATTGAGGCAGAGTTGGAAGCCCGCAGGGAAAGAGAGAAGGAGAGACAACGTGAGGAGAGAGACAGGGAAAGACAGCATGAACTGGCGCTTAAGGCTTTAGAGAGTCAGGGCGCCTCTACTTCGAATAACGGAGAGCCGTCTTCGCCCCAGTCTCAGTCAGTGGACCTCTCCAGCACTCAATCTGCCCAATTAACTGCGATGTCTTTTGCTTTAGAGTCTTTTCCTAGTCCCAATGAGAAAATTGACAGCTATCTAGAAAAATTCGAGAGGCTCGCAAATCTGTATGGGTTAGAGAGTTCCCGCTGGGCACTTAAACTCTCAACGTCATTAAAAAGTACTGCTTATGACGTATATACAAAGCTGGGAACCAACCAACATGATTACGACATGCTGAAGAAAGCCTTGCTAGAACGGTTTGAGATGACCGCCCGAAAATTTCTGCAAATGTTCAGAAACAGCCGAAAAGAGAGCACGGAAACATTCCCACAGTTCTCTTCACGTCTCACGGGCTATTTGACAAAGTGCATTGAATTATCTGACCTACCTCTTACATATGAGGGACTACTTGAACTTGTTCTTGTGGAACAGATAAAGTCAACTTTGTCAAACGAAACCCGTAGATTTTTGGCTGAACAGGGCGCAGTCAGGCTTGAGGACATACTCAATAAGGCAGAACGCTATACCAATGCAATGGCCGAACTTCCCAGCACTAAACGTAAACCCACAGATGAGCCATCTCGTAAACAAAATCTAGAGCAGTCATCCTATTCCTCTAATTCCTCTCAGAATTATAACCAACGAGAAAATAATACCCAGAGACCTCCCCAGGAAAAATCGAAATTCTACAAAACCCGATACCCCCCTAACAACAATTCTGATCAACCCACCAAGCCTACGTGGCAGCGCGGCCACCAAGGTCAAGGAAAAGGGAAGACCCCTACACCAGGAACGTCTGATCAGGGCAAACAAACCGGTCCAAACCGCATCGGATGTTTGCATACAGCCTCGAAAGGTAGAGTCAATGTCAGTGATTCTCAACCTGAGGGGGACCGACCCTCAACTCGAGGAACTGTAATTTTGAATGGTACCTCAACTACTTGTCTCTTTGACACTGGACTAAGCTTTAGTTGTATTGTCGCTAGGCACCTAGTCAAACCCGGTCAGGAGACAGAGGAAACCGTCAAACTTAGTGGAGTTTTCAGGAGTGATGCACCCAGGACGCTTCCTATCGCACTGGTAGAAATACACTCTGACTTTGTCAGAGGGGTTATTAAAGCGGCCATTATGGATGATCCTATCTACCCAGTTATCCTGGGATGTAGATATGTGTTTATTGGGAGACCAAAGGAGCCGATTGTGGCAGCGGTAACCACAAGAGGGCAAGCCAAGAAGGAGAGGGAGCCTGCGCCAAATTTGTTGCCGAATGAACTGAAGGAGGCGCAACAAAAGGACCCTACTCTGGAGCCCTGCTTTAGAAAACTGCCCATGGCTAAGGACCCCAGACACAACGGAGACATCTTTTCTAAGGATGGCGTATTGTATCGTAGAACGGGCAACCCGGACACGGGGAATAACCAGCTCCTAGTACCGACGCAGTACAGAAGCCAGATCTTAGAAATGGGGCACTCTCTTCCCTTTAGCGGACATATGGGACAAAACGCCACTATTCAGCGAATAAAAAACCACTATTGGTGGCCAGGAATGAACTCTGACATTATCAGGTATGTGAAATCCTGCGCCCAGTGCCAACGGGTAGCACCCAAGCACTTGACACCCCCAGTACCTATGGGGCAAATGCCAATAGTGGGTACTCCATTTGAACGGGTTGCTGTCGACATCATTGGACCCCTGGAAAGGACCAAAAGAAAGAACAGGTTCATCCTGACTTTAGTCGACACTTGCACAATGTGGGCCGAAGCTATACCGCTAACATGCACAGATTCCAAGCATGTCGCAGAAGCCCTCGTGCAAATTTTTACACGGTTGGGATTCCCTCAACAAGTTTTGACGGACAATGGATCCCAATTCCGTAGCCTGTTAATGGAGGAGATCTTTAAGATCTTGAGGGCCAAACATATCCACACAAGTCCCTACCATCCGGCCGGAAATGGGCTCGTGGAACGTTTTAATGGCACCCTCACCACCATGTTACGTAAGCTGGGTCAGGAGAAACCGGAAGACTGGGACCTATATATATCGGCTGCCTTATTCGCCTACCGAGAGGTACCCCAAGCGTCTACGGGATTCGCGCCAGCTACACTTTTATTTGGCAGACCTATTAAGGGGCCACTAGAAGCCTTACTTCGGTCCCTGACAGACCAAAAGGCTGACGAGACAGTCGTCTCTGCAAGCAAGTATGTATCTGAGCTCAAGGAAAGGCTAAAGCTAGGATGGGATCTAGCTACTACCAACCTTAAGAAAGCCCGCGCTAAACATGCTAAAAGATACAACAAAGCTGCAAAAGAGAGAGAACTACAACCAGGGGAGAAAGTTTTGTTGCTACTTCCAACCGGAAGCAATAAACTTCGCATCGGATGGCAAGGACCGTTTACCGTCCTTAAAAAGATCTCACGTACCAATTACAAGATCTCCATCAAAGGAAAGGAGAAGGTCTTCCACGTAAATCTGCTTAAGAAATATTTGGAAAGACCGGTGCCATCCTCCGAGCATCTCCTGGCTGTCGCCATAGCAACGGAAGACGAGGAAGATGATGATGGTTGCATGGAGTATCCATTGCAACCCACAGAATCCTTTAAAGATGTCAAGTTCGGCGACAATCTCTCACCAGAACAACAAACAGAAACCAGGGCTCTACTAAAACAGTACAGTGCAGTCTTAACGGATGTACCTGGTCGAACAAATCTCATTGAATTTGATATGAAATTAACAAACGAGACCCCTGTTCGAACCAGAGTTTACCCCATCCCGTACGCTAAAGCTGATGCACTTCGCGGAGAAATAGACAAGCTGCGTCAGGCAGGAATTATCAGTGAGTCTACATCTCCTTACAGTTCGAGTGTAGTGCTGTTGCAGAAGCCCAATAAGGAAGTTCGGCTGTGTATAGATTACCGGCTGCTAAACGCTGTAACGGAATTCCAGCCCGAACCTCTCCAAACTGTTTCTGAGTTGTTCACCAAGCTCAGCAAAGCAAAGATTTTCTCCAAGATTGACCTCAGTAAAGGTTATTATCAAATACCAGTCAAGGAGGAAATTAAACCTTTGTTAGCTTTCAGCACTAGTGAAGGACATTACACATTTAATGTGATGCCGTTCGGATTGCATAACGCACCAGGAGTGTTCACCAGGATGATGAGGAAGCTTCTAGAACCTTTGCAAAGTCCCCATATCCATAATTTTATGGATGACATATTAATTGCATCGGAAACCTACGAAGAACATATTGCTACGGTTGCTATGCTCCTCAGGAGACTACAGGAAACTGGTCTCACAGCCAGACCTAGCAAATGTCTCATCGGGTTTGAACAGTTAGACTTCCTGGGGCATACTATTTCTCACGGATGCAGTTGGCCTATTAAGAAGAACGTGGAGAAAATAGTGGCAGCAAAAAGACCCCGAACGAAGAAAGACGTACGTTCCTTCATATCGCTATGTGCATACTATCAGAAGTACATCCAGAACTTCAACGGACTGACGGCACCTCTGACTGACCTCACAAAGAAAGGGCGTCCTGATAAGGTCATGTGGGATCAAAAGTGCGAACACGCATACAGCACTTTGAAAGGACAGTTGTCTGCATACCCCATTTTGAGGTTGCCTGACCTCAAGAAACCTTTTGTATTACGGGTCGACGCGTCAGGTCAGGGCATCGGGTCAACACTGCTTCAAGCCGAGGACAGTGACCTGAACATGCTATTTCCAGTTGCCTATGGCAGTCGGAAATTAAATAAAGCTGAACGGAACTACAGCGTAGTCGAAAGAGAATGCCTCGCTCTGATTGACGGTATCAGACGCCATCATGAGTTTCTCTATGGTACATCTTTCACAGTGCAAACAGACCACGCTCCGTTAGCATTTCTTGGTGCCAATAAAGAATTTAACGCAAGGGTCATGCGTTGGGCCCTTCTTTTAAGCGTTTATTCTTTCAAAGTGGAATACATTCCGGGAAGACAGAATGTCGGGGCTGATTTCCTGAGTAGAAACTGGACTACGGAGGAAGAAGAGGAAGTTGAAGATACCAATCATCCTAAAGCTACCGTTCAGGGCAGCTTCATCGTCATAAATCAAACATGAAAAGAGGTTTTCATGTCTCAAAAGAGGGGACGATTGTGACAGACGAACTCAGCCGACCCTGAATGACCCTGAAGTGTTGGATGATATAGTACGACCTTCGTAGCGACCCCTTGGATAACATCAGTGCCCCCGAATATTGTAACCTTTCGTCAAACGGGATTTTTTTTCACCTGGACTCATTAGCTATGCAACCCATGGACATCTCTTGAGCAATCATATGCAGTATTTTCATTAACTTGGTCCAGAGGGGGCGGCGCCAGAATCAAACAGATAGTAGCGACCACGATCAAAGACACAGGGGGGGGGGGGGGATTTCAGGAAAGACTAGCGCCACGATCAAAGACAGTAGTGGTCCCTGAAATGAGCGACGCAAGTTCCTGCAGGTATTTCGCATCTCGGTGTTAACCACAGAACCGATCGCAGCAGCGAGCGGAGATACAAAGACCAGGGGCGGCATCTCTCTTTAGTCTGGCGGTCAGATCCCCAAAAGTGTCCTGAGATCTAAAAAGGTGTCAATTTTCTCATGTCCCACTCATCTTGAAATTAAGTTAGATATATACATACCACGTAGAAATACACTTTATCACTCGTTGGCCAGACCTTTACAGAAGCACTAGCTATATTTGAAATCCTGCTAGATTATCCCCTGGATTTTTATATATATTTGCAGTGAATTCTATTTCTGTGCAAAACGGTAAAATATATACTGTGTAAAGTGATCAGTGGTCTAGTTCATTCATTCTATTTCACTGGATTTTGTGTTAATTTAAATCTATTAAATTAAACCATCTCAATAGTTCTAGTTGTAAATGTAATGATATATCTGCTATATTATTTCCAAAAAAGATAATAGAGGCTGAAATGCTTTAATTAACTTTTAAAGTCGCGAAGGAATTTATAATTAATAAATTTAGTTAAGTCCTATATTTATAGATGTGTGTTTTAACCATTAGAAATCGCGCAGTGTTTATTAAATACATAATTAAATACGCGAATATATATATATATATATATATATATATATAGTCTTAACGGGAAATTCATCGCGCTTTAGAACGTTATTTGATTTTTCGGTATATTACATGTCTTTTTTCTTTCATACAGAGTGATCGTAACCTTTGCGATCCCAGCAATAAAGAAATCATCTTAAAAACTCCCAGACATATTGATGAAACATTTTTAAATTTAATCTTGTGGCGGTTCGATGAGACCTAGCTATCATAATTACATGAAAGAAAGCCTACCCAAGACTATTTAAAGAACAATCATCATATTAAAATTACAAATCTGTAAGATAAACTGGAAGTTGAACCGTGCCAGTAGCGATACTTTATTTACTGCCCTACTGTGAGAGAGTACATATTTTCCTGAACTGTGACGGCTTAAGTTTTTCCTCACTGGATTAATAAACTTACCGGTCAGTTACTATCATTACGCATTGAAGGAATTTTACCATAGCGGAAGATAAAAGAGACCACTTCATTTCACCCCTGTGTCGAACTGTGTCAGGGCCATCCCATAGACTCCTTTTATATAATAAAACACAATAACTCTTAGGCTTCAAGTCCGGCGATAAGTGAGAATAGTTGCTATCAGCAAACCTCACAACATCTGAGGCGGGACACGGAAGTACCATACCTTTTCTTGTGTCAAGAGTGTAATTGCTGTTTATATAATTCTATTGGATTGTCTGATGCTGTAATCGGTAAGTGTGTGAATATATGAGTGTGGATCCTCACGCTCATGTATGAATGACAGGAAATTTAATCTTTTTTGTAACCATTGTGTTAACTTGCTTACCTGGTAATATAATTTTCTGTATACCCTGCATTGTTCCTTTAACACTTTGCTGACCAGCGATCCGGAGCATTAATGTCTCCCATTACCAAGGGTGTTTGCAGATTTCTTTAAAAATAACTGGGTTTTTTTTTAAATTCATAAAAAATTGAAAAACAGACATAGGGTTTTGAAATTTTCAGAGCGCCATTATGAATGGTTGCTACATCTTTAAAAATATATTTTATGCAAATTGGTCACATGATCATGGCGGCCATCTTGAATTTGTGTGGCTATTTATAGAAATTTCAGGAGATGTTTTAAAACCATGATATTTTTCCAGTGTTTGGTGAATTTGTTTGATGTCAGTGCAATAAAATGTTAGGGACATTGATGGCAATGAAGAAAATAATCTTAATTGACGTACTGATTTAACGATTAACCAGCAATCCAGTGCAATTAATGTCTCCCATAACCAAGTTTGTTTGCCGATTTCTTTAAAAATAACTGGTTTTGTTTTCAATTCATAAAAAATTGAAAAACAGACATAGGGTTTTGAAATTTTCAGAGCGCTATTATGAATGGTTGCTACATCTATAAAATTATATTTTATGCAAATTGGTCACATGATCATGGTGGCCATCTTGAATTTGTGTGGTTATTTATAGAAATTTCAGGAGATGTTTTAAAACCATGATATTTTTCCAGTGTTTAGTGAATTTATTCGATGTCAGTGCAATAAAATGTTAGGGACATTGATGGCAATGAAGAAAATAATCTTAATTGATGTACTGATTTAACAATAACCATGTATTTCAGCATAAAAGGCTAACAAAAATTATGAATAAAATGCAAAGAAAATTTAATTTTTGTATTTGTCTTTTTTGAGTGTATTCTGTGTCTGCGGCATCTGACAATGAGTGTTTGTGAATGTTTTGAGTGGTTACTTACCTCTAGTTGGAGTCTGAGCTGCTTCCTTCATTAACTGGGGTTGAAGTTGTAGCTGTAGGTCTCTGCAAGAGTCTTTGTCTGGATCGTTGATAATCCTCGACTGTGCGGTACAACTTGAAAAATGGTATCGTGCATAGAGGTACATTGCAATCTGAGCAGTACATGACAGTCTGGCTTCTTTTCCCTGCAGCTTTACACACTTTACAGTCTGGTTTGTACCTTGCCCGTTCATATTTATCAATGAAGTGGCGCTCAGTAAGTCGTGTTGTTGTGACTTGTGGTTTTGAAGGTGTCACATTGCGTTGAAGAATAGCAGGTTCAATAAGAGCGAGACTGACATCCTGCCTGAACTTCTTTGCTGTGATCTTTTTTGTAGAGTTGGCAGTGTTGTAGGTTATGTGCCCATTAACCAGGGCAGTTTCAACTAGGATCTGTGTGGGTAGAGGGATAGCTTGCACCCAGTTGGCCGAAGTGGTCGACACCTCCCATACTTTTGTTGTATTTTTCTGCTAGCACTGGCTTCTGAATTGTTCTGCCCTCAGGTATTCCTCGTTTTCTAGCTGTCTTGTCCATAACATCATTGGAGTGAACAGTAGATAAAAGGTTATGCCAGGTAACTGCCAACAATGCCAGGTAACTGCCAACATGCCTTTATCTTCTGTGGCACAAAACACAGGATGATCTGCCTTTTTCAATTTGAGTTGCTTTTTCTTCAGTGCTTCAGGAAAATGCTTCCTATTCTCAGCTACTGTTCCACATGCACCAATCTGAATTTCTTTCAGCTCTTGAAATATAGCTGGGGCTGAATAAAAGCTGTCGCAGTAGAGAATATGTCCTTTGTTGCCATATCCATCAAGAAGATCTTTCACAACCCTGGAAGTTGCCCCAACACAACCTTCATCATTTGCCTTACCAGTATAAATGTTCAATTTCAGGCAGTATTGTGTTTTAGCATCAGTGAGTACTTTGAATCCCCACTTTGTGGGTTTTGCTGGCAGGTATTGCTTGAAATATATTCTACCCTTGAACCTCACCATCGATTCATCTATTGACAACTCCTGCCCAGGTGTGTAGTGTTGCTTATATGTAGGCAAAATAATATCCAATATGGGTCTGAGCTTGAAGAGGGGGTCATACCCAGGCTGCCCCCTCTCAATTCTGTTATCATTATTATTAAAATGTTGTTCTTCATATGGAGGAAGCATGTCAAGCTCAACAAGTTTGTTTTGAGCAAGCTTTCTCCATCTCCACAGATTATTTTGATGTGCAGTCTTGCTGTGGTCTCTTGTGCCACGCCCATCTCCTGCTTCAGATGTACTTACATCACAAACTAATCCAAATTCGTTGTCGCTGCTATTAGTTGCGTTACGATTGAGTGATAGGCCTACATCTCTACTTAGCCATGAGATATCACTTTCGGCCCCAGATTTGCTGCCAGAGTCAGAATCATCTCTGTTATAAGTCTGGCTACCATCATCACACATGATGAAAACAAAGAATGGGCTCTTGTACTAAAAATAATGAAATTTTATTCAAAATTCGGCTATAAACAGCGATTCGCGATATCATTCATGGGCGCAGCCATTTTGGAATGTTAAAAATACCCGGATGAGGCTTGTTTCGTAAAACTATCGATACGGCTGTCTGTTGCGTTGGTGGAGTTACTAATTCGACTTTCGTCGAATCTGGTCAGCAAGGGTTTCAACCGGAAATTCGCCTATCGTCGAATTTGGTCAGCAAAGTGTTAAGTGGGATAGTTGATAATTTGTTAACTCTGTTTAAAACCCCCTCCTTTTCATTTGCTAGTAAAGGGGAGAACAATTGGGAAGAACAGGATTCTTTCTACCACCCATACCTAATTTTGAAACACCTCTTTCAGAGTAATTAACTTCACTGTTAGGTTAACGTACCTATGTTCCTGATAACTATCTTTGGACTGGGTTTATCTTTGTCTAATAAGCGGGACGGGCTTAGTCGATACCAATCTTCTTCACCCCCTCCCTACCTTGTTATTTGCATTTTTCTGTACTTATGATAATTTTTGCTGTAAACACATGATTATTGTAGTGATTGTTTTTTTAACTTTAATAAACAACTTAAACTTAATGGTTACTGTGTTGGAATACCCAAAGCCCAAAATTTCCCCTATTTGTTTAAGATAGTTGTATCCACGTCGTCTGTGTGTTTGAAGCACCAAATCGGTGTGAGAGCAGGTGTGTGTCTGGAAATTGGCAAATAATTGTTTGACCAGGAGAGCCTGAAGAGTAGATTGAGAGAAACGATTTGTCGTAAATAAGTCTGTCTTTACTCTTCTCCAGCACTCTGTGAAGCAACTATTTACTCTCTTTATTTCTATCACGGAGCTTTTCACCATCATTCTACACTCTAAACCGGACCACTATTTCTAAGACTCTTTCTCTCGGAATAAATTTACGACAGATGATGATATCCAATCTACACTGTCTATGTGTCAACTTTCCTGCACTGTATGATTATACACATGTGTGCATAGACTGTGCAATGTAGATGTATGTTACACCATTGGGTTATCTCCAAGACAAGGACTTATTGATGAAAACCTTTGCATTTTCAGTAATAGAATTTGGAAGATATGTCCTTCAATGCTTGGAAATCTCTCTAGCGTCAACAAAACCAATGACATTTGTCTCAGATAATGTCTGCTGACTAGTCTGGAGCTCTTTATAACATTAACAAATTTGTCTCCTCTATAATACATTGACAGAAGACACTGAATAAAAGATGAACTATTTGTGCACATTGCCCAAAAGTAAAGCCTTAAAAAGGACTTAGTTCTGATAAGGGCACAAGGCAAAGTTTATAGACATGAAGACTGTTAAGCACAACATTAATTTGAGATTTACATAAATTTTAATATACATTACTTAACACAACATTAAGATATGTTGTAAGCTTAACAATTTTCAAACATACGCTCAGAACAGTGATACTATGAATCTGTGGCTGGGTTTTGAGCTTCGATCTAGCAAGCTCTCACAATGGCGGTTAGTTATGGCTTCTCTTCAGTTCTTGATTATGTTGAGGGTGATTACTTCTAGCAATACGAGGCAGCCCTCGGGATAACTTCTCAGCTCTGGCAGATCTTGAAGTGATTTCGGGAAGTACGGACTGGGTCTGAGACGGCTTCTTTATGCCCGTCTCAGGTCTAACCCTTTTCTCCAAATGTCCAATTATTTCGTTCCTGCTTGATTGCATGGCTTTGCGAATTTGTGATAGTTTAGCGACATAGTCATAATTTCCTCATCAATTATCAATGATAATGCTCTCCCAGTGCCATAATTACATGTATATATTGTTTCTGCTCAGGGGAGCCATTAGTTATACAAATATCGCAGAGTTTATGTTGTGCTAGTTTACCTTGGATTTTCCCATAGTTCATTGCGATTTGCAGTGTGTATCTGCCCGTGTCATGACAGGAGGAACGGCAAGAACCTGATATATTGCTACATGAAATCAAAGAAGTTATAAGGAAAAGACCTCGCAATGAATCATCAGTGAAAGCTGAAGCATTTCAAGCCTGTCAAGAGTCAACATGCTGACAAGAGTCAACATCCTGACAAGCCTGTCAAGAGTCAATAGGCTGAAATGAATTTGTACTGTTGCTTTAAAAGAAAGGTTTTCAGAAGATTGGCCAAATTAAAAAAATTCATCATAATGTTACCAATCTGGAAAAGTAAGGATAATAAAAAGGAGTGTGACCCTTACAGAATTATTTGATGTCACACAGGAAAAATGTATGTGGAATACTGGAGCATAGAAGAATACCCATGGTCGAACAACAGTTGATTTAGGAAAGTAATGGGGTGTACTGATACTTTGTTGACCTTCAGAAAGTGAAAGAACAATCGAACATGGACTGTCAACTAAATGTAGTATTTATAGACCAGGAAATGACCTTCAATGCACAGTGGGCTGATCACCTGCTTGCCAACCAATCTGATTACGGAAACAATGATAGATTGTTTGGTCTGTTTTTGTTCCACAAAGACGCCACTAGGCGTGGTGGAAACAGCGATAGATTGATCAATTTGTTGTTGCCCTAAGACGCCACTAGGCGTACTGGCCACATACTGCTTTGCCGGTTGATGGCTAAGGATGGAAGAAGAAGAAGAGAAGAAAGAAATGACCTTCAATAGAGTGGATAGGAATGACATGACTTGGTCCACTTTCACTGAGCGTCAGCTCTTGGTGACAAATAGGAATAAACTTTGATCAAGATTAGATGGCTACAGAGTATAGGAACAGCTATTAGACAATGTGAGAGCTTTGTATCATATATTGGACCCAAAGATGCAGCAATAGAGAATGCAGTCAGCGACCCATAGCTTGACTGCTTGCATCAGGGTCAGCGAACCAGAGCTGACCAAGACCCTACTCCACCTTCACGTGGTGGTCCTGGAAACAGTCTGTATCACTGCAGTCTGGCTGAGAGAGTAGGGATCGAAGAGGGAAGGCAAACCCGGTCCCAAAAAATGTCGTACTGATGTCGGTTGTGTCGGTCGAAAGGCGCAGATATCACAGCTCCGGCATAAACAGATACAATGCAACCAACGTCCTTTTCAGGACGAACAAGTAAGAAGAAGTAGTACCATATAAGTAAATTAACTGATATACGAGGGACGGTCAAAAAGTAATGCCTCGTAATTTTTAATTTCATTCAATAGGCAAGAAAACAGAACATTCACATTAAAATGTAGCCCCAAGTCTGAACTTCAAAAATTTATTTCTCAATGTAGTCTCCGTTATTTGTTAGTTTTTGTCCATCTTCTCACAAGGGCATGTATCCCCGCACAGTAAAAATGTGTGTCCTTTTTCCTAAACCACTGGCGTACGGCGCGTTTAAGGGTCTCGGTGTCCTCAAAGTGATGTCCGCGAAGATCTTCTTTCAGTGGTCCAAACAGATGGAAGTCAGAAGGTGCAAGATCGGGACTGTAAGGGGGATGTGGTAATAATGTCCAGCCAAATTCTGCAATCGCATCAATGGTGTGTTTATCGGTGTGTGGCGTAGCATTATCGTGCAACAGTAGTGCAGTTCTCTGATCTTTTAATGGGTAAAGTCGCCAAAGACGACCTCTAAGCTTCTTCAAAGTTTCAATGTAACGGTCTGCATTCACCGTGTTTCCCTGTTCCAAGAAGTCGAGAAGAATCACACCCTTCTCATCCCAAAACACGGAAGCCATAACTTTCCCTACAGATGGTGAACTTTTGAACTTCTTTCTTGTTGGCGATGTTGTGTGATGCCATTCCATTGACTGCCTCTTGGATTCTGGCTCAAGAAAATGAACCCAATTCTCATTTACCCAACGTCGGACAGTGCTAACATCCACTGTTGAATCTCCATAAACATTCTTCAAACGTTCGTGGATGCGAATTGGGGTCTCGCCTACAGCATTGAGGAATTCTATGACATAACGTTGTTTTAACCGAACGTCTTTGGCAGCCATTTTTAAACTGTTACAGTGGTGCCACCTGTTACTGAAACAGGTTGGTAATGCTATACAGTGCAAAAGAGTGTTTGAGGAATCCTGCTAAATTTACAAATTGCACACCGATGCAGTATTTACATACATAAAAAATAGGAGGCATTACTTTTTGACCTTCCCTCGTACCTACTAATATGTTTGATATAAACACAGAACTGTGACAGTGCTGTGTTCTACAACCATCGCTATTTATCCTATTTATGGACAAAATAACATCAGAAGTAAAGCCAGGAGACAAAGTATACCCAGAAAATCATGACCAAATGTTCAGATGAAAACAGATTAAAATACAATACAAATGCACTTAATTCAACTAGTAGAGGATACAGCATGAAGATCAACACGTCAGAGATAGAAACTGTGAAGATCATCAGGCCCACTTAACATACATGTCAACAACACCAAGCATGCTCCAGAGTTCAAATACCTAGGAAGCTTTTTATAGAAAATGGAAGACTTGACAGAGAAATTGAAACAAGTTGTCAAACGCCCAGTGCAGTGACTTACCAACTGTCGCCATTACTTAAACATCCAAATAAGTGACCAAAGAAAGTAAGAGTTGGTTCGTACTTCCACCAGATGTACAAGAATCAGGGGAGGCGATTACTGTGAGTTGTAGGTGTGGCTGTCAGCCTCATCACGTGCCACAAATTGTTGCAGAGCCAATCACTGCAAGATCACACAAATGAATTGAAAGTTTATACTGAATCATGAATGTGTTGTGCAGCGTGAAAGAAGTGGTAGTTCGAGACTGCCATATTGTATACTCTCATCTCGCGGTTTCAACGTATAGCCGAGAGAAGCGTGCCAGTTCAGTTGAGAATACAGAGTGCTGAGGTGGGGCCAGTTGGGATGGTAGCCTATGATCCTTAAGAAGCATATAAAGAGCATTAAATCACGTGATGCATGAAGTATTTTTTTAATTAAAGAACACAAAATTGAGTGCAGACTTGATGACAGTTTTAGATGTGTGTAAGAGTTATATTATGGACAAGAGAACACAGACGCATCACGATTGATTTGTGTGGCATGCCGGGCTAATGAGATTGAACCATCTCAGAGATATATTTCATGGAAGGAAAAATTTACAAATGTCGATGTGCTGTCACACGCTGACCTTCAAAGCATGTATACACTGATTAGACAGCTCAGACTAAGCTGGCATGGCCATATCTGCCACATAGAATATGGTCGTGTGCCCGAAAATATTCTCTATGGATGACCGCAGCTGAGGTTCAAAGATGTGTGTAAGGGAGACATGAAAGCACTGAATATAAATCCAGCCTTCTGACAGAATGAAGCTACCAGTCGCACTAAGTGAGGCTACGACACCACCTCAAATCAGGAGAAAAGAAGCTCTTACAACATGCAGAAATGAAAAGAACACGCCCAGAACGAAACTATGAAGAAAAAAACGTGAGCGCTATCAGCTCAAGGTCACGTCTATCCCAGAGTCAGTTATGACTGGAGCAGGCTACAGCTACTAGAAACATGACATTGAGTGTTGTTTAGATTATGAACTTGTTCGATTTTTTCCCCTAATGTGACTTTGAGGTTTTGTCGGGTGTCTGAAGGTTCTCATCCTACTGTCATTCATGCATTTGTTTCATGTCTTCCAGCCTTGTCAGGGACAACTCCAGTGGCGGTTCCAGGGGGTTGTCATTGGGGGTGCTGCACTGTTCATTCATTTAAAATACTATACGGTACATAACACTCACAAATTGTGACCACCATGTAAAATATCAACCCAGACACAAGTGATTAGTGTCTTATCTCATCTAAAATCTGTCAAGAACATCTGAAAAGTTATTTTAAACGTTTACTGCAACTAGGAGTAATCCTTGTCAATCGAAGTAGTTTCCCGAGTTTCAAACCAGGTTACACAGACATTTATGCTGCTATTTCTCGTGTTTAAAATTTTAATTGTAACTTCCCTTTAATTACAGTTCATTGCACTTGGGAGCTGTCTTTCGTTGCAGCACTTGTTAACTCTTTGACTCCGCAATTATTTTTCGCCCTGTGCCGTAATTTTCATTCGTGATAGTCTAAAAACCACGCTCGGAGTGAAAGAGTTAAATAAATTCAACCCAAACGCAGCTGTGTATAACAAGCATTCGCTTATAAGAGGTCAAGGTCACTTGAACTGTAATCGTTCGCAGCACTCCACGATACGGTCTTAGATAATTTTTTTTTGTCTTGTACTCAACCCTTCCGGTGTAACCTCAATTTTTTGGTCTGTCCGGATTACGTATTATATAAGGCACAAACAGCCGTGTATAGTAGAGACAGTATGCAGTCCTTTTTTTATAGGGAGTGCTGCAGCTCAACAGCACATTAAAGAAAGCCGCCACTGGACAACTCCCTGTGTTATGTAATCACACGTTATGTAGGTAGCGTCCATTGTTGCTTACATCACTTCATGCCTTTGTGGGCCTCATTTGGCTCATTGGTTATGTTTACGCCCCCTCACTCTGTTTTTCCCCTTACAAAATTTAATTTCTCACACCACCGTAGTTCGCTCCTTACATTATGACGGGAAAACGCCTCTGTTATGATTCTCTTTGATCTGTATATAGCTGTTTGTGGCACGTGCCGATTTGCCCCTCATTTTGTCACCAGCAACTAGAAGTAGAACGCTAACGTAACATCATGTGGTATTGATGTCTGGCGCTATGGTTGTGTTGGTGGCGTCAAACACGACACGTAGAAAACAGTAGTAGAACCCCGCTAGACGATATTATTGCTAATTTTACTTTATAAAAAATATACTTGTATATATATATTTTGACTATATTAAGAATTTTAAAAATTTCATTTGATAACTGCGAGCTGTCATTGGAGTTATGTCCAACCACAGGAAGACCGTCTTTACATCTAGTAAAATCTGCAGAAAAGTTGTATAAATAATTGTCAGACTGATTAATGATGTCAGTCCCTTATCCTGGACCTGGTTTTCGTCCGCCTGCATGCTTGTCTTGACCTTGACAATTCCCAGACGCCTCCATGTTTTTAGTTTCATGTATTCGTGCCGTCATTCTGGTGGGTCGCGTGTGTTTCGTGAAATAAGCTTGATCATTCACGACATAATTGCCTATCTTATATTTCTGCCATTATAGGTAAAATCTCGTGCCGTAACCCTCCCTCCCCAATCCCAATATCACAATGGCAACTGTTTTGTGGGCTTCCTAGATCTTGAAATTTGCCGTCTTGTATGGTGGGCTCATTAACAAATGCATCATCACCCATACTACCGCTTCAATATCACAATTTTTTCATGTCGCTCCCCACGTTATCTCTTAGATGAACATCTGTTTTACCACTATTAGACTCATTCACTAGATGGGCGGAAGTAATTATGCAATCTAATGCGGTAGTAGACGACAATACGTCTATTGCTGGCGTCTTGAGCAAACAAGTCAAAGTGGCATTGTTCCCCGACTTCGCTAAACGCCGAAGGTCCACAAAGATAAACAGATCAGGAATGTGACCAGCTGGTAAAATACGTGGTGTCAACCCGAGGATAAGATAATCGTCGGTAGTCGGAGGCGAAGAGTAAGATAATGAAAGGATGAAGAGAAAAAAGGAATGAGTACTGACCGAGAGAAGTGGAGGAAAGAATATGACGTTTATTTCGTCACATTACTGTAGTGATCACACAGACTGTCTGATTGGCTGAGCGGGTTAGAGCGCTTCCTCTGGCGATCGGAACCTGGTTGCTGCACGCTCCAGTCTACCCAGCTGTAAATAGGTACCTGACTCTGCTCTTGAGCGTGGGAAGGCAAACGTCAGCAAGGAACGGAACCGGTGACCTCACCTATTAAAAAGGCTGAACGTACTGCATCGAAGTCTCCAACACTGACTTCCCTACAGCAATATCTGCTATGAGACTACCTTGACCATTTTGTCATGATTACATAAATATTTTAATAGTTACTGTTATTGTTCCATGTGTGTAATTGCTTACACTTTTTAAAATAGCTCTCTCTCTCTCTCTCTCTCTCTCTCTCACACATATATATGTTTCTTTTTTATGTTACACGAGTCAGTAAGTATAATGTTAGTATTAGCTATTTACGGTTGATTAAAATGTTCATACAGTAGTTTGAAATCCATTTTTTCCAATCATTTTTGTTTTTAACACTTTACCCTTTATCTCTTCTGTGATTTAGTTGGTAAATTTTTTTAAATCATTAAATGGGATTACTGCTGGGAGGAAATGTTTTTTAACAAAAAAGAGACAGGTAGTGCCTATTTCTTAATAATGATAAAACATTTTCGCGTGTAGGTCGAACTAGAATTAAGTCAGATGAGAATTAAGTCAGATGCCTTTGTGCACGCGATTGTGATTGCCGCGCCCAATCAAATCACAGTAACGGATGTTACACACTTCAGCATTTGGTGAAGTAGTAACAGTATGTCAGATTTAGTTTGCTAATGTCAGTGTTGTCGCTAGATCTGGCCACTTCTTGGCACATTTAGCTTCAGATTTTTACTTTCAGCTGCCGGTGACAGATATAACTACTTTTGCAGTCTATATATCTATATGTGTGTGTGTGTGTGTCTATCATGTACATCCCGGGGGTCTCGGAAGAGAAAAGGAAATAATAGGGCTACTCCACCCGCAGGCATGTCGTACAAGGCGATAAATATGATCCCTATTGTCCATTAGCTTAACATCGGATGGTCGTTACTAACCCTCCCACACACACACCAAACAAAGACAAACAAACCAACCGATTCCTTTTTGCGCAGTGCAAAATAAAAATTATGTAAAATGTGTATGATTAAAACAAGAAAGAAAAAGATTTAATGAAACAATACAACAAATAACAAATTAACTATAAACTTGCTGTTTACATAATTTTATGTATTTTCAAAATTCAAGGATCGTTGACAAGTTAAAGAAGGTTAGTCGATGATGTGAATACTCGGTGTCTCCTCTTTTGTATGACTCAGTTGTTCGCGCTGTGTAATGTCCAAAACGTAAGAAAGTCTGCATCAGGGATGGCGCTTTGGGGCGGAGTTCTCAACTAGATCGTGAAACAGAGCAGACGTTTTAGCCGGAAGCTGAAGCTGATCCGGAGCACATTAAACGGCTCCAGTTTCAATCCAAAATGAATGATATCATGCCCCAAATTTATAGAAATGAACTTCAATATGTCACCGGTGTGTTTGAGCCGTGGTAGCACAGTGGTTAGTGCACTGGCTTCCTAGCTCGGTGGTCCATGGTTCGATCCCAAGTTGAGGTGGGTGTTATATGTAATTAATTATGGTGAAGAAGGTGAGTGTGGTTTGGGACAGTCACTCACAGTAGCGTACACACCAAGTCATGGAATGGTGTAACGTCTGATGATTTTTTTAACCGTGGTTTATTACAATTATAACATCACGTAGATCTAGACGAATACAGTTACATCGAAACATGAATCTTCATAATGTAGTTAACACACCATACGGCCCTTACACATCCTGGCCTACAAAATCTCTACTCCTCACATCAGTGCACAAAGACTGCGTCTACGGCAGTTATATAATAATCATGGCCGACAAAATCTCTACTCCACATCAGTGCACAAAGACTGCGTCTACGGCAGTTATATAATAATCAAGGCCTACAAAATCTCTATACTTCACATCAGTGCACAAATACTGCATCTACGGCAGATATATAATAATCAAGGCCTACAAAATCTCTATAGTTCACATCAGTGCACAAATACTGCATCTACGGCAGATATATAATAATCAAGGCCTACAAAATCTCTATACTTCACATCAGTGCACAAATACTGCATCTACGGCAGATATATAATAATCAAGGCCTACAAAATCTCTATAGCCCTGCGCAGGCATACATTATCCAAAAAACACCTTAGGGCTGACCACCTCAGTCAAAAACCCTGCACACACTGAACCCACGGGAACACACCCCGTTCACACAGTCACGAGAATCTACTGTTCTCTTAACACCGCTCTCAAAAATCCCTGCGGACACTAGCCGCGAGAGCTATTCACACATCACTTAAAACCAGTACAGAAACAGTTCATTATGACCAGAGTTCACCTGCTATCTGACATACTGTCTTCCACGAAACTAAGAGGAGATATCTTTAAACAAATCCATACCAATCTGTAAGCAAGTACTCTAACCCAAAATTAACTCTACTCAACACGTATTTCCCAAGATCATTTCCCTTTCATCACATCTGCACTTATCAGTTTGCCACACTCCCAGGGAAAAAAAAATGATTATATAATTTTTTTTTTGTTGAAAATTAACTCCCAAAAATTTAACGGTCAATGAAGTTATATCAGATACCTCTTAAATTAATTCCCAAAAATTTTTAAAAAAAAATTAATGAAGTTCTATCAATTACCTACAAAAATATACCTATGACAAGAGAACATAGCACATCTACAAAAATATCATCAATAAATGTAAGATAACAACTAAATCATCCAACATAATCATTCAAACATACCAAAATAAAAATTAATCTAATACAAAACCCAAGTTAAGTATACATAGTACAAACTAAACAGAAAATAAATTATCATACGAGAAAAGACAAAATATGAAATGGGAATATGATAAGAATCAAATAGAATCATAAGATGACAATGAAGACAACAATTCCATACATGTAAAACAAATAGAATTATAAGAACCAATTACATTATCTAAAGTCATATAATTAACTTAACACTACAAAGAATGAAAGTATAAATAGCGTAACACGAAAAAAAAAAGTATACAAGAAGTATGAATTACATCAAAGATGAAACACGGAAGCATAAACAAAATATCAGACAATATTGAAAAGACAACAGACAAGATGTAAAGAAATGACGAATAGTCAACAAAGAGAGATGAAAGTAAAGATGCAAATGTAAAGAAAGTTGGTAACAACACCTAACAATAACTATCTAAATGTAACAACGTATTGTAAAATACAAAAATGCTAAAGTATATTTATATACTAACACAAAAAAGAAAGCTTATGACAAGCACAGCATAATAAGTAATTTAACTAAATTAAAAGCTTATACATAACTAAAAATAAATTACATCAAATATCATCCAAACAAAAATATTAACGCTAACACAAGTTTTGCATTGACACATAGTCAAGCGCTAACTACCAAAAAATACATCCAAACATCACAACATTTTCAAAGAATTAATGTCACTACATAATAGTAAGCTTAACATACAATCTAGCGCTGGCGCAGAAAAAAATAAATATCACAATGTTCAAAACACATTTTCCAAAAATTTACAATACAAAAAATGTTTCTTCTCTTTAGGTTAAATAAAAATAGTATTTTTATTTCTAAGTAATATGTAGCTATAATTAATAACTAACAATTAAATTAGCTGAGTAACATAAAAATAATCTTATCTTTAAACAGACACACATCAAAACGTGTAAGTTTTTTTTCTTCTTTTTAAAAAAAAAATACATCAAAGAAACGTCACATTGGGTAATAAAATGTTAACTACAAACGAAGTTATAAATATATATAAGTGTAATATTATTTTATCTTAACTATGTAATATAATCAGATATCTAAATTCTTTAAATGAACAAGAGTATCAGCCGTCGCTGTTAATTCTACCCACTTAATTTAATAGGAAATTTAAGTTAATTCTAGCTGACAAAAAAAAATCGAATCGTTTAAATTATCAAATGTCATAATTGAGAAAAAATGGAAACCAAGTTTCAGAATACGTCCTTAACTTCAACGAAAAATCATTAATAATACATACAAGTTATGTTTAAAATTACCTTTCACTAAACAATTAATTCAAATAATCTGTATATAAATATGTTAATTAAACATGGTATCAAATCCATGATGAAAAAACAAAACAAAATTTTAAGTAGTGAATAAACACTCAGGACTATCTATGAAAATGACTATTACATTGTCTCAGTAAATAAGTTTGTGCATAGAAATTATTTAATGCATAATTAAAATAGTCATATAAGTAACAACCAAAACATCATGGCAATCAAATGTTACAAAGATTACATAATATTCTATTAACCACATATAAAGTTCTATACTAAAGAATACAATAACATTCAGTGTTTGTAAACAGAACAAAAAATAAACAGGACCTTTGAAAAAAACAAACAAAAAAAATTCCTTCGAGGTCTTGCGAACATCTCATCAACACGCAAGGTGACATCATGACACGGTGGGTTAACGTACTGGCTAGGCTCGCTTGAATGGTTAAATGGTACATAGTGATCTATATCTCTCGCAGGTAATGTCAAATTAGAATGGTGATTCCCCTCGCAAAGTCGCTCGCTGTGAGACAATACAAATGAAAATATCTATTTTAATCCATGGTAAGATTATGAGTGAACACGGAAAATTCACTTTACAATTACCCGAACTCCGTGGTGTAAGGTTGTGGCCCTCCTGCGATGTCAACAACTCTCGTCACATAGCAGACAAACATAGACGTCTCAGGGACAACCTGACCTATAATTCACAGCTGTCAGTGCGGTATGCTGAAAAAAATTTACTACCTTCACAAGACCGAGATGATCTCTCAAATCTATCAGCATGACAAGCAAAAGCATTTAAGAACCTATTACCGTTCCTATTACTCTGATTAATAATAATCTTGCTCTTATGTGGAGCACAGCTAACCTGGTTGCGATCTGTATAATTTCTTTTGAGAGCATTGTTATTTGCTCTATTAACACCGTTGTACTGATTAAAATCCCAGTTACAATAGTTATTCTTAATACTTCTTCCCAGATAACAATGTCCATCAGATAGAACTGGCTTTTTAGCAGAAAAATTATTACTAGACTGATGAACTTTCATATAATTACTTCTGCTATAGTTTTCAAAACTTTTAGAATCACAATGTTGAGATCTGTCACATTTTTTCTTGTTTTTAGGCGAAGAAACGTTACCGTAGGATGAACTCCCTTGGTACTTTATAACCTTAGGGTTATGTCTCCTATCACAACTATTTTTTTCTTTGCTTGTGGCAATGTGTTTAAAAAATGAGTCACACTGCCTTGACTGGGTATGACTAGAAGGTTTGACAATCTCTTTATTTTTTTTCACAACATTTGTTTCCTTCATGGAACAAGCAGTAGTATGTTTGTTACTTGTAACCAATTTATCAGATCTGTTAATAAATACGCTGTTGGTTTTTAACACACTGACTTGAGATTTAGCACTGTTTCTTTCCTTATCTACAGGACTGCTTATTACTGTGGAATTCTCTTTGTTGGACTGTCGCCAAGAAACAATATTATTGGAATCATCTGTATTGCGTGAGAAGTTATATCTCCCACGGAAAGATCTATGTCCACCATTCTTGACCGTAGAATCCGCTTTAGTGTTCTGATGATAAGCAACTTTCTGTCTATCCCTGTCACCATTGACAGAAGACAACATATTGCTATTCAAGACTACGTCAAGCAGACCATTTATTCTTCTTCTTGCTTCTGCAATCTCAATGTCTCTAAGTGCAATCTGTTCACTTAATCTTTTGTTTAAACTATCAGCTTTTAAGACCTTGCAGCTTTCCTCTGCTAGCAAATTTTCAATCTTAATCAATTTGTCTTTCTCCATCATTAATTCTTTCACTCTCTCTTTATCAACCCTCTCAATCTCAATAACATGACTATTCGTAAGCCTATCAACCTTCTCTAGGGATATAGTATTCTTTTCTTTAATTTGGCAACCACAAATCTCCGTCTTCTCTTGAACTTTTTGAGTCAGATTTCTAACTTCGCCATTTTTTTTCCCAATCTGAGCTTCCATCTCTTTAATTTTGCCTAATGCCGAGTCTAATTTTGCTCGAACACAAGCAAGCTCAGAATTAGATTTACATAAATCACCTGTAAGTTTAGTCACTTTTTTCTGTAGCTTATTCACTTCAGCAGTACTTTTTAAGCAACTTTCCCTTAGCTCCTGTGTACTCTGTTTTATGTCTCCTATTTGCTTCTCATCCCTTAACTCTTCTTTCTGGTCACTATGCATGTCGTCGCGCCATAACGTACGCATAATCTTCAATATTTCATCACGTTTGTTACCAATATGCTTGTCCAAAAACAGACGAAGGTCCAAAACTAACAATCTCGCTAGATCCTTAGCCATACTCACATGAGGAATTGACTGAAATCTCTCATCAGCAAACTCTCTTAGAGCTCTTGATGCACAGACCAAAAATCTGTCCATAACATGTGACTCAAGCTCTGGGCTTTTTAATCTCTGACAATCTGTCCCTTCCTGAAACAGATACTCTAATACAGGTCTCATATCCTCCGGATCTGTATCAGAATCCATTGTGACTTGTTTACTTAGTCAACCATATATGTCTTAATTAAACTTTCATTATACCAAATCAAGTTTAGATCTCAAATATTGTATCATCAATCCCTGTACATCATCACATTCTATAATTAATCGATATAATTATCGACAACAACAACAATAGTTATCAATAGAATAGGATAGTGCAGATTGAGGCTCGTTGACATGGACAGAAGTGGCAACATTTACACACAACAAAAGCACTTAACTGAAGGTAATCCTGACCCTTTCGCTAACACACTGGATATCACAAAGTTCTAACGTTAAAACACTCCACTGCAGAAAGGTAGAAGGACTAAGCTCTCTTGTCTTCAGATCTCTGCCAATGCACAGTATGTCCTCAACAATGCATCAGACGACAGGAACCGATCACAGCAACTCTGCAAGTTGTCATTTGAGGTATAAGTGCAGACGAACTCTCCAAAATACTGCACCTATAGTTGAATCTGCATATGGAAAGACTGGAACAAGCACTGTAACAATTATGGCATCAATGTCGCTATCAGATAACAGCTATTTGATATCGAAACCAACTGATAAAGTTAGTTTAGTTGCTACACACGCCAAGATATGAGGATGGATATGCGCAGTCAGCTGATACCTGTGTACTGTTGAATTAGGCCACGCCCACACAGAGCCAAACATAACACAGTTCAGTGTTCCCACTTGTAATGACTGGTCCAGAATCTGACCTAATTTCCTCTCTTGTCACGCGAATGTAATGTGGGTGTTACGACCCGTTGATTTGGTCCACCAAATGTTATATGTAATTAATTATGGTGGATGTTTTTATGGTGAAGACGGTGAAGCGTGTTTTGGGACAGTCACTCACAGTAGCGTACACACCAAGTCATGGAATGGTGTAACGTCTGATGATTTTTTTAACCGTGGTTTATTACAATTATAACATCACGTAGATCTAGACGAATACAGTTACATCGAAACATGAATCTTCATAATGTAGTTAACACACCATACGGCCCTTACACATCCTGGCCTACAAAATCTCTACTCCTCACATCAGTGCACAAAGACTGCGTCTACGGCAGTTATATAATAATCATGGCCGACAAAATCTCTACTCCACATCAGTGCACAAAGACTGCGTCTACGGCAGTTATATAATAATCAAGGCCTACAAAATCTCTATACTTCACATCAGTGCACAAATACTGCATCTACGGCAGATATATAATAATCAAGGCCTACAAAATCTCTATAGTTCACATCAGTGCACAAATACTGCATCTACGGCAGATATATAATAATCAAGGCCTACAAAATCTCTATACTTCACATCAGTGCACAAATACTGCATCTACGGCAGATATATAATAATCAAGGCCTACAAAATCTCTATAGCCCTGCGCAGGCATACATTATCCAAAAAACACCTTAGGGCTGACCACCTCAGTCAAAAACCCTGCACACACTGAACCCACGGGAACACACCCCGTTCACACAGTCACGAGAATCTACTGTTCTCTTAACACCGCTCTCAAAAATCCCTGCGGACACTAGCCGCGAGAGCTATTCACACATCACTTAAAACCAGTACAGAAACAGTTCATTATGACCAGAGTTCACCTGCTATCTGACATACTGTCTTCCACGAAACTAAGAGGAGATATCTTTAAACAAATCCATACCAATCTGTAAGCAAGTACTCTAACCCAAAATTAACTCTACTCAACACGTATTTCCCAAGATCATTTCCCTTTCATCACATCTGCACTTATCAGTGGGTTTTTTTTTTAGACCGCAAACAGCACCGGGGTCGACCCAGCCTCATGAATTGGGTACCAGAGCAACTCTGGGAAGGTTAAGGAGGCCGGCGTGATGCTCACCACATCACCCCTAGTGTGTCGATGGTCAAGAAAATATGGGCCTAACACCATACAGGCATACCTCACTCTTTCGACAGGTTAGGGACCAGAGCACTGACGAAAGTCGAAAATCGACGAAAGTCGTAGCAAAGCCTTTATTTAGCTTGTAAATGCATTAGGGCCGTCAAAAAACGTAAATAACTAACTTTATAACACTGGCGAATGCGTACAACACCTAAATAAACAGAAATAAACATAAGAATAAAGAAAATACAGTAATAAATAAAAAAATACGTAAATAACATCTTACCTTAAAATCATTCTTGAGCCAGTAGACGATGAATAAATACAGTATGTACAGTTTTGAATGTTGGTGATTTAGGGGGATTCTAGACTTAGAAAATCTGATGGAGAAAATTGAGGAGGCTCATCTTCAGAACTGGAGGAACTCAATCTAATTCTCTTAACAGGGACTTTGAAGGAGATCTAACAGGGGCTGGGGCTGATGTTAATGGCTCGGAATCTGAAGGGTTAGGGGGAGGGGGTGACTGAAGTTGGTTGTGGCGGTTGCGTCTTGAAAAAAGGAGAGCAAGGACGTTTGCCTCATTGATGTCTTCTTCCTTTCCCTAAGAAGTTCTCTGTAACAGGATATTTGGTGTTCTAACCCACTATTTGGTGTTCTAGCCCACTATTTGGTGTTCTAACCCACTATTTGGTGTTCTAGCCCACTATTTGGTGTTCTAACCCACTATTTGGTGTTCTAACCCACTATTTACTTTTGAACTTCTGTCGAAATTCGGATCCACCCTGTCCCTTATGCAATTGCGTCCTCTCCTTATGGGTTATTTTTAACTTTGTCACTACACGTAGGACCCATTATGAATATAATTAAAGCACAAAAATAAGTAGTATAGGGCCTTATCACAAAAAGTACAGTATGAATACTGTACACGTGTCTTACTGTGACAGTATTGCCTCCCCTGCCTTGCAGTAGTGGTCCAACAATGGCCAAAACTCAAGAGTATCTAATATAGGCTTCAATGGAGTCTATTTTTACACAAGATTACTCTTGGCAGAAATGTAGATAGAAGAGTATTAAAGCTTCTATCACATGTGAGTCTTCACAAGAAATTCAGGTAAGCGAAAACAATGCTGACTGGCGCTAAGCACGTTAATTATGTAACCTGCCGACAACTTTTGTGAAGAGTTTAAGCACTTATTTATCAGCTCGTTAGGCCCCCCACCATTGATTTACTCAGTGGAATTTTCTTATTCAAGTATAGCTCTGTTTAGAATGTGTGTAGTAATTGACTGAGACAAACATGCAGTAACTTTAAAATGATCAAATCGAAGTTAAATTTGTAACACTACAAATAACAAAATTTAACCATCACTTTAGTTTTAACAGTTTGAAAATAATTTGAATAGTGTCACATAGACAGATAATCTATTTTACCATCTTGTCCATAATTTGATTACTCCTTTTAATGTTCTGTTTTCCTGGACATTTTGTAATTTCTTTTTCTTTCATTTTCTACCTTCGTGGCCAAACTTTTTCACCCTCTCAAACCCCACCCGAGGTTTGGTTACGTTCCGGCCTGTAGCGGTCAGCGAACGATAGTGTTACGTCAACACGCACCTGGTCCGTCCAAACAGGGGAATATCTCTTACGTTTATAGCCTTTGATCACGAGCGAAAGGGTCCCTGTGTTTGGCTTCCAGAACGCTGCTTCGGATCATAATATTATGCATCCTGGAAACAGGGGGAGACAAACCCGCGGTCAGTCTTTGGGTTTTTGCCCTTAGACAAGATAGAGCATAATGTTATGCATTTCTCTACCTGGGGAACTTTCGCACGATTTCTGTTGTCTTACTCTAGATTACGTCTTTCGCCGAACTTCTGTAGAAATATGCAGGCCAGGTGTCCGGGGGGAGCGTCCTCTGTAATCTATAAGAGTAGACAGGTTTTAATAGACAAAGACATTCGTAAATTTTCCTGGCCCATATATGACCATCATGAGATAAGGCAAACTTTAACACAGTACTAGAATGTGTTTGCCTATGTTCTAGTCATTTTTCGGGGTGAGTTGACATATCTTATAATTATTATATTAGATTCATGTTAGCTTTTATATATCTGTTAGGAAAGTGAATTTATTTCTGAGGACTTCTCCTAGTAATTTATTCAGTGATAAGGTAGCGCTGTCTACGGCCTATTAAGTGGTGCTTAAACTGTTACGGTTTATCATGGGTTAAATGTTAAACTTACAATAACAGATATTAGGCGTAGAATCAGTCCACGAATGCTTACCATTGGGTTAAGAGTCAGCAAAATTAACTGTCATTTCTGTAAGATAATGTCAGGTGTGGATTGTTCACTTTAAAACTGAATAGTGAGATGCAGGTAATAACTCTGGATTATAGGAGATAGTCACTTATTCCTTTTGATAGATATTTCTAGTGGCAAGGGAGAATCATTTTATGCTTACTTGTGTGGCTAGACACTAGTCTATAACTTTCACTGAAAGCAGTCACCAGGCATAGATATAATTATATCGTATGATCTAGCCACAACTGTATTATTATAGCAAGAACATTGCATTTTCTTTGTACTCATTTTGTGGAATGCTAATATATTTTCCAAAGGGGACATACGATTTATTTGTGTAATGTCAAATGCTGTAATCTGTTTATGTAAATTCATTTAATGTTGTAAGATGAATAAGCATATTCTTTCAACTGTAACTACAGGTTAGGTTTCCTGTATGTTGAGATTGGGAGAAGAGGAGGAGATTTTGCTGTCAGAACATTTAATGACAGTTACATGGGTGTACAAAAGATATTAAGACTATGCGGGCGCGTGTTGATAATTGATATTTTTAAGGAACAGGAGACATTGTTAAAGACAGCCCTAAACTATCATAGCCATAACTACAATAAATTTAATCCCATAGTGGAGCGAAACTTTCTGTATAAAGTTAGTGTGATTTATTATTTGCTTGAAGTAAAAAGGTCTTTCTTTTGGGTCTCAGTTTCAGGGAGACCGAATCGCTAGAGCAGACTCCAGTCAGGCGAAGAACGAAATATTCTCTTCGATCTAGATGGTTTCTGAATACCGCTAGCGTCACAAATCGTCAACCCCGTTCCTGAACCTAAACCCTTTTGTCAACGCCAAGTTAAGCTCACGCAGTACAACGGAGCCAACGCTAAATCTGGAATCATCTATTGCAGCAGTAGTCCTCTACTCGCCTATTGGATTACCAGTCTGAGCATTGCCGCTTCCAAAATATCAAAACCGCCCAGCATGCCGATAGCAGAATTCCATATCACCCGCCTTTTTGTGCCTAAACGGGGCACTCAGCAAACCACAGCCAAACCAGTTTAAACAGGATTTACAGCCAAGCAGAGCCTAGCGCCGGATAAGCGCGCCTGGGACTCTTTGTCCTCAAGTGACTTCTTCTGGTGTATTTTCTGGATACTTAAAACCTCGCACGTATGAGCAGCCATCTATGGACAGAGTTCCAGCCCCCTCTCGCGAGTAGCGGTCACCAACGTTTAGCACCTTTGGTCCCACGAAAAAAGCGGACAGGCTGTCACTCAGTTCGTATTTGGTCAGCAGGAGATAAACAACGTCTTCCAGTGTTCCCTCGCGCAATTAGGGGTCACCAACGTTTAGCCCGACAAGGAAAGTTCGGTATTTCACTTCAGTCATCTTGAAGGATATTTATCGGTAAGACACTTCCTGGAGCTAGCACCTTTGGTCCCCGAAAGCGGACCCTCTGTCGGACAGCTTAGTTATTTTCTCCGCGTTCTACAGGTTTTATGAGTGTTGGTGGTGTGTGTGTTTGTGGGTGTGTATTTGCATTATTGGTGGTTATTGATGATTATTGATGACTATTGATGAATATTTGATTATTGATGTAATTTATGCTGTGTATGATGATATGCATTAATTCCATGCTTTTCTTCTTTAATAAAGTTTACACATTTATTAATGCGCTGTTCCCGACCCTTTCATCCATATTTACATTTTTAGCTCTTTACTAGAATCTCTATGTATGATAAGAGAAAAGAGTGAGAGCAGGAGATGCTTAGACAGTGAAAAGTGAGTTGAGGCTTGGAGAGAGAGATCATTTTGGTAAATCTTCTTCCAGGTTGTCTCAAGTCCATCTTCTATTTACACCTTATCTAAAGTGTAATCTATAACTCTGTCAGTCCACTATCCCTTGTCGATTTCACTACTATTGTCCAACTCGACAAATATTCTACACTTTACTCAACCACGACAAATAGTTATGGATAAAGAAAAGCTATCATCCTTGTATTTGGGGATTGCAAAAAGGGTAAGAAAGTTCAAATGGCAGCATATATTGAAACTTAGCTGCCAATGACGGTTCTGTCTTTTCACACTGATCACTCGTCTCTGGTCAAGGTTGTCGGGTGTAGCTCGTCTCCGAGAAACTTCAAGGAAAGTCTGCACAGTGTGTCCGTTGTCTTAAAGTGTAGGCCACTGATCCTGTCTTGTTCCAGAAATAGTATGTTCTGCTGGTACCACCAATAACTGTGATAGAAGAATAGAAAAGAACGCTCTTCTGAGTATGGCGTTCTTCGACAGTTATGTGTGCCTCCCTCTTCTATTTCACCATCCCACTTAACTCGGAGTTTACCCTCGCTGAGAATTAAATTTAATCCCTCGGGATAAAACTTCCTTTACATTTAAACTGAATAGCTTTAGCTTTACGTTGCATTTAAATGAAAAAAGTTAAACGTACAGATATAATATGTTTTACATTTACATCTCCACTGTTTGAAAAGTGTTCACAATATAAATTCATTCATGTTTCATTTACATTTACATTTGTGGAAAAGTTTGAATCTTTTAGTAATTAAAATGAATATTTTTCCATGGACATTTGCACTGGTTTAAAGCGTGAAACCTTACATTAATTTTTAAGTGAACATGTTTATAGGGACATTTACACTGCTTTGAAAATGTAAGTCTTATGCTTAGAATGTACATCATTACTTTTCATCTTTCCTTCCCTGCTCCATAGGGAACCTGGAACTACTTCATGCTTTTAGTTCTCTTTACGAAACTATCAATAAAGCAATCACCAGCCCGTGCAGTTGTGGTTCATGAATCATCATTCTATACACTGAGTTTGCCAGCCTCAAATGACTTTGACATCCAATAGCGAGATTCACACAATAAATTTTGCATGGTAATATATACATATATACTGAAGCACATTAAAAACGCACCACCTGTATAATCCAGGAACAGAGTGTGAAATGTAAATATAAGTGTTTACAAGTTTACATATTTGGAATCTTTATTCATTTTCCTATGAATCCATGCTGGTCATTAATTTGTATATTTGATTGTTATGAAATTAATTGCATTCTGTGCAGGCAAGGGAGAAAACCAAAAATACAAAAAAATGCACGTGCGTTATCCTGCTGGAGAAGCTGCAAGTCTGGATAAATTGTGAACGCAGGAGCAACCAGTGCATCCAGAACCTCATATCGATATGTCACAGCATTAACATTTCCACGCAAGACGTGAAGAGGCAAGCGATGGTGAAAACTGAATCATCCCCAAATGTGAATACTGCCACCTCCAAATCGGTTGACACAGCAATCTGCAAAGTGCTCTCCACACCGTCGCCAAATCCGCATACGTCCATCAGCAAAGGATATGTTGAATCTGCTCTCGTCTGTGAATAGGACAGCATTCCACTGCAGTCTAGTCCATCTGACATGTTGCTCTGCCCATTGCAGGCGCTGCTGACGATGTCTGTGAGTCAAGTTTGGCTCAACATAAGGTCGTCTTGCAGTAAGGCCTGTATCTCTGAGTCGTCGTATGACTGTCATTCAAGAGACTTGCCCAAGTCTACCCACTATTGCTCTTGCTGTTTGACTTGCCGGGAGAGTACGATTCCTTAGGTAACTCAGCACAATATGACGATCTTGCGCAGGGGTAGTAACTCGTGGTTGGCCACTCCGAAGTCTATCCCGGGCACTGCCAGTGGTTCCGTAACGTTCATTGAGACGTACAATAGTGCTGTGGTGGCAATTCATCCTTCTGGCAATGGCCCGCGAGCTCATTCCGGTCTCCAACATACCAATGGCTCGTTGGCGGTCGTTTTCAGATGGTCGTGGCATTTCAAGCACATATACTGGGTGTTTTGTCTCAACGGCCTTTTTATACCGAGTATACTGCCACAACGTGTACACATTTTCAGGGTCATAGCTGTTGGGAATCGTGTTGCACGTGTAACTTTCATCGTTTTCATGTAGTCTGTACACAAACCCGTGGGTTGAATCATGCACTTTCCATTCCAGCAGCCATTCACTCTCTACCTCTTGGCAAACACGGGGAAAATCCATTCCCACACTTTTTTTTTCCAGCTTCTCGGCATGAGTATATATAATAGTGGTGCGTTTTTAATGTGCTTCAGTATATATGTTAGTTCACATGTTAGTAATAAAATATGAAATGTAAATCCAACTTACGCCAATCCTGGCTACAGACTTGTCGCACAGATAAATAAAAGAGACGAATCATTCTCTTACAACACGTGTCTGGGATTTCTTTTAATTTTAACATAGGTTGCCCCTTCTGACTCCGTGTTTCTTCAATTTCCTAGTCCCGGTTGTTCCTTATTAAAATTTGAAAGAGATTTCCTGTGCTTTATAAGTCTTATCTGGTTCTCCAATAAAAGGTCCGGATAACAATTAGGAATTATGAATCTAGTTCTTCCTCTGGCGAAGGTCTGATGTCTTGGCGAGCGTGCAAGTCACAGAGAAAGAAACTGTGAAATTGTCAGCCTATATTCCCTACAGTGATGTTATGAATCTAATCAGAAAGATCAAATCATGCAGGATAGGCTGTGATATTTCGAAAATAATCCCACGTGAAATAAGGTGCGTGCCTGCAAAGGTCACGTATTATCATATATGGACATCTGATGCTTTGTATACTCTTGCAAACACATTTGTAGATTCATATTGTCTAAAATGTAATAAATCCACGATTACTTTTTAACCAAAGTCCGGATGCAATTACATCACACTTGTCTGCCCACACGTGACACACAGACAGTAATCTCGTTATCTGTTGTATTAGTGCGCAAACCCCGGGTCTTATCAGTGAATTAAGCCGATAGCGTAGACCGATGTAAGTTTTAGTCGGCCGCGCCTATAACCACCAATCTAGGTAGCACTCCTTGCAAATGTGACATTTATCACCTACAGGGCGATTTGATAAAATCAGATATCTGCTACTTAGCAGAAAAAATAAAGAAAGAAAAGTGCGATAATTCATGACAGCACCTAATAGAAATCAGTACCACAAATGTACCAATACTGCCGGAGAGAACCAAAGATCAATAGAGGTCGCCCTGTTTCGTCACACTCATAATCACGATATGAACACTGCCATTATACTGTTATCACAAAAACAACTATGAACTGTTTACAGTATAATCACAAAAATAATATAGTATGAATAGTTTGGTTATTTTAATCACAAAAATAAGTAGTATTGATATATTTAATCACAAATATAAGAGATTCAATGCGGACAACTTAAAAAAACAGCGCACACCGAACGACTTCTGTTCAAAGACTGAACGACGACAGAAACAAGATGACGCGCAGTTGTGACGAAATGCGACGAAAGAGCGAAGCAAGCGACGAAATTTGGAAACGTGGTTATAATTGAAAACCGACGAAAGAGCGAAGCGATGAAAGTCGAGGTATGCCTGTATTCTCAATATGCCTCAGTGGGCGTGTAACGGCATCCTTTTTTTTTAACCGGTGTGTTTATTCTAAATTCAAGTTAATTTATTCCCCAAACATTTTCAGGTTTAATGTAACTCGGAGACAATTGTATTTAAAAAAAATGAAGAATAAAAGAAAATAGTAAAACAATGACATGTCAGAATGGTCCACACTCAGTGTAAGAACACAAGGCATCACCAATAATCGAATATGTCGTTTTGGAAAGTTGACATCCTTCAGAAACAGCAGGCTGTTCTGAAACTTCGTCTTTACTCCCGAGATTGTCCAAGCTCTCATCCCTAAGAGTAAGAACTTTTAATCCGCCGCTGGGAATGGGGACAGTTCAAGCACCAGTTCTTCAGAACATTGTGACTTCAAAAAGGAATGAGACTAAAAGGAAAAGTTTTTCTGTGAATCATGATTGTAATGGGAGCCGCGCTAGCGTAGTGGTTACAACACCGCTCTGGCAACCGGGTGATTCAGGATCAAACCCGGGCGACGGCATTTGAGGATTTTTCGTCGACCGGGAATTGGACTGGATTAACTCGAGACCTGGCGAGAACATTTGAAGGAGTGTCGTTGACCAGGGATTGGCGGCTCCTGAGACGACCCAGCTCTAATGGGTACCTCCGAAATCGGCGAGTATCTGCCTGAATGGCGAGGGACACCTGTCTCTGTACAAGAAAAAGGGATACTCACGTAAAATCAATGTCAGGCTAGACATTAACAATAACCTGAGATTTCACCTCGAGTATTAGCGGGCGTACGAAAAAAAAAAATGATTGTAATAAAGTATTATTCGAGAGATAGTGTTGGGAAGATTGTGAGGCGATGGAATCTATTGGTAGGGCCAGTCACAGCTACCCGCATCACCCTCAGAATGCTTGTAGAACCGCTGTCAGCAAGCCAACAACTCATGCTAGTGTAGAGCAACTGTTTTCGGCGTTAAATCTAATTTTAAATGATCTGCGGCAGACTGTGAAATAAGGTTTGAATGCAGCTAAATTGTGTTACGGAATGATTGAATGATTCTAGTTAGATGACAAAGTGTTTGACAACTCTTGAAAGCTGCAGTGTTTTCAATGTTATAGTACGGTATGCATTTAAAAAAATACTTATAAAAATATGAATATAATAATTATTTGAGGCGGAGCGGAATTGGAGCAGTCACTATCATTTGCCAGAGCAGAGTTGGAGCAGTCACTATCAGTGCCAGAGCGGAGGTGGAGCAGTCACTATCAGTGCCACAGTGGAGGTGGAGCAGTCACTATTAGTGCCAGAGAGGAGGTGGAGCAGTCACTATTTGTGCCAGAGCGGAGGTGGAGCAGTCACTATCAGTGCCAGAGTGGAGGTGGAGCAGTCACTATCAGTGCCAGAGTGGAGGTGGAGCAGTCACTATTAGTGCCAGAGAGGAGGTGGAGCAGTCACTATCAGTGCCAGAGCAGAGGTGGAGCATTCACTATCAGGTGCCAGAGCAGAGGTGAAGCAGTCACTATCAGTGCCAGAGTGGAGGTGGAGCAGTCACTATTAGTGCCAGAGAGGAGGTGGAGCAGTCACTATTAGTGAATGTTTGTTGTATGTTTCCTGCTAGAGTGTGTGAATGTTTGTTGTGTTTCCTGCTAGAGTGTGTGAATGTTTGTTGTATGTTTCCTGCTAGAGTGTGTGAATGTTTGTTGTATGTTTCTTGCTAGAGTGTGTGAATGTTTGTTGTATGTTTCCTGCTAGAGTGTGTGAATGTTTGTTGTATGTTTCCTGCTAGAGTGTGTGAATGTTTGTTGTATGTTTCCTGCTAGAGTGTGTGAATGTTTGTTGTATGTTTCCTGCTAGAGTGTGTGAATGTTTGTTGTATGTTTCCTGCTAGAGTGTGTGAATGTTTGTTGTATGTTTCCTGCTAGAGTGTGTGAATGTTCGTTGTATGTTTCCTGCTAGAGTGGCTCCAAAAGGGGCAAGAAGGAAAATGATGTGACACACGACCGTTATCAAACTACTGTTAGCAAAATGATGTGACACATGACCGTTATCAAACTACTGTTAGCAAAATGATGTGACACACGACCATCATCAAACTACTGTTAGCAAAATGATGTGACACATGACCATCATCAAACTACTGTTAGCTAAATGATGTGACACATGACCATCATCAAACTACTGTTAGCTAAATGATGTGACACACGACCATCATCAAACTACTGTTAGCTAAATGATGTGACACACGACCGTTATAAAACTACTGTTAGCAAAATTATGATGTGACACACGACCGTTCTCAAACTACTGTTAGCTAAATGATGTGACACACGACCATCATCAAACTACTGTTAGCAAAATGATGTGACACATGACCGTTATCAAACTACTGTTAGCTAAATGATGTGACACACGACCATCAAACTACTGTTAGCTAAATGATGTGACACACGACCATCATCAAACTACTGTTAGCTAAATGATGTGACACACGACCATCATCAAACTACTGTTAGCAAAATGATGTGACACACGACCGTTCTCAAACTACTGTTAGCTAAATGATGTGACATACGACCATCATCAAACTACTGTTAGCTAAATGATGTGACACACGACCATCATCAAACTACTGTTAGCTAAATGATGTGACACACGACCATCATCAAACTACTGTTAGCTAAATGATGTGACACACGACCGTTATCAAACTACTGTTAGCAAAATTATGATGTGACACACAACCGTTCTCAAACTACTGTTAGCTAAATGATGTGACACACGACCATCATCAAACTACTGTTAGCAAAATGAAGTGACACACGACCGTTATCAAACTACTGTTAGCTAAATGATGTGACACACGACCATCATCAAACTACTGTTAGCTAAATGATGTGACACACGACCATCATCAAACTACTGTTAGCTAAATGATGTGACACACGACCATCATCAAACTACTGTTAGCAAAATTATGATGTGACACACGACCGTTATCAAACTACTGTTTGCAAAATGATGTGACACACGACCGTCATCAAACTACTGTTAGCAAAATGATGTGACACACGACCATTATCAAACTGCTGTTAGCTAAATGATGTGACACACGACCGTCATCAAACTACTGTTAGCAAAATGATGTGACACACGACCATTATCAAACTACTGTTAGCTAAATGATGTGACACGACCGTCATCAAACTACTGTCAGCAAAATTATGATGAGACACACTGTTACCAAATTGATGTGACACACGACCGATATCAAACTACTGTTAGAAAAATGATGTGACACACAACCGTTATCAAACTACTGTTAGCAAAATGAAGTGACACACGACCGTTATCAAACTACTGTTACCAAATTGATGTGACACACGACCGTTATCAAACTACTGTTAGCAGAATGATGTGACACATGACCATTATCAAACTACTGTTATCAAAATGATGTGACACACGACCATTATCAAACTACTGTTAGCAAAATTATGATGTGACACACTGTTACCAGATTGATGTGACACACGACCGTTATCAAACTACTGTTAGCAAAATGATGTGACGCACGACCATTATCAAACTACTGTTATCAAAATGATGCGACACATGACCGTTATCAAACTACTGTTAGCAAAATTATGATGTGACACACGACCGTTCTCAAACTACTGTTAGCAAAATTATGATGAGAGATACATTGGTAGAATCTGGGAATATCTACCTTTCTCACTGTTTGCGTACTTATCTACCAGCGTGTCTGTCAGTCAGTAAACTTGTGTATATATGTTGAACTGTCTGTCTATCTATGTATGTCTCTGTGTGTGTGTCTGTCTGTCTGTCTATCTATATATGTATGTCTATCTGTGTCTGTCTCTTTATTTATTGGTCTGCGTGTCACTGTCTTTTATTCAGTCTGTCTGTGTCTGTGTGTCAGTTTGTCCATCCTGTTATTTTGGTCAATCTTTCTTCCATTCTGTCTGCTCCATTACCTCACCACCATTTGTTATGTTATTTAAAGTTACCTCTGGTCTTCTCTCTCCCAGCGACCAGCAACAGGTGAAGAGTGTTGGAGAGTTGGTGAAGACCGAAGTGGGAGATGTCACAATCCTGGTCAATAATGCGGGGGTTGTGGTCGGCAAGAACATCCTGGAACTGAAAGACAAGGAGATAGAGAGGACTTTTGGTGTCAACCTTTTGGCTCAGATATGGGTGAGTACATCTGCGGAAATAATGAGACAAGAGTGGGGATGAGTGTGCCGAATGGGGCGGGTTAATATCTGCTAGTTATTTAGGTTGTGGATGAAGGTAGAATGTCAGATCAAGGACCGCCCCACTGCAGGGCAAGCTGCTTATTTCAATTTCATTGTAGATTGAATACGGTGCACCAGTAAAAGAAGAATGGTGAAAGAACAAGCCACGATAGCAGAAGTATTGTGGCCAAACTCAAAAATAAAAACAAATTACGACAAATTAGAAATCTGTGCCTAGTAACATTGACAGAACTATGTGGTCTTATGGAATGACAAGAAATGATAATTATTATTATTACATTGAATAAGGAAGCTGTCTTACTGTCACAGATTGCCTCCCCTGCTTTGCAGTAGTAGTCCAACAGTGACCAAAACTAAAGAGTATCTAATATTGGCTTCCAAGGTATCTACCTGCGTGCAAGATTACTCTTGGCAGAGATGTAGATAGAAGATTAATGACACTTCTACCTTAAGGCAGCTTTCACAAGATATTTCCAGAAGTCACGAACAATGCTGCATTGGGCTGAACAACTGTTAACGCATTATATCTGGTCCGTCGCCTTTTGTGAAGGATTTAAGCATTGGTTTATCCTGTTCAAGCACCCAGTTGGTGTAATCCAAAGAAATCTCTCTTATAACGTATAGCTCTGTTTAGAGGTAAATATATGTCTAAGTATTTAAATATATATTTATATATATATTACATATTCTGACTCATAGGTTTGCTTTCATACATATAACTGAATCAACTATTATCGTTTAGTTTTAAAACAACAGGTAACATATTTAATAGTGAATTAGTCTTTAACAGGTTAAAATAAATATGGAAAGATTAATGGAATTTTACTTACTTACTTAGTCATTCCCCTTCTACTGTGAGGTGTAGAGGTTTGGAAGAGAGAGCGCCAGACTATCCTATCGGCTGTCTTCCTCCTGGCCTGGTTCCATTCTAGTCCTCGGTCCTTCAAAGATTGTCTAATGTTGTCCTCCCAGCGGACTCTGGGTTGTCCTGGGGGTCTGGATCCCTTGCTCTTTGTTTCCCATGCTTGTCGTGGTAGCCGATCTTCTCCCATTCTGCAGACATGGCCAAACCATCTTAGTTGGGACTATTCTACTTGGGTCTGCTGGGAGCTGGATTTTACGCCTTGACGCATCGTCTGGTTGCGGACCATGTCTCTTGTTACTTCAACCACCTTCCTCAGATACCTCATTTCTGAGGTTTGGATTTGGCTTTTGTGGGTTGTAGACATTGCCCATGACTCGCATCCATATGTCAAGACTGGGATATAGGTGGAGCGGTATACAGCCATCTTCGTTATTTTACCGACCTCTCTCTTGCTGAGGAATCCTCGATTTATGGCCTGAAAAAGTCTCCCAGCTGCTGCTTTTCGAGTGGCCAACTCTTCTTTGATGCCTCCCTTTTGGTCTATAATAACTCCGAGGTATTTAAAGTGGTCGACCTGCTCCAGGATCTGTTCTCCCAGCTTAATCTGATATCTTCTTTCTTCTCATGATATTGTGGCCGTGGATCATATTAAGTTGGGCGACCACAGCTGAGGTTCAAAGATGTGTGCAAGAGAGATATGAGGGCACTGGACATGGATCCAGCAACATGGGAGGATGAAGCTGCCGATCGCAATAAGTGGCGATGCTATTTACGGCACCACCTCAGATTGGGCGAAGAGAGGCTCACACAAGAAGCAGAGGTGAGGAGAAAACGTCGAAAGGAGCACCAGGAAAATAAGCAGCTGAGGGCTGCCACCTCAGGGGCGCATTCCCATAGTCAGTTATGACTGAAGGGGTTATTATTATTATGGATCATATTAGAAGGTTCGGACCACTGCCCTTCCAGTAGATAGTATATAGTAAGGTAAATGTGACAAACTTCCTTCTCTCAGACTGACAAAATAGTTTCTCATACTCTCTGTACCTGAGTAATAGCAGTGAAGATGTCAAAGGTTGAACTTTATTAACAAGGTTAGCAGTCTTTCATAACAATAGCTTCTTTAGCAACAAAAGTATTCAATATTCAAAACTGCAAATTTCTTGTCTTCTTACTACTTGCTTATTTCAGCTATCACAATGTCATTTAATTCTTCAGGTAGAAACTTCTTGTCTCTCTTCTGTGCTGACTGTTTATTATTTTATGTTTTTCTTTTCATATGTCTCTTGGTATATCTCACTGAGAGAAAACTGGCCTTACCGCAAGGGCTGTCACTTTGCCAAGATTTTGTCTATTATTCTTCTCTGCTCAGACCTGGTCTGTTGAGCTACACATGCTACTGATAGATCAAAAATGTTCAACATATCTTGTTTTGTTCTCAATCGAAATACACCTTTTCTTTCACAACTATCTTGTCCTCAGAATAAATACTATCACCACAAAATACTGACGTACACAAATTTATGATCAGTAAAATACTGTGCGTTTTTCTATCTCTCTTTTATTCACAGCACATGTTGCTGATCACCTACGCTGAGTATGTTTTTCTCACACAAATCTTACGCTGAGCGCGTTTTACAAAATCTAACTTTAACACTTGGGAGAAAACCCTTTTCTCTTCCTACGCCTAGCGCGTCTCAATATCAACTGCCTAATTCCCGTTCTAACATTATTCGTTCACTCCTCTCATGTATCATTAATCACACTTTTCACGTGCGTACTTTTTCTGAGCACAACTCACTAACACAATATTCACGTGCATACTTTTTTAATTGTGAGCACAACTCACTAAAACCGGCAAGGGACTTAATTCTAAGTTACCTACCTTTGCTAAAATATACACAAATCCATATTCTCCTCTTTAACTCTTATCACAAAATCTAAACATGCAAATTAGTTTTACCTTAATTTGTAACTCATTCAAAATGCTTAACTCTAAACAACAACGTCACCTTCCAAAACGTATTTCTAGATTTATCTCCCTTACTAAGACAAATAGTCTATATCTACACCCATTCATATTTCTTAAACTATTTTTCTATACTCTTTCTCTTTATCAAAACCAAACCACCGTTCACAATATGACCATGGATTTTGTTTTAGAGCTGCTTATGACCACCCCTCTCTTCTCCAGCTCTTCCTTCCAGACTTGCAGGTTGGATTGGAGATGTGCATCTGATTTAGCAATCAGGGCAACATCATCAGCAAATGCCAGCTCTGAAATACAGACCTGTCTCATCTTCCAGTACCCAGCTGAATACTTTCTTGTTCTCTCCTTACATGCCTTGATGACATCGTCCATGAGGAGTATGAAAAGATAAGGTGACAGGATATCACCTTGTCTTACACCAGTGGTGGTCCTGAACTCTTCTGACTTATGGTTTGCATGAATCAGAGGTGCTGGAATGTTCTTCCTTGCCAACAGTCCCAAAGTTTGCTCCAGGGGACCCTGTCAAACGCCTTTTCCAGATCTATGAAACAAAGATGAATCTCACTCTTATACTCAAGGGCCTTTTCACTCAGCTGTCTGAGTGTGAAGATTAGGTCTTGAGTACTTCGGTTTGCTCGGAATCTGCACTGGACCTCATCCAATTGTGGCTCAGCTAGGCATCGGAGTCTCTGCTCTAGGATTCTAGAGTAGATTTTACCAGGGACACTTGAGAAAGGATATGCCTCTATGGTTTCCACATTGTCGATTGTCACCCTTTTTGAAAATTGGTGTTATGATGGCAATCTCCCAATCCTTTGGTATGGTCTTGTTGCACCACGCTGCCTGTAGGACCCTTAAGAGTAATAGGTCGCCCGATGCTCCCATGTACTTAACCATTTCTGGTGTTATACCATCATGCCCTGCTGCTTTGCCCATCTTGATTTTCTCCAGTGCTGCCTTCAGTTCTTCCATCTTTATGTCATCTTCACCATCATTGGTTTTCTCTTCTGTGCTATCAACTTTAAATTTGTCTTTATACAAGTAACAAATGTAATAATCAATTATGTTTTAACAGTTTAAAAAATGAATAATTCCTTATAGAAAAAGTTATTATCACTGGGTGATCTTATGGGTTAAAAATTGGATAGTTCACTTTGGCAGCTTTTATGTTTCTACTTAGCTGCCAATGGGTTTGTCTGTTCTGCTCCAGCTGATGCTTGGTTCTTTGTAGATGGAGGACTGGATCACACTCGTCACTGGTCAAGTTTGAAAGATGTAGCACGTTCCAAGAAGTGTCATTGAGTTACTACCAAGCTGGTTCTATGTCTCTAAGACCCATCTGATGATGGTGTGTAGCTTCGACTTCAGGCCACTTATACCCTCACTTGTTCCAGAGATATTACCCTCAGTTGGTACCACCGACCCAAATCTTTGGGTTCACCAATAGACTGCTGGCTCAGAGAAATAGCTAAGGCAACTTGTTGAAGATGCTTTTTACACGTGTTCTGGGGCGTTGTTACTTTACATTAAGTTCCCATTTGACTCCGTGTCTCAGATTCCGGTTTTCCTAGCTAATAATGGTAGAGTTTTCCTATGCTCTTAAGTCATCAAGAAGTTCAAACAAGTGCGGTCCGATAAATGAATTCTGATTCTTTTCGTAACTCTGGCATGTCTAGTTGTCTCTTGACGAGTTGAATTTCACAGTACTATAAACTGCAAAAGTGTCAAGTTATATTCCCCCTTTCGTTCCTGGCACGTGTTGTTTACTATTAGACCAGGCCAAAATCAGAAATGTTGTTATTCCTACATCTCAAATGCTGGCCAATAGTTATAATCATGCGTGGTTTGATGGGTTCTATCCAAAACTTTCCTCATATTAAAATTCTGCATGTTATTTAAAAGGTCATTTTCTGTATAGGGAGTTGTTACATCCATCGATTCACAGTAATGATTGCACTACAACTCCCTTCATTATCACAAATAATGTCTTTGCAACACTTCTGTCCGGAAGTTATTACAACATTCCGTCTTTCAGGTACATGTCTGTAATATGTCCGCAGACGGAAATTTATCTCCCCGTCCTTGCGCAAACACCGACCCTCGTTTAACCATCTTGGCTGTGACTCTTCACGACAGTAATTAGTGAATCACAATAGCCATATCAGCGCTAAATAAACTGCTAGGCGTATGTCATGTTAATCTGTCACTGCCAAGGTTTGGTACACAACAATTTTACCAACTAGACTGTCAGTCATTATTGCATCACCTGTCTACTCTCTCAGCAGGGATGGTTTAGGTAAACAGACTAGACAAATTATGATGGAGAAGTGCAAACAATGACTCTAAAATAACAATACTGCCAGAGAGGAAAAGAGAGTGAACCCAATTATGTGACGAGCAAAACCGGGAGAAAAATAAAATAAGAATGATGATGAGAAATGTAAAAGACAAAAAAGATAGGAACATTGTGATGCTGCACTGTAATTCTGTCTTTCAACAGGCCCAATTCTGTTCTTCTATTTTGAGTTTTCACCATTCGTCTTCACTTTGTAACTATATGTGTTTGCCATGTTTCTTCTCATTTGAATATATATCATGTTTGGTATTTATCTGTAGGTAATTTAATGGGTTCTTTTTATGACGGTAGGTTTATTTCTTACTCCCACCAGTTTTACTTTCTTCTGATTTTCCGCGATCACGTAGATTTTCGTTGTTTACGAAAATCGCTATTTTCGTGCACGCCTGTATGACGCGTCAGAAACGTCACGTAACGTGATGCCATTTTTGGACACGCGGTCTGCGCGTTTTCAAATCTGATTGGCGTAGGTCGAAGGTATTTTATTTTCTAAGCGTTTCCATTGGTCCGAGTGGATAGCTTAAGCAGATACTTAGGCGATCAGCGGGAGTGGTTCCTTGTGTATATATAGAATCGTTTAGAGGGGATCTGTCTCTATATGAAGAAATAATTGTCTGCCTGTCTACTTCGTATTATCGTCTCCATTGCGGGGAAAAACAGCGGTAATTGGTATGTAGGAATTTTATTATCATTTTACTTATTAGTGGGTTCTTTGATAAGAGTCTAGGCCCGTAAGTAAAATTTCTTCGGGGACATTAACTTATAGTTTTAAAACGTAAAGCGCCATCCATTACTTTCTTTGTAGAATGATGTGAATGTAAAGTGTGCATAATTCTTTCTAGAATTTTGGCAGTAGATAGGAGCGTGTGAAGTTATGAGATACACGGGTGCTCTGTAGTTGTAGAGTGTTGTGTAAAACCACCATTTATTCCTGTGTATTTACCAATGTAATTTTATTGGGAAATCAATTGTGTGTATGTTAATTTTATTGTGCCTTAAATGTAAGAAATGCAGTCGGAGGGTACAGATTTATGTTATCAGGGAATTATACGGCTTAGGGGAGTAAATTATTCCTAAAGCATGAGGTTTAATTTAAATTGGGGCTTAAGTCGGGAACCCCAGGTGTAATTGGGAATGTCAGACAAAGGATTTCCCTAGGTGAAATGTTTGGACACGTGGTTAGCCATGCGTAACAACCACATAACCCATCAGACAGTGTCTGGGGCTTTGTTTACTTACCTGGCAGATTTAAGTTGAGGGAAGGGAGGAGTAAGAAGGAGAGTGAGATAGAGAGACACGTGGGTAGAAATATATTATGTATCGTTGTGCAGAACGAAAGAAGAGTAGAAGGAGTGAGATTGAAGAGACACGTGGGATAGTATTATTTTATGTATCGTTCAGAACAAGAGAAGGGGAGTAGGAGGAGTGAGATTAAGTGCCACGTGGGTAGTATTATTTATGTTTTGTTGTACACAATGAGTGAGGTATTGAGTAGGGGAGTTGTAAAGATTATGGGAGCTATATGTGTTAGAGATGCGTTATGTTGGAGTTGGTGTACATTAGACACATTTCCTTTTAATTTCAGCGAGTCACGGCAAAACAGTGGGGGAGCATAATTTGCCAATACAAATTATCCATGGCAAAAGGACATATCTCAGGGGTCAGAGGACTCGAGTTATCGTCAGAAGCAAAAGAAAATAACCTTTGGTCTCTGGCAGTGAAGTGCCGATGCTTTAGCGAGAATGGGGTTTATTTATCATAAAAACCCAGAGCTCTTTGCTATTATAGTCTCCGACAACGGCACGTGGCCTGGAGACTGGTGTAATGGTATACAGCCAGAAATCAAGGCTGTGGTTTCCTCTAAATCCGGAGTGGGTAAAAATAGAAAGTTATAGAAGCTATTCAGCCGCAGAGAAGTTTTCGACAGCTAATCAAGTACCTCATGCTTGATTCCACGAATATCATCATCATCACCACATTCAGGAGCAGGTGATAGGGTTACAATACCTGGGTCCTGAAAGTAACGAGAGAAGAGCGTAACGGAGACGCCGCATCATCAGTCGTCGAGTGTTAGAGAGACACAGACCAAGAGAGAGAGAGAGAGAGAGAGAGAGAGAGAGAGAGAGAGACGGAGGGAGAAAATAGATAGGACCAGTAGGGTCTGTTCATTAGCCATTTGACAGATAGACACTGAGCCATCGTTGTAAGCCAAGTCTATTCTTTTAGCATTTCCAGTGGTGTTAGTTAGCGGCTCATATCGCCTACCAAGTTGGAAGCTGTGAAGACGTTCTTTTAGGAAGAGGCAACAGGACGGCAACAGTAGAAATCTTATTTGTATTAGAGAGTGGAGGCTAAGGTTGACAGCCCCACAAGATTAGAGTTGTTTAAATCACTAACCATTTTATTGTTCCCCAGCAGGGTGACAGAAAGCGTGAACGTGATTGGGGTCTTTTTTTTCTAGTGTCTATCTAATTTAATTGTCACTTTGGTTTTTTCAGGCCGTGCGACAGTGCACGCGATTTATTTGATTGATGTATGATGAACTTTAATGATTTCTGTGTGTAAATAAATATATCTATAATATATACTGGATCAGCTTCTACTCTATACTATACTTATATGTGGTCTGTATAGTGGTGTCTGTGGTCGTGTTATACACCTTATCTCCTTGTGTTTAAAGGTAGTTAGAGGGGGGGGGGGGGGGGTGGGTGATTCTATAGCTTTTTCTGAAGTCACGAAGCGGCAAGGGGAGAGTCAAATCCTGGTTCTAGCCCTTGAGCCAATAGTCTCATCTGTCCACAGGCATGTCATTTTTCATCTAAATTCTATCTTCTCAGACTTTCTCATACTAGGGTCTTGCTTTCATTCAGGCAAACTCTATAAACTTAAATCCACTTCGTGACAAACATGTGATCACAATGTCCGTTTCTTTTTAGTTTACATTTGACAATGCGGAGTTGTTGGTCTTACTCCCAAACTTCTTTAGTAGGCTGTCATGTCAATAGTATCGGGAAAGAACACAATGTATTGACTGTTTTTTTAAATTTTAGATATAACCACAACCGTCAGATTGTAACTAGGTATTCATTGATTTATTTATTCTTACTGATACCTACCATGACATGGGTGAACATGTCTCTTCACAACCCCAGTATTGTGTGCCAATCGCTATTGTTGACCTACTTATTCCATGCCACGATGTCAAAATGCTCAGTAGCTCCTCTACTTGCTGTCCTGTTTCTTTCCCCCCATTATCGTGTAATGTTTCATCTTTCCTCTTTTCATAACATGCCCAAACACAGTGTGTTGCTTCCCTTTAATAAAGAGTTATCTACCTTTGGGCACCGCCCTGTTTCAAGACATCCTCATTACTTGCAAGGCATGGTCTAACAAACACTGAAGTGAGGGTTGTGAAAGGACTGACATTGATATGACTTGACAGGATTTTCTGCCTGATTGGCCCACTGGCTATTTTCTGTGTACATTAGGAGAGTTTTGTCTCCATTTCTTGTCACCATTAGTCAATCCTTGTTAACGACAACATTCATGAACAGTTAGTTGGTGAAGCAGATTTCTTTTGAACTGCAGCAGTGATTGCTTTTCACCTTGATGAAAACAGTATAAAACTGAAGCATTCACCTGCACTATTTCAAGCAGCCAGAAGAATATTTTTTTCCACCATTTAACAGATTTTCTGTTGTGCACACCATAATAACCAACTTTTTGATCCAGGAGATCACACCCATTCATTGAATTGTTGTATTTATCTATCATTTTTGGTTTGACAATGTGCTTCCGTGTTGTTATGGTCTCCACTTTGGCCTGAGAAGATACAAGGAAAACCAATTTCTTGGCCTTTTTTGTCTCTAAATGCTGTACACAGCACTGTGCTTGTTTGTGTCATATACCATCTGTATTCCAGATAACTAAGGCGTAGAGTCTTCAGCTGTAATGGAAAATTTCTCTGGATAATGTTCAGAGTACCAGTGTAGTATTGCTTCTTCTCCAGTAAGAAGTCAATGAGTTCTCTTGGTGTATAATACCTGTCAGCAAATAAATGGTGTCCTGTACCCAAAGGCTGTATTAGGGTCTGAAAAATCTTGACAGCTTGCCCACTGTTTGTATCCACTTCAGGATGGGACCAAAAGACGCAGCAATAGTGAACGCAGTCAGCGACTCATAGCTTGACTGCCTGCGTCAGGACCAGCGAACCAGAGCTGGTCAAGACCGCACTCCACCTCCGCGTGGTGGTCCTGGAAACAGTCTGCAGCAGTGCAGTCTGGCTGAGCGAGTGTGGATCGCAATGGGAAGGCAAACCCGGTCCTAAAAAAATGCCGCGCAGAAGTCGGATGTGTCGACCGAAAGGTGCAGATATCACAGCTTAGGCGTAAACAGACAAAACGCAACCACCGTCCTTTTCAAGACGAACGAGGAAGAAGAAGAAGAAGTATCCACTTCAGGATCATATGAAGTACCAGAACCAAAATATGTGAACATGTTCACCACATATCCAGTTGCTGAATCACATAAACCAAAGACTTTTATGTGATATTTGCTTGGTTTACTTGGATTATACTGCTTATATTGCCATCTGCCTTTATACCCTATTACCATTTCATCCAAACTGAGATTTTGGAATGGGTAAAAGGCACTCTGAAATTTTTGCAACAACATGTTCATAAAAGGTTCAATCTTTTCTTTTCCTTGTGAATTTTCATCAGAGGCATGAAGCATGGTATGATATAGTGCTTCAAATCTACTTCTTGAAAACATCTGATGAAACCAAGGAGTATAAAATTCTGCAGATGTAGACCAGTAGTCGTGAATGCATGGTCTTTTCTGAATCCCAATATTTATTAGGACAGCAATAAACTTATCAAGTTCATGGCGTGTGACTTCGGTCCACTGAGAATACAACGAATATTGTTTCGCAGGGTTATTTTGAATACATTTGAGTCTGGCATAATCATTGATGCACTGGCACATGAAATCTTTAACCTCATCTGTAAACAAAACATTGAAACATTTCAATGGGGTTGACAGGTCAAGCCCCTCAGATGGTGTTCTCTTTGGACAAAATCGAAATACATTTTGTGTCATGCTCTCAGCAAGTTCTAACCACTCTGGGACATCTTGTGAGGATGCACCTGCCTCTAGACTTGTGGCAGTTCTCGTAGCTTTACTTTTGGTCAGAATGGGGTTTTTACCCCTTCCTTTTCCTTTAGTGACTGAAAGTTTAGCTCTTTTTATACTAGCCCTACCTGATGCCTGTTCAGTCAGCTGATTGGCATTGCCATCAGAATAATCACTTTTATTAATATTCTGACACAAAGTCTTTACAACGTCTTCATCGGAATCACTAAACCTAACTTCTAAATCAGTGTCGCTCGAGATATCTTCTGTCCACTGAGAGATAAGTACTCGTGCTTGCTCAGCCGAAAGCCGGTGTTTAGAAGATGATTCTCGATCCATTTTGTATGTAAACAAAGGATTAGAAATGGATATAAAACACACAGTTTTAGCTTCACAAATTTTTTTTCGTTAACAGTGTGCCGGATGTAATGAAATGATTTAAAAACCGGCTAGTTGCCAGGTATTTTATAATTTTACGTTGAAATTCGACATATATCACCTTAGCGCGAGGTGCGATCTGGTCGAAGTTTAGCTATTTTTATACCAGCCCTACGTGATGCATGTTCAGTCAGCTGATTGGCATTGCTGTAAGAATAATCACTTTCATGAATATTCTGACACAAAGTCTTTACAATGTCTTCATCGGAATTACTAAACCTAACTTCTAAATCAGCACCGCTCGAGCTATCTTCTGTCCACTGAGAAATTAGCATCGTGCTTGCTCAGCTGACAGCAGGTGTTTAGAAGAAGATTCTCGATCCATTTTGTATGTAAACAAAGGAATAGAAATGGATATAACACACACAATTTTAGCTTCACAAATTTTTTTTTCGCTCACAAACGTCCATAAACATGTGCCGGATGGAATGAAATGATTTAAAAACTGGCTAGTTGCTAGGTATTTTATAACTTTCCGTTCATTCGACATATATCACATTGGCGTAAGGTGCGTCAGTGGTCCGAAAGGAAGTCCTATCTGGCGCAAGGCGCACCCGTTTGGACGGAATGAGTTAAATAAAATACTCAATTAAATAAAATACACAAATCATGCCCGTGTATCTAAGGGCTAAACCCTCACACAGTTAATATCGCAAACCGCTATACCAACTAAAGATAGAACTTGCTTATCATAGAAAAAATTATCTGCACCTCTTACATTAAATACTTTCTCTAAGATAGTAATTGATGGCACTTTCGTTTATATAAAATTAACTCCCCCGAAGAAAACTTTACTTAATTGGGCTAAGATTCTATTTAAGAAACAACTATAAGTACTATGCTAATTAAAATATGGACATACCCAATCTCGAATTTCTCACTTAAGAGCAGACGAAATATGCTTAGATTCACGGCAGTAAATTTTTCATCAGAGAGACCGCGACTAGATTTACTTTCTTATTTATTCAAGAAAACCCAAGCCATACGTCATCACATCGCATCCCTCTGGAATCAATAATCTTGCCGGAATTTCTAAAAATATTCCTTGCTCATGCGCTATATTTAGCACATAAGCATAATCCGATGACCTATTTGCCTGCTGGAAAAATTTCGTTTGGTACCGGCCAAAACCTAGGTCGTCCTATTACGCACCCACCCATCGATTTACCGGGTAGGGGTTATTTAACATCGGAAAATTTACACCCAGCCCAAATAATACGCGCTAATATACAATAAAATGACCGCGATTATTTTAGCAAAGAAAAACCTACATGATCGCAATTAATTTTAGGGAAAGGAAGACTGGTGCAAATCTTAAAATTTAACCCGACCGTCATCCCTCCTGAAAACGCAATAAATTACTTTGAGAAAAAGACTAAACTCCACTAATTACAGGACATAATTTCAGGGAGAAAAGAACGGGGCCTATTGAAAAATAAAATTACGGTACTGCATCACACCCTCGTCCAGGTAGGTCTACCGCCATCTCCCAGTCATTTGCACAGTCAAGAAGAGATGGTAAACTGCTACCTGATTTACTCGGTTTGAGGTGTGCTGACTTTCCTGCTCTCAGAAAGGATGTATCGGTGGCGCTCAGCCTGAATTTGCTTTTCGCCGTCACCCTTGCCAGGTCTATTGTAGCAGCCAGCTCATTTAGCACTTTGAGAGCACGTGCTCGAGTGTCTGCCTCTCATGATCATCTGTGTCGTATAGACTTTCTTATTGGTGACGTATTAGCTGGGTGATGTATGCCGCCTTCAAATTTTACACCACAACCTGGTTCAGTAACATGATGTTTGATAATACAAGATAAAGTCCTTGTAGTGAAATTTAATACATTTTAGACCACCAGATATTCATTGTATATTAATATATATATACCAGTGGCAGGTGGGACAGAAATGCTAGACCACAATATTTTAAAGGCATATCAAAATATACACCAACAATAGATGTACAGAAGAAACAAAGTAACAATATATATCATATAGCGTTGCATATCTCATGAGACAGCTGTAGTACTTGGAGACTTTGTTTTGTTTGTCATGAATTTAGATAGGTTTGAATTATTTTATGATTCCGCCTGAGTAGAGAGTAGAGTGTATGGTAATACGTAATTGAGAAGTAAAAGTGTGAGAATAGATTTCACGAGTGAATAGTTTAAGGAGAAGATCTGTCTCTGGAATGAGTAGTTTCTCTAGTCCAGCCTATCTGTACGACTATAATTTAGTATAAGACAATCTTGCACCTCCCTATATCTAGAAATATAAGTTTAACTAAACACACACACACAGCTATGTGACAACAAGACACACAAACGTGAAAAAAAACTATGGTAAATTGGGTATGAGTCTGACCAACACACAAAGGTAAGTTCTTTTGTTGTTTATTATCATTAAACTTTACAACATCGAATATCTAAAGAAAGATCAAATAAAATCAGAATTTCATACATAGAAACATAACAGAATACATGTGCCCTACCCTCATTGAGAAGAAAAAGGACCCAACAAGTTAATAACCCCAAAGGTTAAAGGTTAGCTCTATGTTACAGCATAGGCAGTAAAGAAAAGAACAAAGTTCATACTAAAGCTATCCAGTAAAATAAACAAGATTTAAGCAGACTCAGATAATACAATTTTTTCCTGTAACAAAGAAAATATTCACTCTCTCTGACATACGTGGCCACTCAACATGCTTACCCTATTCTTGGTGAAGAAATCTCTTGGACACACAATGTCAGCATATATATATATAATTTCCAGTGTTTTTATCTTCCAAATTGGGCCCCAGTCCCTCCGTTAATAATTAAATTTTATAAGGGGGATGCCTAATTTGATGGTTGATTCCTGGGTAGACAAACGTCACCTCGAATAGTTAATGTAGAAAAACGAGATCTGGTGTTCACAGTACTAAGGAAAAACATCGGGGTTGCTAAAAACTGTTATTTATGATGGTGATGGGTAAATCCTATCGGCTGGCTCTGGGTGAGTGCCGATTTTGAAACAGCGTAACTTGCTGGATAAATCCGATGATACAACTGTCAAAAGTCAGATAGAATGTTATTGGTATTACGCCACAGTGGGCTGATAAAATTGAATGAATATCTGGGTATTTGTAAGTCCTGTTAACATTACTATTTAAAATGATTGTGTCTCTTTGGCAGCTCCTGTTCGCAACTGAACTTGGGGACGTGTAATGCCAAGAAGAGGACAACATTAATCAATCAGTAGATGAAGAAAAGGACCAAAATAGACCGCTGGTCACCATTTGATTAGGTTCTGCGAGGAATAAAGAACATTAGAAAAAATGCTACTAATATATATTCACATGGACGGGGACAAGGCGATCTCTTATTCTCTCCGTCAGTCCTGATTAAAGTTAAAAGACACACGGTGTCTTTAGCCTATCCTATCACGCCTCGCTTAGCGGGTGCAGGTTGGGTTGAGGCATGCAGCCTTTCCCCTTCTGGCCCGGTCAACGATCGGCTCACAATGTCAATATTAATTAATTATCCCTACGCGCACTTAAATATCGCCTGTCATTAATAGCTATTACACTGTCGGCGTCTGTTTGTTTTTTAGTCGCATGATATAAACACTAGTCACTTATATAATTACACAAAATGAAATATAACATGAATTCTATGGTCCACTTTCAGTCGCATCTATCATATTAATTCAGTCAGTTAAACCGTATCTTCTTGTGTGATAAAGCGGGTGATGGAATTTACATTAAACTGCACAACTGGCAAGAAAATAGCTACGCATTATTTATTTCACTAGTTTTAATGCTAGGAAATCACAGTGAATTATAATGGTAAAACTTAACACATTTTAACACTTAAGCACAAATTTCTATTACCAGAAAATCCGAATGAAATCCCCACAAAGGCTATTAACACACCTTCCACAATGGTTCTAGACAACGTGTTAAGACTATCCAAAATTCTGAGCAACAACTGATAACTGGTTTGAGAAGACGCAGTTTATATACATCATGTTATTATGATCTCTAGAGGGTGTTAATTTTCACACTTTAGCGCATAGCAGAAAATCAGGAAACTACGTTTCCCAGATGAAAGATTGTCCACGGTCTCATGGTCGGCATTGCTAATAGACAACATAGACTTAAACCGTGTAACGGGATCCTGTAGATTTGCCCGCTTCTGGAGATCGAATTGTCTCACCCTGGATGTACGAACATCACAGGGTCCCTCGGGAAAATATTTTGCCTGAGCGTTCTCACTTCAAAGAGGTCCGTTGTTTCCATGTGCATCTGTCTGATATCTGATGATTGACAGATCAGCTCATGTGAGAAACTCAGGTAAACAGACCGGGTTCGCTCCCTCTTATGACTGGCAGGTCGCGGAAGTTGGTAAACAACTTAGTTTGATTACGTCTCAGGGAAAAGAGGCATGGATGAAAATGAGTAAACGCAGGCTGAAAAATGCTTGACTTTTTACTAGCAAATCTTTAAACACTTACGGGATTTCAGGGCTGTCAGATACTGTAGGCTATATTTCCATTATACATCACAGAGTATTCTAACAGTTGTATTGATTCAGTGGTTGTAGCAATTGTTGTGGTTGTATTGATTCATTGGTTGTAGCAGTTGTTGTGGTTGTATTGATTCAGTGGTTGTTGTGGTTGTATTGATTCAGTGGTTGTAGAAATGGTGTGGTTGTATTGATTCAGTGGTTGTAGAAATGGTGTGGTTGTATTGATTCATTGGTTGTTGTGGTTGAAGCAGTTGTTGTGGTTGTATTGATCTAGTGATTGTAGCAGTTGTTGTGGTTGTATTTATTCAGTGATTGTAGCAGTTGTTGTGGTTGTATTGATCTAGTGATTGTAGCAGTTGTTGTGGTTGTATTTATTCAGTGATTGTAGCAGTTGTTGTGGTTGTATTGATTCAGTGGTTGTAGAAATGGTGTGGTTGTATTGATTCAGTGGTTGTAGAAATGGTGTGGTTGTATTGATTCATTGGTTGTTGTGGTTGAAGCAGTTGTTGTGGTTGTATTGATCTAGTGATTGTAGCAGTTGTTGTGGTTGTATTTATTCAGTGATTGTAGCAGTTGTTGTGGTTGTATTTATTCAGTGGTTGTAGCAGTTGTTGTGGTTGTATTGATTCAGTGGTTGTAGAAATGGTGTGGTTGTATTGATTCAGTGGTTGTAGAAATGGTGTGGTTGTATTGATTCATTGGTTGTTGTGGTTGAAGCAGTTGTTGTGGTTGTATTGATCTAGTGATTGTAGCAGTTGTTGTGGTTGTATTTATTCAGTGATTGTAGCAGTTGTTGTGGTTGTATTTATTCAGTGGTTGTAGCAGTTGTTGTGGTTGTATTGATCTAGTGATTGTAGCAGTTGTCGTGGTTGTATTGATCTAGTGATTGTAGCAGTTGTTGTGGTTGTATTTATTCAGTGATTGTAGCAGTTGTTGTGGTTGTATTTATTCAGTGGTTGTAGCAGTTGTTGTCTTCTTCTTCTTCTTCTTCGATCCTTAACCACCGACCATCAAAGCAGTCAGTGGCCATCACGCCTAGTGGCGTCTTGTAGGGCAACAACAAATTGATTCCACTTTGCACGGTCGGTGGCCATCCTTCGTACAGTGCCCCAACTCTGGTTCATTCTTTGCATCTCAGCCTCCACAGTCCTCCGCCAAGTTGTTTTTGGTCGGCCTCTCTTTCGCTTTCCTTCAGGGGTCCAAAGCATAGCTGTTCTTGTGATGGCATCGGGGTCTCTTCTGAGGACATGACCAACCCAGCTCCAGCGTCTGCCAGCTATGATGGTGTGCATGTCCTCTTGCTTGCTACGAGTAAGCAGATCTTGGTTGGTGATGGTATTCGGCCAAAAGATGCGGTGAATTTTTCTTAGGCATGTTGTGTGAAAAGAGGACAATTTTGACATTTCCTTCTCTGTGACTCTCCAGCATTCCGCACCATAGAGAAGCACAGAAAGCACGCAACTCTGGTATAATCTTAATTTTGTGCTTGTGCTGTATTGGGAGGACTTCCAGATGTTATTTAGGCTAAAGAAGGCTGTTCTTGCCTTATTCATTCTGATGTTGATGTCTTTGCCTGCCCCACCGTCTGGTGTTACTATGCTTCCTAGGTATGTGAAGGTATCTGTCTGTACCAGTTGCTGATTCCTTACTGATATGGGCTCAGGGTTGCTCACATTGAGCGTCATGACCTCAGACTTCTTTAAATTGATGTTCAAGCCCACCTGCTGGCTAAATTTATTAAGTCTATCCGTTTTTTCCTGGATGTGTTGATGTGAATGTGCCAGCAGTGCAATGTCATCTGCATATTCCAGATCTTCCAATGTAGAAAATGTAGTCCATCTTATTCCTCTTGGACTGCCCTCTGTTGTCTGGCGCATCACCCAGTCTATGACTGTTAAAAATAGAGTGGTTGATAAGGGGCATCCCTGTCGTACTCCTGTCTTCACCTCGAAGGTTAGGTTGCTCTGCCCAACGCTACACGTAAAGTTGGCATAGAGGCTTTTTATGATTGACACTATGCAGCTTGGAATTCCATAAGCCCTCAGTATTTTCCATAAACTGTCCCTATGTATGCTGTCAAAAGCCTTTTCAAAATCAACAAAATTTATGTAAAGCTGTCTTTGCCATTCTGAGCACTGCTCTATAATGTTCCTGAGAGTGAATATATGGTCTACACATCTTCTGTTCTTTCTAAATCCTGCTTGTTCTTTCCTCAGTTTGTAGTCTACTGCCTTTGAAATTCTCTGTATAATTATCCTGCCTAGTATTTTGCTGGGAACTGAGAGAAGAGTGATTCCTCTCCAATTATTGCAGTCTGCAAGATCTCCCTTCTTGGGCAATTTGACAATTATTCCTTTGTTCCACTCTGATGGTGTTGTCCCCGTTTTCCACACTTGTGCAAATAGTGGTTCTAATAGTTCTGCTGCTAGCTCAGGGTCTGTCTTAAATAGCTCTGCATTTAAGTTATCATGGCCCGGAGCTTTACCGTTCTTTAACCCTTTGATTGCTGTGATGATTTCTTCTTTTCGTGGAATGTCTGTATTTACATCTAGATCGTTTTCAGCCTCAGGAACATTCAATTGTGTCTCTGGTATTTCCTTGTTCAGAGTTTCTCTGAAGTGCTCTGCCCATCTTGTTTCCTGTCCCTCTGCTGTCTTGATGAGATTTCCTTGCTTATCTCTTACTAATGTAATATTGTTTGCACCTTGTTTTCCGCTGATGAATTTAGTTATTTTGTATACTGTGCTTTGTTCATTTCTCAGTGCTGCCTCTTCTGCCTGTTTTGCAAGATCGTCTAGGAAATTCCTTTTGTTGGCTCGGGTTTGGCGTTTAACTTCCCTGTCCAGCTGACTGTACTGTTCGCTATATAGTTGCTTTAACCTGGGGGACTTCGCTTCTGTTTTCTTTCTTTTCATTTCCTTTCTCATCTTTATGGTGTTTAGTGTTTCTGGTGTTATCCAGTCTTGCTTCTTCCTTTCCTGGAATCCTAAGCATGATTTGCTACTTTCCTTATATATTGTTGAAATGGTGTTGAAATTCTGGTCTATATCATCAGTCAATGTCTTTTCCTGGCTTTTGGCAAATTGATATCGTTTCTTAATGTCGGCCGCAAAAGCTTTTCTGGTAAGGGGGTCCTTCAATTTGCTGATGTCAAACCTTTTCTGTGTAGTTACAGTTGGTCCAGCCCTTCTTAGTTTCACTTTCAGTTTTGCTACTACTAAATGGTGATCGCTTCCCACATCTGCACCTCTTCTTACCTTCACATCTTGTAATGCATGTCTCCATCTACCGTTAACCATGATGTGGTCTATCTGGTTTCTGTCCCGACCATTTGGTGATTCCCATGTTAACTTGTGAATTTCCTTATGTGGGAAAAGTGTTCCTCCAATGACCAGGTTGTTAATGCTACAGAAACTTATTAGCTTATCCCCATTTTCGTTTGCTATTCCGCTGCCGCATTTCCCCATTGTTCTTTCATTATATGTATTGTGTGTACCAACTTTCGCATTGAGGTCTCCCATTACTATAACAAGATCATATCTAGGTGTGTCCTCCATTTCTTTCTGCAGTTGTTGATAGAATTCATCCTTGACCTCCTCATCGCTATCATTCGTTGGTGCGTAGCATTGTATTATTGTAGTGTTGGTGAATCTCCCTCTCAATCTCAATCGTATCAGTCTGTTGTTGATGGGTTTCCATTCCAGTAATGTCCTTTCTATCCCTTTCTGTAGAATAATGGCTACGCCTTCACTGTGCTGTCCATCCTCTCTTCCAGAGTAAAGTACTGTTTCTCCTGTTGCTGTTTTAACTTTTCCTGCCCCTGTCCATCTGCTCTCGCTTATCCCCAGGATGTGTAACCTATAGTTTCTCATTTCTGCCGTGACCTGTCTTAGTTTACCTGTCTCGTACATTGTCCTGACATTCCAAAATCCTATTCTTGTATCCTGTTTTGCGGTCAGGACATCCGTTTTCATGTCAGTGGCTTCCTTTCGGCTTTCACCACTGACAGTCATACGAGCCACAGACTCCGAATGTCCATCCCGCAGCAAAGTTTGTTCATTTGATGTTGTTTCCGTAACTTCATTATTTTTTTACATAGACAGGGGTGTCAGCCCTATGCTAAAACCCCCAACCTGGAGGACCAGGGTACCAGCTTTTGTCTGACCCCTACCCACACAGACCAGTCCAGCTTGGTTGAACCTACCAGGAGTAAAACTCCCACTGGCATAGCTCTGGGGATTGTCAGGGTACGCAAGCTGCCATACCGCTACAAGGTATAGGTACCATTGATGGCAGAGCAGTTGTTGTGGTTGTATTGATTCAGTGGTTGTAGAAATGGTGTGGTTGTATTGATTCAGTGGTTGTAGAAATGGTGTGGTTGTATTGATTCATTGGTTGTTGTGGTTGAAGCAGTTGTTGTGGTTGTATTGATCTAGTGATTGTAGCAGTTGTTGTGGTTGTATTTATTCAGTGATTGTAGCAGTTGTTGTGGTTGTATTTATTCAGTGGTTGTAGCAGTTGTTGTGGTTGTATTGATCTAGTGATTGTAGCAGTTGTCGTGGTTGTATTTATTCAGTGATTGTAGCAGTTGTTGTGGTTGTATTTATTCAGTGATTGAAGCAGTTGTTGTGGTTGTATTTATTCAGTGATTGTAGCAGTTGTTGTGGTTGTATTGATTCAGTGGTTGTAGAAATGGTGTGGTTGTATTGATTCAGTGGTTGTAGAAATGGTGTGGCTGTATTGATCATTGGTTGTTGTGGTTGAAGCAGTTGTTGTGGTTGTATTGATCTAGTGATTGTAGCAGTTGTTGTGGTTGTATTTATTCAGTGGTTGTAGCAGTTGTTGTGGTTGTATTGATCTAGTGATTGTAGCAGTTGTCATGGTTGTATTTATTCAGTGATTGTAGCAGTTGTTGTGGTTGTATTTATTCAGTGATTGTAGCAGTTGTTGTGGTTGTATTTATTCAGTGATTGTAGCAGTTGTTGTGGTTGCATTGATTCAGTGGTTGTAGCATTTGTTGTGGTTGTATTGACACAGTGGTTGTAGCAGTTGTTGTGGTTGTATTGATTCAGTGGTTGTAGCAGTTGTTGTGGTTGTATTGACACAGTGGTTGTAGCAGTTGTTGTGGTTACATTGATTCAGTGGTTGTAGCAGTTGTTGTGGTTGTATTGACTCAGTGGTTGAAGCAGTTGTTATGGTTGTAGCAGTTGTTGTGGTTGCATTGATTTAGTGGTTGTATCAGTTGTTGTGGTTGTATTGGTTCAGTGGTTGTAGCAGTTGTTGTGGTTGTATTGATTCAGTGGTTGTGGTTGTGTTGATTCAGTGGTTGTAGCAGTTGTTGTGGTAGTATTGATTCAGTGGTTGTAGCAGTTGTGTTATAAATGGGAAGGAAACATCAGGAGAGATAGAAGAGTTGTACAAACAGACAAAATTTTGACAGTGTTATAAATGGGAAGAAAACACCAGGAGAGAAAGAAGAGTTGAACAGACAGACAAGAGGGTGACAGCTATATAAATGGGAAGGAAACAGGAGAGAAAGAAGAGTTAAACAGACAGGAAGGTGACTCATGGATTTACCTCCCCTGCTTTGCAATAGTGGTCCAACAGTGACCAAAACTCAAGAGTATCTAATATGGGCCTTCAAAGGTGTATACCTTCGCACAAGATTACTCTTGGCAGAGTGATAGATAGAAAGATAATGATGCTTCTATCTCAAGGGAGTATTCATAAGTTCATAAGATATTTCTGAAGTCAAGAACAATGCTGCATTGGCATGGTAATTGTTAACTTATATATCGGTCCACCACCTTTTATGAAGAAATAAGCAATTATTAATGTTAGCTTGTTTAAGCCCCCACCCTGATTTACTCATTGGAATTCTTATTATGGTATAGCTCTGTTTAGTGTGTATTTAGTAAATTGACTGAGACAAACATGCAGTACATCCAGAATGATTAAATCGAGGTTAAATTTGTATATTTACAAATAACAGATTTAATAATCACTTAGATTTAACAAGGTTTTAAAAGATTGAATAATGATTATCAGAAAAAATTATCATCACTGTTGTGATGAAATGATGGTTTAATGAAAGAAGTCACTTGGCAGCTTTTAGGTTTGACTTAGCTGCAAATTGTAGTTTTTTCTCCCGCTGGGGGTTTTGGGTTCTGTGCAGATAGATCACTGGAGTTCTTGCATCTCTGGTCAAGATTAAAGGTGCAGCACATTCCGAGTAAGATCAGGGAGTAACTGCAAAGCCTGTCCCGCGTCTCTAAGACCCTCTGATGATGGTGTCTAGTTAGACATCAGTCCACTTTTACCCTCACTTTGGTCCAGAGATTAGCACCCTCACTGGTACCACCAACAAGCCAATCTCGGCTCACATACTGTTTGCTCAGAGGAATAAAGGCACTTGATTAGGCCTCTTACATGTGTTTTTTGGGGTCATTAATTTAGCAATACGTTCCCACTTTGACTCTGTGTGTTTCGGTTTCTCCAGATCTCGGTTTCCTTATTAAAATGATCATTTTCCTGCGCTGTGTAAGTCCTTCCAAAATACTCCAATAAAAGGCCAGTCTGGTAAAATGGAATTCTGAATTCTAACTTCTGGCTGTAGTCTTTGCAAGCTTCTTCTTCCTTCTTCCTCATTCGCCCTGAAAAGGACGGTGGTTGCGTTGTGTCTGTTTACGCCGTAGCTGTGATATCTGCACCTTTTGGTCGACACATCCGACTTCTGCACGGCATTTTTTAGGACCGGGTTTGCCTTCCCATTGCGATCCGTGCTCGCTCAGCCAGACTGCACTGCTGCAGACTGTTTCCAGGACCACCACGTGGAGGTGGAGCACGGTCTTGACCAGCTCTGGTTCGCTGGTCCTGACGCAGGCAGCTTGTTCGTATCGGTTGTCTTTGCAAACGATTTCTGACAGTGAACTAGACTTGCAAAGGATGTCAGGTTATATTGCAAGTCTTCCCCCACATTTGTTTTGTTACGATGCTAAGAAAGCTCCAGTCGTTTCAAACATGCATGTTGTGTGTGGTAATTTCAAAATTCTTTCCGCCTGAAATAATGTGCGTGATGCTTCTTCTTCTTCTTCTTGCGATCGCATCTTTGATGATTACACCGTCAGACGAGTTCTCATGATGAATTCGACTGTTGTTTGAAGTTCCTCTTTAACTCCATATAGCTTTGAATTTAGTGTTGAGTCATTGGGCCAGTATATCTTTCTTAACTGGTCATACAGAGGGCAGTCCTGTAGAACATGCTCAGCAGTTTGTTCGTTTAATCCACATGTGCACAGTGGTGAAGCAGACAATCGTAGCTTGTGCATGTGTTTATTCAGTTTGTTATGCCCTGTCCTGAGTCGAAAAATAGTTATCTGTCCCTGCCGGTCGAGAGTGTGATAGTCGTCTTTGGGTTGGTTCTGTTCTCTTCTGATAGTCTGGATAGCTCTCTTTTTCTCAAAGTATGTGACTTCATTATCTTCTTGTTCACATTCTCCTCCCTTTTTTGCAAGTTTATCTGCCTTTTCATTTCCGGGTACACCACAATGAGATGGTACCCACTGAAGTATGGTTCTCTTTTTGGCAGCTACCTTGTTTAGTTCATTTCTCAGATGCGGGAGTTTACCACCCTTGAGAGCTTGCAGGACAGACAGTGCATCTGTGAGGATGACTACCTGGTGGCAGTCAGAGTTGGTGTTATAAATCATATTTGCAGCTTGCTCTAGAGCTTGAACCTCAGCTGTATAGTTGGAACAGAATTTACCAGTGGGAATGTGCCTAGTCTCATAGTGGTTGTCAGGATATGAGATAAAGATACCGGCACCTCCATTCCTAACAGCATTAGTTGCTGATCCATCTGTATAGGCATGTATCCATGATTGATCGGGATAGCTTTCTTGGATCATACTCAATGTAGCAGTTCGTTTTTGCAGATCATTATACTCACATCCACTTGTGAGACCACTGACTGATGTATTAATTTGGAGGGCACTGCTGGCCTGCTCCCATGGTACAGGGTATAGGGTGGGCTTCAGTGGTGTTGTCTTCATGGATAGGTCTTCTTGATGCTGTCTTATAAGTCTTTTTCCCCGATGCACAAAGCTGCTACGCTTTAGACGTCCCAATGCCAGATCATCTAGTCTTGCCTTCATTGGGTGCATTGGCATACTGTTGTACTTTTCCATCTGGATCATGGTTTTTGTGTCTCTTCTATGGGACAATGTCTGTAATCCAGCAACCTTCTGCATCTCTGTTATTGGTGTAGTTTTCATGGCTCCTGTAATGAGCCTGAGAGCTTGATTTTGCACCTTGTCCAAAGACTGCAGATGTGAGTTAGCAGCTGATGACCATGCTGCTGAGCTAAACTCTAAGTGTGGTCTTATTACTCCATTATAAATCTTCTTTAGATTTCGTTCATTTGCTCCCCAGTTGGTACCTGCTAATTTTCTGAGTATGCCTAGTCGTCTTCGGGCCTTTCCTTCTGCATTTTCAATATGCTTATTCCATGTAAGCCTTTGGTCAAATGTCACCCCAAGATAGGTGGGGTAGCTTTCTTCCTTGATCACGGTTGTCCCTAGGTGTATGTTAGCTGATTTGTCCTTGGGGGCGAGGGAGAACAGTGTTGTGGAGGTTTTGTCTGTGTTTATTGTGATAAGCCATTTCTCTGCCCATGACACTAGCATGTCTGCTGCCCGCTGCATTCTATAATTTGCTGTGGTGACATTTTCATCAGCGCACCAGAGTACTAGGTCATCTGCATATAAGGCAGCTTTAACTCCTGCAGGGAGATCTTTCACCAGGTCATTGATGTAAACAAGGAAGAGTGTTGGGGAAATTACTCCTCCTTGAGGTACCCCCTGATGGAGCAACACTTTTCTGCTCTGCAGACCGTCAAGAGTGACTCTAGTTCTCCTGTTATGCAAGTATGACTGGATCCATTTCATCATGTTGCCTTGGATTCCACTTCTCCTAAGTTTTGCAATGAGGCCATCTTTCCACACCTTGTCAAAGGCCTGCTTGAAGTCGACCCAGATCGTTAGGACCTTTTTCTTCTCCTGGAAGGCATCTTCTATTGCTTGAGACAAGTAAGTAACTTGGTCTTCTATACTGTAGCATTCTCTAAATCCAGCTTGTTCCGGCACCAGGATCTGCTCAGACTCTAAATACCATTTCAATCTGTGGTTGACTATTCGCTCCATAGTCTTCCCAACACAGCTTGTGAGACTGATTGGCCGGTAACTTGCAGCCTCGGTCTTACATTTCCCTTTCTTTAGTATGGGTATTGTGATGGCTTCTCTCCATACTTGGGGTACCGTTCCTTTCAACCAGCTGTGGTTGAATATCTCAAGCAGTTTTGTCTTTGCTGCTGAGCTCAGATTTACTAGCATTTCGTTGCTGATTTTGTCTGGGCCGGGTGACTTTTGAAACTTAAGCTTGGAAATAGCCTTCTGTAGTTCTCCTAGTGTGATGGGTTCCCTCATTGGGGCAGGAGTATCTGTCTGTCCCATGGTTGCCAGTATTTCTTTTCTTATCTCTCTCTGATGGTCTATGTTAATGGGTAAGTTGCTTTCTGAACTGTATCTTCTAGCAAACAAGTCTGCAGCTTGTTTTCCTCTGAAAAGTTTGCCACCTTCATCCAATGTGATAGTCTGCCTTGGTGAGGAACGCTCTTCATTTAGAGACTTGACTAATCTCCAAAGTTTCCTGCCGTCTTTCTCAAGGTTCAGCGATGCCGTTTTAGTTCTCCAGCTTTTCCGTTTTTCTTCTAGCTTTGTTCTCTGAAACTCTGCTACAGCCTTTTTCCATTTGTTGTGAGTTTCAAGTGAAGGCTGAGACTCTGCGTCCTTTCTAGCCTTGTCCATAGCTTCCTGACGTTCTTGGAGTGTGCTGGACCAGTATGGTATGTAGTTACGCCGGCATCCTTTGGGAATGGTTTCTTTTGCAGCTTGTAGTATGCATCTGTTGAAGTCTTTTAACACTTCATTAATGTCTCTGTTCTGTACCTTGAGGGTAGACAGCAGCGTGTTCACCTGATGCCTGAATAAACCCCAGTTGGCTTTTTTGTAGTTCCATCTTGTAATGGCTGGGCCTGTACTGAGAGTTGCACTCTGGACAGTAAGAAAGATTGGGCGATGGTCGCTTCCCCCTAGTTGGTCTCCTACTTCTCTACTAATAGATCCAGCTATATCTGGTGTGGAGAAGGCAAGATCTGGTGTTGAAGTTGTGTGCCATCCTCTGGAGTAGAAGGTAGGAGTATCTGTGGCATTATTGACTAGGATTAGGGAGTGATCATCTTGCCAAGTTTCAACCTCTTCACCTCTGTGATCCAGATGGTTATAGCCCCAGCTCTGGGAGTGGCTATTAAAGTCTCCAACTGCTATAAAGTTGGTGGCTGGTACCTGTATAGAGCTGAGACTCAGGGGTTTGTTGTTCGGACAGTAATAGTTCAGGAGTTCTATTTCCATCTTGTCTACCTTTATCTGCAACAGCTGATATTCTGCTCCATCCATGAAGGTTTTCCTTTCGTGTGCAGGAATGTTATTCCTTACAAGAGTAAGTACTCCTCCTTTTCGTCTATCTTTTCTGTCGGATCTGAAGCATTGATATCCCCTTATTTTAAAGGTTTGATCTGCTTTCAAGTGAGTCTCTTGGATACAGCAAACACTGACTTGCTTCTCATACAAGATGTTTTCCAGCTCTGTCTTTTTGCTGTATCCAGCCTGCTTGCTGTTCACTCCCTCTGCATTCCAGTGCATCATGACAAGTGGCACTCTGGGTTTCTCTTTTTCTGTTTTGTTTTGGTCAGTAGTTCTCCTCCGCCGTCTGCTGACTCCACAAGACGGTCTAGAGGGTCCTCCAGTAGCTGAGGGTGGGCTCTGTCGAGGCTCAGAGCCCGGCACTGCACCTGCCTGGTGGAGCTCCACAGGGCGAGCACCAGAACGAGATTTATTTGACGGTGTACTCTCCATAGAAAAAAAAAAAGCGAGTTGCATGATACTGTGGTTTCCGGTGCGCCTTCTGGCCCAGTATCTACGACTTTAGCACCTGTTCAACGGGAGAGTGGGCTCATCCCTAATCTGTTTATGTTCCCAGTAGTAGACTATTCGCAAGCAGCCTGGGGGTGTCACTGCTCTGCGCGGACCTTGTTTACCGAGGCGGCGTCCGAGCTCGTATGGTGAAAATATGGTTGCGTTATCTTCAAAATAGCCCTGTCTTTCCCGTGGCTTTTCTGCCATCCTGCAACTTTGAGTTAGGGAGTTCTGAGCTCCAGTCTCTTTCCCAGGCATTTTATCCTGGCCTGGCACGCATACAGAGGACCCCACTTCTGGTTCTAAGTTAGCAGTTGGGGATAGGTGGGGTAGCACACTGTGCATTCCCCGTCATCCAGGGGGCTCTCCAACTATGCAGAGCTTGCACAATGCTGTGCTCTGGTTCTGGGCTCTCCCAAGGAATCCTCACGTCCTGCACAGAGCCACTTCCAGATACCCACCACCTGCCAACCCTCCATTGTAGAAATCTCCTGCATGCGGCCATCCAGTCAAGAGCCAGTATTAAGTCTGGTGCCCAAGTGATCCCCCCAAGCTCAGTGTGCAATGCTGGGTTCTCATCATGCTGCAACACAGGGGGGATTGTGATGCTCAGCCATCTCTCTCAATTCTGCACCGATAAGTGACATCGGGGACTTAACTGTGCCTCAGTGCTGGGAGGCCCCGTTTCCGGGTACACCACACACAGCCAATTGAGGCAACGGTCGCCGTGGGCGTGATAGACGACAAACAGTGAAGAATGAGGCAAGAAAGCATTTAACCCATGAAGTGGGGGTGGATTGGTGCAGACCAGAGCATGTACCACTCGCCGGTGGGTTCTGCATCTACACCTATAGGGTTCCACCCACTCCTCAGCCCATTTAGTCTGGCCCCTCACCCAGGACCTGTCCGGCTTGGGTGACCCTGCCAGGAGTAAAACTCCCGCCGGCATAGCTCCCGGGATCATTGGGGCGCTCAAGCTCTCCAACCACGGCAAGGTAGGCTTACATGTGGAGAGTGCGTGATGCAAAAGGTCACCTCTCCCATATACAGAAATAAAACATCCGATACCTTGTATGCAAACTCACAAACACATTTGTAAACTCATTTGATAATATGTGTCAGATGTAACATCTTACTTTCCTCTGACACAGGTGGACTGGAAATGATTGTCATTCCTGTGTGCTGACACATAAGTTATCTCCCCGTAGTGCTATCATACTTTCAGCGTATTACCATCTGGGCGAAGAACGCACCCTGGCCTTATCAGTGATTAAGCAAATACACTGGGTGATTTTAATGCTACTCCATAGCCTGATGTCAGGCACCCCCGAAATTAACCAACATGGTTGTCGATTAATATTGCACCACCTGTCTACTCTCTCAGCAGGGATGGTCGGGTAAACAGACAAGGCGAATTAACACTTGAGAGGAGTGTAAGAGTGTTTGTAAATACAAAATATCTGCTACATAGCAGAGAAAGAAATAGTTGCCGACCATGAAAAAGCACGTAAATAGTCAGTACAACAAATGTCCAGGATACGGCAGTAGTGAAGCAGAGATCGACCCAAAAATAATTATATGACAGTGTTATAAATGGGAAGGAAAGATCCGGCGAGAAAGAAGAGTTGAACAAACAGACAAGAGGGTGACAGTGTTATAAATGGGAAGGAAATGGACATGCAGGAAATAGTTTATCAGGACACAATCAAAGTAGTAGATAGGAAATGATAGAAATACATTGCAGCCAACTTTTAATGCGGAGATGGTGCTTGGTCTGATCTGAAATGTTGTAGATCCTAGCAGTGAATCTTGTGTAGTCAGTGCCCTTTTATTGGCTCATTTGTACATCTTTAGGTGTATAGTCCACAAACAAGGACCCATTATCTAGATATGCTCTTAAGTTTTTCATGATCTCTCTTCTCCAAGTGGGCTGTCCATTCTCTCCTAGCTTGTGGCAAGTAAATGTACAAATTGTCATTGTTTTCATTTTTCAGACGACCAAACAATTTCTGCCGTCAATGTTGGAGAACAACCATGGTCATATAGTCAACATGGGTAGTTCCTGTGGTCTTATTGGTGTCAACTATCTTGTTGACTACAGGTCAGACTTGCTGCTGAAGCTGAGTTATTTATCTGTGTCTTTCTATATCTGAAGTCTGTGCCTATCTATATCTGAATGTCTATGTCTATATCCCAATGTCTGTGTCTGTCTATATCTGAATGTATTTGTTTATCTATATATAAATGTCTGTGTCTGTCTATATTTGTCTGTCTATATTTGTCTATTTCTACCTGTATCTTTGTCTATGTCTGTCTGTATCTGTAGGTCTATGTCTATCTATATCTGAATGTCTGTCTATATATGTATGTCTGTGTCTACCTATATCTGAATGTCTATGTCTGTCTATATCTGAATGTCTGTATCTATCTATATCTGAATGTCTGTGTCTATCTATATCTATCTGTCTATATTTGTCTGTCTATTTCTACCTGTCTGTATCTTTGTCTATATCTGTATGTCTGTGCCAACCTATATCAGTATGTCTGTGTTTGTCTATATCTGTATATCTGTGTCTATATCTGTATGTCTGTGTCTATCTATATCTGAATGTCTCTGTCTGTCTATATATGTATGTCTGTGTCTATCTATATGTCTGTGTCTATCTCTATCTATATGTCTGTGTCTATCTATATATATATAGTCTTGTCTATATTTGTCTATCTATTTCTACCTGTCTGTATCATTGTCTATATATATATATATATATATCTGTATCAGTCTCAGCAATAGAGAATGCAGTCAGCGACCCATAGCTTGACTGCTTGCATCAGAGTCAGCGAACCAGAGCTGACTAAGACCCTACTCCACCTCCACGTGGTGGTCCTGGAAACAGTCTGTATCACTGCAGTCTGGCTGAGTGAGTAGGGATCGCAGAGGGAAGGCAAACCCGGTCCCAAAAACTGCCGTGCTGAAGTCGGATGTGTCGACCAAAAGATGCAGATATCACTGCTCCGGTGTAAACAGACACAACGCAACCAACGTCCTTTTCAGGGCAAACGAGGAAGAAGAAGAATAAGTATCAGTCTGTCTATATATGTGTGAATCTATATCTGTATCAGTCTGTCTGTATATGTCTGTATCTATTTATATCTATATGTATCACTCAATCTGTATCTTTGTCTATATCTATCTGTATCAGTATGTCTATATCTATCTGTATCAGTTTCTCTATATCTGTCAATATTTCTATCTGTATCAGTATGTCTATATCTATCTGTATCAGTCTGTCTATATCTGTCAATATTTCTATCTGTATCAGTCTGTCTTTATGTCTGCATCCCTCTATATATCTGTATCACTCTGTCTATATCTGTATCTTTGTCTATCTTTCTATATTAGTTTGTCTTTATATGTATCTCTATGTCTATATCTGCATCTTTGTCTATATCTATCTGTATCAGTCTATCTATATGTGACCGGGGGAGGAAGGAGTGGACGGGTCACGGGCACCAAATCAAGTCTATGTGACCGGGGGAGGAAGGAGGTAAGGACAAGGCACCAAATCAAGTCCTGTGTGACCGGGGAAAGGGAGGAAAATCTGTAGATCGCTTGTGGTAAGGGAAATCATCACAAGACTTTCTTTACTGTAATTCTTCTGTGGAAGACTGGTTATACACCAGAGATGTTGCTTCCAGAAGTAAGGAACAACCCAGGTAATCAGGAGTACTCGTAAATGCCTTTGTGGTTTTAAAACCAAACTTGAAGTTTTGTTTGAATACAGCAAATTCAACAGTCAACGAAAATTTCTGATGGTGCAGAGTATTTGATAAGTCCAAATAGTTATAAGAAATGTTCTTTATTTCGTTTTGTTTCCTTTTTTTTTTTTTTTTTTTTTTTTTTTTTTTTTTTCGTACACCCGCTAATACTCGAGGCAAAATCTCAGGTTATTATTTTTTGTCTAACCTGACATTGATTTTACGTGAGTATCCCTTTATTTCTTGTACAGAGACAGGTGTCCCTCGCCATTCAGGCAAATACTCTCCGATTTCGGAGGTACCTATTGCAGCTGGGTCGGCTCAGGAGCCGCCAGTCCCTGGTCGACGACACTCCTTCAAATGTCCTCGCCAGGTCTCGAGTTAATCCAGTCCAAATCCCGGTCGACAAAAAATCCTCAAATGCCGTCGCCCGGGTTTGATCCTGTATCACCCGGTCGCCAGAGCGGTGTTGTAACCACTACGCTAGCGCGGCTCCCATTTCCATGTTAAAAAGTGGCAGCTCGAGAGAAATTTCTGGTGGGGAGGAAAGGAAAAACTGCCAGTTTTAGCCTCGATGGCAAAAGGCTTACGGCTCCTCAGTGGTTGTTTCGTGGCATGTCTATACACTGTGGAAATCCTAGCTAAATTAAAATTCGAACGTGACTTTGATCAAAACTAAGTCGAACTTACGAAAACGTGGAGTAAACCACAATATAATTGTAGCAGGGGTTACTGCTGGTTCACTAATTACCCTGGATGGTAGGGGATCTCTAGACGGTTATATACTTGTCCTAACCGTATGAGTCAAAGGCTTTGTGTTCTCAGTAGGGGATGCGCCATGTTGCTCCACACCTCAAAAGAGAACGCCTTATGTTGGCTTGACTTTAGCTTTGAGATAACTGTTTCAGGCTCTGACTGGTTACTATGATGCATCAGTCTTTATACTAGTCTGGTACTGTGGCTTGCCGGATGAAATATTTCTTATTGGAGTTAAGACCGGAAACCTTCTTATGATTGGTTTTGGGGCCTAACTGACTGTTGAAATAATCTTTAACCTAACTGATAAGGTCCATATTGATAAGTGCTTTTCTGTGATATAGCTCGTCCAGTCACAATGTTCTTTAAATGGGTCACCACGTTAATAAAGCTGGTATTGGTGTAAATGGTCAACTCAAAACCGGCACAGTGTTGGGCATACAGGTCACCTTGTCCCAAAACGTAATGAGGCCCCGACAAGGATGTAATGTTGACCATGAGTGTTAATGTGAGTGTCAATACGCGAATGCATGGATTGTTCTGAAGAGTTGACTAGAAGATCAAACACTCACTCACACGTAGTTAGAAGTTAATGATGCAGACTACTGTGGTCGTTTCATACTGTTTAATTGGACGCACACACTTGGACAGTACGAGTATAGTTACAGGAAAACAGGTCGACATATATCATCATACTGTTGATCAATGGTCTACAATCTTAAGTTGGCATTCATGTTGAAGAACACTACAATGGAACGTCCATAGACAAGCACTTAGATTTCCACTGTTTATAAATGTAATCATCAGGCCTTACTGACCGATCATGTCAGTTAATAAATAATGTTCAAGCATGACTCCTAGACAGAACCTCTTTTCTAGCGAAGATTCCTTTAGGTAAAGTTCAGCAAATATTTCTGAAGACAGTGTTAACCCACCAGTATTGGGTTTTCTTATAACTGTGATCTCTTAATCATCACCTGATAATAAGGGGCATCCCTGTTCTCTGATCGATGATCGACAAAAAATAGGATCCAAAATGGCTTCTGGTTCCAATGAGCATTACTCACTATACAGATGCATAGCAAAGCTTCAATAAAGGCTTTGTTCATGAACACAAATGTTTCTACAAGAATCAGCATATTCTTTCATCATAACTGCTGCATACAATCATATTCAGTGCTGCTAGGTAACATGTCATCCCGACATATTGATATAGATAATCATCATGTAGACGTCTGCCCATCTAAGCCTAGCAAGAAAAGTTCAGTAAAAAGTTCTTTTACCTGGGCATGGGAAATACACTAGCAGAACACATACGCCCTCTCCTGGCGTTACAGAATAAACACTGGGGAACTCATAGACTTAATAATCATATCAGAAACTATCTTCTTCCCCATAATAGATCACAGCGATCAACAAACTTTGGACTGGTCTCCGACATGCATTCACCAGGCTCCATTATCACGGAAGACCCTTTTTCGTCTCCCCCTGTGCAGAAACTGCCTGACCCCAAAGTTCAGTACAAGGAAAAATAGTCCCACTTAGACATACAAAGATATCACGATATAAGACCGAATCGTCTGAAATAGACACAGAGTAAACATAGACTCGGACCATAAACATTCCTGCATAAACCTAAGCAAGAACAATCTGTTTCTGGCCCAACAAGGAACAGACTAACGAAATCTGGATTCATACACCAAATTCGATATCCAGGGGAGATAACCCATATAACAAAAGTATCAATCAATCATGGGTGATATATCTTTGGCCAGGAAAGCATCCTGATTCTAAAAACAAATACTTTCCCTCAGACAAATAAATATTATAATAACTACATACATTGCCACCAGTAATCTGTTGGTAACAGACTACCGCAACCCCCGGAAGCATAGATCGACTTGTGAGAATATATCTCAACATCTCAGAGAAAGCATTTCTCTTAAGTATAAATATTTCCAGGGAGGTGCCACCAACGTATACTACAATGCTGGCAATGACACAATGCATATAACAATTTCATATTTAAGCAATATAAGTGTGGTGAAGTGGGATGTTATAAATATTTATAGGGGACTTAGTGTACTGACTGAGATCAGCTGTGAAGGTATCTATATCTATTAAGAGTAGTGTATTATAGATAACCTTACTTGCTACCACATATCTATATATCTCAGTCAGAATTATTCTGGAATAGTGTGATGACTACGTTATGTGTCTAGGGTATGTGTATGATGAAGTGTAAGTCACAACAACAGACAGATAAACAATTTAATTAATCCACTACTCTTGACAACACTGTGACACTCACATACATATAACACTCTATGAGAATATCTTAAGGAGTCACTGATAACTTTTCAAATAACAATATGTATTCATGGTTATCATAAAGGTATATGTGTCCTGATTCAAATACAAAGGAACCAGGAATCACAATCAATTTTAATTACAAGTATATGTACAGACTTTATCAATATGAATATTGTAGTGACATATATTATTAAAATATCCTATGTGTGTCAGTTGTGTAGTGGTAATATGAGGTAATACTGGTTTTGTTTTGTTCAAGCTCTGTTGGTCTTTGTCATCATGACTTCAATAGTTTGTCTTTTGGGACTAGTATGGGAGATGTTCTCAGTTCCTGATATTAAGACAATTAAATTCCCCTCTGAATGTTATTTTTACAAAGTCATTTCAAGATGAGGGGACATAATGTTGAGCTCAGCTGGCCAAATCAGCTTAACTTGCGTGATGGCGGCAGGAAAGGACTCCTCTGCTCGAATTCTCCTCTGGGCTCTGGAGACACCTCACTGATAGCTAAAAAGACCAAGGAGTATGCTGTCCGACTCTGGATTCAGCAAAGCTCTGACCAGGTGCTGCTCAGTACCATCAAGACCACGGTCCCTGAAAACAAGAAGGATGTACCTTCTACTTCATAACTAATTGATACTCTAGTTCTACACTGAGCACAATACAACACAAACATTGAGTTCAGAGCGTTAGGCCAACTGTCAGCTTCATCTGAAATACTTTATACCAGTATTTACCTCCTTAATGGTTACCACGCCTCTGCACTTCCAGCATTATTTCTGTCTAATCAATCATCCAGGTGTCAGTGTACTATTTGGCCATTCCATGCCGTTTTACTTCCCTCCGACACCCTCTGTTCAGGCTGGAGCATTATAGGCTTTATCTCCTGTTTGCCACTGAACTACACATATAATACAGGCATAAATTAACAATTTACATTCAATTTTCATTAAAAGATACTGAATGGTTCAAGCTTACCACAATTTCATGGAAATAAACACAGATACGTTGATTAGCAATGAATTCTGGCACAATTACTGGCACAAATTCCCATCTGCTTATGTTCCAGGCTTTTATTTAACACAAATATGAGCTGGCTTCAACGCACTGTTGCTTTATCAAGATTATTTGCACTAGTGGTCTCGAACTAACGCTCCTAAGTGAGTATATCAGCGAGTCTAGCCAATGAGGCCACGTTTCGACAAGTGTTTGAAAAAATGTTACCTTTTCACGTCTCCCCTAACAACGACAGATAGTATTTATAGCCCGACCAATCGTGGTTAGTCTTTCATTTGTTGCGCTCCAATCAATTTGGAGTTTACATGGTAGGCTATTTCTGTAACGCAAGATTTTTTCCAAACACGTTATAAAAAAATTTTATGAGCAGAAATGATTCCATGTTGTCAGGCATCCCCACTATTTTATTTTGGTTATAATTTATTAATTCCTGGACTATTTGCGTAACGTTTTACATATTCTTTGTCAGCAGCCCTAAGGAACCCAAATATCCAAATTTAAAAGAGCTACGTGGCTGCGTTCAAAATATGTATTTTCTACCTCCTGTTTCGAAGATGTGCTGTCTGGGTACTGTTATGTTTTCAACCGTAAACCCATCTATTGTTATCTTTTCTAATAAGAGTTTTTCAGGATTTATAAACCTAACTCTGGGATGGGTAATGTATTTTATCGTTGTCCGTCTGAAAAAAAGTTAGTGCCTGTGTTGCGTGATAAATTCTCGCAACATCGTTTTATTTCAATATCTGTTTTATAACGCAAGGGCAACAACTGCTTGGAATTTATAGTCACTTTTCTCGGTAAGCATTTGTCTTCTCGCGTTGGTATCGAATGCAGTTAAGTTTGAGCTGCGGTCGTTTTGCGCTGGACTGCGCATGACTTGTCTTGCGTTTTTGTCGATCGGTTTCCGCCCACCACTAGTGGGAGTGAGCGATTTGGAATGGCGAAAGAGATGCCTCGTTGAAGAGGGGATCTCCGCTATTTTTGTTCTGTCAGGGATGTGTAGTCCTCTTAATGGATATTTCGTTTATTCGAGATAATACCTCTAGTGTTTCCCACATGTCGGGAGGCGTGATATTTCTGTGTATTTCATGAAAGCAAGGTAAATTGACTCTTTCATTAACTCTATTGATTTTGGGTCGTGAGCGATTTCGATTCACAGCCTGTCTGCGAAAGTCGTCGTCACGAGATGTTTTCCTAGCTCACATGTCGCTGCATTGTACTGCATCGGTTGATGCAGGTACCAAGGACCATTACTTGCTACTTTGTTAAATGAACTAGGTTTGGAAAACCTTTATTATCTAGAGGATATTTTTGAGGACATTATTTATACTTCGGCAGACGTGTCTGTCTTGCTGAAGTCAAACTAAGGAGAGTGAACTGATCTCATACATCTGGTTATCTCCTGGCTGTTATAGAAAAGGATGGAGTTTTTCACCTGACTACATTTACAGCACTTTGAAATATAACATGCATCTGACTCATCATTGTAATGCTGTCTACCGTCTATTGCTGTATTGAATGTTGCTGTGATAATGACTGTTTGATGTGCCTACACATTTGCGTAACCATTTTGTCACTGTGGCGTCCACAATAAATAATGAAGAAAAACGTCAACGGCTGTTTCAAGACTCATTGACTTTATACGTCGTGAGTTTACTGACGTCCTATGTGGATTGCCCTGTTATTGTTGTATGAACATTGTTTTGACTGAACACATCTACACACTACACAAAACCAGACATGCGGATACCATCCATCATCATATGGCATCACGCATCATTTGGTGGCCATAAGCTGGTTTGATTCTGGTACCAGCAAACACGGGGTCCCTTACCCACTTCCTTTTCAACAAGAATTCATCAGCATCCTTCAAGAAATTAACATTCTTCAATACAGTCAACATCTTCAAAATTTTCAAAGTACTCGGCGTTGCCCGGTAAAAGTCAAAATTTCAATTTTTTGACGGAAACAAGAATTTGACAGTACCCGGCGTTGTTACATGTTGCCGGATAACTCGGACTGCTGTTATCTTTTACGCAAGTCAAGCAAGTTGCTGCTGTCAAGGTTCCAGTGCTGTCGTTTTTTGAGAAGGTCAAGTGCCGGTTGAAACGGGTTGTTTTCTGAAGAAGGCCAAGTACCGATTTCCATCAACTTACTTTTGGATTAGAAGGTCAAGTGCCGAAACAACTCAACACACAGTATTTCAGAAGCTCTTGTACCATCGTGTTAGCAGTGGAAGCAGTTCAGATGTGCCATCATCGTTGGAGCTTCGCTCTTTAGGACGTTGATTGACATCCGTTTTTCTGCTGTTCTACGATTGGAAGCCTATAAGTTAAGTGGCCTGTTTGTATGTAAACTGTGCCCTTATACTTCTGCTGAGTCTTCTGTGTATCATCTCATTCTATATGTTATATGTTTATATGTTATTTGTATATTTATATGTTTATATTTCAGCGGGTTCTCGGTTGGGTGGTGTCTCCGTTAGATTATGCCACGTCATAGAGGTCGTCTATTGTGAGCGTTTTCTGTAGGGTTTGCAAATTTCCGATACTGGAATTTGCTAAGCGACTTCTGTTGCTATTTATGTTAGCTGTGATGACATGTTTTAATATTGTTTTCGTTATTATTTCGCATTCTTTAGTTTTGTTTTGATTTGTTTGTATTTGTTAGCCTACTCTTGTCTATAATTTAGTTTCATACAACATTTTTGTTTATACACTGTGGTGTCATGTATTTTGTTTAATTCTATCGCAGATATCGTCACATTTTTTGTGATATTTCATTAATTTCTGCTTTATTTTTAGTTGATTTCTGCGAAAGTTTTTGTATTGTTGCTGATCTTTGTTATTGTTTACATTGTTATTGTTTACATTGTTTGTATTGTTTACATTTTCAATGTTTACATTCTGCATGTGTTTACATAGTCATTGTTTACAGTTATAGTAATTAGTTAATGGGCTATGCTAATGCACTGTTACTACTACACTGATGATAAATGAATGATGAATAGTGTCGTGCACTATTGAATGAGAAGTGCACTTATGATCAAGAATTGAGTGCTGATATTTCATATACAAGTTCTTTGATTGGAGACTTGTTTCCCACAGAGACTGGGATAATATAAGGTGATGTGAATATACAAGTGCTTAATTAAGACTTGTTACACTTAGGTTTGAAATAAATTAGTTAATTATTTCAGGTTTTGGACTCATATGTTAGACAACATGTCTACATTTGAGCACTTTATTGAGCAGGGTAAATTGCTTGGGAAGACTGGTGATAAGTTAGAAGAATTTGCAACTGCTCGATATGATAAAGCAATGGAAGCTGAACAAAAGAAACTGCAGATGCAGGTGGATGAAAAAAGATTCCAAATGGAAATGGAAAAACAAAAAAGGGAATCAGAAGCTGAGGAGAGAAAACTCCAGCTAGAAGCTGAAAGACTTCAAAAAGAGGCTGAGAATAAAAGACTTGAAAAAGAGGCTGAGAATAAAAGACTTGAAAAAGAGGCTGAAAATAAAAGACTTGAAAAAGAAGCTGAAAATAAAAGACTTGAAAAAGAGGCTGAAAATAAAAGACTTGAAAAAGAAGCTGAAAATGAAAGACTTCAAAAAGAGGCTCAGGCTGAGGAAAGAAGATTACAGAGAGAGTCTGATGAGAGGAAAGAGAAAGCAAAAATGGAACATGAAGAAAAGGTCTTAGCTTTAGAGTTGGAAAAATTGAAATTGACGAGCATGAGTAATGGTAATGATTCAAACAAGGGTTCATCTTCTGGTAAGGCTAATAATGATACTTTTAAGATTAAGTTACCAACATTTAGTCCTTCCAGTGATGACATAATGTTCTATCTGGACAGATTTGAACAAGCATGTACAGCTCATAACATAGACAAAGCAAAATATGTTTATCAGTTATCAGGGATACTGACAGGTAAAGCTCTAAGTATATTAAATATGGTGGATGAACCTGACAAGAACAATTATGAGGTTGTCAGGGCCGCTTTGTTAAAGAAATATCAGCTTAACGAAGACGGCTATCGTCTACAATTTAAAAACATGTTACCTGAAAATGGAGTTGAATTCTCCGAGTTTATTGCAAGAATACGCATTACTTTCTCACGATGGGTTGAACTATCTAAGACGGAAAAAACTTATGAAGGACTTATGGACTTAATACTTAGAGACAAAGTCATGTCGTCTGTCAATGAGTCTTTCCTTGCTTTCCTTCATGAACGTAAACCTAAAACAATAAAAGAAATGGAAGATTTCTGTTGCCAATACGTAACTGCGCACCCACACATAACCATGGGTAACTCTAAGGTGAAAGAAGGTTTACCAGTTGCTTCGGCAGCTCCGTATGGTCAAAACTTTGCTCGTAGATCCCAACAAAATTTTGATAGAAAGAGTAGCGGTAATTTCTGTCAAAATCATGGAAATCAATTTCATGGTGATTCTTCTTCGAAGAATTGGAGACAACCTGATAGTACTCGTTACTATCACCCTAATAATTATAAGCATTTCAAAAGAGGATATGGTAATAGAGGTTATTCCTGCCGAAGACCTCAGAACCAAACAAATAGATGTTCGCATCAATGTGAACATGATAGTAATCGTGGAAACTGGAATTCGAACCAGGATAACAATTACAATAGAGACAATAATAACTGCAGAGATAATAATAACTCTGATAACTTCAGAGGTAATAATAGTCGGGGTAGATCTCAACACAAAAAAAAGAGATATCAGCAGGCTAATGCTGTACAACAGGAAACTGAGGGAGCCTGTAATCATGTTGTTGATAGTAAAAACTTTGACGCTGTCACTGGTTCTGCTTTTGACTTTGAGAGAGCAAACAAATGCCCCCAATGCAGTACTTTATTCGAACCGGGTACCATAACTACTTTGAGTTGTGGTCACCCACTTCCCGCTCTTCCTGCTGCTGTTGCGCATGACGGGAGGGGTTCTTTAATTCTACATAAGGGTCTTGTTAATGATACTCCGGTCTCACTACTTTTCGATTCCGGATGCACCACTATTGGTGTTAGACAATCGCTTGTAGATCCATCTTGTGCTACAGGAAGGGTTATTAAATGTGTCACATTTGGCGGCACTCTAGAAAAATATCCTACTGCTGTAATTCGCATTGCCACTCCTTTCTTTACTGGAGATGTGCATGCTTGTCTCTTACCTAATCCTATTGCGGACCTTATTATTGGTCGTATTCACGGAGTTAGGGAGTGTACCCCACAGCAGATTGCTGCTTGGGAAGATAATAACATGCAAGCTACAAATGCAGTAGTTACAAGAGCACAAGCTCTACAAACACCCGAAACTTCACTGAATAGTGATAATGAAGTTGATAGCCAAGATAGTCACTTAGTAATCACTCGTGACTCTTTCATAAAATTGCAAGAAGAAGATCCTTCTTTAAAAAAATTCTTCGTTCTTGCGAAGAAAGGTGATCCGAATCAGGATACAAATAGAAAATCTTGGATTGCAATGAGAAACGGCGTACTTGTACGTATGGTACAAGATTCGACTACGTCGGCACATTCGCAAATTCTTGTTCCCAAGAGCATGAGAGTCCAAATATTACAACATGCTCATGACTCGCAATGTGCTGGACATATGGGTTTTGCCCGTACGAAGTCGAGAGTCCTTGCGGCTTTCTTTTGGCCTTTTGTCAATAAGGACATTCGTATTTACTGCCGATCATGCAAGGTATGTCAGGAGGTCAAATCTAGAGGACCACGACATGCTGCGCCTATCCAGGCTGCTGACATTCCTATTCGGCCGTTTCAGAAAATGGCCATAGATATTATTGGCCCTTTTAAGGTCAAGTCGGCCAGAGGACATCAGTTTATCCTTACATGTGTCGATATGTGCACACGTTGGCCAGAGGCTATTCCTCTTAAGAGCATATCTACTACAGATATCGCAGATGCTCTTTGGTTGATATTTTCTCGCTTGGGGTTCCCCAGAGAAATATTGTCAGACCATGGCACTCAACTCATATCTGACACTATGTCACAGGTAATGTCTACCTTACATATTGAACGATCTCTCAGTAGTATCTACCATCCTATGTCTAATGGGTTAGTTGAGCGTCTGAATAGAACGCTCAAGACTTTGCTTGGTAAGATAACTGAAGATCATCCTCAAGATTGGGACAGGGTTTTACCCGCGGCTCTCTTTGCCTATAGAGAAGTCCCTAATGAACACACAGGATTTTCTCCCTTCGAACTTGTCTTTGGCGCGCGTCCACGCGGCCCTATGTCTTTATTACACGATCTCATCACTGCCGATGATATTAGCGATGAAACTCAATCCTCATATGAGTATGTCATTGCTCTTAGACAAAAGATCATTGAGGCATGTAAGCTAGCAACTGCTTCATCAGAAATTGCTAAAGAGAAGGCAAGGCAGTTTGCTAACAAGAATAGATGTCTACGACAACTTTGTCCAGGTGACAAAGCATTCGTCCTACTCCCCAGTAGGGAAAATAGACTTCTTATTGCATGGAAAGGTCCGTATGCAATAGTCTCTCGGATTTCCGATGTTGACTATGTGGTCGATATTGATGGAAAGCATAAAACTTTCCACATAAACATGCTTTCGGAATTTCACGAACGTCCGGACTATTTGCTGCCTATTTTCCAGGCAACGGATGATGCTCCTGCACCTCACGGTCATTATTCATCCCTGTCTGTCATTCAGGATGAGGAAGCTACCTTCTCTGATGTCAACCTTCCCCTTCCAGTGGTTCCATTACATTCCACGGAATCTTGGAAAAACGTTTCTGTTTCTCCTAATCTTTCTGGTGACGAACATCGACAAGTCTCGTCGATGTTACAAACATTTCAGGATGTTCTCACTGACATTCCTGGACACACAGATGTCATAGAACATGACATAATTCTTACCGACAATAATCCAATTAGGGTTAGGCCGTATCCTATTCCTATACACTTTCAGTCGCAAGTGGAAAAGGAATTGGATGAAATGATTCAATTAAATATAATTGAACCATCGACTTCACCATATTCTTCTTCCATGGTTATTGTCCGGAAGAAGGATAAGAACATACGAATTTGCGTTGATTATCGCAAATTGAATCAGGTCACAAAGTTCGACGCTGAACCGATGCCTTTGTTAGAAGATCTACTGATTAGACTTTCTAATTCTAGATTCTTCACTAAACTTGACTTGTCTAAAGGTTATTGGCAAGTGCCTTTAGCAGAGCATGCCAAACCTCTTACTGCTTTTTCTACACCTAGGGGTCTATTTCAATGGAATGTTATGCCTTTTGGTCTCATGAACGCCCCTGCCACTTTCGTTCGCATGATGCGTCGAATTCTGTCACATCGTTCGGATGTCATCGCATACTTAGATGACATCTGTCTCTTCAGTGATACCTGGGAAGATCACTATTTAGGGTTATATGACTTACTGTCCACTCTACGTGAGAATAATTTGACAGCAAAACCTTCTAAAGCTTTTGTTGGTTTTGGTGAAATCTCTTTCCTGGGTCATCGTGTTGGTCATGGTCTCTTGAAGACAGAAGACCACAATACTTCCAAAATACTGAACATCTCTGTTCCTAAAACGAAGAAACAAGTTAGGAGTCTCTTAGGTTTAATTCAATTTTATGGGAGATTTATTCCAAATTTATCTTCGATCATGGCACCTCTCTCAACATTGTTGAAGAAAGGTTCGCCTAATCTGGTCCGTTGGTCTGAAGAATGCCAATCTTCACTAGACCAAATCAAGAATATATTTTCTTCTCCTCCCATCTTAAGATTACCTACTCTTGATAGGACTTTTGTTCTTCGGAGTGATGCTTCATCCACTGGGATTGGAGCAGCACTGATGCAAGAATATGCAAATACTCTGCATCCTGTTATGTACATTTCTAGAAAACTAAATGCGGCAGAGAGGAACTACTCGGTTTTAGACCGTGAGTTGTTAGCGATGGTTTGGTCAATTCTAAAGCTACAAAGATTCCTCCTGGGCGCACATTTCATTCTAGAGACTGATCAGAAAGCTCTTACAGCTATTCAGACTAAGAATTTGAAGAGTTCGAGATCCACTCGATATGCTATAGCTCTTCAACCTTTTCACTTCACGGTACGAGCTATCCGTGGTGCGGATAATGTGATGGCTGACATTTTGTCTAGATGCCCACATGACTCCAACTAATACTTCTGTCCTATATTTCCATATATTACAGAGTCATAACACACCTATATTTCTACAATAGATTAGCACATCTGTACTTACTTTATATGTACACACTATCGTGCTTTGTTGTCATCTTCTTCTGTTCGTTTTTTAAGATGATAGAGGAGGACTGAGTAGTTAATATAAGGGCCGTTAGTTTACTAAACAGCCACAATTATTAATAATGTATTGTACCTTATGAAGCATATTAGTTATTAATTAGCATTATATTGCTTGTACTTTCTCAGAATGTCATTGTTGAGCTGAGGACTTACCTTACGAGTTCTAGATTGTGTACTTACCCTCGGAATACCAGAGCATATGTCCTGGATCGTCATGTAGTTTAACTTTACTATGTACTTATGTCATTACATGTCAAAGAATGTACTATTTAAATTTTCCTATCAGATTTGTACATCCATTTTTAAAGACAATATTAGAGTATGCTGTTTAATGATGATTATAGTAACTTGCATACGTATATTGTGTTTACATGCTAACGTGATGTGTGTTGGTGACACCTCCCCGATGTGAATATTTTTTGAGACATATTTATTTTTCTGTTGAGGTATATCCTCACCAGACACTCTATAATTAGCCTATTGTTTGGCAATTTAATTAATTATCAGCGCATAATTCGTGCGTTTTGAGCCGCTTATCGCTTGCTCTTTGATATTGAAAAAAAAAATATGTTCCACATTTTTTTTTATCGGGAGGAGGTGGTGATATGTTGCGTGATAAATTCTCGCAACATCGTTTTATTTCAATATCTGTTTTATAACGCAAGGGCAACAACGGCTTGGAATTTATAGTCACTTTTCTCGGTAAGCATTTGTCTTCTCGCGTTGGTATCGAATGCAGTTAAGTTTGAGCTGTGGTCATTTTTGCGCTGGACTGCGCATGACTTGTCTTGTTTTTTTGTCGATCGGTTTCCGCCCACCACTAGTGGGAGTGAGCGATTTGGAATGGCGAAAGAGATGCCTCGTTGAAGAGGGGATCTCCGCTATTTTTGTTCTGTCAGGGATGTGTAGTCCTCTTAATGGATATTTCGTTTATTCGAGATAATACCTCTAGTGTTTCCCACATGTCGGGAGGCGTGATATTTCTGTGTATTTCATGAAAGCAAGGTAAATTGACTCTTTCATTAACTCTATCGATTTTGGGTCGTGAGCGATTTCGATTCATAGCCTGTCTGCGAAAGTCGTCGTCACGAGATGTTTTCCTAGCTCACATGTCGCTGCATTGTACTGCATCGGTTGATGCAGGTACCAAGGACCATTACTTGCTACTTTGTTAAATGAACTAGGTTTGGAAAACCTTTATTATCTAGAGGATATTTTTGAGGACATTATTTATACTTCGGCAGACGTGTCTGTCTTGCTGAAGTCAAACTAAGGAGAGTGAACTGATCTCATACATCTGGTTATCTCCTGGCTGTTATAGAAAAGGATGGAGTTGTTCACCTGACTACATTTACAGCACTTTGAAATATAACATGCATCTGACTCATCATTGTAATGCTGTCTACCGTTTATTGCTGTATTGAATGTTGCTGTGATAATGACTGTTTGATGTGCCTACACATTTGCGTAACCATTTTGTCACTGTGGCGTCCACAATAAATAATGAAGAAAAACGTCAACGGCTGTTTCAAGACTCATTGACTTTATACGTCGTGAGTTTACTGACGTCCTATGTGGATTGCCCTGTTATTGTTGCATGAACATTGTTTTGACTGAACACATCTACACACTACACAAAGCCAGACATGCGGATGCCATCCATCATCATATGGCATCACGCATCAGCCTGTAGTCTTACACGCGTGATGGCAGCATTTGTGTATCGCGCGAAGCGTGTTTAGTGTTCGGCTTTCTGCCTCTCCCTTCTCTTTTTATCCTTTAGTCCATCTGTTCGTTCGTTTTGGTAACGCAGTGTCGAAAAAGACATGAATGGAATTTAAAATTTAGGTCAACTTGCATATTTCAAGGTTTTTCTTAGAAAGGCAGCACATTTTATTGTGTGTTTGGGAAACGCGTGTATGTTGCAGAAGGCCTTTAATATCAACGTGAAACGTTACAATTTGCATACACAGTAGAAAACAAGGGGATTTCGAGTACAGTCATTGTGACAGCACTGTTCTTTACCATTCTTCTTCCTTTATTTATTATATGTATTTATTAGGCTTTATATTTACTTGATAATTTATATATGTGGATTAGAATATTCCACGACACCTCCCCTCTTAAAACAGACATTATATGTCAGTCCTTTATTCTATATACACATAGAGAAATTTATTATTATTTCTGGGGTTTACGGTGATTCTCATCACACGGATGGCGGCTTAAAAAATCCGCTCCCAAATTGGTTTTTCCAGATATATACTCAATGCTAAAATTATATGGAGCCAAAAGTAAAGACCATCGGAGTAACCTGGAGTTCTCATGCCTAGCCTGTGCTAGAAACGATAAAGGTTTGTGGTCTGTTTGCAACTTAAATGCCTTCCCATATAGATAAATATTGAATTTCTTTATCGCCCATATTACTGCAAGACATTCTTTTTCGCTAGTTGAGTAGTTGATTTCAGCTTTATTCAACTTTCTGCTAGCATATGCCACTGGGCTTAATTCCCCATCCAATGCATCTGATTTCTGTAGTAGAGTTGCACCTAACCCAATATTACTTGCATCCGTCCTTACTATGAATTCTTGACTTAAGTCAGGTAATTTCAAAATGGGTTTACTTGTGAGCTTTTCCTTCAATTCTTGGTAAGTCATTTCACATTGTGGTGTCCATGTAATGCGATCTGGATGTCCTTTACGTGTCAATTCAGTTAACGGTGCACATATGGAATTAAAGTTTTTGATATACTTCTGGTAGAAACCACATAATGAGACAAAGGATCTCACGTCCTTCTTGGTTTGTGGTCTCGGGGCTTTCTGTAGTTTCTCTAAATTCTTTGGGTCAGGGGTCATGTTTCCCTGATAAACTGTGTGTCCCAAAAATTCCAATTCTTTACATCCAACGCAACATTTGGTTGGTCGGGCTGTTAAATTTGCCTCCCTAAGTCGATCAAACAGCATGTTCAGAGAGTCAATGTGTTCCTCAAATGTTTCTGTTGCTATAAGGATATCATCCATAAAATTTGTTATACAGGGATTATTCAGAGGATCCAATAATTTTCTCATCATTCTAGAGAAGACACTAGGCGCATTCTTCAATCCAAATGGCAATCTATTAAACTCATAGTGTCCTTCTGAGGTACTAAAAGCTAGGTATGGTCTAACCTCAGGCTTTACTGGAATCTGATAGTATCCTTTACTCAGATCCACTTTTGAGAAATATTTAGCTTTATTTAGTCTGGCAAACAGCTGATTTGTATCCGGCAATGGATCCACCTGTCCTTCTGTAATAGCATTCAGTCTCCTGTAATCTATACAGAGTCTATGTTCTCCAGAGGGCTTCCTTAAGAGTACAACACCGGAACTATACGAAGACTCACTGTGCGAAATAATTCCTTCCTTCAATAGATAGTCTATCTCTTCCTTCAAAGCTTTCTCCTTAGCAAACGGAATCGAATATGGTTTCATACAGACAGGTGTGGAGTCTATTAGTTTCATATCATATTCCAATAGGTTTGTATGCCCTGGTCGGTCTGTTAACACCTCTGCATGATTATTTAGAACCTGTTGCACTCTCTCTTTCTGAGTTTTCGTTAAATGTGTACTGATTTTCACCTGTGCTGCTGTCTCACAGGGGTGTAATGGATATTCAAATGATGAAAGTGGTTCCTTTTTCATCTCCATGGCGATGGACAAGGTCAACAAGTGTGTCTCTTCCTGATGTTCTCTTTCCAAATATTTCTTCAGGAGATTCACATGATAGATTTTTTCTTTCCCCTTCTTATCTATCTTATAATTTGTTCTAGACACCTTCTCTAGAACTGTATATGGACCCTGCCATCCAATTTGTAACTTATTCTGACTCCCAGGCAAAAGAAGCAGTACTTTCTCTCCCACAGCCAAATTTCTGTCTTTCGCCTTCCTGTTATAATAGGCAGCATGTTTCTTCCTGGCTTGTTTCAAATTTTCATTGGCAAGTTTCCAGCCAGTTTTTAACCGAGTGGTCAGCTCATTCACATATTGGTATGAAGATGTAATGTTTTCCTCTGCCTTTTCATCAGTCCACGTTCTTAACAAAGCTACATATGGACCTTTAATTGTGTGGACCTATTTGTCCATGCACCGGTATGGTCTCTTCCACTCGAAGCTTTATAGTGATGATTTTTCCTCCCAGAATTATCATTCACAAAACGACCGCTACCAATTTTTCTTTTGGGGCTTTCTCCCCACTTAAAATTCTTGATGAGAGATTTCCTCTCTACATCCTCTTCCTCCAGTTTGTTTAAGTCCGATTGAGGGATTTTCGGCTTATCCTGGGGTAAGACATCTTTTTGCACTCTCCGCATAGTGGCCATTGTAAAACAGTTAAGTGAAGCTTGTCCGTGAAAAGGGGCTTCCCATTCCATTTGGTCCACTTTATCAAATATATTTTTCTTTTTATTATCAGGCCTAATTTTGCCCCGTGGCGTGTCCAGGTCCTGATCAATGTTCCCACTTGTGGGTGTTCCCTCATGTGCTATGCTACACCTTTCTACAAAATTCTCAATGTCCCATCTTGCTTTGGGCCAATAATAATTGTGAGCCACCTTTTGAATGATGGTACCTATCTTCTCATGGTCCCCATCTGGTTTCACATGTAGGCTCCTTATTAAGTCTGCCCTATATCTTTTAGGAAGAACCAGCTGTCCGTGACCTTTGGATCTAGCTCCAGTCTTCCTATACATCAACTTGTTTTTCATGTAAAAATCTCCCTTGCCTGGAGTTGTATGACAAGTTGACAATTTTCTGAAACAAGGCTTGAGTGTTTTATCCCCAGCCTGTGCCTTCCTCATCTCTTCTGGAGTGGTATCTAACATAATATCCTCCTCCTGTCTTGAGGTCGACCTGACCTGAAGGGTTGCCATATACACAGGTTTCCTTCTGCAACGGTCAGTGTCATGATTGTCCATCTGACAATTTTTACACCACCTTTTTCCTTGGTTGAAAGATTTTCTTTCATCATATTTCCTTTCATCGAATTGTGGGAATTTATTTTTATTTTCATACCGTGGCCTATCAAATTGGTGCTTACCTTTATTTTGATCCCTAGGATCAAATTTATTAAAGTTCTGTGGTGCCCTAAAGTTATCCACTTGTTTCTTTTTATTACCTGTTACCTCTGCTTGAGCTGCTTGATACCTTTCAGCAACATTTAGCAACTCACCCAGCCTCTCTGCACCTTGTTCCATGAGAAACTTTCTCAGGTCTGGAGCCATGGACTCTCTTAATTGCTCTATAAGGACCATTTCCTTAAGATCTTGGGTTTTCCCCAGAGAAGTCCATTTCTCCAAGTATGTCTCTATTCGTGCAGAGAACTGGTGATAGGTTTCACCTGACAGTAGTTTAGCATTCCTAAATTTTTTCCTATAAAATTCTGCATTCTTTTCATACCTTAACAAAAGAGCCTGCTTTAGCATGTCATAATTTTCCTGATCACCTCTGCTCATTTTTGCAAAAACTTCATAAGCTGCCCCACGAAGTCCCTGAGATAACTTTAAGCTCCACCTTTCTCTCTCTAACCCATATGTGGTAGCTAATAGTTCATACCTATTTATATAGCTCTCAATATCATCGTCTTTCTCAACAAAATGATCTAAATGAAAATTCATAGCTGAGGTTGAGGCTCCCTGAGTAACCGTAGCATCAGAGGCAAAGGGACTGGCACCATTTTCAGGAGCATGGCCTTGAAACTCAAACTCCCTTAGTCGTAACTCATGTTCCCTTTGTAATCTTTTCTCCTCCTTTTCTGCTTCCCTCTCTGCAGCTAATCTCTTCTCTTCTCTTTCTGCAGCTAATCTTTTGTCTTCTCTTTCTGCTTCCAATTTCTTAGTCTCAGCCTCAATCTGCAACCTCTTAGTCTCAGCCTCAGCTTGCAACCTCTTAGTCTCAGCCTCAGCTTCAAATTGTAACTTCTTAATTTCCCTTTCAGCCTCTAACTTTCTTTCGGCTTCAAACCTTCTTTCTTCGCGTTCAATAAATTTGTCACATTCCGTAGTGACATAGGCAACCATAACTTGCCCATCTAATCCTAACTCTTTTGCAGTCTGAACAGCAGCAGATCGAAACTTGGCCAGGTCCGCCATTGTCTATCAGGTAAATTTCTACAATGTCTAACCAACAATTTAATCTCTAAATATATCTAATGGACAACACAGGCACCGTGAGCTCAACCTTATTTAATTCCACCCAAGGATACCTTTTAATTCTTATATTCCCTGAAGTGAATTACCCCCAATATTTTTAATAGGGAAAGATTCAAAATCCCAAGAGCGAGACCCCAATATATGTGGTGAAGTGGGATGTTATAAATATTTATAGGGGACTTAGTGTACTGACTGAGATCAGCTGTGAAGGTATCTATATCTATTAAGAGTAGTGTATTATAGATAACCTTACTTGCTACCACATATCTATATATCTCAGTCAGAATTATTCTGGAATAGTGTGATGACTACGTTATGTGTCTAGGGTATGTGTATGATGAAGTGTAAGTCACAACAACAGACAGATAAACAATTTAATTTAATCCACTACTCTTGACAACACTGTGACACTCACATACATATAACACTCTATGAGAATATCTTAAGGAGTCACTGATAACTTTTCAAATAACAATATGTATTCATGGTTATCATAAAGGTATATGTGTCCTGATTCAAATACAAAGGAACCAGGAATCACAATCAATTTTAATTACAAGTATATGTACAGACTTTATCAATATGAATATTGTAGTGACATATATTATTAAAATATCCTATGTGTGTCAGTTGTGTAGTGGTAATATGAGGTAATACTGGTTTTGTTTTGTTCAAGCTCTGTTGGTATTTGTCATCATGACTTCAATAGTTTGTCTTTTGGGACTAGTATTGGAGATGTTCTCAGTTCCTGATATTAAGACAATTAAATTCCCCTCTGAATGTTATTTTTACAAAGTCATTTCAAGATGAGGGGACATAATGTTGAGCTCAGCTGGCCAAATCAGCTTATCTTGCGTGATGGCGGCAGGAAAGGACTCCTCTGCTCGAATTCTCCTCTGGGCTCTGGAGACACCTCACTGATAGCTAAAAAGACCAAGGAGTATGCTGTCCGACTCTGGATTCAGCAAAGCTCTGACCAGGTGCTGCTCAGTACCATCAAGACCACGGTCCCTGAAAACAAGAAGGATGTACCTTCTACTTCATAACTAATTGATACTCTAGTTCTACACTGAGCACAATACAACACAAACATTGAGTTCAGAGCGTTAGGCCAACTGTCAGCTTCATCTGAAATACTTTATACCAGTATTTACCTCCTTAATGGTTACCACGCCTCTGCACTTCCAGCATTATTTCTGTCTAATCAATCATCCAGGTGTCAGTGTACTATTTGGCCATTCCATGCCGTTTTACTTCCCTCCGACACCCTCTGTTCAGGCTGGAGCATTATAGGCTTTATCTCCTGTTTGCCACTGAACTACACATATATATACAGGCATAAATTAACAATTTACATTCAATTTTCATTAAAAGATACTGAATGGTTCAAGCTTACCACAATTTCATGGAAATAAACACAGATACGTTGATTAGCAATGAATTCTGGCACAATTACTGGCACAAATTCCCATCTGCTTATGTTCCAGGCTTTTATTTAACACAAATATGAGCTGGCTTCAACGCACTGTTGCTTTATCAAGATTATTTGCACTAGTGGTCTCGAACTAACGCTCCTAAGTGAGTATATCAGCGAGTCTAGCCAATGAGGCCACGTTTCGACAAGTGTTTGAAAAAATGTTACCTTTTCACGTCTCCCCTAACAACCAAGATAGTATTTATAGCCCGACCAATCGTGGTTAGTCTTTCATTTGTTGCGCTCCAATCAATTTGGAGTTTACATGGTAGGCTATTTCTGTAACGCAAGATTTTTTTCAAACACGTTATAAAAAAATTTTATGAGCAGAAATGATTCCATGTTGTCAGGCATCCCCACTATTTTATTTTGGGTATAATTTATTAATTCCTGGACTATTTGCGTAACGTTTTACATATTCTTTGTCAGCAAGCCCTAAGGAACCCAAATATCCAAATTTAAAAGAGCTACGTGGCTGCGTTCAAAATATGTATTTTCTACCTCCTGTTTCGAAGATGTGCTGTCTGGGTACTGTTATGTTTTCAACCGTAAACCCATCTATTGTTATCTTTTCTAATAAGAGTTTTTCAGGATTTATAAACCTAACTCTGGGATGGGTAATGTATTTTATCACTGTCCGTCTGAAAAAAAGTTAGTGCATGTAGTCTTACACGCGTGATGGCAGCATTTGTGTATCGCGCGAAGCGTGTTTAGTGTTCGGCTTTCTGCCTCTCCCTTCTCTTTTTATCCTTTAGTCCATCTGTTCGTTCGTTTTGGTAACGCAGTGTCGAAAAAGACATGAATGGAATTTAAAATTTAGGTCAACTTGCATATTTCAAGGTTTTTCTTAGAAAGGCAGCACATTTTATTGTGTGTTTGGGAAACGCGTGTATGTTGCAGAAGGCCTTTAATATCAACGTGAAACGTTACAATTTGCATACGCAGTAGAAAACAAGGGGATTTCGAGTACAGTCATTGTGACAGCACTGTTCTTTACCATTCTTCTTCCTTTATTTATTATATGTATTTATTAGGCTTTATATTTACTTGATAATTTATATATGTGGATTAGAATATTCCACGACAATAAGTACATGATTGACAAAGAAGAAAAATCATCAAAGAACAGCGGTGAATATATATCAATGAACGTAGTGATAGTAGTGATACAATCACTATATTAAAAATTACCATGTGTATCTATCTTGATATAGAAAAAGAACTGTTGTAGAGTTAGATGTGTTAAGAAGTCCAAGACCCAACAGTTAGGTGGAATCATGTGGGCATCTAGACAAAATGTCTGCCATCACATTATCTGATCCACGGATAGCTCGTACCGAGAAATGAAAAGGTTGAAGAGCAATTGCATAACGAGTAGACCTCGAGCTCTTCAAATTCTTACTCTGTATAGCCGTAAGAGCTTTCTGGTCGGTTTCTACTATGAAATGTGTGCCTAGAAGGAATCTTTGTAGTTTGAGAATTGACCAGACCATAGCCAATAGTTCACGGTCTAAAACCGGATAATTCCTTTCTGCAGCATTAAGTTTTCTGGAGATATACATTACAGGATGCAGAGTTCCAGAGTACTCTTGCATTAGTGCCGCTCCAATCCCAGTGGATGAAGCGTCACTCCTAAGAAAAAATGTCTTATCTTTAGTATGTAACACTAAAATAAGTGGTGTTGAAAACAACGTTTTAATTTTATCCAAAGAGGATTGGCATTCCTGTGACCAGTGGACCATATTAGGCGACCCTTTCTTTAGTAGTGTAGAAAGAGGTGCCATGATAGAGGATAAATTCGGAATGAATCTTCCATAAAATTGAATAAGACCTAAGAGACTTCGCACTTGCTTTTTAGTCTTAGGAATAGAGATGTTAAGTATCTTAGTGATATTATGGTCCTCTGTCTTTAGGAAACCATGACCAACTCGATGGCCTAGGAAAGAAATTTTGCTAAAACCAATGCAGGCTTTAGAGGGTTTCGCTGTCAGGTTATACTCGCGTAGAGTAGACAGTAATTCAACTAACCCCGAATAGTGATCTTCCCAAGTATCGCTGAAAAGACAGATGTCGTCTAGGTACGCAATAACATCTGACCGATAAGATAGGATTCGACGCATCATGCGTACGAATGTAGCTGGTGCGTTCATAAGGCCGAAACTTGTCGCTGTTCTCCTAGAGATAAATCAGGAGAGACAGTAACATTTTTCCATGATTCACTAGAATGAAGTGGAATCATCGGAAGAGGAAGATTTACATCTGAAAAACTTGTTTCCTCATCCTGTATTACGGACAGTGATGAGTAATGACCATGTTGGACTGATGAATCGTCCGTTGCCTGGAAAATAGGCTGTAAATAATCCGGACGTTCATGGAATTCCGTAAGCATATTGATGTGGAAAGTTTTATGCTTTCCATCAATATCGACAATGTAGTCAACATCGGAAATTTTCGAGATTATATCGTACGGACCTTTCCAAGAAATAAGAAGTCTGTTTTCCCTACAAGGTAGCAAAACAAATGCTTTGTCACCAGGACAAAGTTGTCGTAAGGTTCTTTTCTTATTGGCAAATTGTCTTGCCTTCTGTTTAGCAAATTCAGAAGAAGAAGTTGCCAATTTGCATGCTTCGATAATCTTTTGTCTCAGCGCGATGACATATTCGTAAGAAGATTTTGTGTCATCGTTAATATTATCAGCGGTTATGAGATCATGAAGCAAAGACATAGGGCCGCGTGGTCACGCGCCAAAGACAAGTTCAAAGGGAGAAAATCCTGTATGTTCATTGGGGACCTCTCTGTAAGCGAAGAGGGCTGCGGGTAAAACCCTGTCCCAATCTTGAGGATGATCCTCAGTTATCTTCCCTAGTAAGTTTTTGAGTGTTCTATTTAGCCGTTCGACCATCCCATTGGACATAGGATGATAGATACTACTCAAAGATCTCTCTATCTGCAGAGTAGACATTACTTGAGACATGGTATCCGATATTAGTTGGGTGCCATGGTCTGATAATATCTCTCCGGGGAATCCCAGACGAGAAAATATAAGCCAAAGAGCATCTGCAATGTCAGCAGTAGTAATGCTCTTCAGAGGAATAGCCTCTGGCCAACATGTGCACATATCAACACACGTCAAGATAAAGTGATGTCCTCTAGCAGATTTGATCTTAAATGGACCAATGATGTCTGTCGCCATTTTCTGAAATGGTCGAATAGGAATGTCTGCAGCCTGAATAGGTGCAGCATGGCGTGGACCTTTGGATTTCACTTCTTGACATACTTTACAAGATCGACAATAAATCCGTATGTCCTTGTTCACAAATGGCCAAAAGAAAGCCGCAAGAACTCTTGACTTAGTACGGGAAAAACCCATATGTCCAGCACACTGAGAGTCGTGAGCGTGCTGCAAAATTTTAACTCTCAAATTCTTGGGTACAAGAATCTGAGAATGACTTGACTTAATGGAGTCTTGCACCATACGTACAAGTACGCCATTCTTCATTGTAATCCAAGATTTACGCTTTGTATCTTTATTCGGATCACCTTTTGTTGCAAGAGTGAAGAATTTCTTTAGAGTCGGATCATCTTCTTGCTGTTTTATAAACGAGTCACGAGAAATTACCAAGGGATCATCTTGGTTATGCACTTCATTATCTTCAGTAGATGAAGTTTGAGGCATATTAAGAGCTTGAGCTCTAGTGACTACAGCATTAGCAATTTGCATATTTTGTTTTTCCCAAACGGAAATTTGTTGTGGAGTGCATTCTTTGACTCCGTGAATACGACCGATGATAAGATCAGCGATCGGATTCGGCAGAAGACATGCGTGTACATCTCCTGTAAAGAAAGGAGTAGCAATCCTAATGATAGCAGTAGAGTATTTCTCTAAGGTGCCGCCAAATGTTACACATTTGACTACTTTTCCTGTGGCACGAGAAGGATCTACAAGTGACTGCCTAACACCAATTGTGATGCATCCAGAATCAAAAAGAACTGAGACTGGATTGTCATTTACTAAACCTTTATGTAAGACAAGAGAACCTCTTCCATCATGCGCTACTGACGCAGGAAGAGCGGGAAGAGAATAGCCACAACTTAAAGTGGACATCGTAGTTGGTTCAAATAATGTTTTGCATTGGGGGCACTGAGATGCTCTCCCAAAATCAAAAGCGGAACATGCCATATTATTAGCATCATTATTATCTTTATTCTGTTTATAGGCTTCATGTGACTCTTGCTGTGCAGAGTTTGCCTGATAATGTGATTTATTTTTTTTGTATTGTGATCTACCTCGATTATTATTGCCTCTGTAATCATTATTGTTTCCTCTATTGTAACCCCTATTTGGGTTTGAGTCATAGTTCTCATTGTTACCATTATCATCTTCATTATAATGAGTATCTCTATAACTATGGTCTTGTTGTCTCCATGATGGATGATTTGGATAGTTCCTATAATGACTTCCTCTGCGGAAATTCCTATAATTATGACCACCCCTGAATCGAGGGCTGTCCGCTCGTCTCCAGTACTTCGCAGAAGAACCCTGAGATGATTGGATACCTTGGTTTTGATAACTATTATGGTTACCCTTTTTATCAAACCTGTTTTGTGGTCCCTGAAATTTGTGTGAATAATTAGGGTTGTATGGTGTTGCCGAAGCAACTGGCATGCCTTCCTTAACCTTAGCATTGCTAAAAGCTACGTCCGGATGTGCCGTGACGTATTGGGTACAATATTCTTCCATTTCTTTTAGTTTCTTGGGTTTACGCTCATGTAGGAATTCAAGGAATGGTTTATTTACACTTGACATAATCTTGTCTCTGAGCAACAAGTCCATAAGGGCTTCATATGTCTTTTCTGTTTTGGACAACTCAATCCAACGATTAACTGTAAGACGTGTCCTTGCAATGAATTCTGAGAATTCTACCCCTGATTCAGGTACCATTTTTTTAAACAAAAGACGGTAACCTTCCTCTGTTAATTGATATTTTTTTAATAAGGCTGCTCTGATAACATCATAATTATCCTGGTCAGCCTCTTCTACCAAGCTTAAACTAGTCAGAGTGTCACCTTTCAGTATCTCTGATAACTGATTAGCATATTGTGATCTATCCAAATTATGATTTCGACAAGAACGTTCAAATCTATCTAGCCACACTGTTATGTCGTCACTGGATGGATTAAATGCTGGTAGCTTGATCTTATAAATAAAAGGTTTACCACTACCACCAGATGACTGATTAACATTACCCATGTTTGTCAAATTCAATTTTTCTAACTCAAATGCTAACAGTTTTTCCTCATGTTCCCTTTTTGCCTTTCTCTCCTCGGCTTCAGCCTCTCTGTCTAATCTCTTTTGTTCAGCTTCTCTGTCTAATCTCTTTTGTTCAGCTTCAGCTTCTCTTTCTAATCTTTTTTCTTCAGCTTTTTGTTTTTTCTCTTCCTCCTTCTGTGCTTTGGCATAATGAGACAGTGCAAACTCTTTTAACTCCTCAGGAGTCATCCCAAGGGCTCTCCCTTGCTCAATGAAGTAGTCTAAAGTTGCCATAATATTTAATAATATGTGGCTATTATCACTGAAATAACAAATTTATTTCAACCAAACAGGAGCAAGTTTTTAACCAAAAACTTGTATAATCAGCTCCCTATATCCCAATCTCTGTGGGACACAAGCCTTTAAATAAGGTCTTGTATAATCAACTGTGTACCTCTAATAATAGCAATTAATCATCAGTTGATTCTTTCTCATAAGTTCACTACCCAGCTAGTAGTGTATGATCAAATATATTTTATATAGCGTATGTCAATCAAGAACACAAACAAAACAATTATAAAAGACAACATGAAAACATTCGCAGAAATCAAATAAGTTAAGTAGAAAAACAGAAGAAAATAATCACAGAACCTGTGATGATAACTGCGCCGTAATAAACAAAACAAATAACGCCACAGTGTATAAATATAAAGTTGTATAGAACTGAATGATAGGAAAGATGAGACCTACAAATACAAACAAATCAAAACAAAACCAAAGAACAGAAAAGTATTACAAAAACAACGATAAGCACAGTCGTCACAGCTAACAAAAAATAGCAACAGATGTTGCATGCAAATTTTCAATTAAGAAAATTGCCCCCTACAGACCACTAATATAAGCCCTATGTTACTTGGGAAATCTTATATTAGTCACCTCACCAACCGCCCACGACATAGACACACAAATAATATGTAAACATTTACACATAAATTCATAAATATTATATAAATGGAATGTGTTGTAGCAAAGGTTCAGCTGTTATCTAATGGCGAAGTTTCTAATGTAAAGAAAATAAACTGCCACTTTAATAAATACTAAATTTTTGAACTAAACTATTACAATGTTCAATATATAGAGCAGTTCAAGAAGTTCCAACGTTGATGGTTCCAATAACTAACACACGTAGGACTTCTGACCTGTACTGCATTTTTTCCAAAAAAGTTAACCGTATGTTTGCAACCCGCTGTGATGTCCAACGAAAAAATGTCAATAAGCGCTGACCTAGTTTCAGTATTCGCTTGATAGGTCACGTGAGGAACTGTTGACAAAGTGTAGACTCTCACTGCTGTTGTGTCGTATCAGGCGTCATGGAAACGATCTGGTATGAGTAGCTGACTTCTATGTGGTGTCTACTGTGCAGGTTAAACCCAGAAAGCTGGCCTACCACATTGATAAGGTCCACATTGATAAGTGCTTTTCTGTGATATAGCTCGTCCAGTCACAATGTTCTTTAAATGGGTCACCACGTTAATAAAGCTGGTATTGGTGTAAATGGTCAACTCAAAACCGGCACAGTGTTGGGCATACAGGTCACCTTGTCCCAAAACGTAATGAGGCCCCGACAAGGATGTAATGTTGACCATGAGTGTTAATGTGAGTGTCAATACGCGAATGCATGGATTGTTCTGAAGAGTTGACTAGAAGATCAAACACTCACTCATACGTAGTTAGAAGTTAATGATGCAGACTACTGTGGTCGTTTCATACTGTTTAATTGGACGCACACACTTGGACAGTACGAGTATAGTTACAGGAAAACAGGTCGACATATATCATCATACTGTTGATCAGTGGTCTACAATCTTAAGTTGGCATTCATGTTGAAGAACACTACAATGGAACGTCCATAGACAAGCACTTAGATTTCCACTGTTTATAAATATAATCATCAGGCCTTACTGACCGATCATGTCAGTTAATAAATAATGTTCAAGCATGACTCCTAGACAGAACCTCTTTTCTAGCGAAGATTCCTTTAGGTAAAGTTCAGCAAATATTTCTGAAGACAGTGGGAGAGGTTCTAGGATCTCACTGGACAGCTACCACCCGCTTCAAGCTGGGCAGCCCCCAGTCAATAAGGTGTTGTCCCGCCACTGTCTGCTTTCCCCATTGGGTGCATGGGGATTAGGGTCAAACCCGAACGGTGGACAGAAAATTTTGCACCAAGCAATTATCAGAATAATAAAAATAAGCAAACTCTCAGATTGGGATGCTGGAACATCCGAACTATGTTGACTGGACTATCTGGAAACCTACAGGACGTAAACGATGTAAGGAAGACAGCCATAATTAATGATGAGCTTAAACGACTTCAGATGGATATAGTTGCACTTCAGGAAACGCGCCTGGCGGGCTCTGGAACGGTGAGCGAGAAGGACTACACATTTTATTGGCAAGGGAAAGATCTTAATAAAGCTAGAGAACACGGAGTAGGTTTTGCGGTCAAAAAATCGCTAACTAAAATGGTTGAACCAGGCGAGAATGGATCAGAATGCCTGTTAACGCTCCGCCTGCAAATTAGCACAGGTCCCATCACCCTTTTCAGTGTGTATGCTCCTACTCTGTACTCTGCCTCAGAAGCTAAAGATGAGTTCTACGAGAATCTAGCAGCAGTCATCAAAAGCATACCTAGGCAAGAACAGCATGTTCTCCTTGGTGACTTTAACGCTAGAGTGGGTGCCGATAATGTTTCATGTGCACCAGAATTTTGAAATGGGTTTATTTAGTATGTTAAATTTTACACCAAAATCCAGTGAAATAAAATGAAATAACTAGTCCACTGATCACTTTAATTCTTTTCATTTGCACGTTTGGAAAACGGGGACAACACCATCAGAGTGGAACAAAGGAATAATTGTCAAATTGCCCAAGAAGGGAGATCTTGCAGACTGCAATAATTGGAGAGAAATCACTCTTCTCTCAGTTCCCAGCAAAATACTAGGCAGGATAATTATACAGAGAATTTCAAAGGCAGTAGACCACAAACTGAGGAAAGAGCAAGCAGGATTTAGAAAGAACAGAAGATCTGTAGATCATATATTCACTCTCAGGAACATTATAGAGCAGTGCTCAGAATGGCAAAGACAGCTTTACATTAATTTCGTTGATTTTGAAAAGGCTTTTGACAGCATACATAGGGAGAGTTTATGGAAAATACTGAGGGCTTATGGAATTCCAAGCTGCATAGTGTCAATCATAAAAAGCCTCTATGCCAACTTTACGTGTAGTGTTGGGCAGAGCAACCTAACCTTTGAGGTGAAGACAGGAGTACGACAGGGATGCCCCTTATCAACCACTCTATTTTTAACAGTCATAGACTGGGTGATTTGCCAGACAACAGAGGGCAGTCCAAGAGGAATAAGATGGACAACATTTTCTACATTGGAAGATCTGGAATATGCAGATGACATTGCACTGCTAGCACATTCACATCAACACATCCAGGAAAAAACGGATAGACTTAATAAGTTTAGCCAGCAGGTGGGCTTGAACATCAATTTAAAGAAGTCTGAGGTCATGACGCTCAATGTGAGCAACCCTGAGCCCATATCAGTAAGGAATCAGCAACTGGTACAGACAGATACCTTCACATACCTAGGAAGCATAGTAACACCAGACGGCGGGGCAGGCAAAGACAACATCAGAATGAATAAGGTAAGAACAGCCTTCTTTAGCCTAAACAACATCTGGAAGTCCTCCCAATACAGCACAAGCACAAAATTAAGATTATATCAGAGCTGTGTGCTTTCTGTGCTTCTCTATGGACACAACTTGAGCTGATGACATGTGACTGGAGGATTTGGACACAACTTGAGCTGATGACACTTGATTGGAGGACTTGGACACAACTTGAGCTGATGACACGTGACTGGAGGACTTGGACACAACTTGAGCTGATGACACATGACTGGAGGACTTGGGAAATGTGTTTGTTGGGGAGCTAAAGGGTATTGATTGATTAACTGATATTTAGTTTTTAATGTGAATACCAAGTACAAGAAATAAATTTAAAAAAAAAAGAAAGTTATCTCAACTTTTGGTTGTGCACCTCATATTGTTGGTCACTCCCCACACATAAGTGTGTGATCCACTTGGTTGTGTACCTCATATTTTTGGTCACTCCCCACACACAAGTGTGTGACCCACTTGGTTGTGTACCTCATATTTTTGGTCACTCCCCACACAAGTGTGTGACCCACTTGGTTGTGTACCTCATATTTTTGGTCACTCCCCACACATTAGTGTGTGACCCACTTTGTTGTGTACCTCATATTTTTGGCCACTCCCCACACATTAGTGTGTGACCCACTTTGTTGTGTACCTCATATTTTTGGTCACTCCCCACACATTAGTGTGTGACCCACTTGGTTGTGTACCTCATATTTTTGGTCACTCCCCACACATTAGTGTGTGACCCACTTGGTTGTGTACCTCATATTTTTGGTCACTCCCCACACATTAGTGTGTGACCCACTTGGTTGTGTACCTCATATTTTTGGTCACTCCCCACACATTAGTGTGTGACCCACTTGGTTGTGTACCTAATATTTTTGGTCACTCCCCACACATTAGTGTGTGACCCACTTGGTTGTGTACCTCATATGTTTGATCACTCCCCACACATTAGTGTGTGACCCACTTGGTTGTGTACCTCATATTTTTGGTCACTCCCCACACATTAGTGTGTGACCCACTTGGTTGTATACCTCATATTTTTGGTCACTCCCCACACATTAGTGTGTGACCCACTTTGTTGTGTACCTCATATTTTTGGTCACTCCCCACACATAAGTGTGTGACCCACTTGGTTGTGTACCTCATATTTTTGGTCACTCCCCACACATAAGTGTGTGACCCACTTGGTTGTGTACCTCATATTTTTGGTCACTCCCCACACATAAGTGTGTGACCCACTTGGTTGTGTACCTCATATTTTTGGTCACTCCCCACACATTAGTGTGTGACCCACTTTGTTGTGTACCTCATATTTTTGGTCACTCCTCTCCAGTGTGTAACCCAGACATAAATGTGTAACCCAGTTGGTTGTATATTTCTGAATTGTTGTTTCTAACTAAGGTTTTTATCTCTTCTTTTACTTAATGGTTTAGCCTCAGAACTGTTGTGCTATTAACAAGATTGTTATTTGTCATGTTCACACCTGATTCAGCAGAATCTTTTATTCACGTAAACATTAATTCCAGTTTTATTTATGAATGTCTTCAGTGCATCCAAGTTTGGTGTGACAGGCTTCACCCAGACTCTCAACTATGAAATTCACTTCTCGGGTCACGATGGTGTGTTCACGACCTTGGTGTGTCCGTCTCACATTCACACAAGCATGTTTTCTGGCTGTGAGATGAAGTGAGTACATAAGTGTATTTAATCTGTGTATGTGTATCCACTTCTTTGTCCTTTTATTGTTCTGTTTATCCCAACTGTTCATATCAGTCCTATTGTATGGCTCTGAAATATGGAGAACAACAACAAACAACCAAAAGGCTACAAACTTGCGAAGAATAGAAGGATTGAAATGATATGACAGTCACAGATGTGGAACTGATAACAAGAGCCAGACAAGTGACGGTGGAAGAGTTGAGAAGATGATGCTGGCGATGGATAGGACACACATTGAGGAAACCTATTGATAGCATTACAAGGCAATCCTTGTTCTGGAATCCACAGGGAAAGAGAAGCAGAGGTAGACCAAAAAACACACGGAGAAGAGAACTGGATACAGAAGTGAAAATGATGAGGAAAGCATGGAAAGAACTTGAGCGGATGGCATGTGACAGGAAGACTTGGCATGTGTTTGTTGAAGGCCTATGCTCTTTGGGGAGCTAAAGGGTATTGATTGTCCCCAGAATGTTCTGCTTTTCATTGAATTCCCCCTTACAGTAATTTTATTGTCATGTTGTATGACGGGGACGAGTTTATAAAGAAACAATTACAACCTAGCCTAGACAAGCAGTATTCTATCAAAAGAAATGTGAATAGAAGTGAGAAAGTGTTATATATAGTCTGTTCTTCCATTTTTAAACAAGTCATGGATAGAAGATACATGCGAAAAAAAAAAAAAAATCCCTAGAGGCCACAGAGATGTGGTTTTACAGAATAATGTTTAAGTATACCATGGACAGATAACACGAGTATTGACGATGTCCAGAAAGTGCCAAGTGTGCTATCTAACCGTATAATAATCAAAATACATAATTTCCGCCGTAAGTACTTGGACGGTCGGTCGGTCTGTCACACTTTGCACACCGTCATTTGCGCACTTCTTTTTATTTTCGAGAGAGTGCATTAACTTTCAAGCACAGCTAAGGGGGTGCAACTGTGGTTGAAAGTTAGACAATAATTGTATTGTTTCCCCTTATATGTACTCTCGCGAAAATAGAAAAAAGTGCACAAATGAAGGTGTGCAGCAGTTTGATTATGGAAAGAAGCCAACAACACGATTGATAAACAGTACATAAACTGGAGTTTTGTCAAACTTCAAACGTTGTTTTCAGAGGCAGTAAGTCGACCAAGGCTTCTCAGAGGCGGTAAGTTGACCAGGGCATGATTTTAAAAGATGCACGAACAATTATGAGACATGCTATCATAAAAGAAATGTTAGTTATTTAGTAATTTTATGGTCCATTAGACCATTTTCACTGCTCTACATGTCATTTAGGTTGGGTTACTCATGTCTTCATATTTAATACATCTATATAATTTTCACTACAAATATCTAAAGACGGTCGTCTGCAATGAAATGACCACAGTAGTGATTGTACCATCTGTAATACATGTAGCAGAAACAACACACTATAATTAAAAACCTGCCAATTTTTGCTGGTTGTTGCTAGTAATAATAATGATAATAATAACCCCTTCAGTCATAACTGACTATGGGAATGTGCCCCTGAGGTGACAGCCCTCAGCTGCTTATTTTCCTGGTGTTCCTTTTGACGTTTTCTCCTCTCTTCTGCTTGTTGTGTGAGTTTCTTTTCACCCAATCTGAGGTGGTGCCATAGAGAGCATCGTGAGTTGGTGCGATCAACAGCTTCATCCTCCCAGGTTGCTGGATTTATGTCGAGTGCCCTCATGTACACATCTTTGAACCTCAGCTGCAGTCGCCCAACTGTTCTTTTGCTTTCTTCCTGTCGTCCATAGAAGATATCTTTTGGTATACGACCATCTTCCATGCAGTGGACATGGCCAAGGCAATGTAGTCTGTGCTATCTCAGCAGTGTATACATTCTGTCAAGAGGTCACATTATTGGACATGGCCAAGGCAATGTAGTCTGTGCTGTCTCAGCAGTGTATACATTCTTTCAAGAGGTCACATTATTGGACATGGCCAAGGCAATGTAGTCTGTGCTGTCTCAGCAGTGTATACATTCTGTCAAGAGGTCACATTATTGGACATGGCCAAGGCAATGTAGTCTGCACTGTCTCAGCAATGTATACATTCTGTCAAGAGGTCACATTATTGGACATGGCCAAGGCAATGTAGTCTGTGCCATCTCAGCAGTGTATACATTCTGTCAAGAGGTCACATTATTGGACATGGCCAAGGCAATGTAGTCTGTGCCATCTCAGCAGTGTATACATTCTGTCAAGAGGTCGCATTATTGGACATGGCCAAGGCAATGTAGTCTGTGCTGTCTCAGCAGTGTAAACATTCTGTCAAGAGGTAATATTATTGGACATAGCCAAGGCAATGTAGTCTGTGCTGTCTGTTGTAAATTTTATAAGAGAGATAATTCTTATGGTTAGTGGTCCCGCTAGAGTGTAGAATTATAGTGAAGGCTCTATGAAAATAAGGATTTAAGAAAGAGAGGTAGTTTATTCACCAGTGCTGGGAAGAGTAAGGACAGTCTCTATTTACGACAATATGTGTTTATCTCATAAGACTCCTACAGCTCACCTGGACAAACAATTATTTGCCAGTTCCAGTCACTCAGGTGCACACACCAATTTGGTGCTTCAAACGCACATACAATACGTGAATACAGCTACAAATAACAAATATGGGTAATTTGGGCTCGGGCCTGCCAACACAATACTAGAAGGTTTATTATTTTTATTTATCATAAAAAATCACTCACAATATTCAACAATTTACATGCATAAATCATATGTTACAGCAGGTACAAATAGCAAGTGGGGGGGGGGGGGGGGTTTGAGGAGAAGTATCCAATACGCCCTTCCCGCTTGCATTTAACAAAGAAAGACCCAGTCCCAAAAGACAGGGGGGGGGGGGGGGGGGATCAGAGATAGGCAATTTAACCCAACAGTAAATTTATTTCTCTGAGACGGGGTGTTACCGTAATTAGTAGGGGTTAGAAAAAACTCTTTTTGTTCTCCAAAGCTTTCCCTTTACTAAACAGACGTAAGGGAGAGGGAAATAAACAAAGTTAGGAAATCCCACTTAAAAAGAAAAACAATACAATAAAGACGGTAAAAAATATTACCAGGTAGAACTAATTATAATGGTGGAAAAACTAAATCTCCTCATTCAAGCACGCTTGTGATGGCCAGCACTCAGTCATACACACAGACTTACCGATTCGTAGAATCTGGCACTCCATAGAAATTACAAAGAAAAAACAGCACTAAACATTGGCATAGGTAAATGTCCTGTCTTCTGTGTACAGCCCCAGATTAGCGGGTTTTTTTTTTAAGTTAACAAAGTGTCCCGAAATCGCTGGACGTTGAAGCCTAAAGGTACTGTTTTTGTTTTTGTCTATGTGTAAAAAGTTCCAGGGGAATGGCATGGTCGTAGGTACAGGTAGTGAGACTGGTGGGGTATCTTAGGTTCGCCGCTGGTGGTGAAATTTCTGAAGCGTGATGATAAAGACTAAACACTGTGGTATGGTTTCTTCGGGGTGTTGTTAAAAATCCAGTGAAAGTACTTGACGAACAGTGTTCAGGGAAATCTATGTTCTCATTCACTAATAGAGCAGTAAGTAAAATATTGCTACTGGCAAGTGTTCTTCTCCAGTTTAACTTTAAAACGACTTTATGAATTGGGATGTTAAAACAGTCTTTGGGTTTGCTTTATTTCTGTAAACTTCAGATAGCTGAATCTCAACAGGATCGCCACAAAGATTAAATTTTAAATACTGTTCATAAGTCACTGGAGTTATCGAACTGAGTCGGCAGGACTCTGTATATAGTTAATTAATTAATTGCTGCTTGCTGGGATGCAAGGTTGAATGATCATTCTGTATAAAAGATAGAAAAACATGAAATGCAATACCAATCATATTATAATCTGACGCGCGATAAATTTACGTTTAAACTATTTCTACCTCGCGTCTTCAATTATATAAATTCAAGAAAAGCTCCCCGTGGGTCTAATAGTTAAAACACACGTCTATATGTACAGAACTAAACTGTATTAAATAGTTATAATTCCCTTAACGGCTGCAAAATTAATTTACACGTCTATTGTATTAGGAAAATAACTTATAGATGTAACATTAATTTGCACCAGAATTTTGAAATGGGTTTATTTAGTATGTTAAATTTTACACCAAAATCCAGTGAAATAAAATGAAATAACTAGACCAATGATCACTTTAAAACAAATATATTATTCCGTTGCACAGAAAAGCATTCACTGCATTAAGATGAAAATCCAGAGGGAATCAAACAGGATTTTACTATAGCAAGTGCTACTGTAAATATCTGGCAACGAATGATAAAATGCATTTCTTCAGGGTCTGTATATATCTAACTGGAATGGAACTTAAGGGGTACATGTTAGAATTTCGCGCCTCTTAAGTTCTCTGGGGAAAATCGAAATTCTAGCCACCGTGCTAACAGATGCCGCCCGACTAAAAGAGGGAGACCGCTCCTGGTTTCCGATTTCCGTTCATGATTACTCCATTTCCTGGCCGCTTCGTCTTTCCCCATTCGTCTTTGACTGCGGGCACTTCTGCGGTTCACGCTGGGATGTGAAAAACCGACGAGACTCTGCTTTCCCTGTTCTATGGACCGCCACTGCCTTTGACTGCTAGCGTTTCCAGCACTCTCCTGTGGTTCGCACCTAGATGCGAAATGCCGATGAGAACTTTCTACGAGAAACTAGCTTATCTGTATTGGGGGATCGTCTTGCCTTAGATCTCGCCGCTTCTACGTTTGGTTCTGGCACCGCCTATAAGGCAGGTACGAAGAAAAGTGGACAGGCACACTGGGGAAATAACTGCTTCTGGACGCTCTAGAGGTAACAGAGCGTGATTTTACCTCCCTTTGAGGCCATGCGATCACCAGACTGGACGGAAGATAACAGTCACATATTTAATGAGCAAACGTGGTGAGGAGTGCACTTGCTTTTCTGCATGTTAATAAGCCCAGGTGGCGGAGTCCCCGCTGATGAAAAATTCCTACAATTCAGGGGTTCAGATGTTATAGGAGGGTCCTTACCATAATCCAACATTTCAGGGCCAGCTGAGTTGTCCGTCACACTGTCTCAGCAGTGTATACATTCTGTCAAGAGGTCACATTATTTGACATGGCCAAGGCAATGTAGTCTGTGCTGTCTCAGCAGTGTATACATTCTGTCAAGAGGTCACATTATTGGACATGGCCAAGACAATGTAGTCTGTGCTGTCTCAGCAGTGTATACATTCTGTCAAGATGTCACATTATTATTCATATTATAAATAAGCATTCCACTTTCTTTGGGCGTGATATGAGAAGAGGAATGTGGAAATACATTGTGACAACAGGAAGACAGCAACCAGTCTTCTACAGCAACCAGTCTTCTACGTCAGCCAGTCTTCTATGGCAGCCAGTCTTCTACGGCAGCCAGTCTTCTACGGCAACCAGTCTTCTACAGGGCCATTGAACAATCCGTGCCTCTTGTTACATTTTTATATCACACCATATATTTATTGGATATCCATGAAAAAAAATGTCAAACCAAGGAGCAGTAACTGCCCTTTGACTGCTAATTTATAATTTTTGTTTTCCGGAAACAAAATCAAATCTAAAATTGACAATCAACTAATGTCACAAGAGACATAAAAAATTGGTGTCGGCTGTGACGTCCTGTGTTGTACAGGCCAGGCCCCACATGGAGCTATAATACTATTGTGGCATGGCATTTTATGTAACAAAATAGCTCTGAGCTTTGACTTTTGTTTCGTGTTCATTAGTTGGAATTTTTAAATAGGCAGTGACTTCTCAATCACCCTGAAGACTTTTGTTTCGTGTTCATTAGTTGGACTTTTTAAATAGGGAGTGACTTCTCAATCACCCTGAAGACTTTTGTTTAATGTTCGTTAGTTGGACACGAGTGAAGAAATAAAACTTTTAAAATAGGGAGTGACTTCTCAATCACCCTGAAGACTTTTGTTTCAGATATGCCAAGCAATATTATATAATAACTAGTACAACAACTAACAAATATCATTTCAGTTACTGTCAAAGCAAGATCTTGTTTATTTCACTTTTCTCAGATACCCAGCAATATTGCCATCCCTGGAGCTCAAACCTACAGTTGATCGTATCATGCAGGCCATTCTGACCAATCAGCATGAAGTTTACATTCCACGCATTGTGTACTTAATGGCAGCACTTAAACAGTAAGAGTACTCTATCTCTCTCTTTTTCTGTCTTCCTCTCTCACTATGTTGTGATAGATATATATATATAAATATCTTCTTCTTCTTCCTCGTTCGTCCTGAAAAGGACGTTGGTTGCGTTGTGTCTGTTTACAGGAGAGCTGCGCCTTTCGGCCGGCACATCCAACTTCAGCGCAGCATTTTTTGGGACCGGGTTTGCCTTCCCTCTTCGATCCCTACTCTCTCAGCTACAAGGGAAACAGTACTTTATTCTGGCAGAGAGGATGGTCAGCACAATGAAGGTGTAGCCATTATCCTGAAGAAAGGAATGGAAAGGTCTTTACTGGAATGGAAACCCATCAACAACAGACTGATAAGAGCAAGACTAAGAGGGAGGTTCACCAACACCACAATTATACAATGCTATGCACCAACAAACGACAGCGATGAAGAGATCAAGGACGAGTTCTATCAACAGGTACAAAAAGAAATGGAAACTACACCCAGGTACAATCTCATTATAGTAATGGGAGACCTAAATGCAAAAGTGGGAGCACACAATAATTATAACGAAAGAGTAATGGGGAAATGCGGCAGTGGAACAGCAAATGAGAATGGGGACAAATTAATAAGCTTCTGCAGTATTAACAACCTGGTCATTGGAGGAACACTTTTTCCACACAAGGAAGTGCACAAGTTAACATGGGAATCACCAAACGAATGAGACAGCACTACAAGACGTGAAAGTAAGAAGAGGCGCAGATGTGGGAAGTGATCATCACCTAGTAGTAGCAAGACTGAAAGTGAAACTCAGAGCTGCTGGACCAGTTGCAGTCAAACAGAAAAGATACAACATCACGAAACTGAAGGATCCCCTCACCAGAAAAGCTTTCGTGGTCGACGTAAAGAGAAGATATGAGATTATCAAAAGCCAGGAAAGAACAGAGACCGATGATGTTGACCAGAGATTCAACACCATCTCAACAATATACAAGGAAAGCAGCAAGTCATGCTTGGGATTCTAGGAAAGAAAGAGCCAAGACTGGATAACACCAGATACGCTAAACACCATAGCGAAGAGAAAGGAAATAAAAAGAAAGAAAACAGAAGCTAAGTCTCCCAGATTAAAGGCAATATATAGTGAACAGTACTGTCAGCTGGACAAGGAAGTTAAACGTCAAACCCGTGCTAACAAAAGGACATTTCTGGATGACCTTGCAAGACAGGCAGAAGAGGCAGCACTGAGAAATGAACAAAGCACAGTATACAAAATAACTAAATTCATCAGCGGAAAACGAGGTGCAAACAATATTACATTAGTAAGAGATAAGCAAGGAAATCTCATCACGACAGCAGAGGGACAGGAAACAAGATGGGCAGAGAACTTCAGAGAAACTCTGAACAAGGAACCACTGGAGACACAATTGAATGTTCCTGAGGCTGAAAACGATCTAGATGTAAATACAGACATTCCACGAAAAGAAGAAATCATCACAGCAATCAAAGGGTTAAAGAACGGAAAAGCTCCGGGCCATGATAACTTAAATGCAGAGCTATTTAAGACAGACCCTGAGCTAGCAGCAGAACTATTAGAACCACTATTTGCACAAGTATGGAAAACGGGGACAACACCATCAGAGTGGAACAAAGGAATAATTGTCAAATTGCCCAAGAAGGGAGATCTTGCAGACTGCACTAATTGGAGAGGAATCACTCTTCTCTCAGTTCCCAGCAAAACACTAGGCAGGATAATTATACAGAGAATTTCAAAAGCAGTAGACCACAAACTTATGAAAGAACAAGCAGGATTTAGAAAAAAAATCATATTGCACTCACTACTAAACCTTCTGTCCAGTCTGATAGACTCAAACTGGTTCTAACTTTCCATCCTTACTGTCTGTTTCGACATTTGCCTATTCTCCACTCTGATCCTGATACCAGAGAGTTGTTTCGTGATACACCTTTGGTAGCATATCGTAGGGATAGGAATTTTAGGGATATTCTTGTACACAGTCGTCTGCGACATACTAGCCCTTCATACTTTGGTACTAAACCGTGCCAACGCCGTATATGTAAGAGCTGTCCGTTTGTACTCCAAACTCAGACCGTCACTTTTCCGAAAGGAAAATTTATCAGAGAGTCTTTCACGTGCGAATCCAGAAACCTTATTTATGCTATCATCTGCAAGAGGTGTGACATGACCTACATTGGTGAAACTGGCAGGCGTTTGGCAGACAGGTTTCGTGAGCACTTGAATGACATCTATCATGGCAAACATTTACCGGTGGCCCTTCATTTCAATAGGCCTGACCATTCAGGTAAATCCGATATCCATGTTACGGCCCTCCGTTCATGTGTCGGGGATGACAGGACTCGCTTTTCATTAGAGAATCGTCTTATTTTTCAATTAGGCGTTTTATGTCCTGGAGGTCTCAATATTCAACATCATTTCTGCATAAATTCTGGTAGCTTTTCTCTCTCTTTCATTCTTCTTTATTCGTTGTTTTTTCGATCTATCTTCTTATGTTTTGGTTCTGGTTCGTTTCATATCCTTTTGTATCTCTAAAAATTGTCGCTGTCTTACACGTCACTTCCTTCGAGATTACTTGAAGAGAGGACTGTGATCTTGTGTATTCTGAGCATTTACATTTCTAGCTAAGTGACTTGTTCCATAGTTTTGTTAATTCTCGTTTTTTTCGTTTCGTTTATTATTTTTTTCTTGATTCGGTATTTCTGTTAGGTTTTTCGATTTTCTTGTATTATCATTGTACTTTTTCCATCTGCTTGTATCGCTCATTTTGTATTGTTTCTTATCATCGTATGATTTTGTAGTACCTATTACTATATGTAATTCTTGTCTTTGTCACCTGTTTGTGGCTGACGAAGGGTAATACCCGAAACGTCCCTTGTCTCATGTGATCTATTAATTGTAAAACTGATTCAATACCGTTTTTATTAGTTTATAAACTTAGGATTTAGAAAGAACAGAAGATGTGTAGATCATATATTCACTCTCAGGAACATTATAGAGCAGTGCTCAGAATGGCAAAGACAGCTGTACATTAACTTCATTGATTTTGAAAAGGCTTTTGACAGCATACATAGGGACAGTTTATGGAAAATACTGAGGGCTTATGGAATTCCAAGCTGCATAGTGTCAATCATAAAAAGCCTCTATGCCAACTTTACGTGTAGCGTTGGGCAGAGCAACCTAACCTTTGAGGTGAAGACAGGAGTACGACAGGGATGCCCCTTATCAACCACTCTATTTTTAACAGTCATAGACTGGGTGATGCGCCAGACAACAGAGGGCAGTCGAAGAGGAATAAGATGGACTACATTTTCTACATTGGAAGATCTGGAATATGCAGATAACATTGCACTACAAGAACATTCACATCAACACATCCAGGAAAAAACGGATAGACTTAATAAGTTTAGCCAGCAGGTGGGCTTGAACATCAATTTAAAGAAGTCAGAGGTCATGACGCTCAATGTGAGCAACCCTGAGCCCATATCAGTAAGGAATCAGCAACTGGTACAGACAGACACCTTCACATACCTAGGATGCATAGTAACACCAGACGGCGGGGAGGCAAAGACATCAACATCAGAATGAATAAGGCAAGAACAGCCTTTTTTAGCCTAAACAACATCTGGAAGTCCTCTCAATACAGCACAAGCACAAAATTAAGATTATATCAGAGCTGTGTGCTTTCTGTGCTTCTCTATGGTGCAGAATGCTGGAGAGTTACAGAGAAGGAAATGTCGAAATTGTCCTCTTTTCACACAACATGCCTAAGAAAAATTCACCGAATCTTTTGGCCGAATACCATCACCAACCAAGATCTGCTTGCTCGGAGCAAGCAAGAGGACATGCACACCGTCATAGCTGGCAGACGCTGGAGCTGGGTTGGCCATGTCCTCAGAAGAGACCCCGATGCCATCACAAGAACAGCTATGCTTTGGACCCCTGAAGGAAAACGAAAGAGAGGCTGACCAAAAACAACCTGGCGGAAGACTGTGGAGGCTGAGATGCAAAGAATGAACCAGAGTTGGGGCACTGTACGAAGGATGGCCGCTGACCGAGCAAAGTGGAATCAATTTGTTGTTGCCCTACAAGATGCCACTAGGCGTGATGGCCACTGACTGCTTTGACGGTCGGCGGCTAAGGATCAAAGAAGAAGAAGAAGTGTTGCCAAAACTCAGTGTTGCCCGGCTGACTTTTCATCACTGCGAAATAGCGCCGTAACATCCACCCCTCCCTTAAGAAAGAAAACGTTTTCCTCCATCAGAGGAAGCTTCACCTGACCCCCTTCGAAGTTTGGATGACCATATGCCATGACAGCATCTTCTCATCTGAACCGAGAGAATGCCATAGATCTTTCCTACCATTGTTGTTACTACATTCTCCCGCCATCCGAAAGAACCAAACAATATGGACGTAAAGTAGGTTACCCCAGGTTCTGGCAGTCGTGAAAAATGACGACGACTGTCCACCCCTGGTCTACCATACCACAGTGCTCTGCACGAGTAGTAAGCCTTACATAGGCATACATTACCAAATAATCACTAACTAGCACAAACAGTCATTTGTCACAAATTCAAGCATCTAGTAAATTCAATTATATAGTTGCCGTTATGGCCTCATAACACATACATTCAAAGCATAGCATTTAGCCCACACATGGTATTAACATTTGAAAAGTACCTCCTTAGTCACTCTCACCAAATTATAAAGCTGTACAGAACAACTTAAATTCCATCAGAATAGTACTGGTGGCATGCGTCAGACTCTAAAGTTCGGTTCGCATTAACCGAAACACTCTACTGAACGCGAACCCGATACCTATCCATTGCTATTGCTGGACTATCAGCAGGTGGTTATGGAGCAACGACATGTACTTCCACCTGACTGCATCATGCGCACCCCACTTATTCGCAAAAGTCACTCCTGCAACTTTGGTATTGTCGCGCAATGACAATACCTCCACAAATCTAACCGGCGCGACCTCATTAAACACTCATCTGAGTGTGCGCCAACTAGCACTCGGGGGAACATTGCGAACCCATACCGTGCGATCGCCAGCTATTGGGCCCTCGAATATGCCTCTGCTGTTCCTATTTATGTGCCTTGGCACTTGCGCGAACCCCGTCTCAGATGTACTTTCTTGTCAGGTGGTGATACCTCGCCCAGCTGATCATCCGCCTCAGGACTTTGGTGTTGCTGAGCCTCTGCTCCAGCCAATCAGAGTGGTGCTACCTTTGTAAATAGCTGCCAGAACAACTGTATAGGCAATGTCCTCAGTTGTTAGATACCTATTTACCAAGGTAGCAGCACTCTGATGTGGATTTATAATAATAATAATAATAATAGGCTCGCTCCACTAGGAATACGACCACACCACAATGGCTTACATAAAATCAACACCTTCTACAGGTGCTTCCCTTTAATACTTCTGCACACACAATAAGGCCTCACACGGCCAACAATCGTATGAAATACAATATAACAATGAAATGCCTTAACAACTTAGACTCTCAGTATCATACACGACAGTGTGAGTTACACTGATAAACAGCAATGACTACTGCTCACCATGGGCGGCAAAAACTATGACAAAGAAATACTCAAATCTTCGGCAACTTATAACGGCCTGTAACAAATCCAATCCAGACACTACACTGTCTTAGAATCACCACTTAATAATCCAACAGAACTGGAAAATGGCAAGCATTTCTAACAAATAGTCCGTAACATGGACTTCACAGCTAACGCTGGCAAAAATATATCCATCCTTTCTGGACAAGAGGCTAGATTCTCACTGACTACCTTCGCGCCTAATTGTTCCGGCTTCTGGTTAGTCACATGACTCGCCGGTTTAGTTATCCCAGTGTTGCCAAAACTCAGTGTTGCCTGGCTGACTTTTCGTCACTGCGAAATAGCGCCGTGACAGTAAGATTACACTAAACAGACTGACACCATAAAGTAAGGTTACACTAAACAGACTGACGCCATAAAGTAAGATTACACTAAACAGACTGACATCGTAAAGTAAGATTACACTGAACAGACTGACACTATGAAGTAAGGTTACACTAAACAGACACACACCATGAAGTAAGATTACACGAAACAGACTGACACCATAAAGTAAGATTACACTGAACAGATTGACACCATGAAGTAAGATTACACTAAACAGACTGATACCATGAAGTAAGGTTACACTAAACAGATTGACACCATAAAGTAAGGTTACACTAAACAGACTGACACCATAAAGTAAGATTACGCTCAACACAGACTGATAGCGAACACATGAAGAGGAGATGAGAAGTGAACATTTCACAGGTAGGGAGAACATGAAAGAAATAAAGCTGGTTTTCTAACACAGGAAGACTTGATGACATCAGGGAGCTACTTCACACAGATGAAGATTCATCATCATCATAACTATTCAGCTCCCTAATGAGCATAGACCTTCAACAAAATTATGATAAGTCATTCTGTCCCATCAACTCAAGGTCTTTCATAGACAAGCAGTAATTCACGGACATAACTTACAAAGACAATCAATAATTCACAGACAGAACTAACAAAGACAATCAATAATTCACAGACAGAACTAACAAAGACCATCAATAATTCACAGACATAACTAAGGCTATCAATAATTCACAGACAGAACTAAGACAATCAGTAATTCACAGACATAACTAATAAAGACCATCAATAATTCACGCACAGAACTAACAAAGACCATCAATAATTCAGACAGAACTAACAAAGACCATCAATAATTCAGACAGGACTAACAAAGACCATCAATAATTCATAGATAGAACTAACAAAGACCATCAATAATTCACAGACAGAACTAACAAAGACAATCTGTAAATCACAGACAGAACTAACAAAGACAATCAGTAATTCACAGAACTACTAATGATTATTATTGATATAACAAATTTATGACATGGTTGATATATGTTTTGTTTGGGTAATATTTCAGGATGCTTCCTGTGTCTGCCATGCATGAAGTTATCCATTTCTTCCGAGCTGACAGGTTTATGGAGTCTTTCACGGGGAGGACGGATGATGACAATGTTAATCACAAAGAAAAATAAAGAAGGAAGTAAGCACAAGCCAAACTTTTGATGCTGACTTGGTCACATAGAACAGTCCAAATCATTTCGTGTTTGCTGAATATTTTCTTGAATGTGGGGGTTAGTGACTTGGTCACATAGAACAGTCCAAATTATTTCATGTTTGCTGAATATTTTCTTGAATGTGGGGGGTTAGTGACTTGGTCACATAGAACAGTCCAAATTATTTTGTGTTTGTTGAATATTTTCTTGAATGTGGTGGGTTAGTCTTGAGCATGATACACGAGTTTCTCATCATTTCACTATCATCACCACTACCTTTGTCAGTCATTTTGATCAATTGTTATCACACCTAAATTAAACCAAGGCAAAGATTACAACTTCACATCTAATCCAGTCCTGAAATCTTTTTCTTTCCTTCACTGAGTTTTGTTGCAAAAGCTTGTTGCCCTCAGTCCTACCTCTCACACTATACCACTCCTTGATTCGTCTTGGCTGCCTGTTCCCTTATATGCTTAGTTCTTAACTGAGACACTTTTAGCACATTTGCTATTTTACTTGTCATCTCCCATCACAAGAAACAACTCAACAACTATTAGATCTATTTTGATAAATGTTCATATATAAAACTTTGGCAAATTGTGTCGACCAGTTTCAGACTTGATGTTAAAGTAGATACAAAAAATTAAGGACTCATAACCTGATTAATACAGCTTCTATTTCCTGCCCAAAGTTTTCAATGTTATCCAATACTCTGATTTTTTTCTTGCTTCAGATACTGGCTTACAGTCGCTGTTTTAAGAAGTAATTTAATGCAACATGGAGACTACACCGTCTGTTTACCACTGTTGGTGTTCTCACTACAATGTTTGCTCTGTGCCTGCATCCAATCATGATATTTCCAGTCACAATTAATAACATTAAATAATGAATACGTCAGCCAAACAAATAACACCTGTATTATGTTTCACAAGCCGACATATTTGTGTGATAGGGTGGGCGAGAGATGATGATTATGTTGTGATATGTGATCACTTTTTTGCACACTCGCACCGACCCGAACAACAATAAAACTCTTGATTCTAAGGCAGGGGCTGTATTTATTCACACAACCCTATCAGCGACAACAAGCACATAAAGCAAACTTTATAAAGTAAACCAAACGAAACAAAACACCCAGCCAGTGCTCAATTTCTAACGTGTTCAAGGCATCTTCAGATCGACTCTGGTTTCTTTGGGGCAACTGACGAAGAAAAAGGCCTCTGCTGGCCAGCGCACTTCTTTATATAGGCCACTAGGCCTAATCACTCATGGTGTAGTGTGCGCGCATAGTAATTGGGCCACGCAAATAACACACGCGATGGATGCTCTAGAAAGAGCGAAAACACAAATATAAAACAACTATTTCTAGGCTTTATTGTGGCCCTCTTGAAGAAGCGAAAACAAATATGAACTTCAGGGAGATTTTGTGGTCCCCACAACCTACTCTCTGCCGTTGGCACTGCGCCTGATTCATTCTGAGCGGCGAGGCTTTAGGCTCAGATTTTGTAAGAGGTACAACCCGGCTGGGGACCCTCTTGGTTGTCATGTTCCTAGTTGTACGTTGTTGGGCTGGCAGTTGCTGTGGTTTGGAAGATTCGTCTACTTATGCAGCTGTCGACTTTGGAGGGGGATTGCTTCTAACGTGTTTTACACTTGTTTTGTGTGGACGGTGGCTTACATTCCCCACAATCTGGTTTAGATGAATTTCCTCTGTTGAACATTGATGTGCATTCCCTCCTATCTGCTTAGGATGAGTTTCCTCCCCTAAACGTCGACCAGTTTTCTCGCCGCCCTTAGGGTGACAAGTGTCACGGCCATCTCTTGGCTTGTACCCTAAAGGCAACCTAGTTGTGGCTGTACGTTTAGGGAAAGAGCTCCTTGAGGGACAGGCGGATATCAAATTTTCTGTACACTTGCACTTAAAGCATCGTTTCAGAAGCGGGCCTTGAGGGCATTTGGCTACCATGTGGTCTGAAAACTCTCCACAATTGTAGCACCTCAACTTTGTAGGCTTTCTCTGTGCCATGGGTCGCCTCCTACTACCCTTACATTCCTGGCCGCCAATGCCGCATACATAGACTGCTTCCATGCCCTGGACAGATGGTTTGCTACCAAACTCTACTTGCTCGACTCCAGAATCCCTTTCTGAAGATCTTGGTCTGATGTACGAATACATCAATACCTCCATCATCTGGCATAATAAACTCCCATCCCCTGTTGACACTATACCACTTGCAAACCCCTTGTCGCCTTGTCGGTGCAACTGCGTTTGTTGTTACTGTCAGATCACAGCTTTCCTTGTCAACAGTTTGACTCTCACCCACAAGAAGGTCTAGTTGAGGTTCCTGCTCACACACCCCCTCGTCGTGCTTTGGCTGTTTCCGCGGTTGGCATGGTGTTTTCTTTCTTTGCACCTCCTCTTGTGCTGGCGAACTGGTCTGTGATAGCTGTGCTAGCTGGGACTTTAGGAGAGATACTTCTGCTTTGAGTGTGTCCTTTTCAGTGTGAGCTTCTACACTAGCTACCTGCACTAGTGTATCAGGCTTTTTGCCTTCCCAGAAAACAGCATATTCCCTAGGCCCCTGACTCATGGCATGGAAATCCCTAGTCATCTCATTGACTAGTTGTCGCTCACTGTATGCTTCTTCAATTATTTCAAGCAACTTCTCGGGGCTGGCCTTGGCTCCGCCACGTATCCGTAGTTCCCTAGATACCACTGGTGTAACATTATTCCAGATAACGTCTACCTTATCTTCTGCAGTAAAGGGCGCTACCTTCCACACGACCTCTACGTCTTTCACAAACTCTTGCCAAGTGGGACTTGCCTTTGAACCAAAGCGCCTTACCTCCAAATCGCCTTACCTCTGGCACCGTCACATATATTACCTTCACAGGTGCATTGCTCTGGCCCTCACTTTGCACTACTGATGCACCCATCACTGGTATTGGATCTGCATCCTCGCGCTCCCCTCTGCTCAGAACACATGTGCTCCTCGAAACCATCTTGCTGCAAGAATGCACTGCTGGGTGTTTACAATATTTGCTCGTTTGCTGTTGGCTCGGTGTCACTCTCTGCCTATCCTGCCGATGACACCAATTGTGATAGGGTGGGCGAAAGATGATGATTATGTTGTGATTTGTGATCACTTTCTTGCACACTCGCACTGACCTGAACAACAATAAAACTCTTGATTCTAAGGCAGGGGCTGTATTTATTCACACAACCCTATCAGCGACAACAAGCACATAAAGCAAACTTTATAAAGTAAACAAAACAAAACACCCAGCCAGTGCCCATTTGCTAACGTGTTCAAGGCATCTTCAGATCGACTCTGGTTTCTTTGGGGGCAGCTGACGAAGAAAAAGGCCTCTGCTGGCCAGCGCACTTCTTTATACAGACCACTAGGCCTAATCACTCACGGTGTAGTGCGCGCGCATAGTAATTGGGCCACGCAAATAACACACACGATGGATGCTCTAGAAGGAGCGAAAACACAAATATAAAACACAACTATTTCTAGGCTTTATTGTGGCTCTCTTGAAGAAGCGAAAACACAAATATGAACTTCAGGGAGATTTTGGGGCGTTTATTATGGCCCCATAACATTTGTATTATGTTTCACAAGCTTACATGTCTGTATTATGTTTCACAAGCTTACATGTCTGTATAATGTTTCACAAACTTACATGTCTGTATAATGTTTGACAAGCTTACATGTCTGCATAATAATTGACAATCTTACATATCTGTATTATGTTTCACAAGCTTACATGTCTGTATAATGTTTTACAAGCTTTCATGTTTGTATTATGTTTTTGGGACCCAAAGACGCAGCAACAGAGAATGCAGTCAGCGACCCATAGCTTGACTGCTTGCGTCAGGGAACCAGAGCTGACCAAGACCCTACTCCACCTCCAAGTGGTGGTCCTGGAAACAGGCTGCATCACTGCAGTCTGGCTGAGAGAGTAGGGATCGAAGAGAGAAGACAAACCCGGTCCTAAAAAATGCCGTGCTGAAGTTGGATGTGTCGGCCGAAAGGCACAGATATCGTAGCTTCGCTGTAAACAGACACAATGCAACCAATGTCCTTTTCAGGACGAACGAGGAAGAAGAAGTATTATGTTTCACAAGCTTACATATTTCATCTCCTTTGTTTGATCTCAACAATCATCATCCCTGTGGAGCTGGACCTTCAAGATCATGCCAAGCTCTTCTTCAAGGTGACACCCTGTCTTCTTAATTCCTTTTAAGTTTCCAGGTGTTTCATTTCTTAACAGTGTTGTTCCTGTCTGTTTGTGGATTTCTGTGTTCTCTGCACATTTTGGTTATTTAGGACATCTCTGAGCAGTCACACACACAAACACATACTCAGACCTTTGTACCTGGCAGTCAAGTTCAATATTTGCTATTCTCATTTCTTTGTCTTTAATTATTACTTCATTGATCCTGTTAAGTGTCTTTTGAATTGTTAATGTTGATATTTAGTCTTCTTCTTCTTCCTCGTTCGTCCTGAAAAGGATGGTGGTTGCGTTGTGTCTGTTTACGCCTAAGCTATGATATCTTCACCTTTCGGTCGACACATCCGACTTCTGCACAGCATTTTTTAGAACCGGGTTTGCCTTCCCATTGCGATCCACACTCGCTCAGCCAGACTGCACTGCTGCAGACTGTTTCCAGGACCACCACGTGGAGATGGAGTGCGGTCTTGACCAGCTCTGATTCGCTGGTCCTGACGCAGGCAGTCAAGCTATGAGTCGCTGACTGCGTTCTCTATTGCTGCGTCTTTGGGTCCCTGATATTTAGTGACAGGATGGTTCCTGTGGCCAAGATCACGTCTAGGGTAGTAAACGTTTAAGACACTGCAACAAGCCAACATCATCATCATGTAGCATGTCCTTTGCAGAACGTCGCTCATCACAGCCCGCCTGAAAGACTCTCGATCTCTAGCCAGCCCTCCTGCCTCCTCCAATGTCCTGTGTCCACTGTCGTCTTGGTCAGCCCCTGCCTCGCCTTCCAGGTACCATACCCTCCATCACTGCTCTCTCTAAGCCACTATGGCGTTTAATGTAGCCAAAATATTTCAGTTTCCGAGACATGATATTGTTTATGAGCCAGTTTTCCTCGATGTTCAGGTCGTGTAGGATGTCTATATTTTTCTTCTTCTTGGTCCACGATATTCTGAGAATTTTTCTGTAACACTTTGCTTCGAAAGATTCGATGTTTTTCTTTAATGTTTGAGTAATGGTCCATGAATCATATCCATATGTTGCTACCGGAAAGATGCACGTTCTCAGAAGTTTTACTTTTATTAATTTGCTGGTGTTATGCCATGGGTTCTTCATTTTATTTAACCTCTGCATTGCTATGGCCAGTCCTCTTCCCCAGTTCGCATAGTCGATCTGCCTGGCCGGGGGGCCACACCATCAGATCTTTGTGTTTCAAGATTCATCATTCTTCGCTGTCATGATTTCTTGGCAATATACATTCAGTAGTTTGTCATTGCTTTCTGAACGGTTCTGGCCGCTTACCAACTTTGGTCCCTGGTGCACCCTGAAGCCCGATACCAGGCTGAGCCAGCTCCTGCATTCAAAGTCGTTGTCGAATAAACTGATCATCCATCTCTTCTGCCAGCAGCTGTGTGTACTAATGAGGGGGGACTCCCTTCTTCACTTTGCTCAGCGTAGTTTAGCTGGCTAGTCAAAGCTGTTGCCCGGGGGGGGGGCGCGCTGCCAACAACACTCCGAATTATTTAAGCCACAATGGACGAAGTGGATGATATACATTTTATTTCACAATTCACGTTGCTCCACATGGAATACAGATCAAGCCAATATACAAATGGCATATTATATGCAGTCGTCGATATAACTTTAAGCAGTCTGTTCATTTATAACCTTTAAATATATATATAAATTCCGCAGCTCAAACACCGGCGTCCACTCGCCAAGACACACAATGGTAGAAGGCCCCGCACATCTGCTTCTCTAGTTTCACATGAGCCAGCCAACCATATCGGCATGATGTCACTACCCGTATTAATCAGTGACCCCGCATAAAATAAACAAAAAAGGAGCCTAGTAGAGCAACCTATTATATAGACACAATCGTTATGATTTTTAATCATAACAGATCCTTACTACTCTTTTCAAACTAACTCTATTTATAATAATTTATAGTTCTTCCATCATGATAAATGATTTGTTATAATTATAGCTTATTCTATTTATGACACATTAAAGACATTTTTTAAAATCCAAACCACACTGGGTGCCTGCAACTGGTCAACTCTTTTCTTGTGAAGTAATAGAAAGTGAGACAGGTCAAGCTTGTCTTGGTTATTGTGCATTTATCATTATGTATTAATTTTTTCTTTTGTTTTTGGCATGTCATTTTTTTTCATTTCACACTGAACAGATTTTAATGACAGCAAAAACAATTTATTGCATTAATTATTTAAGGTTGGTATATTTTGTTCAGTAATGTTGTTGTAATTATAAATTAAATCAAATTTTGTTCCTAGCTCTGCCCAGAAACTGGAACAGTTAATAAAATATTCCGATGAAATGTGAAAGTCTGACTTGTCTGGTTTTTTGTATGTTTGAAGAGATGTCTTTGCTGAAGATATGATGTGAAGCAAAGTAAATGATACTGTCCGGAAGAAGCAACTGACTAACATTGTAATACAGACAATAAAACATGACATGTTGCTAACGTTAATCTCAATTTTCACTGTCCTATCTCGGTTTTCTGCTTCTCTTCTGCTGTGTAGAAAATATCAGGTATTACAATTAGAGGTCAAGAAGATGACATGGGATCCCCTGGGTACACTTTGTCTGCTCCACGCAGGGAGACATTTGGTTCACATTTCTGCCTGTCTGCTCCATGCAGGGAGACATTTGGTTCACATTTCTGCCTGTCTGCTCCACGCAGGGAGACATTTGGTTCACATTTCTGCCTGTCTGCTCCATGCAGGGAGACATTTGGTTCACATTTCTGCCTGTCTACTCCACGCAGGGAGACATTTGGTTCACATTTCTGCCTGTCTGCTCCACGCAGGGAGATATTTGGTTCACATTTCTGCCTGGACCCAAGTCAAACATGAGAATGACATATCTAGCCTAATTTACTCTTTCAACCATAACAAAGACAGACAAAGCAATGCACTTGTAATAATAATCTACCATGTATGGGCTACTGCTAGCAAGGCTACCAACCCGTCTGGTTAAAATTAAATACACCGAGTATGGATCATCTGAAACATAAGGAACACTGACAGCAATATAAACTTTGGAATTTACAAATGGGAATAACTGAGATGTGGGGTTATCTAAATAAAAAGTTATCTACATAATCTGCCTTCAGGGTTACGTTAGTGAGCTAGTTGATGTATTCTCCAGGTACTGGATATATCAAATAATATTGATGTCTGTTTTATAGTTCAATAACAAATTAATGACACTGTGAGGACATTTTGTGATAAAGTGTTGAGATATCTGTCAGATAATATTTTTGCCTGGGTATATTATTGTAAATGTGTACCTGACTCTGAGTTAGGGAAGGCAAAGGCAGTGAGAAATGGAACTAGTTACACCACCACCATCACCTATTACATCTGAACTTATATACTGAAGTCTCTAACACTTCACTTCCCCAGTATCTGCTATGGAACTACCTTGACCTTTATAGTTTCCCCAACGCTGGAGAGATACAACACTGTTCTTGTTGGTGTCTTGTCCAGATAACACCTCATACACACTTTAATGATTCACCTCATACAGATGTTAGACATTTACCTGCTCTTGTGAAGCCTACACCAGACATTTACCTGCTCTTGTGAAGTCTGCATCAGATATTTACCTGCTCTTGTGAAGCCTACACCAGACATTTACATGCTCTTGTGACGCCTACACCAGACATTTACATGCTCTTGTGACGCCTACACCAAACATTTACCTGCTCTTGCAGTGTATAAGATTTAGTAATTATACTTTGTCTTTAGTACAAAGTGACAAGTTTGTTGTTCCCCCCTGGGTACACTATTTAACCAGAAACCAATATGACAAGACCACACAAAAGATGAGTCTATACTTAAAAAAAAAAAAAAATCAACCAGAATCTGACATGTCAGGTATGCAAACAGTACCAGGTTTATTTATTCATCTCAGAATGTTTCTAATTGTTTCAGTGATTCAAGATGATATATATAAAATCCAAAATGTAAACAGGTCACACTGAAGGAACAAATGTTACCAGGACCTAACAGGAGACCAAAGAATTGTAACATGTCATGTAAGGTGAACTGGGTGGGGTTTGGGTGGTTGGGCATAAGGCCGGTTATCCCACCATGTAGAAACTTTAAGCCAAGAAAACTGCAACAGATGTAAACAAAGTTGGAGGAAAAGGAGCATGGGGCCCAATGAAGGAAGCCTGTGAGTCTAATGACTTAATGTGTTCTCAATGAAGGAAGCCTGTGAATCTAATGACTTAATAAGTTCTATCAGTGTTGGTTTCTCTAACTTGACAACCTCCTGGTTTATCTCATGGCATGTCTGCTAGTTTTATTCTTTGTCTCATTACAGATATCAGGCCAGAGATGAGGTATTGATAAATGTTACACTACACTGTCTAACCACTTCTGATGATCAGATTGCCTCCTGTTGTATCGCTCTGTTTAGAGTTTCCTATCATTGTAAACAAAAACTTATCAAGTGAATACCTCATGTACCTGACTTGTTCTTAAAGTAAAAGTCAGGTGACTAAACAAATCACCTCGGAAATAAACAGTCAAGTCAGGTGACTAAATGGTTACATAAATCACCTCAGAAATAAAGATGTCAAAAGATATGTCAATCACATGAAATGAAAAAGTGTACATAAACAAATGTTAACAAATAAAAAGTGTAGTACCACATTCTACATAAATATTCTTCACTTGGAAAATATTGTCCCAGTTGATCTTCATTATTTCTGACTATCTAAAAATCCAGGCACTAACTAGCAAATAATAAATCTAATACTGGCTCAGTCACATGACTAATTTTTGTAGGGCTCCACGTCTGGTGCCTGTTACAGCTAGCCACTTTAATGTCAGACAACTGCCAGTTACAGCTAGTCACTTTAATGTCAGAAAACTGTCTTTTACAGCTAGTCACTTTAATGTCAGAAAACTGGCTGTTACAGCTAGTCACTTTAATGTCAGAAAACTGTCTTTTACAGCTAGTCTTTTTAATGTCAGAAAACTGGCTGTTACAGCTAGTCACTTTAATGTCAGAAAACTGGCTGTTACAGCTAGTCACTTTAATGTCAGAAAACTGCCTGTTATAGCTTGTCACTTTAATGTCAGAAAACTGCCTGTTATAGCTTGTCACTTTAATGTCAAATCCAGTCTTCACATGCTAGGTAGACAAGCCCTGTGTTTTCACTGAGGGTTTGAACCCTCTCGGCTACCCTCACCTGGTTTAGCCCACCAGTCAAGGCAGTATACCGGGGTGTGGCCGTTGTGCATGCACCAGCTACTTGGAGCCACAGGTGAGAGCTGAGAAGTAGGTGGGGACCAAGTGTGGAAGAGCCACTTCCAAAGGAAGTGTAACTGCCCCTTCACCAGAGGTACAACCCCAATGTTTCTGTCTGAAGCTGTGACTTGCACTGTAATTGGATTTAAGTGGCCAGGTAATTCAGGACGAGAGAGTGAGGATGACGATTAGCGCAACTCTTCCTCACTTAAATCCAATTACAGCGCAAGTCACAGCTTCAGACAGAAACATACAGACACTACACTCAAAGACCTGTGGCAATGGGGGAGTGGTGAACCAGAAAGTGTGGATACACTCAAGCTGCAGCCACAATCCTGCATACAGGCGGCTCAGGCCATAGGGTCGTTTCTCGCTGGAACTTTGAAGCAGCTGCGAGATCCGACAGCCCCCTGAGCGACTGAGCAGCCCTCATTAGGATCACTCTGCTCACCTCCATGGCACTAGGTAGGGGCTAGAAAAGGTGCCCTGAACTTCAATGCCAGAGTAGGCACTGACCACAACACCTGGGATGGAATACTTGGAAAACATGGCATAGGCAAATGTAATAGTAATGGGCTCCTATTACTCAGCCTGTGTGCCACACATGATTTGTCCATCACGAACACCATTTTTCGTCTACCCACTCGAAATAAAACAACATGGATGCACCCCAGCTCCAAACAGTGGCATCTCATTGATTATGTCGTCACGAGAAGGAGCAACAGATGTGATGTGAGAGTGACCAAGGCCATGTGTGGTGCCGAATGCTGGACCGACCACAAGCTGATTGTATCAAAACTCAACCTTAACATACAGCCCAAGAAAAGACACCAGCGTCAGAAATCCATGAAGAGGCTCAACGTCACAAAACTTAAAAGCGAAGCAACCGCAGAGAGCTTCTCAAGGGACTTGGACAGCCGTCTGAGGGACGTTGAGCTCGGTCAAACCACCATAGAGGAAAAATGGGCCACTCTGAAGAACATTGTGTACTCTGCAGCCTCTGAGAGCCTGGGATATACAACACGCAAGAACCCTGACTGGTTTGATGAGAATGATGAAAATATTAAAACACTGCTGGCTGAAAAATATCGCTTGCACAGAGACTATCAAAACAACCCTTCCTCAACATCCAAAACGGCAGCCTTTACCAATATACGCAGAATTTTCCAGAATAAGCTCAGGAAGATGCATGGCTCAGCAATAAAGCAGATGAGATACGGATATGCAGACAGAAATTACTCAAAGCACTTTTATGATGCCCTGAAAGCAATTTATGGCCCTCAATCGAATCAATCATCACCGGTCCTAGATGCTGATGGCATGGCATTGCTCATTGATAAAATGCAGATTTTGGAACGCTGGGCAGAACACTTCAATGCCATCTTAAATTATCCATCAACCGTTAACGGCCAGGCCATTGCAAGCATACCGCAAGTTACAGTCAATGTCAGACTTGAACTTCCACCCAGCGTGGAAGAGGTCATGAAAGCAGCCAGTCTACTGTCCAGTGGCAAAGCCCCTGGATCAGATGCCATTCCTGCTGAGATTTATAAAGCTGGAGGCAGCATGCTGCTGCAGAGACTAACAGACCTCTTCCACTCAGTCTGGGATGAAGAACAGATACCACAGGAATGAAAGATGCCACCATCGTTCACATATACAAGTGAAAGGGAAATCATCAATCATGTGATAACCATAGGGGAATCTCCCTATTATCTATTGCGGGCAAAATCCTGGCTCGAGTCCTGCTCAATAGCTTGACTGTTCATCTCGAATCGCAGGACTTACTCCCAGAGAGTCAGTGTGGTTTCCGAGCAGGCCGCAGGACAATCGATATGATATTTGCCGAACCCAACTTCAGGAGAAATGCCAGGAACAGTACAATGACCTATACACAACATTTATTGACTTGCCCAAGGCCTTTGACACTGTCAATAGGGACGGACTATGGAAAATTATGGCGAAATTCGGATGTCCCGATAAGTTCATCTCAATTGTCCACCAGTTTCATGAAGATACGATGGCTTGCGTATTGAATTATGGAGAACCTTCTAAACCCTTTCCCATCACAAACAGTGTCAAACAGGGATGTGTGCTCGCCCCGACACTATTCAGTATGATATTTGCTGCCATGCTCTCTAACATTACGCATGGCAGTAGTGACAGTGTACACATCAGATACAGGACAGATGGGAAGCTATTCAATTTGAGACGATTACAGTCCTTTACGAAGGTGAATGAAACAATGATCTCTGACCTCATCTTTGCAGACGACTGTGCCCTCAACACCTGCACAGAATTGGACATACAGAACAATATGAGGAGGCTTTCTGTAGCGTGTGATGACTTTGGTCTTACTATCAATACGAAGAAATCTGAAGTAATGTTGCAACCTGCTCCTGGGAAACCTTACTGCGAACCAAATATCACAGTAAAGAACCAACGTCTCCAAGTGGTGGACAGCTTCGCTTATCTTGGCAGTACCCTTACCAAAGATGCGAATATCGACTCCGAGGTCAACAACAGAATTGCCAAGGCAAGTGCAGCTTTCGGAAGACTAACAGTAAATGTCTGGGATCGACAAGGATTTAGTGCCGCCACCAAGATAAAAGTATATCATGCAAGTGTTCACTACCCTCCTGTATGCCTGTGAAACATGGACAGTGTATAACAGACATGCCAAGAAACTTAATCACTTCCACATGAGCTGTCTTCGCAGGATTCTCAGGATCAAGTGGCATGATAGAGTATCTAATTCTGAGGTCCTCAACAGAGCACATATCTCAAGCATCTACACATTCCTGCAGAGGGCCCAAATTAGATGGGCCGGACATGTTGTTCGCATGCCCGAAAAACGCCTCCCAAAGCAGTTGATGTACAGCGAACTCTCCATGGGTAAGCGAACAGTAGGGGGACAAAAGAAATGCTTCAAAGACACACTGAAAGCATCATTGAGCAGCTTCAAAATTGATGTCTCCTTCTGGGAGACTATCGCACAGGATCGCTCTGCCTGGCGGACAAACATTACTCAAGGCACTCTCATTGCAGAACATAATTTAGCTGATAAGGCAGAAGGCAAGCATGCTGCAAGAAAGGTCAGAATGCACGGCAACACTACTATCGACTCTAACCATGTGTGCCCCGTATGTGGCAGGGCCTGTAGGGCCAAAATAGGACTAATTAGCCACATGAGATCACGGCACAGAAGTATAACAACTCAAGTCTGAAGCTGTCGCCATCTTTGCTTGTGATGGGCAACTATTATTATTATTTTAATGTCAGACAACTGCCTGTTACAGCTAGTCACTTTAATGTCAGAAAACTGCCTGTTACAGCTAGTCACTTTAATGTCAGAAAACTGCTTGTTACAGCTAGTCACTTTAATGTCAGACAATAGCCTGTTACAGCTAGTCACTTTAATGTCAGACAAATGCCTGTTACAGCTAGTCACTTTAATATATAACTACTGAGGTTAAGTCAACAGTAATCAGTAAACCCTGTAATTGAGTTAACGGATTGTGCCTCGCCAAAACTGGGGTACATCAACTTAACAACAACAAATGTTGGAATGTAGTTATTCATTGAAAATGTGGGGGACAAATTGAATAAAATAGTTGAACCATTTAGTCTCAAGTACAATGGTTAAACAGCATTAACAGCCATACAGAAGAGGATGTGTGAACACAAAGCAATAATAACATCCAAAGAAAAAATAAAGTGACTGTAATGTGAATGAGCGGTGCACTAGTGTAACAAAGGTCACTTTTTGTTTTCATGATTTCCACTATGATTTATTTTTTTCTTCTCCTTTTCATGCTTTACGATCACAAGCACACATTCACACACATGACAGAAAAACATATGTGATACAAATGTTAATGTAATAGATTACAATATATATCATAGCTAGACCACATTTTCTTCTTTACTCTAATTTGCAACTACTACTTGACAATACATCAGCCATGTTAAATATACACAACTATAATGGATGTTAGCCTGCTGTTGTCAGGCACTTGTGTGTCCACTCTTCGGTAAAAGATAACAGTGACAGACTGCCTGATGTAGATTATAATCATTCTTAAGACACAGCACAATAGACACTCCATAAGGTCCAAGCAGCCAGTGAAAGTAACAACTATCTTGGTGCAAGCAAGATGTGACAGGTAATGGGCTATGTTCCTCAACAAGAGATTAGAGTGATCTCCAGGTACCAAATACAATTAAGGGACTCGATTGGAAAATCAAATTCATTCTTTGTAATTTTTCTCTCGTTTAATTCCAATGCTATGCTATATTAGCCTAAATTATACTGATAGGTATATTGTTTAATGGATCATCTACCATTTCTGGTACCTTTTTTAATTTGCAGCAGTTTTACCAGTGTTACGTCATTCTTTAAGTATGTTATTATATTATATAAGTTATGATTTGGTTACGCTATGCTGGGCTTGGAATGGCAAAGAGGTCTGGCGTCCACCTCAAGATCTTAAGGTACCGTGTTCGATACCTAGTGCAGATTGAATATTTTTTTTCAGAACCAGGGAGTTTTAATGAGGCCTGTTTTACTTGTTTATATATGTTCTGATTTTATAAGAATTCACTTTAATCAGCTGTTATTTTGTTTACATTCTTAATAACAGCTGATAATTAGTATCTTCTTCTTTGTTCACCCTCAGACTTCTACATTAATGACTAATAAAGGCAGTAGTCAGCTCATGGTTCCTGACATCTCGTTCACCCTCAGACTTCTCATTAATGACTCTAATAAAGGCTGAAGTCAGCTCAAGGTCCCTGACATCTCGTTCCCCTTAGACTTCTACATTAATGACTCTAATAAAGGCAGTAGTCAGCTCATGGTTCCTGACATCTCGTTCACCCTCAGACTTCTACATTAATGACTCTAATAAAGGCAGAAGTCAGCTCATGGTTCCTGACATCTTGTTCACCCTCAGACTTCTACATTAATGACTCTAATAAAGGCAGTAGTCAGCTCATGGTTTCTGATATCTCCAAACAGTTTATTAATAGTATAATCTTCCCAAATCTTTGCTATCAATGTCATTATTAATTACTATAAACCATTGCAAATTCCACAGTCAATCGTCGCGCAGTGTTTTACATATACAGTATGTGAAATATTTAATTTTCACATATACAACTATAAAGATGTGCCTTAACTAAACAGGATATTTCCTTTACAAATAATATTTTAAAAATATCATAAAATTTTTGTTCCACTTGTGTTTAATTAAAAATCGCATTGAGATTCGGAGATCTAACTCGAGTAGAACTGAGAAATTAATGTCGGTGTAGAGTATCGGCTAAAATTATAATATTTTAACAAATATTTAAATAATGAACAAAGCAGTCTTGAAATAAAATACAAACATCATCATCATCTCAGCCCGTAACCCGTCATGGGTCGTAGGGGTGCCATGGTGGAAGCATCAGCAGACAGGGTCCTCCACTGCTCTCTATCCTCAGCAATGCGTACAAGTGTGGAAAAACCGTGTCCTGCCCATTCTTTGATGTTATCAGCCCAGGATTTTCTCTGCCTTCCTCTTCTCCATTTACCTTCGACTGTTCCTTGAAGGATCGTTTTTGAAAGGGAGTCATGACGAGTTACATGCCCAAACCAGGCAAGCTTTCGACGTTTCACTATTGACAAAAGTGGTTCTTGGTGGCCTGCATAGGTGTTTATCTTCTCTCTAACATAGACATTTGTTTTGTGCTCTTTATAGCAAATGCGCAAAATTCTTCTATAACATTTATGCTCGAAAGCCTGAATCCTTCGCTCCGTATCTGCAGTGAGTGTCCAGCCCTCACACCCATACAAGAGAATAGATAATACAAGTGATTTGTATAATTTGATCTTCACAGGAAAACTGATGTTACTTTTCCAGATCACATTCAACCTTGTCATGGCAGCTGAGGCCATCTCAAGTCTTGTCTTGATTTCTTTACTTGATCTTCCATCACTACATATAGTGGACCCGAGATATTTAAAGGTGTTAACTTCTTCTAACGTTTGCCCATTTAACGTAATGTTGGTCGGAACATGTTTCTTATGGCTATTCACCAATATCTTGCTTTTTTCTATATTAATTTCCATCCCATACGTTCTTGTTACTTTCTCCAGTCTAGAGGTAAGATCTTGAAGTTCTGATTCTGATCCAGCTATCAGATCAATATCATCAGCAAAACGTAGGTTGCACAGAGGTCGGCCTCCAATCGATATGGTTGATCCATAATCGTAGAGAGCCTCCTGCATAATATGTTCTAGATATATATTAAAGAGCACTGGTGACAGGATACATCCCTGGCGAACTCCCACAGTTGTCTTGAAAAATTCTCCAATGTCGTTGCTTGCAAAAACAGCACTGCCTGCGTCCTTGTATAGTGCCTCAATGATATCTATGATGTTGGTATCAAAATTGAATTTTCTCATTACTTGCCATAAGCCTTCATGCCAGACTCGATCGAAGGCTTTTGTGAAATCGATGAAGTTATGGTATAAATCGTGTTGATGTTGGAGATGTTTTTCGATAAGTAATCTAATATTGAAGATTTGTTCTGAGGTACTTCTTTTTGGTCTAAAGCCAGCCTGTTCCTCTGACAAGATTTCTTCTGATTTCTGTTTTATTCTGTTCAAAAGTATCCTTAACATCACCTTACTCGGATGACCAATAAGGCTAATGGTTCTGTAGTTCCCAGCATTGTGATTAAATTGTTTTCAAATTAGGGATAGGTAGGAGTAAGACATCATTAGAGCCCACTGATTCTGACCAAGAAAAAGAAATTATTCATTCTGTACTAGGAATTGAACCCAGTACCTTAAGATCTTGAGGCGGACATCATACCCTGGACAATAACATAAAACTGTCCAGCTGAATGACTATATGCATGTGAGATTTGGACAAGCAACTAACAGATGGACAGAAACACTACAGGCAACAGAACTGTGCTTCCTAGGAACAATATAATGGATGCCCTAGACAGCCAGACAGTCATAAGAGGAAGTCCTGACAGAAACAAAAGATAGTCAACACAACAAGGCACAAACATATTTTGTTTTAATATTTATTTTTTCCAAAAAATAATTCAGAGAATCCAATAAAACTCAACTCAAACAGAAGATAAAGACAAAGATAGAAATGCCTTGATAAAAGGACCACATGGTATGTGAAGAAATTGAAGACGCAGCTGAGTCAAGATAACCAAGACTGTAGGAAATGGGAAGACAGGACCACCAATGGCAGAAGGCACAGCACTTGATGATGATTATTGATTTATTCATTTTCCTTCAACCCCCTGTGGAGCACTGGCCTCCAATAAGTTGACACCAAGTTGTCCAGTCCTCTATTATCTATCTATTCAGGATCTTTACATGTCTCCTTTATCCTAGTTAAGACTGTTTATAATTACCTCTTCCTTGTAATGTTCATCTCCGTCTACTTTCTCTTACTAAGGGGATTCTAGAATAAAGACTGCCTTTTAATGCTATTAAGCCATTCTCTCTATGTGTATCACCATTCTCTCTACATGTGTCACCATTCTCTATATGTGTGTCACCATTCTTTCTACGTGTGTCACCATTTTCTACATGTGTCACATCAAGCACCAGTCTTTTTTTCTTCACCTATTGACCCACAGGTATTTGGTTCTGCCCACCTATTCCAGACTGGTGATCTTGACATACCATTTCAATCCTTCTATTCTACACAAGCACCCATTTATGAAAGTCTAACTTTTTGTTTGTCATGTTTGTTAAACTCTATGCCTGTCAACACTCCATGATCCATTAAGTTTGAAATGACGATGACTCTCAATTTTATGTTAAATGTGTTTCCTTTTATCTCCATATACTCCGAATGCAATGAAAGCTCCTCTAGCCAATTACATTCTTATTTTGATATCCTTGTCTGTTCCTCCAACTTTGTCTATTTTGCTGCCATGACATATGTATGGGGACACATATGTTGAATTACCTGACTTACTTGTCTTGGATGACTTTTTCATGTTCTTGGAGTTTGTATTTTTTATTTTTTTTGGTAAGCTTCTACAGGGACAAGTATCCAGCCCCATGCCGAACCTTTCTGTATCACTTTCTACAAATGTCCACATTTCCTAAGTGCATGCTATGTCATTTTCTTGTACCTAGCCTAGTGTGGCTGTGTGTTTACAGAATGTTTATAATCTGCCAGTCCTTCTGTCAGGTAAATGTACTGTCTCACACTCACAATCCTCAGACTTCGCTGTGATCATACTATGTTTCAGTACTTTAGTTCATCTTCTGAGTCAGCATGGTCTGGAATTTTCCAGGGACTTTGTGGAAACAGATCTGTAGCTGCAACAAAGATAAAATATGTAGCTGTAACAAAGATAAAATCTGTTGCTGTAACAAAGATAAAATCTGTTGCTGTAACAAAGATAAAATCTGTAGCTGTAACAAAGATAAAATCTGTAGCTGTAACAAAGATAAAATCTGTAGCTGTAACAAAGATAAAATCTGTAGTTGTAACAAAGATAAAATCTGTAGCTGTAACAAAGATAAAATCTGTAGCTGTAACAAAGATAAAATCTGTAGCTGTAACAAAGATAAAATCTGTAGCTGTAACAAAGATAAAATCTGTAGCTGTAACAAAGATAAAATCTGTAGCTGTCTGATACATCCTTTGATAAACAAAGAAAACTACTGTTATAAGTATTTGAAGATGTCAAGTGTTCAACAGATTCTTAGAGATCTGTTGTGCAAACATTAAACGTTTTATATCTTTTTTGAGAGATTCATATTGTTTTTAATAAAGAGCTGCCAATTTCTGTGTTGACATATCTCGATGATTTCTGTGTTGACATATCTCGATGATTTCTGTGTTGACATATCTTGATGATTTCTGTGTTGACATATCTCGATGACAGTGAGTGACCATTGGATAACATTTATCACAGGAAGTTACGAAGGGCGTTCAGAAAGTAATGCACCACATCGTTTTTCTCAGCTAATAATGAAGATAGAAGCATGAAATTTTGCACACTTCAAATATGGCATGTGCCAATTGTGTGCACTAAATTGCACTGCAACCGGCCAAATAATACGGCTGCCCTAAACTGTTGAAATGGAGCGTGTTAGCAACTTGCGTTATAAACAGCGAATTGTGATAGAATTTCTCGTTGCAGAGAAGAAAACTGTTGTGAATATTCACAAGCATCTATGTAATGTGTATGGAAGTTTTGCAGTCGACAGGAGTACAATCAGTCGCTGGGTTCAGAGAATCAAAGAATCAGGAAGTGGAGATACAGAGCTGCTTGATCGGCCGCGCTGTGGACATCCTGCCACAGCCACCAGCACAGAAATGTTGAAATGCGCTGAGGGCATTATTCTTACTGATAGGCGAATCACTACTCAACAATTGGCCTTACAGCTGTCAGTCCGCATTGGTAATGCAAATGCAGTTATAAAAACTCTTGGATTTTCTAAGGTTTGCGCAAGATGGGTTCCTCGAAGTCTCACAAATGACCAACGATTGCAAAGGAAAGCAATTTCTTCTGAATTGTTGGAGCGTTTCAATGCTGATGGAGAGAACTTTTTGGCTAAGATCGTTACAGGCGACGAAACCTGGGCACATCATTTTGAACCTGAGACAAAAAGACAGTCAATGGAGTGGCATCATCCGCAATCACCAAGAAGAAAGAAATTCAAGACAATTCCTTAAGCTGGAAAGGTCATGATCACTGTCTTTTGGGACATTGAAGGTGTGATTCTTGTGGACGTTATGCCAAGAGGAGAGACAATCAATTCGCAAGCTTACATTGAAAAAACTCAATCAACGTTTTTGCAGAGTTCGGCCGCACAAGAATCCAGCAGACCTGCTTCTCCTTCACGACAATGCGCGCCCTCACACAAGTCTGGCAACACGGAAGCAATCACCAAATTGGGTTGGACTGTATTACCCCATCCACCCTATAGTCCCGATTTGGCACGCTCTGATTTTCATCTATTTGGTCCACTTAAAGATGCACTCCGTGGGACAAGGTTTGAAGATGATGAAGGAGTGATTCATGCAGCGAAGAAATGGCTACATGATCAAGACAAAATCTGGTACGGGCTAGGAATACATGCATTTGTTTCGCGCTGGCATAAAGCCGTACAAGTTGATGGGGATTATGTTGAATAATACTGATGTTTACATGACATATCCATGTATACTGTAAACGATGTGGTGCATTACTTCCTGAACACCCCTCGTATGATTACTCTGTTTTATTCTTCTTGTATGAACTTTAGCAAGTAGAAAAACCTCTGCTGGGTTTTTTTGGGTGGTTCTCACAGGCATTCAAGAAAATTAAAGAAATGCACACCATGTCCAGAAATCCCTTACTTCATTTTGCTACAACCTTCTACATTGTGCAGTATAGGCAGATTTCTTCAAACTAAAAACCTAGAAACAATCAAGAATGATGATGGTCTAGGGAATGGATCAAAAGACTGACAGACAATTTTAAGAAACACAACATGACAGCAGATCATGTTGCAGCAGATGCACTGAATCAGAAAGCAATTATCAACCTACTTTACCTTCAACAAGGTGAACAATGATAGATGACATGGACAGTCTTACCAAGAGAAGGAGACCATAATGGCCCATGCTAGGACCAAAATGTCTTCATTAGAGTCAAGATACCTAAAAGTATGTAAACTAATCTCAATACATAACATTAAAAAAAATATATGAATCATTGTAACAAATTGCCTAAATATATTCTGGTATCAGTAAAATACCACACACAAAAAAATATATTCTGGTATCAGTAAAATATCACACACACAAAAATATATTCTGGTATCAGTAAAATACCAAACACAAAGAAATATATTCTGGTATCAGTAAAATATCACACCAAAAAAAATATATTCTGGTATCAGTAAAATACCAAACACAAAGAAATATATTCTGGTATCAGTAAAATACCACACACAATGAATATATTCTGGTATCAGTAAAATACCACACAAAGAAATATATTCTGGCATCAGTAAAATACCACACACAATGAATATTTTCTGGTCTCAGTAAAATATCACACACAATGAATATATTCTGGTATCAGTAAAATGCCAAACACAAAGAAATATATTCTGGTATCAGCAGAACACCACAAACAATGACACAGAAATGACAGATATTTTCTCTTCTCTGATGTTACTGTATGTCTTGTCCCTGATTAAGACCTTGTGGCTGTAACATGGACAACAGAAGACTGACACCTGGGAGTCATGGCCCAAGTGAGCCCGCCCCACTTGATCAATGCAGGACTGCTTCTGATGATCAGATTGCCTCCTGTTGTATCGCTCTGTTTATAGTTTCCTATCATCAAAGAACACAGAAAGTGCACATGTCTATCACTGGTACTAGCTTAGGAAATGCTCTCTAGACATGCCAAAAATCCTCTTCAAGCTTATTCAAGTTGATGTCTGTGGGTGTTCACAGAAGAAGAAAAAGAACACTTCATAGCAGAAGCAACACATAACAGAAGAACAAAGAATGCAGCTAGCCAGACGAAAGTTCCATATAAAACATTAAACAGAAAAATACATGAGCCAATGTTGAACTTACAGGGTGGGTCCCTGGCTGTACGTGCAGTAGCTGGTCTCGATGAGCTCTTCTGAGATGCTCTTGCTGGAGGTCTGGTAATCTTGGCTAAAACTCCATTCTCCTTCATAACATCTTTATGTATAAACTGTGATGAAGATATCATCCCCTGCCTGGCCCATTTGGGTCGCCCAGATTCAGCTCCTACAGAACTTAGGCGCTGGAAAGTGGTCATAATTAAACATAAATCAAACCAGCATGTCTTACTTTTGTTTTTTTTAAAGTGACTGACTTTCATTACTCAAGCTAATTTCAAGGAAGACTTCTTACTGTGTTACTGCATGGTTACACAACATGATATTCTATGATACAATTGGTCTAATAATTATTCTGTCGGAATTAGGATAAGAGACAAACAATGCTGGAGAACTTTGGAAATAAACTTTAATGTGGTGATGGTACTGGCTGAGGTCTGGCAGCTGGTAGGTTTTTGTTGTCTGACACAAACAAGAATAGCAATGGAGGGTCTAAAACTACCTCAAAATAACACAACATATAAAGAGGTTAAGAGACTTATCATGAACAGATACAGAAATAAGTGGGAGAAAGAGTATCCAGGCCATCACAAACAAGATGCCTTTCACCAGCTCAACAGAACAGAATGAGTATAAGCATTCAGACTTCATGCAGGCCACAACTGACTGAGATATCATCTGCTTTACAAGCTAAAGATAGGAACAGTGGATGAATGTACATGTGGTACTGATAAAATGACTGCCCAACTTTTGCTACAGGAGTTTATGGATAATGTTGTTTAATTTGGGCTACTGAGCCTCTTGCTCAATTTACACACATACTGTGGCTGTAGGTTGGTGCCATATGGAGTACTAGCAGATATACCCGGCATTGCCCGAGTAAAAAAAAAGTAACGAAACTTTTAATATATCACCTGGTTGCCATACTCCTGAGCCACCATTTTTATCTGAGCAATCAGGACCAATCCTCCATGGTTAATTATCATGTCCTCCATAATACCTCTCACCTCTAACACATCTACTCAATCATTCCCTCCACTATACCTTTCACCTCTAGCACATTTACTCCAATTGTTTCCTCCTTCAATTCGATTAGTTTGAGAGAGACCAAGAGTATGCAGTTCCTCCACTTTCATTGAAATAACCTTATCTTCTATGGTAATTAATGCTGTCTTGTAAATTTCATTACTTTAACCAATTTCCATTTCAGGATATATTAAGTGAGCTTGATGTTAAAAATCTTCTGTAAGATCATCTCTGTATTCCTTAGTGCTAGTGGTTCACCAACTCCACAGGTTCTAAGTAGAATGTTATCTGATGTTTCTATGCATGGAGGCATACCTGGAGTTATCCTTATGTGACCACTAGCTATACACAATGCTACAATATACATATGTGGAAGTAAACCTTAGCCTGTGAAGCTAATTACGCTCATTGACTCTTGAATTCATCCACACACTTCCAGGGAATCCCCGCTATGGTGAAACATGTTGAGAACCCAGCATTGTACACTCAGCTTGGAGGAGTCACTTGAGCCCCAAACTCTGGCTTTTACCTGGTTGGATGCATGCAGGAGGACCTCACTATGGGCCCCGTGGTAGGCAGGGAGAGCTGAGAAGTGGCTCTGTGTAGGATGTGATGATTGCTTGGGACAGCCCAGAACCAGAGCACAGTATTTTAGCTCTGCCTAGTTGGAGAGCCCCCTTGGATGGCGGGGAATGCACAGTATACCACGCGCTTCTTATTCGTGGCTTGGGACGAGATCCTTTAAATGCAAGTCAAGCTGGAGAAACTGGCGCTCATGACTTCAACTTAGCATGTTTCGGAATGGCAGAAAAGCCACAGGAAAAACCTAGACCTACAGGAGATAATATCAAGGAGTCTTCAACTTTTGGTGTTAGCTGCTACAGAGCGTGAAGCTCAGCAGTCCTAGTTAAACACCTATCCGATGTTTTTTGCTGTGTGTGATAATGAAGACTCTCAAAGTAGATGAGTTAAAAAAATTGTGACCCCTGATCTTGCTGAATCCTTTTTTTAAAAAAATGGAAATCCATTATATATTGACACAAAATTAATGTTAAGGGAAACAATACAATTAGTGTCTAACTTTTATTGCCAAAAAAAAACATTGCATCCCCTGTTTCTGTAGGTGACAAATGGTCAGACGTTCAAAAATATAGATTAGAAGATGTGATAACTGGGGAGCCCAGCAAGCTTTCTCCTTTCTGTGGTGCGTGGAATACCTGAATGAGGAACATAAGAAGCATATACAACGACCACTGGCACCAGTCCATGAGAAGCTCTATGGAATTGCCAGAAACCTGAGACTAACCACAGCCTTCTTTAAGCCTGTTCAAGACGACGTCTGTGGGCATTAGAAGAATTAACCATCCCTTGACTTTTTACACACTTCTTTTTTCTCTTGCTTTCTTTAATCTGATGTTTACACAGTGAAGTGCTACAAGTTGGGGTTTATCAATAGTTCCAATCTGTTACATGTCCTGCAGCAGCGTCTGCTCAGTTTAGTGTCTCTTTAAAATGTCTGTCACACACCCTTCATCATTCTGTGGGTCATATTCTATTTGTGGTTGCTTCCATTCTCAAGTTATGTATTCATGCTGCAAGGTGCCCTAACCAACTGAATGTTTATTTATTCCTTCACTAGCACTGTACCAAACAATCTCTTGAAATCTTTTTTCTTCCTCATTAGAATATTTTTTTAAATTTTATGACCTACTTTTCTTGTGCGTCTTCTCACAGGTGGTGGTTTTCCTGTTTATTTAAACATACTTCAGTAACTTATAAACAAATGTTTTAGACAAGTTTTAAGAAGACAATCATAAGAAAAGCAGCCAATAAAAATGTTATGACCCACTTGAATGGATGTGCTCAAAGAATTTGGCACTTGGGGCAGATCCTTGCTTTTGTACCTTCCACAAAGCACACACAAATATATTATGCTTTCAAGCAGACTTTTAAACAAAACAGTACTGTCATAATAGTGTCCTATGGCACATCTCCCCCCCCCCCCCCCCCACCACTGACTGTCACCTGGGGTGGACCCCCCCCCCCCCCTTTAGTACACCACTGCCCATTTAATTATATCATAAATAGACCAATTTTGAGGGTCAGAGTGGCTCAGAGGTATAGTGTCCGCCTCATATTCAAGAGGTACCGGGTTTGAATTTCAGTTGAGAGATTATAATTTATTGAAATATTTTGTTCAGAACCAGTGGTCCTAATTACGTCATACTCCCCCCTGGTTGGTCTCATGGGTAGTGAGATCGGATGCCTAGCCTTCTTGGATAAGGACAAAAAAATAGGAGGTCCCGTGTGCAAGTTGCGCACGTTAAAAATCCCACGGCAGTTGGAAAGAGTAGGCTTATCAGACCGCCGCCCTGGCAAAATTTAAAAATTAATAAACCTATCCACCACAAAAATATTTATAGAATGTGTGATTCCTATACATTATATACACACATTGGGATTCTCACCGGTGCTACGGAGTTCATGCACTATGCTGAGATGATGCTTGTGTGAAATAAGGGAGGAGATCGGAGCACTGATGGCGTTGTCCGTGTGCAATGAAGATAGTCCTTAAAAAAACCAAACCAATAAATAGACCAATGTAACGAGGCCAAGATGAAGAACTATTAAAACCAATAAAGCCAACATTAGTACAGCCAGCCCAATTGGTACATATAGCCCAACAGGTGCAACAAGCCTAATATGTACAACCAGCTCAGTATGTAAAACCAGCTCATGAAGTACAAACAACCCAATACATACAAACAACCCAACAGGTGCAAACAACTCAACAGGTACAAACAACCCAATAGGTACAAACAACCCAATAGGTGCAAACAACCCAATGGGTACAAAGAACCCAATATGTACATACAATCCAATAAGTAGCCAATATGTACAAACAACCCTATATGCACAATCAACCCAATATGCACAAACAACCCAATAGGTACAAACAGTCCAATATATATAAACAACCCACTATGTACAAACAGTCCAATATGTACAAACAGTCAAATATGTACAAACAGTCCAATAAGTACAAACATCCCAATATGTACAAACAGCCCAATATGTACAAATAGCCACTGTACAAACAGACCAATATGTACAACCAGCTCAATATGTACAAACAGACCCAAGAGGTACAAACAATCCAATATGTACAAACAGTCCAATATGTACAAACAGCCCAATATGTACAAACAACCCAATGTGTACAAACAGCCCAATATGTACAAACAACCCAATATGCACACCCTACTCGATGGGTACAAACAGCCCAATATGTACAAACAACCCAATATGTACAAACAGCCCAATATGTACAAACAACCCATTAAGTACAAACAGCTCAATATGTATGTTAAGGATATAATTAATATGTTCTAATATGTTGCTACACGCAGGCATATATCCATTGATTTGAGGAGATATAGCTGTCTGTAGTAAAGTCAGTTTTTGTGTACAATTTTTAACTTATATTGAACGCCGCATAACTTGCTACGTCACTGGTCACTAATGACATAATATATCACGCGCTTTTGCATTCTAACAGCAGCCATCTTGGCCTTTTGTATTTTTCAGTCGTCCGGAGTAGACGTACTTTTTTCAAGCTCCCTAAGATTGTGGAGACTTGTATTCTGATGTTCAGTGGCATTGTTATTTCGGAGGCCGCCACTTACTTGAAATTATGCAGAATAGTACATTAACTTACCCAGAAGTTATTACCATACCCAGGGAGTATTTTTTCGAATAATGCATCTAAGATTTTGTCATGAATATTTCTGCCGCATTGCTTGGGTCCTCGTGATCTACACGAACCTCTAGACACAACGGCCAGAATTAAGGAGAGGAGAGGATTGTATTGTATTTCATTGCCACTTATTATAAGATGCCTATGATTGAGATTTATGGACAGAAGACTAACTATGAAAAACTACATTGTTGGTACATTCTTCCATGCCACATACATTATTACTTGATGGAGCCAGTTTTTATGAGAATAAACTTTTGCCATGTTTGCTGTGGACCTGCCACTTGCCAGCTCATGTTGTACCTATCAGAATTGTCCTGAATGACTGCCCATTATTATCTGCGTTACATAGCACGATGTACTCTACAAGATCGACTGTCATATTTGTATTTGTCACCTCTAAGTCGTAACAATGTACAAACAGCCCACTATGTACAAACAATCCATTATGTACAAACAACCCAATATGTACAAACATCCCAATATGTATAAACAGTCCAATATTTACAAACAACCCAATATGTACAAACAGACCCAACAGGTACAAACAACCCAATCTGTACAAACAGTCCAATATGTACAAACAGCCAAATACATAAAAATAGCCCAATATGTAAAACAGACCCAAGAGGTACAAACAGCCCAATATGTACAAACAACCCAATAAGTACAAACAACCCAATAGGTACAAACAACCCAATATGTACAAACAGCCCAATATGTACAAACAGCCAAATAAGTAAAAATAGCCCAATATGTAAAAACAGCCCCAAGAGGTACAAACAGCCCAATATGTACAAACAACCCAATAAGTACAAACAACCCAATAGGTACAAACAACCCAATAGGTACAGACCCAACAGGTACAAACAACCCAATATGTACAAACAGCCCAATATGTACAAACAGCCAAATAAGTAAAAATAGCCCAATATGTAAAAACAGACCCAAGAGGTACAAACAGCCCAATATGTACAAACAACCCAATAGGTACAAACAGACCCAACAGGTACAAACAGACCCAACAGGTACAAAAAACCCAATAGGTACAAACAGACCCAACAGGTACAAATAGTAGGTACCACAAACTGATTTTTCATTTTGTTTTTACAGTGTTTTTGATTATAGATCTTAATGGATCTCTTTAAGCCATGAAATTTCCTTTCTAAATTTTAAAAATTGGACATCAAACAACCGAGTTACAGCATTTCAAAATTGTGGGGAATTACAAAATTTTTCAAACATCTTCGCACCGAACAAATTGCCTGACTTTGCACAATCATAACTACAGTCAACAAACACTTACCAAGTCAATAATGCTTTTTGTACAAAGTCATACAAGTCCTTATTGCATAAAAGAAACATGGGAAGTACAACAAATCAATTAAATGAATTATGGTCCATCAAAATTGACAAAAAATACAATTTCAAGTCTCATTGTTTTGCTCGCTAAGTGCAAATATGCATTTTCATGTACTCATAAATCAAAAACTACACATAGGAAAGCTACAAGATTTATTGAGCTTAAAGAGAGCATTATATACTTGATGCTTAATTTTTTTGAGCCACATGAAATACTAAATACTATAAAACTGCATTATGTGAAAATGGATCAAAGGCTAAATTTGCAGTTTGGAAGAAAAATCTCACGAAATTCCAAATGTTGTCATAAAATCATGAATATTGCAGCTATAGAGCTGAAAACTTCCACATTTATGTAATTTGAGTTGTACAATTCAAATTGATGGTTATTTTCTTGATTGAAACAACCTTTACTGCTTAAAATTTGATTTTTATAAACAAAGAAACATTACATATTAGTCCGTGTCCAACTCGCTGTCACTTGGGGTCAGCTGCATCAAAAGATAATTGTGTGTTCAGAAAGTCCTCAAGTGAATCTCCTCTCAGGGCACTGGCTTGTTGTACTGACATCTGGCACCTGTACTGTAGCTGTCCTTTACTCACATTCTGTTCGGGTAGCACAGAGAAACCAAGAGGTCACCTGAGAGAAATTTGTTGGGAGGGATGGGAAGAGGACAAATTGCATGATTGTGTTATTATATTATAAATACAAAAAATGTCAGCCAAATTATTTTCTTCTTTCCCTTTGTTAATCACTAAGCATTTATTGCGGCATTAATTTTTACTGCATTTACCATTTAAATCATTATATTAATTATACAGTAGATTGTAAGTCTCTCTTTTACATGGATGTCATTTGTATTTTATGTTTGTAATTGTAAAATAAACTCAAAACCTGTAGAGGCTTCTAGGAAAGCTTCAACTACATAGTAGCCTAATGATTTTTAACATCAGAGAATGAGAGGAAATAATATGATATATATTATATAATATAAACTTTACACAACAAGACGTATTAGCCTAGATCCCATGTTGCATTTTCTGAGTCCTTCAGAAGACAGAACTGTGCCAATAGTCTGTTTGTCACAGTAGAAATCCGTGGCAGAGCCGGACGTTTGCCTCTTCCCGTCATTGAAAAATATGCTCGCAATGCATCATAACGATCGTCCCCTGAAATAATTGAGAAAAAAAAAAGGTTAAGCGAGAGGCAATTTTTTTTTAAAATGAACGTTCACAAATTTTTTAGCAAGCTAGGTCTAGATTCTAAACATGACCTTTGACATCCATAACTTTATCAAAAGGAGGTCAACATCAGCGACTTTACAAACTGTAGTGTTAGACCTTAATTCTGATACCGAATGTTTAGAAAATGGTGATGGTCCAATAAAACAACCAAATAGCTACATTAACAACAATACCCCACCCCCAAAATTGCTTAAAAAACGAAAAACTTTCTGTCTAAATGTGTGAATCGAGACGTCACATTTGGCTGTTCTTTTACTAATACATCCACCCTCCGTCACTTGCCGTTGCTATATTGCAAATAAACAAAATAGGTCTGAAATGAATAGAAATAAAACAAAGTTCAAAACTTACTCAGAACACATATTGCGTCGACTTCCATTGGTGAAACTTTCAGTTCAGCGCCTGAGTCATTTCGTGCTGTGTTTCATACAGCCGGCCCATCTTGTCCGGGTTTGCCAGATGGAACATCCGCCATTATGTTTACGCGCTGAAATGTGTTGGAGGTGCTATGTTTTAACGTTCTTTCGCTCTTTGCTCAAATAACGATGGTGTTTAAAATTTTGATACGATTTTAGCAGAATGGTTGCTCGTTTGTTTGATGTAACACGAGTGTAGGTAGGCCTCCCAGATGTGTATTAAAATCCAAACTTTCTCATTCACTTCAAATTTACGATGTCTTCCTTTAAAAAATCTGTGCCTCGTGTTACATGTGCGTAAACTTCAGTTTCTGCTCTTCTCATTGGTGAAAATCGTATTAGTGTAGCATTTTTGAGGACATAGCGCGGACACTTTGAAGGAAGTGGGGGTCATTTCAGGGAAATTCGCTTTCTTGAGCGCCAGTCAGCTAGCGCACGGCAAGAGCAGTTTTAATGGTGTTTTTGTTTTTTGTCTCACTCAATTTCAATGACACGCAGAAAGTTATAATTGACATATTATGAAAGAAGAAAGATCAAGGAACCAGAAGATATAATTTTTATTTAGAAAAGGCAAATTAATTACTAGGCAGAGTTAGGTTGAAAAGGGCCCAAACTGGGCCTCGCTTGCGCGTCACAGAATTTTCCGACCGCCGCGCAAGAGGCAGTTTGTGGTACCTACAAATAGACCCAACAGGTACAAATAACCCAATAGGTACAAACAGCCAAATAAGTAAAAATAGCCCAATATGTCTTCTTCTTCTTGCGATCACATCTTTGATGATTACACCGTCAGACGAGTTCTCATGATGAATTCGACTGTTGTTTGAAGTTCCTCTTTAACTCCATATAGCTTTGAGTTTAGTGTTGAGTCATTGGGCCAGTATATCTTTCTTAACTGGTCATACAGAGGACAGTCCTGTAGAACATGCTCAGCAGTTTGTTCGTTTAATCCACATGTGCACAGTGGTGAAGCAGACAATCGTAGCTTGTGCATGTGTTTATTCAGTTTGTTATGCCCTGTCCTGAGTCGAAAAATAGTTATCTGTCCCTGCCGGTCGAGAGTGTGATAGTCGTCTTTGGGTTGGTTCTGTTCTCTTCTGATAGTCTGGATAGCTCTCTTTTTCTCAAAGTATGTGACTTCATTATCTTCTTGTTCACATTCTCCTCCCTTTTTTGCAAGTTTATCTGCCTTTTCATTTCCGGGTACACCACAATGAGATGGTACCCACTGAAGTATGGTTCTCTTTTTGGCAGCTACCTTGTTTAGTTCATTTCTCAGATGCGGGAGTTTACCACCCTTGAGAGCTTGCAGGACAGACAGTGCATCTGTGAGGATGACTACCTGGTGGCAGTCAGAGTTGGTGTTATAAATCATATTTGCAGCTTGCTCTAGAGCTTGAACCTCAGCTGTATAGTTGGAACAGAATTTACCAGTGGGAATGTGCCTAGTCTCATAGTGGTTGTCAGGATATGAGATAAAGATACCGGCACCTCCATTCCTAACAGCATTAGTTGCTGATCCATCTGTATAGGCATGTATCCATGATTGATCGGGATAGCTTTCTTGGATCATACTCAATGTAGCAGTTCGTTTTTGCAGATCATTATACTCACATCCACTTGTGAGACCACTGACTGATGTATTAATTTGGAGGGCACTGCTGGCCTGCTCCCATGGTACAGGGTATAGGGTGGGCTTCAGTGGTGTTGTCTTCATGGATAGGTCTTCTTGATGCTGTCTTATAAGTCTTTTCCCCCGATGCACAAAGCTGCTACGCTTTAGACGTCCCAATGCCAGATCATCTAGTCTTGCCTTCATTGGGTGCATTGGCATACTGTTGTACTTTTCCATCTGGATCATGGTTTTTGTGTCTCTTCTATGGGACAATGTCTGTAATCCAGCAACCTTCTGCATCTCTGTTATTGGTGTAGTTTTCATGGCTCCTGTAATGAGCCTGAGAGCTTGATTTTGCACCTTGTCCAAAGACTGCAGATGTGAGTTAGCAGCTGATGACCATGCTGCTGAGCTAAACTCTAAGTGTGGTCTTATTACTCCATTATAAATCTTCTTTAGATTTCGTTCATTTGCTCCCCAGTTGGTACCTGCTAATTTTCTGAGTATGCCTAGTCGTCTTCGGGCCTTTCCTTCTGCATTTTCAATATGCTTATTCCATGTAAGCCTTTGGTCAAATGTCACCCCAAGATAGGTGGGGTAGCTTTCTTCCTTGATCACGGTTGTCCCTAGGTGTATGTTAGCTGATTTGTCCTTGGGGGCGAGGGAGAACAGTGTTGTGGAGGTTTTGTCTGTGTTTATTGTGATAAGCCATTTCTCTGCCCATGACACTAGCATGTCTGCTGCCCGCTGCATTCTATAATTTGCTGTGGTGACATTTTCATCAGCGCACCAGAGTACTAGGTCATCTGCATATAAGGCAGCTTTAACTCCTGCAGGGAGATCTTTCACCAGGTCATTGATGTAAACAAGGAAGAGTGTTGGGGAAATTACTCCTCCTTGAGGTACCCCCTGATGGAGCAACACTTTTCTGCTCTGCAGACCGTCAAGAGTGACTCTAGTTCTCCTGTTATGCAAGTATGACTGGATCCATTTCATCATGTTGCCTTGGATTCCACTTCTCCTAAGTTTTGCAATGAGGCCATCTTTCCACACCTTGTCAAAGGCCTGCTTGAAGTCGACCCAGATCGTTAGGACCTTTTTCTTCTCCTGGAAGGCATCTTCTATTGCTTGAGACAAGTAAGTAACTTGGTCTTCTATACTGTAGCATTCTCTAAATCCAGCTTGTTCCGGCACCAGGATCTGCTCAGACTCTAAATACCATTTCAATCTGTGGTTGACTATTCGCTCCATAGTCTTCCCAACACAGCTTGTGAGACTGATTGGCCGGTAACTTGCAGCCTCGGTCTTACATTTCCCTTTCTTTAGTATGGGTATTGTGATGGCTTCTCTCCATACTTGGGGTACCGTTCCTTTCAACCAGCTGTGGTTGAATATCTCAAGCAGTTTTGTCTTTGCTGCTGAGCTCAGATTTACTAGCATTTCGTTGCTGATTTTGTCTGGGCCGGGTGACTTTTGAAACTTAAGCTTGGAAATAGCCTTCTGTAGTTCTCCTAGTGTGATGGGTTCCCTCATTGGGGCAGGAGTATCTGTCTGTCCCATGGTTGCCAGTATTTCTTTTCTTATCTCTCTCTGATGATCTATGTTAATGGGTAAGTTGCTTTCTGAACTGTATCTTCTAGCAAACAAGTCTGCAGCTTGTTTTCCTCTGAAAAGTTTGCCACCTTCATCCAATGTGATAGTCTGCCTTGGTGAGGAACGCTCTTCATTTAGAGACTTGACTAATCTCCAAAGTTTCCTGCCGTCTTTCTCAAGGTTCAGCGATGCCGTTTTAGTTCTCCAGCTTTTCCGTTTTTCTTCTAGCTTTGTTCTCTGAAACTCTGCTACAGCCTTTTTCCATTTGTTGTGAGTTTCAAGTGAAGGCTGAGACTCTGCGTCCTTTCTAGCCTTGTCCATAGCTTCCTGACGTTCTTGGAGTGTGCTGGACCAGTATGGTATGTAGTTACGCCGGCATCCTTTGGGAATGGTTTCTTTTGCAGCTTGTAGTATGCATCTGTTGAAGTCTTTTACCACTTCATTAATGTCTCTGTTCTGTACCTTGAGGGTAGACAGCAGCGTGTTCACCTGATGCCTGAATAAACCCCAGTTGGCTTTTTTGTAGTTCCATCTTGTAATGGCTGGGCCTGTACTGAGAGTTGCACTCTGGACAGTAAGAAAGATTGGGCGATGGTCGCTTCCCCCTAGTTGGTCTCCTACTTCTCTACTAATAGATCCAGCTATATCTGGTGTGGAGAAGGCAAGATCTGGTGTTGAAGTTGTGTGCCATCCTCTGGAGTAGAAGGTAGGAGTATCTGTGGCATTATTGACTAGGATTAGGGAGTGATCATCTTGCCAAGTTTCAACCTCTTCACCTCTGTGATCCAGATGGTTATAGCCCCAGCTCTGGGAGTGGCTATTAAAGTCTCCAACTGCTATAAAGTTGGTGGCTGGTACCTGTATAGAGCTGAGACTCAGGGGTTTGTTGTTCGGACAGTAATAGTTCAGGAGTTCTATTTCCATCTTGTCTACCTTTAGCTGCAACAGCTGATATTCTGCTCCATCCATGAAGGTTTTCCTTTCGTGTGCAGGAATGTTATTCCTTACAAGAGTAAGTACTCCTCCTTTTCGTCTATCTTGTCTGTCGGATCTGAAGCATTGATATCCCCTTATTTTAAAGGTTTGATCTGCTTTCAAGTGAGTCTCTTGGATACAGCAAACACTGACTTGCTTCTCATACAAGATGTTTTCCAGCTCTGTCTTTTTGCTGTATCCAGCCTGCTTGCTGTTCACTCCCTCTGCATTCCAGTGCATCATGACAAGTGGCACTCTGGGTTTCTCTTTTTCTGTTTTGTTTTGGTCAGTAGTTCTCCTCCGCCGTCTGCTGACTCCACAAGACGGTCTAGAGGGTCCTCCAGTAGCTGAGGGTGGGCTCTGTCGAGGCTCAGAGCCCGGCACTGCACCTGCCTGGTGGAGCTCCACAGGGCGAGCACCAGTACGAGATTTATTTGACGGTGTACTCTCCATAGAAAAAAAAAAGCGAGTTGCATGATACTGTGGTTTCCGGTGCGCCTTCTGGCCCAGTATCTACGACTTTAGCACCTGTTCAACGGGAGAGTGGGCTCATCCCTAATCTGTTTATGTTCCCAGTAGTAGACTATTCGCAAGCAGCCTGGGGGTGTCACTGCTCTGCGCGGACCTTGTTTACCGAGGCGGCGTCCGAGCTCGTATGGTGAAAATATGGTTGCGTTATCTTCAAAATAGCCCTGTCTTTCCCGTGGCTTTTCTGCCATCCTGCAACTTTGAGTTAGGGAGTTCTGAGCTCCAGTCTCTTTCCCAGGCATTTTATCCTGGCCTGGCACGCATACAGAGGACCCCACTTCTGGTTCTAAGTTAGCAGTTGGGGATAGGTGGGGTAGCACACTGTGCATTCCCCGTCATCCAGGGGGCTCTCCAACTATGCAGAGCTTGCACAATGCTGTGCTCTGGTTCTGGGCTCTCCCAAGGAATCCTCACGTCCTGCACAGAGCCACTTCCCGATACCCACCACCTGCCAACCCTCCATTGTAGAAATCTCCTGCATGCGGCCATCCAGTCAAGAGCCAGTATTAAGTCTGGTGCCCAAGTGATCCCCCCAAGCTCAGTGTGCAATGCTGGGTTCTCATCATGCTGCAACACAGGAGGGATTGTGATGCTCAGCCATCTCTCTCAATTCTGCACCGATAAGTGACATCGGGGACTTAACTTTGCCTCAGTACTGGGAGGCCCCGTTTCCGGGTACACCACACACAGCCAATTGAGGCAACGGTCGCCATGGGCGTGATAGACGACAAACAGTGAAGAATGAGGCAAGAAAGCATTTAACCCATGAAGTGGGGGTGGATTGGTGCAGACCAGAGCATGTACCACTCGCCGGTGGGTTCTGCATCTACACCTATAGGGTTCCACCCACTCCTCAGCCCATTTAGTCTGGCCCCTCACCCAGGACCTGTCCGGCTTGGGTGACCCTGCCAGGAGTAAAACTCCCGCCGGCATAGCTCCCGGGATCATTGAGGCGCTCAAGCTCTCCAACCACGGCAAGGTAGGCTTACATGTGGAGAGGCCCAATATGTAAAAACAGACCCAAGAGGTACAAACAGCCCAATATGTACAAACAACCCAATAGGTACAAAAAACCCAATAGGTACAAACAGACCCAACAGGTACAAACAACCCAATATGTACAAACATGCCCAACAGGTAACAGACCCAACAGGTACAATCAACTCAAGAATTGGGACCAGAACTTTCTAAACATAACAGGATATTAGAATTTAACATAAGGATGCTGCACAAAGAGACAGCCCACTGATTTAGCCGGTATCTACAACATTCAGGACACCAATCTCTACAACTTTCAGGACACCAATCTCTACAACATTCAGGACACCAATCTCTACAACTTTCAGGACACCAATCTCTACAACTTTCAGGACACCAATCTCTACAACATTCAGAACACCAATCTCTACAACATTCAGAACACCAATCTCTACAACTTTCAGGACACCAATCTCTACAACTTTCAGGACACCAATCTCTACAACATTCAGGACACCAATCTCTACAACTTTCAGGACACCAATCTCTACAACTTTCAGGACACCAATCTCTACAACATTCATTTTTCTTCTTCTTCTTTCGTTCACTTGAACTATATTGTCTATATCTGCAATGTTGTTTCTTGTATAAACTTCACTGTCTTTTGTAGTTCATACAGAGGTCCATATAGTTTTGCTTCCAGTGTTGTTTCTCTGGGCCAGTGGGTTTGCCTCAATATATCATATTCGGGGCAATGTTGAAGTACGTGCTCCGCAGTCTGGGGTGCCTGTCCACATGTACACATGGCTTAATTGCCAATCTTGAATTTTGTATACATGTGGCTGCGGAGGCGGTTGTGTCCTGTTCTGAGGCGCAGAATGACTATTTGTTCTGATCTGTTCATAGCTTGGTAGTCATCCTGCGTTGGTGTTGGTGGCTTTCTGATAGATTTGATCATCTTTTTCTTCTGATGGTACGTAACTGGTACATCCGGTTGCTCGTCTGCAGCACCTTCTTTAGCCAGTCCGTCTGCTCTCTCGTTTCCTGGTATTCCACAATGAGACGGTATCCACTGCATGGCGACCCTGCGCTGGTTGCACAGTTCAGAAAGTAGGGCCTGTATAACTGGCAATTTTCTGGACTGAAGTGCTTGGAGTGCTGATCTTGCATCTGTCAGGAATACTACAGGCTGTGGACCGAGATTGGTGTTCAGTAGTTTCTCAGTTGCCACCTTGATTGCCTGGACTTCTGCATCATAGTTGTTACAGAATTTCCCCGTTGGTACTCTGACCGTATCCCTAGTGTTGTTTGGGTATTCTATGTACACTCCTGCTCCTCCATTCTTTACTGCATTCTGTGCTGACCCATCCGTGTATACTCGGACCCAGAGGTCCTGTGGGTATTCATCATCCAGGAAACTGAGAGTGACTGTCCTACGTTGCACGCTGTTCTGTTCATCCCTGTCGAATATTCCTTTCACTTTTGTGTGGATGTGTACTGGTAGTCCATGCTCCTCTCTCCAAGGGGTTTGTTCTGGCACAGACTTTAGGGGGCTGTTAACTTCAGGCAGGTCTGAGGTTTGTCTACGAAATCGTTTGGCCTGGTGGATAAAGCTGCTTCTTTTCAGTCGCCCCATTGCTAGGTTTTGGAATCTGTCCTTCATTGGATGGCTCGGCATACAGAGGAACTTTTCTGCCTGTGTTAGCACTTTCGTGTCTCTGCGTTCTCTCAGTGCTTGTATCCTCCCCATTTTCTCCATCTCCACTATAGGCGTTGATTTCATTGCCCCCGTGATGACCCTAAGCGCCTGGTTTTGCACCTTATCTAGCTCTTGTAATGTGGTGTTTGATGCTGGACACCACGCAGCTGACCCATATTCCAGGTGTGGTCGTATGCCCTGCTGGTAAACTTTACTAAGTATTTTCCCGCTGGCTCCCCATGTGGTTCCACTTAGTTTTCTCAGGATGGCTAGCTTCCTCCTGGCCTTTGTTGCTGCCTTGTTGATGTGCTGCTTCCATGTCAGCCTATCATCGAATGTAACTCCGAGATAGGTGGGTTGTTTATCTTCTCTCAGGAGCTCTTCGTTTATCTTGATGACACCAGCTTTTTGTTTGGGAGAGAGGGTGAAGAGCGTAGTGCTGCACTTGTCTGTGTTGATGCTGACACACCATCTATTTGCCCATGAGGTTAAGGCATCTATAGCTCTTTGTAGCAGTTTGGTGGCCACTGTTGCATGCTCATCTGTGCACCATATTACCAGGTCATCAGCGTACATTGCCACTTTCATTCCATGTGGTAGTTCAGCAACCAGGTCGTTGATGTAGACTAGGAAAAGTGTGGGGGACAGAACCCCTCCCTGAGGGACGCCATGACGCAGTAGAATTTTCTTACTCTTGAGGCCATCTAGTTGTACTCGGGCTCTTCTGTTATGCAAGTATGCTTTCACCCATTTGTACATCTTACCATTCACTCTACAATTTCTCAGTTTCTTCAGAAGCCCTTCTTTCCAAACCTTGTCAAATGCTTTCCTTAGATCTATCCATGCTGCTAGTACCAGTTTCTTATCTTGGAACGCATCCTCAATCTCTTGGGAAAGGTAAGTTGCCTGATCTTCGGTGGAATAACACTGCCTAAAGCCCGCCTGCTGTGGTACAAGAAGGTTTTCACTTTCAAGGTACCACTGTAGCCTGAGGTTGATGATACGTTCCATTGTTTTGCAGAGGCAGCTTGTAAGGCTGATTGGTCTGTAGCTGGAGGCAGTGGAACTGTCTTTTCCTGGTTTTAGGAGTGGTATCATGATTGCTTCCCTCCAGGTCTGTGGAACTCTGCCTGAGTTCCAACAGATATTGAAGATCTGCAGCAGCTTTGTTTTTGCTGCGGTTCCCAAGTTCTTAATCATTTCATTGGACACTCCATCAACTCCTGGCGACTTTCTCATTTTCAATTTGGATATTGCAAGCTCCAGTTCTCTGAATGTGATTGGTGCCTCCATAACTTCAGGTATGGTTCCATCTCGTCCTGCGTGTTGTTTCTCACGAGTCTCCTGTTGCTTCTCTGGGCTAACTTCGATGTTGTTGTCTTTAGCAAAGGAGTCTGCAAAGTGATCAGCTGCCTGTTTTCCCATGAGGATGTTTCCATCTTTGTACAGAGCAATCCTTGAGTTTCTCCCTGTACCTTCATCGTTAAGTTGCTTTACCAGCTTCCACAGTTTCCTCGTATCTCTTTCAAAGTTCAAGGACTCTGTTTTCTCCTTCCAGCTTCTTCGCCTGGCCTGCAACTTGGCCCTTTGAAATTTGGCCTTAGCTTGCTGGTAGTTATTGTGGTGTTCTTGGCATGGACTGGTCTCTGCCTGCTTTCGAGATGTTTCCACGTCGTTGTGCAGCTGCTCTAGTTCACTATTCCAATATGGTTTGTAGTGCTTACGAGCCCCTCTAGGTATTGTTTCACGAGCAGCCTGTAATATGCATCTGCTGAATTCATCGACTAGCTTATTGATGTCTTTGTCTACAGTCAGATCTCTAGCCAGTATACTAGTACGGTGCTGGTACATTGTCCAGTCTGCCTTCTTGTAGTTCCACCTAGAGAGAGTGCTGCTCTCCTTGACAAGTTCATTTTCCACAATTAGGAAGACTGGCCGGTGGTCGCTGCCTCCAAGTTGTTTCCCTACAATGCGTGTGGTGTTCCACTCCAAGCTGGGTGAGTGGAATGCCAGGTCTGGTGTAGAGGTGGTGTGCCATGATCTCGAGTAGAAGGTTGGTGGGTCGATTGGCTGATTAATCAGGATAAGCCCATTGTCATCCTGCCAGTTTTCAAGCTCCTCACCTCTCCTGTCCATGTGATCATAGCCCCAGCTCTGTGAGTGGCTGTTGAAGTCTCCGCATACAATCAGTCTTTCTTTTGCTGGGATTGTATCTAGTGCCAGTGGGCGGTCGCTCGGACAGTAGTAGTTGAGCAGGTGGAATTCTGAACTTTCTGTCCTGAGATGAAGCATCTGGTATTCCGCCCCCTCCATATATGTTTCAAGCTGACATGCACTGATGTTATTCCTCACGAGTGTCAGTATTCCACCTTTTCGCCTGCCTATTCGGTCAGATCGGTAGCACTGGTAGCCTCTGATTTTGAAGGCTATGTCTTTGTTGAGGTGGGTTTCTTGCAAGCAACATACATTTACTTGCTCTTCATTCAAGATATTTTCGAGCTCTAATTTTTTGCTGTAGCCGTCTTTTTTACTATTGACGCCTTCAGCATTCCAGTGCATTATTTTAAATGGTCTTTTCTTTGCTTGGCCAGTAGCTCTATTCTCATGCCTCCTGGCTCCACGGGGCAATTGAGAAGGACCCCCAGTAGTAGGGGTTGGGCCCTTCCGAGGCAGAGGGCCCGGCACTGCGCCTGCCTGGGTGTCCATCACAGGGCGAGTGCCATAACGTTTTGCAGATATAGGCATACTTCCCATAGCGCATGTGCGTGGCATCCTGATTGCTGTGGTGCGCCTCTTGGCTGGTTGCCTCTGTCTTCAGCACCTTGACTTGCTAGGGCAGACTGTGGTCTTGCTCGAGTCTAGGAGGGCCTGGCCAGTCTTGGTTTTTCAGCCGCTGATGGCTGTACTTGAGCCCCATCTCCACGTCAAGGAGCTGGCCTTGATGGGGAACAACATTCAGAACACCAATCTCTACAACATTCAGGACGTCAATCTCTACAACATTCAGGACACCAATCTCTACAACATTCAGGACACCAATCTCTACAACATTCAGGACACCAATCTCTACAACATTCAGGAAACCAATCTCTACAACATTCAGAACATCAATCTCTACAACATTCAGAACATCAATCTCTACAACATTCAGGACACCAATCTCTACAATATTCAGGACTCCAACCAGTCAGACCAGTGAATGTAACCTTGATGCTTGAAAGTAAGATTTACAAAAAACAGAAGTATTAAGAAAACACAACCAAAGGAATGAAAGAACCACAGATAACTCACGGTCAATGAATGAGATCTTGTCAGTGTGTTCAAAATATGACTTCCTGTGTTGACTTTACTGTGAGCTTTCTTCACTATATCATCTGTTAAAGATCCGTACTGTCCTCTTTGCCGGCTGGAAAAAGAAATCATACAAATATGATTATTGAGCAAATTACACTGTACTGTTTTGCTAGGCTATGACACAGTACACTTTATGCTGATAAAGATAAAGACACGGCTGTTTGCCAGCAATCTTTTAGTTATTTCCCCTCTTCCCCCGACTGCGCTATTTATAGCTATCGTGTCAGAGGTCACGTGGTAACTTCCTAACTGGAAAAAAAGGTGGCGGATTTTACTTTTGATAGGGCTTAATTAATGTTTTTAGGCTACTTTATTATTATAAATACCCGGCTTTAATTTTGCGTAAAGCTAGACTAGAAATGTTAGAGTAAATTTTAGAACAAGAACAAACATTTTATCACAATTAGAACAGAAGATATAATAGTCTGAAATAGTGTAAAATTTACGTTTTTTTTATATTTTGTTATGGTTTGTTTATAATGCAATTTTCACTAAATCGGTCACAATCAACATGCATAACAAATTACAGAAATCAAAAGTAGAAAACCTGCAGAAAATGGATATCAAAGTTTTGTTTTGGTTTCATGCGTCAAACATTAATTATTGAAACATTAAATTGCAAGTTCACATTTATTACCTAAAATAACACACCCAATTGTCCCCAAAAACATGAGAGCTAACAATTATCTCAATCATACATCACGATGGTCATGTAAAAATAAGTATGGTCATGAGTAAAACGAAATGTTCAATTTAATAGATAAATAGGTGTATTTAAAAAATACATCTATTAAATGATTTCCACACTCTGTTAATTCTGTCAATCTCAAGCAACAACTGCCATAATTTGCTCTAGCCCCAAAATTTCGCTCAATTATCATTCACACTTCCTTTTTTTATAGGATGAATCTGTACATTCACAGATGGAGAAATTTGTAACAAATGAGTTTCCATTATAAATTTTAATTGTGAAGTTATATTTTTAACTCTTTCATTCCAGAGTTATTTTGCACGCTGTGCCAGACTTTTTTTGTGGGCAGAATTTTATAGAGTGAAGTGTTCATCTTTCAGTCTAAATTTGTTTGTGAATTTTCCTTTGAACATGTACTTATTATATACCAAACTGTAGGGAAATGGATAGAGAATTCAAATATATAATGTCTGTGGTAGTATTAACACAAGTATGTTCGGTATAATTTAATCATTTTGCATGTAAAATTGAAAAACGCTAAAACGTTGACTGTAGAATACGATCTTACCAAAGACAAATTACTGTCGTAGACAATAAAACTTTCTTTTTAGTCTTCAAACGTCAAGTTAATCCATATACAAAGTAAAAAAAACATGCTTATGGCCAAAATTAGTAGATTTAGTGTTATTCGCACCAGTTTGTCCGTGGTTCTTTGTAAGAAAAAAATAAATTATGCAATCGTGCATTACGTAATTTTCAAACAAATAAATAAGAATAACGTCATATAAATACTTTTTTACTCTTGTTTAATGTTTTAATAGTATCCCTAGCTTCATCTTCTACCAAGAACTAGTGATTAGATGTTACGGTAGGTCTAGTTTTGTTGCTTTTTGATCGGCCAGAATATTACTACGCCCACTCATCAACTAAATCTAGTGTGTCTAGCTTTTCTGCATATATTCCGTATTTTGACAACAAACTGTGACTACCAAACAATCATCATCAATGTCAGCAATGTTTCAAAGTAGTTTGACACAATTATTTGCTTAGGAGACTTAGAAAATGTAAATATAAAGCGTGACATATTTCTCTAGCAAAAACAACGAAAAACGTAAACACGCGAATCTTCACAAAAATTGTGATAATAACATCAAAACACGCACATGTGCTGATTAACTAAAGTCAAATTAGTTGTTTAAATAGTAGCGGAAGTCATTCTACGAGTTTTAATATATGAACTGCATTAAGCGGACGATTTTTAGGGTTTATTCGTGATAAACTAAAAACCACGCTCTGAGCGTTGCTGGGGCACGGCGTGTTGAATTTTGCAACGCTCAGAGCGTTGCTGTGGAGTCAAAGAGTTAATACCTCTGGCGCGTCTTTCAATTTTCAATCTTCTCTGTTTTTTTCTCCTGTGCCCACGTAAGACCTACTGTTTCCTTCATGGCTATTGCTAATTCTTTGGATATTCTAACTCTACTTTCAATGCCTGCTTTCCTGCAAATTTCCTGACGTGACGTTTCTGAACAGCGTTGTAGTTCATGTGCCTGCTGCAGGTCTAATGAATCAGTTGATGTTCCAGCAATATGTTTTCTAACAGTGTAAAGCAATTGAGATCGCTTACGTTTGTTGGCGTTCTGGTGACTGATGTTTCTCTTCTATGTTTAATTAGTTTTTGTAGTACAATAGGCTGTCCTCTGGTTTTGCATTTTATGATATTACTTTTTGCTGTTTCTAGTTTTTTTTCTAACAATGGATGTGAATAGGGGTTCTTCCTTTTGTGTTAGTGGTTGTGAAGGTGGCTTAGCAAGTAACTGTTGTACTGTGTAGTGGTGTTGATGGTATTGTATGATGGTGATATTACTAAATGTAATTGTATGAGGCCAGCTGTGAAGGCTCCTGAGATAAAATGTAGTTGAGAATTGTCAGAAGGCCTTTCTTGCTACCACTACGACCTCACACTTAATTTTTTTTAATGAATGTGGCTACGTAAAGTGTCTAGGGTTATGATATGTAGTGTGGTGTAATAGGTTATAGATATACCCACAGATATTTAACAAGACTAATAATATTAATAAATGTTAAAATACACTGAACTAACTCACGTGTGTAAAATTTTTGATAAAATTATATTACATTTATTTTGTTCTGGATCAATTTTTTAGGTTGACCAGAACTTAAAAGGATTTAGAGATTATGAAAGAAATGCATGGAATATTATATCATAAATGCAATAGTGTACATATATATGTACTATACTAGTTAGTTTTATTAAAATGTTCTAGTAGTCATCTACTTGGGAGGATAGTTAATGTTTGTGCTGTTGGGGAGGCCTCATCACACCTGTCTATATTGACTACACAGTGTCCAGAAAATGGTGGGAATTTTTATGGGGATATTAGTAACTACAAAGCGTTGGTGAATGTCCAGCAGACCAGAGGCTCACTCATCTTGTAGTTGTAGCTCTGGTGCTGAAATCAGGTGGTCCCACCTCTCCGTGCTGGCGGGCAATGATGGTGGTCTCTGTCACAAGTACTGCACAGATACACTCGAGTAAAGTCACCAACTGAATAGACACTGCTTTGTTGACAACAGAAACTCACAGCTCTGCAATCAAAGTATGGGCCATGTGTCAAAATCTATTCTCTACCCACGTCTGGACACAACACTGACACAACAACCACATCATACAGACAGGTCAGATCTATCTGACCAAACAGCACATTTACCATGGTGGTTTTACATCAGATAGATCCTCCCAGACTATAGATTCTGAAAAATATTTATTAGTTTTCTGCCCTAAAAGAGGATAGGTAATATGTTTCATTATTCTCAACACTTGATCTGTCTTGCCTAACCCTTGCTGGAGTTTATGTATATTGTTGGTCCCTAGACCCTGACTTGGGCGGGGGGTCTAGAGCAAATCCCTACTTGTTTGTAAGGCTAGATTTCGATATGGCAGTATCAAATCACTCAAACATGAAACAATATTCAAAATATATAAGGAAATAATTTCAATCTTACCAGATTATGAATAAATAACACAGAATTGCTAGCAAAACTCAGCTGAGCTGCTGGCTATAGTATGGCGTCCCTAAACTTCTTTCACTTTCTTTCATATGGAAATCACCACACTTTAAAATCTGTGTCTATCACTGAACAACTATTGAGAAATGACCCCAAATCCGCGTCTAAGCGCCGACAATATGCTTGTCTGTGGCCAATCACTGCCTAGGTTTTTTTGAATTTCAAATTTCCTACCCTAAAGTCATTTCAGTCATGCTTCAGTCAAGTATGGATGGTTATCTGTTAGTCTGTCCGTCTCTACTTGTGTTTCTACAAAAATGTACTTGATTTTTGAACCAACCTTTCTCTCCCCTCCAAAATTTTGTCGTTAAAAGTTATATTTAGACACAGCTACCACCAATGTCCCTCTCTTCCATACTACGTAGATTTGAACACCTGCGTCTCAAGGTCGTGTTTTTGTGTGCAATTAGCGACACTTTTAGATTCAATACAGTCTGTCGATGATGTGAACAACACTGTCTTTTGTCATTATCTTCAATATTATCTATCCGTCTGTAAAATTAAGAACATATTAGTTCACTGCTCAGAATGGGCCATCCGGCCAGCTAATTTTTATATTCCTAACATTAATATTAAGAAAAAAGTACTTTTTAAATTTTGTAATATTTCGAACATCTGCGTTTAGCCGCTGAATTCAAATCAAAAGCTTGGTATCGCGCAAAAGCGTCCAATAAATGACTGTGGCGTAACATAATCTATGGTCCCTTCTGTCGAGTTGCTTACTTTTTATGTCAACTTGGGAAACGTGACTTTTCTCCGTTTCCCCCCCAATTGCGTCTCCTTAGCCTTTCTAGTCTCACGCAATCTTTCCAGTCATATTTTTTCCTTTTTGATCCGCCGTTCCCCTCCTGTCTAGCAAGTCAATTTTTATGGAGGATGATGACCCGCGGTCTAGGCGATCATGTACTATTCGCAGCCTACGCATTATGTTTTTATCCTTAAATGTTATCTTTGGAGATATTTTACCGTTGTATCTCTGTCAATTTCACTACACATCTCCCCACTTGAAAACATGCCTATGGCAAGTTCCAAAACCAGCGATACACATAGGTAAAATTACTCCTCACGTCTGCCACTACTCTAATTTTGATCACAGGGGTGCCGACTGAGGAAATCTGCACCGACATTCAATTTGCCTGGGATATATTGGATACTGAACTGATAAGGTTGAAGCAATAAAGACCACCTCAGCAATCTTGCGTTTTCATGCTTAGCCTGAGACAAGAACACGAGAGGCTGATGGTCCGTCTCCACCACAAAAGTCCTACCATACAGATAGATTTGAAACTTCTTTATTGCCCAGATTAATGCTAAACATTCTTTTTCGCTTGTGGAGTATCCTTGTTCCGCCTTATTCAATTTGCGGCTTGCATAAGCGACTGGTTTCAGTTCCCCATCAGGTGAAGATGATCTTTGCAACAAAGCCCCTCCGAGTCCTACATTACTTGCATCGGTTCTTAAGACAAAGTCCTGTGTCAAATCAGGCAGTTTGAGAATAGGCTTGCTAGTGAGTTTTTCCTTTAACTCTTGGAACGCTAGTTCACATTGTGCAGTCCAAATAATTTTATCTGGAAGTCCCTTGCGAGTCAGATCAGTCAGAGGAGCACAAATAGCGTTAAAATTTTTGATGTATTTCTGATAAAATCCGCATAACGACACGAATGATCGCACGTCCTTTTTTGTTTGTGGCCTAGGTGCTCTCTGCAGTTTTTCCAAATTCTTAGGATCAGGGGTCATATTACCCTGATATACAGTGTGTCCCAAGAATTCCAACTCTTTGCATCCAATACAACATTTTGTTGGCCTAGCAGTTAAGTTCGCCTCCCGAAGTCTATCAAACAACATCTCCAGAGCTTCAATGTGTTCTTCAAATGTCTCTGTGGCGACGAGAATATCATCCATGAAATTTGTGATACATGGGTTATTCAGGGGATCCAACAATTTGCGCATCATCCTTGAAAACACACTCGGAGCATTTTTCAGTCCGAATGGTAGCATATTGAATTCATAATGTCCATCCGAAGTGCTAAAAGCCAAATAAGGTCTCACTTCAGGCTTCACTGGGATCTGGTAATAGCCTTTACTAAGATCCACCTTTGAAAAGTATTTTGCCTTGTTCAGTCTGGCAAATAACTGTTTTGTGTCTGGTAATGGATCCACTTGTCCTTCTGTGACAGCATTCAGTTTCCTGTAATCTATGCACAGTCTGTGTTCCCCAGACGGTTTTCTCAACAAAACGACACTAGAACTAAAAGATGATTCACTGTGCGAAATAATCCCCTCCTTCAACAAATACTCTATTTCTTCCTTCAATGCCTTCTCCTTCGCGAACGGAATAGAATAGGCTCTCATACAGATTGGGTTTGAGTCTACCAGTTTCATGTCATACTGTAGCAAATTTGTATGGCCTGGTTTATCTGTTAATACATCTGTATGTTCCTCCAGAACCTGTTGAACTCTCTCCCTCTGGTTTTTAGTCAGGTGCTTACTGACTTTTACCTGTGCTGCTGTTTCACAAGGATGTAATGGGTATTCATGTGAGGTGAGTGGTTCTTTTTGCATCTGGGTTGCAATAGCCAAGGTCAATAAGGGGGTGCTTTCCTGGAGTGGTCTGTCCAGATACTTCTTTAACAGGTTTACATGATAAACTTTTTCCTTCCCCTTTTTGTCAATTTTATAGTTTGTTCTAGACACCTTCTCTAGAACCGTATATGGACCTTGCCAACCAATTTGTAATTTATTCTGGCTTCCGGGTAGTAGAAGCAGCACCTTCTCTCCGACTGCCAGTTCCCTGTCCTTTGCCTTCCTATTAAAATATGCTGCATGTTTCTTCCTGGCTTGCTTCAAATTATCATTTGCCAGTTTCCATCCAGCTTTCAAACGAGTGGTCAGTTCGTTCACATATTGATACGATGAGGTAACAGTCTCTTCCGCCTTCTCATCTGTCCAGGTCCTTAATAGAGCTACATCTGGATCTTTAATTTATCATACGTAGTTATCATGGAACCCGTCAGGTCCCGTCCATTAGAAGCCCTATAGTGAGGACTTTTCTTCCTAGAATCATCACTCACAAAACGACCACTACCAATTTTTTTCTTGGGTTTGTCTCCCCACTTTAGATTGCTTATGAGAGATCTTCGCTCTCTTTTCTGTTCTTCCAGTTTATATAAGTTCGACCGAGGGATTGTCATCTTATCCTGGGTTAAATTTCTTCTTTGTACTCTTCGCATAGTGGCCATGTTAATCCATTCAAGTGAAGACTGGGTGTGAAAAGGGGGCTCCCATTCCACTTTGTCTACCCAAGTATAATTAGTTTTTCTTTCAGGCCTAAAGTTGCCCCGTGGCGTTTCTAGGTCCTGCACATATTTTCCCTTTGTGGGTGTTCCCTCATGAAATACGCCACATGCTTCTACAAAGTTTTCAACATCGACAGTTACGTCGGGCCAATAGTATTTTCGAGCAATCTTTTGGCAGATGGTACCGACTTTCTCATGGTCACCATCTGTTCCAACATGTAAGCTCCTTATTAAGTTTGCCCTATATATCTTGGGAAGAACTAACTGTCCGTGACCAGTGGATCTAGTTCCTGTCTTCCTGTATAAGAGTTTGTTCTTCATGAAATATTCCCCCTTGCTCGGAGGTGTGTGGCATTTGGGCAATTTTTTAAAACAGGGCTTGAGTGTCCTATCCTCAGCCTGCGCCTTCCTCATCTCCTCTGGATGAGCATTTATAGGTTCACCTTCTTCCTCCTTCTTCTGTGACCTGGTCTGCACTGTCGCCATGATCACAGGTTTCTCGGGATTCCCCAAGAAGACGTATCTACACCCCAATATCAGAGGGTAGATTGGTTCATCTATCACTGCTGCTCTGATTTCTCCTTCCACATAGCGAGTTTTCACCGTTATCCTTGCGATGGGAAGTGTCATGAGTGGTATGTCCTTAGTCGCCCCTTGTATTTCCACTGTTTCTGTGGTATACTGACTTGGGTCCACTAGGCTAGACTTCACAACTGAATCATAATCCAAACCTGTATCATAAAGGCACCTTATGGTGACCCCATTACAAATAACATCCTCACAAACTGGGGGGTGATAAGGTTCCTGTTGTCCCTTAGGATTAACCTTTAATCTTTGCGTCCCCGACTTCATTGCAGCAATGTTTGAAGGTTTCCTTCTACAAAATTCGGTGTTATGGTTATCCTTCTTGCACCATTTACACCATCTTTTTCCTTGGTTCAACGGTTTTCTTTCATTGAACTTTTGGTCATTGAACTGTGAGTTTCTGTCGCGATAGTCATTTCTTGGCCGCTCAAAGTTTGTCCTACCTTTATTTCCCTGCTCTCTATTATCAAATTTATTAAATTGCTGTGGAGCTTTAAAATTGTCTATGTGCTTCTTCTTAGCACCACTTACCTCTGCCTGGGCTGCCTGATACCTCTCAGCAACATTTAAAATTTCCCCCAACTTCTCTGCACCTTGTTCCATGAGAAATTTTCTCATGTCTGGAGCCATGGACTCTCTCAATTGCTCAATCATGATCATTTCTTTAAGATCTTGGGTCTTCCCCAGAGCCGTCCATTTCTCCAAATAGGTTTCTAGTCTAGCAGAGAATTGGTGGTATGTCTCCCCAGACAACAGTTTGGCATTTCTAAATTTCTTACGATAAAATTCACCATTCTTCTCGTACCTTAATAACAAAGCCTGCTTTAACATGTCATAATTGTCTTGGTCTTCCCTGTTCATTTTGGCAAATACTTCATAAGAAGTACCTCTCAATCCCTGTGATAGCTTTAAACTCCACCTCTCTCTCTCTAACCCATATGTAGTAGCTAATAACTCAAAACGTCCTAGGTACCCCTCTATGTCATCGTCTTTCTCAACAAAATGGTCTAAATGAAACCCCATAGCTGAGTTTGAGGCTCCCAGACTGGGCGTAGCATCTGAGGCAAAAGGGCTGGCACCATTTTCAGGAGCCTGGCCTTGTAATTCCAGCTCCCTTAGTCGTAATTCGTGCTCCCTTTGCAACCTTCTATCTTCTGCCTCCCTTTCGGCCTTTTTATCTTCTGCCTCCCTTTGCTGTCGTTTTTCTTCTGCCTCAATTTGCAGCCTCTTAGTCTCAGCCTCTAACTTCTTCTCTTCAACCAACCTGTCAGGCTCCAATTTTCTTTCAGCCTCTTTTTCTAATCTCCTTTCTTCCCGTTCAATATATTTATCACATTCAGCCGTTACGTATTGAATTAAAATTTGACCATCCATTCCCATCTCCTTCGCGGTGAGCACAGCAGCTGATCTAAATTTTGCCAGCTCCGCCATACTTTTTAGACAATATAATAATATACAAGCTAAATCTCTAACCAGTAAATACACTAAGTACTTCTTATGACTATAGTCTAACTAATTCTAACTAACCAGTTAACTAATTAATTATTACTGGCTGTGAAGATTCACCAACTTTTATCTGCAGGGACACTTTTAATTTTAAAGGGAATTTTACAATTTATTCCCTACTTTTATTTCTCCCACCAGGAGATCCTAATATTACTGTTGGGCTAATTATCCCTGGACAAGACCCCAATTTATGTAGTGGTGTTGATGGTATTGTATGATGGTGATATTACTAAATGTAATTGTATGAGGCCAGCTGTGAAGGCTCCTGAGATAAAATGTAGTTGAGAATTGTCAGAAGGCCTTTCTTGCTACCACTACGACCTCACACTTAATTTTTTTTAATGAATGTGGCTACGTAAAGTGTCTAGGGTTATGATATGTAGTGTGGTGTAATAGGTTATAGATATACCCACAGATATTTAACAAGACTAATAATATTAATAAATGTTAAAATACACTGAACTAACTCACGTGTGTAAAATTTTTGATAAATTATATTACATTTATTTTGTTCTGGATCAATTTTTTAGGTTGACCAGAACTTAAAAGGATTTAAAGATTATGAAAGAAATGCATGGAATATTATATCATAAATGCAATAGTGTACATATATATGTACTATACTAGTTAGTTTTATTAAAATGTTCTAGTAGTCATCTACTTGGGAGGATAGTTAATGTTTGTGCTGTTGGGGTGGCCTCATCACACCTGTCTATATTGACTACACAGTGTCCAGAAAATGGTGGGAATTTTTATGGGGTATTAGTAACTACAAAGCGTTGGTGAATGTCCAGCAGACCAGAGGCTCACTCATCTTGTAGTTGTAGCTCTGGTGCTGAAATCAGGTGGTCCCACCTCTCCGTGCTGGCGGGCAATAATGGTGGTCTCTGTCACAAGTACTGCACAGATACACTCGAGTAAAGTCACCAACTGAATAGACACTGCTTTGTTGACAACAGAAACTCACAGCTCTGCAATCAAAGTATGGGCCATGTGTCAAAATCTATTCTCTACCCACGTCTGGACACAACACTGACACAACAACCACATCATACAGACAGGTCAGATCTCTCTGACCAAACAGCACATTTACCATGGTGGTTTTACATCAGATAGATCCTCCCAGACTATAGATTCTGAAAAATATTTATTAGTTTTCTGCCCTAAAAGAGGATAGGTAATATGTTTCATTATTCTCAACACTTGATCTGTCTTGCCTAACCCTTGCTGGAGTTTATGTATATTGTTGGTCCCTAGACCCTGACTTGGGCGGGGGGTCTAGAGCAAATCCCTACTTGTTTGTAAGGCTAGATTTCGATATGGCAGTATCAAATCACTCGAACATGAAACAATATTCAAAATATATAAGGAAATAATTTCAATCTTACCAGATTATGAATAAATAACACAGAATTGCTAGCAAAACTCAGCTGAGCTGCTGGCTATAGTATGGCGTCCCTAAACTTCTTTCACTTTCTTTCATATGGAAATCACCACACTTTAAAATCTGTGTCTATCACTGAACAACTATTGAGAAATGACCCCAAATCCGCGTCTGAGCGCTAATGATATGATTGTCTGTGGCCAATCACTGCCTAGGTTTTTTTTGAATTTCAAATTTCCTACCCTAAAGTCATTTCAGTCATGCTTCAGTCAAGTATGGATGGTTATCTGTTAGTCTGTCCGTCTCTACTTGTGTTTCTACAAAAATGTACTTGATTTTTGAACCAACCTTTCTCTCCCCTCCAAAATTTTGTCGTTAAAAGTTATATTTAGACACAGCTACCACCAATGTCCCTCTCTTCCATACTACGTAGATTTGAACACCTGCGTCTCAAGGTCGTGTTTTTGTGTGCAATTAGCGACACTTTTAGATTCAATACAGTCTGTCGATGATGTGAACAACACTGTCTTTTGTCATTATCTTCAATATTATCTATCCGTCTGTAAAATTAAGAACATATTAGTTCACTGCTCAGAATGGGCCATCCGGCCAGCTAATTTTTATATTCCTAACATTAATATTAAGAAAAAAGTACTTTTTAAATTTTGTAATATTTCGAACATCTGCGTTTAGCCGCTGAATTCAAATCAAAAGCTTGGTATCGCGCAAAAGCGTCCAATAAATGACTGTGGCGTAACATATCTATGGTCCCTTCTGTCGAGTTGCTTACTTTTATGTCAACTTGGGAAACGTGACTTTTCTCCGTTTCCCCCCCCCCCAATTGCGTCTCCTTAGCCTTTCTAGTCTCACGCAATCTTTCCAGTCATATTTTTTTCCTTTTTGATCCGCTGTTCCCCTCCTGTCTAGCAAGTCAATTTTTATGGAGGATGATGACCCGCGGTCTAGGCTTCTTCTTCTTCTTCTTGCGATCGCATCTTTGATGATTACACCGTCAGACGAGTTCTCATGATGAATTCGACTGTTGTTTGAAGTTCCTCTTTAACTCCATATAGCTTTGAGTTTAGTGTTGGGTCATTGGGCCAGTATATCTTTCTTAACTGGTCATACAGAGGACAGTCCTGTAGAACATGCTCAGCAGTTTGTTCGTTTAATCCACATGTGCACAGTGGTGAAGCAGACAATCGTAGCTTGTGCATGTGTTTATTCAGTTTGTTATGCCCTGTCCTGAGTCGAAAAATAGTTGTCTGTCCCTGCCGGTCGAGAGTGTGATAGTCGTCTTTGGGTTGGTTCTGTTCTCTTCTGATAGTCTGGATAGCTCTCTTTTTCTCAAAGTATGTGACTTCATTATCTTCTTGTTCACATTCTCCTCCCTTTTTTGCAAGTTTATCTGCCTTTTCATTTCCGGGTACACCACAATGAGATGGTACCCACTGAAGTATGGTTCTCTTTTTGGCAGCTACCTTGTTTAGTTCATTTCTCAGATGCGGGAGTTTACCACCCTTGAGAGCTTGCAGGACAGACAGTGCATCTGTGAGGATGACTACCTGGTGGCAGTCAGAGTTGGTGTTATAAATCATATTTGCAGCTTGCTCTAGAGCTTGAACCTCAGCTGTATAGTTGGAACAGAATTTACCAGTGGGAATGTGCCTAGTCTCATAGTGGTTGTCAGGATATGAGATAAAGATACCGGCACCTCCATTCCTAACAGCATTAGTTGCTGATCCATCTGTATAGGCATGTATCCATGATTGATCGGGATAGCTTTCTTGGATCATACTCAATGTAGCAGTTCGTTTTTGCAGATCATTATACTCACATCCACTTGTGAGACCACTGACTGTTGTATTAATTTGGAGGGCACTGCTGGCCTGCTCCCATGGTACAGGGTATAGGGTGGGCTTCAGTGGTGTTGTCTTCATGGATAGGTCTTCTTGATGCTGTCTTATAAGTCTTTTCCCCCGATGCACAAAGCTGCTACGCTTTAGACGTCCCAATGCCAGATCATCTAGTCTTGCCTTCATTGGGTGCATTGGCATACTGTTGTACTTTTCCATCTGGATCATGGTTTTTGTGTCTCTTCTATGGGACAATGTCTGTAATCCAGCAACCTTCTGCATCTCTGTTATTGGTGTAGTTTTCATGGCTCCTGTAATGAGCCTGAGAGCTTGATTTTGCACCTTGTCCAAAGACTGCAGATGTGAGTTAGCAGCTGATGACCATGCTGCTGAGCTAAACTCTAAGTGTGGTCTTATTACTCCATTATAAATCTTCTTTAGATTTCGTTCATTTGCTCCCCAGTTGGTACCTGCTAATTTTCTGAGTATGCCTAGTCGTCTTCGGGCCTTTCCTTCTGCATTTTCAATATGCTTATTCCATGTAAGCCTTTGGTCAAATGTCACCCCAAGATAGGTGGGGTAGCTTTCTTCCTTGATCACGGTTGTCCCTAGGTGTATGTTAGCTGATTTGTCCTTGGGGGCGAGGGAGAACAGTGTTGTGGAGGTTTTGTCTGTGTTTATTGTGATAAGCCATTTCTCTGCCCATGACACTAGCATGTCTGCTGCCCGCTGCATTCTATAATTTGCTGTGGTGACATTTTCATCAGCGCACCAGAGTACTAGGTCATCTGCATATAAGGCAGCTTTAACTCCTGCAGGGAGATCTTTCACCAGGTCATTGATGTAAACAAGGAAGAGTGTTGGGGAAATTACTCCTCCTTGAGGTACCCCCTGATGGAGCAACACTTTTCTGCTCTGCAGACCGTCAAGAGTGACTCTAGTTCTCCTGTTATGCAAGTATGACTGGATCCATTTCATCATGTTGCCTTGGATTCCACTTCTCCTAAGTTTTGCAATGAGGCCATCTTTCCACACCTTGTCAAAGGCCTGCTTGAAGTCGACCCAGATCGTTAGGACCTTTTTCTTCTCCTGGAAGGCATCTTCTATTGCTTGAGACAAGTAAGTAACTTGGTCTTCTATACTGTAGCATTCTCTAAATCCAGCTTGTTCCGGCACCAGGATCTGCTCAGACTCTAAATACCATTTCAATCTGTGGTTGACTATTCGCTCCATAGTCTTCCCAACACAGCTTGTGAGACTGATTGGCCGGTAACTTGCAGCCTCGGTCTTACATTTCCCTTTCTTTAGTATGGGTATTGTGATGGCTTCTCTCCATACTTGGGGTACCGTTCCTTTCAACCAGCTGTGGTTGAATATCTCAAGCAGTTTTGTCTTTGCTGCTGAGCTCAGATTTACTAGCATTTCGTTGCTGATTTTGTCTGGGCCGGGTGACTTTTGAAACTTAAGCTTGGAAATAGCCTTCTGTAGTTCTCCTAGTGTGATGGGTTCCCTCATTGGGGCAGGAGTATCTGTCTGTCCCATGGTTGCCAGTATTTCTTTTCTTATCTCTCTCTGATGGTCTATGTTAATGGGTAAGTTGCTTTCTGAACTGTATCTTCTAGCAAACAAGTCTGCAGCTTGTTTTCCTCTGAAAAGTTTGCCACCTTCATCCAATGTGATAGTCTGCCTTGGTGAGGAATGCTCTTCATTTAGAGACTTGACTAATCTCCAAAGTTTCCTGCCGTCTTTCTCAAGGTTCAGCGATGCCGTTTTAGTTCTCCAGCTTTTCCGCTTTTCTTCTAGCTTTGTTCTCTGAAACTCTGCTACAGCCTTTTTCCATTTGTTGTGAGTTTCAAGTGAAGGCTGAGACTCTGCGTCCTTTCTAGCCTTGTCCATAGCTTCCTGACGTTCTTGGAGTGTGCTGGACCAGTATGGTATGTAGTTACGCCGGCATCCTTTGGGAATGGTTTCTTTTGCAGCTTGTAGTATGCATCTGTTGAAGTCTTTTACCACTTCATTAATGTCTCTGTTCTGTACCTTGAGGGTAGACAGCAGCGTGTTCACCTGATGCCTGAATAAACCCCAGTTGGCTTTTTTGTAGTTCCATCTTGTAATGGCTGGGCCTGTACTGAGAGTTGCACTCTGGACAGTAAGAAAGATTGGGCGATGGTCGCTTCCCCCTAGTTGGTCTCCTACTTCTCTACTAATAGATCCAGCTATATCTGGTGTGGAGAAGGCAAGATCTGGTGTTGAGGTTGTGTGCCATCCTCTGGAGTAGAAGGTAGGAGTATCTGTGGCATTATTGACTAGGATTAGGGAGTGATCATCTTGCCAAGTTTCAACCTCTTCACCTCTGTGATCCAGATGGTTATAGCCCCAGCTCTGGGAGTGGCTATTAAAGTCTCCAACTGCTATAAAGTTGGTGGCTGGTACCTGTATAGAGCTGAGACTCAGGGGTTTGTTGTTCGGACAGTAATAGTTCAGGAGTTCTATTTCCATCTTGTCTACCTTTATCTGCAGCAGCTGATATTCTGCTCCATCCATGAAGGTTTTCCTTTCGTGTGCAGGAATGTTATTCCTTACAAGAGTAAGTACTCCTCCTTTTCGTCTATCTTGTCTGTCGGATCTGAAGCATTGATATCCCCTTATTTTAAAGGTTTGATCTGCTTTCAAGTGAGTCTCTTGGATACAGCAAACACTGACTTGCTTCTCATACAAGATGTTTTCCAGCTCTGTCTTTTTGCTGTATCCAGCCTGCTTGCTGTTCACTCCCTCTGCATTCCAGTGCATCATGACAAGTGGCACTCTGGGTTTCTCTTTTTCTGTTTTGTTTTGGTCAGTAGTTCTCCTCCGCCGTCTGTTGACTCCACAAGACGGTCTAGAGGGTCCTCCAGTAGCTGAGGGTGGGCTCTGTCGAGGCTCAGAGCCCGGCACTGCACCTGCCTGGTGGAGCTCCACAGGGCGAGCACCAGAACGAGATTTATTTGACGGTGTACTCTCCATAGAAAAAAAAAAGCGAGTTGCATGATACTGTGGTTTCCGGTGCGCCTTCTGGCCCAGTATCTACGACTTTAGCACCTGTTCAACGGGAGAGTGGGCTCATCCCTAATCTGTTTATGTTCCCAGTAGTAGACTATTCGCAAGCAGCCTGGGGTTGTCACTGCTCTGCGCGGACCTTGTTTACCGAGGCGGCGTCCGAGCTCGTATGGTGAAAATATGGTTGCGTTATCTTCAAAATAGCCCTGTCTTTCCCGTGGCTTTTCTGCCATCCTGCAACTTTGAGTTAGGGAGTTCTGAGCTCCAGTCTCTTTCCCAGGCATTTTATCCTGGCCTGGCACGCATACAGAGGACCCCACTTCTGGTTCTAAGTTAGCAGTTGGGGATAGGTGGGGTAGCACACTGTGCATTCCCCGTCATCCAGGGGGCTCTCCAACTATGCAGAGCTTGCACAATGCTGTGCTCTGGTTCTGGGCTCTCCCAAGGAATCCTCACGTCCTGCACAGAGCCACTTCCCGATACCCACCACCTGCCAACCCTCCATTGTAGAAATCTCCTGCATGCGGCCATCCAGTCAAGAGCCAGTATTAAGTCTGGTGCCCAAGTGATCCCCCCAAGCTCAGTGTGCAATGCTGGGTTCTCATCATGCTGCAACACAGGAGGGATTGTGATGCTCAGCCATCTCTCTCAATTCTGCACCGATAAGTGACATCGGGGACTTAACTTTGCCTCAGTACTGGGAGGCCCCGTTTCCGGGTACACCACACACAGCCAATTGAGGCAACGGTCGCCATGGGCGTGATAGACGACAAACAGTGAAGAATGAGGCAAGAAAGCATTTAACCCATGAAGTGGGGGTGGATTGGTGCAGACCAGAGCATGTACCACTCGCCGGTGGGTTCTGCATCTACACCTACAGGGTTCCACCCACTCCTCAGCCCATTTAGTCTGGCCCCTCACCCAGGACCTGTCCGGCTTGGGTGACCCTGCCAGGAGTAAAACTCCCGCCGGCATAGCTCCCGGGATCATTGAGGCGCTCAAGCTCTCCAACCACGGCAAGGTAGGCTTACATGTGGAGAGGCGGTCTAGGCGATCATGTACTATTCGCAGCCTACGCATTATGTTTTTATCCTTAAATGTTATCTTTGGAGATATTTTACCGTTGTATCTCTGTCAATTTCACTACATACTGTGATGTCGCTTTTGAAGACAGGCGAGGTGGATGTACTTGTCGTATGTATAACTGACTTGGTAGGTGTAGATGTGGCAACAAAAACTGGCATGCTAGGGTGAGTAGTGTTATCCACCTCCAAATGAATAATGGTATCGCCTTTAATGTGAGCTGGCACATCAACCTCCAGTTGAACAATATCATCACTAATGTGGGCAGGCACATCAACCTCCTACTGTACAGAGCTATCCTGACTACAGCTAAATGACAGACTAGACATGGAGGGGTCAGAAAGAACATTACAGGGGATAGAGCAGCTTTTTGTTTTTAAAACACCAAAAGATGTCTTTGCAACACAACTGCACAGTTGACATTCACTTATAGTTAAATTATGGTTTTAGTCTTTCCAGATGTGCTGACTGTTTTCCGATAGTAACTTGGCTGTTTCAAGACACTTCTCATTATGCCTCCTTTTTGAATTTTGTATTCGTAAGTAACACTTCTTACAAAATATAGTCGAATGCTGTGTGGGTTTATCATCTGATACGTTAATTCCAAACACAAAGAACAGATCATTAACGTAATTTAGAACAGTTCAGCGCTTTCTGAATTGAACGTGTTGTTTTGGAAGTTAATGCTCTCTTGCCACAGGCTCTGCACAGTGCACTGGCACAATTCATATGATGCAAAACAGTATGTTCCATTTCGTTGTTATGTAGTATAGTTTACTTGTGTATGTATAAAGATAGAGGAATATTTGGGACTATCAAGTCTAACACCAGGATGTAGAATGCTTTATCTGTGAATGAAAGAAGATATACAAACAGTTACTTAGAATTCTTTGGCAGCCGTCGTGTGCACAGGATTGTCTACCAAAGAACACTAATGGAACAGTCCTTATCTCACACACAATTAAAAAAAAAAAAAATTCATATTATAAATACAAGATTAACAAGACTTGAAAGATAGAACAAAGTATGTAGAAGTAATCTATCTATAGATTTACATGTTTTCTGACGCTTATATACGTAGCTAAATATCATTATAAATGAATGAAAATGCAAAAACAGATGGTGCTTTACAAAGTTATTTTGTTACAACCTTATTTAAGATTTGTGAGTATCAGGAATGCGTTTACAGTAATTTAAATGCTATAAAATCTGGTGACAATATGCTTGTTCGTGTAATGCCAAACTCACAAAACTGACTACCACACATTCTCAAGATATGAAACCAAAAAAAAAAGTATGTGGAAATAATCTTTAGCTTCCCTTCGAGAAGTCTTTATAATTATAAACTCAAACGAATGGGCCGATTTTTAGATATTAAATTAATAAAAAGATTACTTATTTTATGAATTTCCTCAAATGATGACACTGTTTTCAAAAGTCTGTAACTCCGTCAAAACTAATTTCAAACAAATAAAAATACAATCACAAATAGAACACAGAACAAAGTTATAGTACACAAAAGAATTTTAACGCTGTGTTTATCCAGAACGAGTGTGTAATGATTTATATTTTACTGATTTTACATACACATCAGCTGATTTTCCCCGCCAAAATACTCAGTAGTTTTTTACGGTGCATAAAAAAATTTTATACCCGGTGTCAGAATTCCGGTCATCGAAACTAAAAGATCGCTCTGGTAAAGGGCACAAACAGCCTTGAAGAAAATAGCCATCTTTTGTCCTAGTAAGATAAATCACCTATTTTGGGTTTTTTTTTTTTTATATCTATCCACCCTACACCATGTTTTACCCTCATCTTCCTCCAGACAAGAAGCATTTTTATAGCTACTTTTTGAACAGCTATCTGTCATCAACCACGCATGCAACTACCCGTAAACGCCATTTAAAAAAAAAAAAAAGCTAAGTATTTGATATTGTGTTCATTATTTGGTTAAATATTGTTTGTTTTGCTTTGTTGTAATTTTTATCACTCTCTTCAGCTTGTTTCGCTTTGTAGTATTTTTTATTGCTCTCTTTGTCTTTCCAATGATATTTTCTCATTTAATATATTTCTGATATTTTAATGTCATTATATTCTGTGAACATAACTGCAAAAACAAGTTTATCTGCATAAGCCTTTCTGTTTCTAGAGTAAATCCATACAGTACATTATACTAGAGGTTGATTCACTGCTGTTTTTCAATAAAACGGACAGCTATTATCACTGGTCTACCAACTTTTTAAATAATAATTTTGTAAACTGGGTTCCATTCTCATGAGATGGCCAAAGCACTGTCTTCCTCTCCGCATGATGGATATACAGTCTGCTACTGATAATCCGAGATGCTTCATTTTCTTCTTCTCACTGTTACCAACAGGTGGAATCTGCTGCTCTTTCAACATTTTTGACAATGAAAGACAATTACAACAAAGTATAAAAAATAACTGAGAGCCACAAGTGCACGTGTGGCTGGTAGCAGTGTGAGACATAACTGACTGCACTATTCTCATAAATTTTTCAATGCCCTGGCATGCATTCTTTTTTTGCCTCCTACTTTAACATGTGTGAGAACCTTTAGCTCAAACTTCAAACTGTACAGCATCACAGGAAGTGAGTGAGTCATTGCACTAAGATGGTGGGCTACTGATGTATGCCATGTTTATATCTGGGCCCTCAGTGCGCAGAAATGCAATGGTTGAGCAGAGTCGGTGCAGTAACCACAAAGATGATGAACAAATAGAATAAAACCTGAACCTAGAAGTTTATGAACAACAAATACATTTTTGGGGGGGTTATGTCTTGTTGGTTTGCCATTTTCTTTCATAGTCCCATATCATATACATGTACTGTTACTTATTTTCATTAGTTAACATTTTCTGTTTCAAAAGATAAACTATTCACCTTGTCTACCACAACACTGACATCATAATATATATGTATATATAAAGTATCATTTGTGTATTTTCATACATATCAAGATGAATGCACAAATGTGGGGGTGTTCATATCAATTTTGCAGGAAGAGCAACAATTCAGTGCATTGTCAAAAGCTTGCGCGAGTGCACACAAGTGATGCTCCACTAAAAAATTTTCAGTTTTCAGAGCTGTTCTAATTTCAAAATTTTGGACAAAAGTCTGCGCACCTTTTTGTGGACAACAGGTCCATTTTTTACTGCACATGAAATTTTAAATATAGCAGACAAAATATTAGAATTTCTAATTTTTAAAATGTTGAGGCAGTCTTAACCAACCTTTAGTTGAAATGACGAAATAAAGATTTTGTTCGTTCGTTAGTCACGTGTGAGATTAACTATATTATCAAACTTTAGCTTCTCACACCTCCCCAACATGGTACCCTAGCCCCATCATTCTTGTGTAAGCTGCCTCCTCTGTCAATTTCAGATAGCTAATGTAGAATTTAAGAAAAGTAGGTCATATCAGACTTGCAATGTTCAGGCTCTACAGGATAACTCTGTTTTGATGATTTTCTCGTAAAGATCCACTTGCGCTGGTTGTTGTTGATTAACTAGGGTTGTTGAGCTATTTGGGGTGGTAAGACAACGCTGTAGTCTTGATAAAAATAAAAGAATCATTGAACTAAAATGTATTTGTAGCTCTCACTGTGAATGCTTTAGTACAACTAGACTTTTTTTGTGTGACAAGTGCTTGTAGCCTTACAGAAGTAGCCCAGGCATTGTCAAGCACTCCCTCCATTGCTACAATATAAGGGAGGATCTACTATATTCTAACAGAAGCAGTGATGCAGCATGCATTGTGTAGCCTATCAACTTGCACTTACAGTTTTGTGACCTGTTCAAGCACCTCATCATTGTTCAGATAGTTGAATCTCCAGGTGTCCTTCGGCACTGGATCAGAACCTCTCCAGGGAGCTGGACTTGACTTTTTACCCTTCCCTAATTTTTCACTGTGTTTTCCATCCAGCTTCAGTTTTTTCATTTCTGGCACTGGTGAGCTCTGAAAAGCAAAAGCAGCAGTTCTATAAAAAGTACTCTCCAAATTATATTTTTTACTTATTTTTGTTTTAGATTTTCTAGTCCTTTATCTACTTTCATACTTCATAATCCATTTTCCAATTTCATATTTCTCAGTCAATTCTCCTCTAGCAGATCTGTCTATCCATTTTACATTTTAAGATTTATCATACCATTCTCCTTGTTTAAAATTTCTCCATCTATTTTGACATATTTATATTTTTTACCAAAAAAAATTTGCATAATAACACCAGACGGCAGAACAAGCAAAGACACCAACAACAGAATGAATAAAGCGAGAAAAGCCTTTGCTAGTCTAAACAACATCTGGAAGTCCTCTCAGTACAGCACAAACAACAAATTAAGATTATATGAGAGCTGTGTACTTTCTGTGCTTGTCTATGGTGCGGAAAGCTGGAGAGTAACAGAGAAGGAAATGTCGATATTGTCCTCTTTCCACGCAATCTGCCTAAGGATAATTCTCCTAATCTTTCAGCCAAATACCATCACCAACCAAGAACTATTTACTCAGAATAACCAAGAGGATATGCACACCATCATAGCTGGCAGATGCTGGTGTTGGGTCGGCCATGTCCTCAGAAGAGACCCCGATGCCATCACAAGAACAGCTATGCTATGGACCCCTGAAGGAAAATGAAAGAGAAGGCGACAAAAACAATTTGGCGGAGAACTGTGGACGCCGAGATGAAAAGAACGAACCAGAGTTGGGGCACTGTACAAAGGATGGCCACTGACCAAACAAAGTAGAAGCAGTTTGTTGCTGCCCTACAAGATGCCATCAGGCGTGATGGTCAATGACTGCTGTGACAGTCAGTGGCTAAGGATCAAAGAAAAAGATATTCTTAAAGCATTCTTCACTTCTCCATTCACTGGTCGTACATCTGTCCACCATTCTTCACCTCTCCATTCACTGGTCGTACATCTGTCCACCATTCTTCACCTCTCTATTCACTGGTCGTATATCTGTCCACCATTCTTCACCTCTCCTTTCCCTGCTTGCACTTTTGTCCACCAGTGTTCACTTCTCCATTCCCTGCTTGCACTTCTGTCCTCTTTCTCCTTTCTGATCCATAAAGAGCAAGGGGCCACCACTACAGTTAACTCCTAATAGAAAGTCGCTTTATGTGCTCAAGCAGTGGTGGTTGTAGTAACAACCTGTGTTACACCATGAGGTTGCCAACCCAAAGCATAATATTACTTGTCATCTCTTACAATATGGCTGGTAACCCCATTTGTTCTTTGTTGAACTAGACATGGCTTCCTCAGCTAGACTGCTAAAGTTGTTATCCTTCAATAACATCATGACCTGTTTTATTGTCTGACTCGTTCAAAATCTGTGAATTTTATTTTGTCTGTGAGGGAGAGAGTATTGTGATGGTACTTACACCCACATTAAACTGCTGGATTCTGGGGGGTCTCTCAATGACAAAGAAGGATTAGACAACTGCTTCCTTGGGCACGAGGTAAGAGGCAACTTATATAAGGATGTGCATAGGAACTGGCAGTCTCATCATGTACAACAAATGAACACAAAAACCCCACTCTAGTAAGAACATGTCAATGATTTAGTGCATGCTTCCTGGAACTGTACCAGCTTCTGTGGTGGCCCCATGCTCCAGAAGAAACAAAAAAGTGGAATGATTACTTTAAGAGATGTGGACAATAAACAAACAAGTGGAATGATTACTCTAAGCATGTAAGATGTGTGTAAGGGTTCTACAGGCAGCATGGTGCAACAAGACCATACCAAAGGACTGGGAGATTGCCATCATAACATCAATTTTCAAAAAGGGTGACAATCGACAATGTGGAAACCATAGAGGCATATCCCTTCTCAGTGTCCCTGGTAAAATCTACTCTAGAATCCTAGAGCAGAGACTCCAACGCCTAGCTGAGCCACAATTGGATGAGGTCCAGTGCGGATTCTGAGCAAACCGAAGTACTCAAGACCTAATCTTCCCACTCAGACAGCTGAGTGAAAAGGCCCTTGAGTATAAGAGTGAGATCCATCTTTGTTTCATAGATCTGGAAAAGGCATTTGATAGGGTCCCCTGGAGCAAACTTTGGGACTGTTTGGCAAGGAAGAACATTCCAGCACCTCTGATTCATGCTATACAGAGCTTCTACAAGTCTTTCAGAAATTATGTGAGGACAGAAAACCATAAGTCAGAAGAGTTCAGGACCACCACTGGTGTAAGACAAGGTGATATCCTGTCACCTTATCTTTTCATACTCCTCATGGACGATGTTATCAAGTCATGTAAGGAGAGAACAAGAAAGTATTCAGTGGGGTACTGGAAGATGAGACAGGTATGTATTTCAGAGCTGGCATTTGCTGATGATGTTGCCCTGATTGCTAAATCAGAGGCACATCTCCAATCCAACCTGCAAGTCTGGAAGGAAGAGCTGGAGAAGAGAGGGATTGTCATAAGCAGCTCTAAAACAAAATCCATGGTGATATCACGAGAAGAAAGAAGACATTAGATTAAGCTGGGAGAACAGGTCCTGGAGCAGGTCGACCACTTTAAATATCTCGGAGCTATTATAGACCGAAAGGGAGGCATCAAAGAAGAGTTGGCCACTCGAAAAGCAGCAGCTGGAAGACTTTTTCAGGCCATAAATCGAGGATTCCTCAGCAAGAGAGAGGTTGGTAAGAAAACGAAGATGGCTGTATACCGCTCCACCTATGTCCCAGTCTTGACATATGGATGCGAGTCATGGGCAATGACTACAACCCATAAAAGCCAGATCCAAACCTCAGAAATGAAGTATCTGAGGAAGGTGGTTGAAGTAACAAGAAGAGACATGGTCCACAAACAGACGATACGCCAAGGCCTAAAGTCCCACCCCCTGCAGACCCAAGTAGAACAGTCCCAACTAAGATGGTTTGGCCATGTCTGCAGAATGGGAGAAGATCAGCTACCACGACAAGCATGGGAAACAATGAGCCAGGGATCCAGACCCCCAGGATGACCCAGAGTCTGCTGGGAGGACAACATTAGACAATCTTTGAAGTACCGAGGACTAGAATGGAACCAGGCCAGGAGGAAGACAGGCGATAGGATAGTCTGGCGCTCTCTCTTCCAAACCTCTACACCTCATGGTAGAAGGGGAACGACTAAGTAAGTAAGTAAGTGGAATGATTACTTTAAGAGATGTGGACAATAAACAAAAAAGTGGAATGATTACTTTAAGAGATGTGGACAATAAACTAAAAAGTGGAATGATTACTTTAAGAGATGTAGACAATAAACAAAAAAGTGGAATGATTACTTTAAGAGATGTGGACAATAAACAAACAAGTGGAATGATTACTTTAAGAGATGAGGACAATAAACAAACAAGTGGAATGATTACTTTAAGAGATGTGGACAATAAACAAACAAGTGGAATGATTACTTTAAGAGATGAGGACAATAAACAAACTAGTGGAATGATTACTTTAAGAGATGTGGACAATAAACAAACAAGTGGAATGATTACTTTAAGAGATGTGGACAATAAACAAACAAGTGGAATGATTACTTTAAGAGATGTGGACAATAAACAAACATGTGGAATGATTACTTTAAGAGATGTGGACAATAAACAAACAAGTGGAATGATTACTTTAAGAGATGTGGACAATAAACAAAAAAGTGGAATGATTACTTTAAGAGATGTGGACAATAAACAAAAAAGTGGAATGATTACTTTAAGAGATGTAGACAATTAACAAACAAGTGGAATGATTACTTTAAGAGATGTGGACAATAAACAAACAAGTGGAATGATTACTTTAAGAGATGTGGACAATAAACAGACAAGTGGAATGATTATTTTAAGAGATGTGGACAATAAACAAACAAGTGGAATGATTACTTTAAGAGATGTGGACAATAAACTAAAAAGTGGAATGATTACTTTAAGAGATGTGGACGATAAATAAATAAAAATGGAATGATTACTTTAAGAGATGTGGATGATAAACAAAAACGTGGAATGATTACTTTAAGAGATGTGGACAATAAACAAACAAATGGAATGATTACTTTAAGAGATGTGGACAATAAACAAACAAATGGAATGATTACTTTAAGAGATGTGGACAATAAACAAACAAGTGGAATGATTACTTTAAGAGATGTGGACAATAAACAAACATGTGGAATGATTACTTTAAGAGATGTGGACAATAAACAAACAAGTGGAATGATTACTTTAAGAGATGTGGACAATAAACAAACAAGTGGAATGATTACTTTAAGAGATGTGGACAATAAACAAACAAGTGGAATGATTACTTTAAGAGATGTGGACAATAAACAAACAAGTGGAATGATTACTTTAAGAGATGTGGATGATAAACAAAAACGTGGAATGATTACTTTAAGAGATGTGGACAATTAACAAACAAGTGGAATGATTACTCTAAGCATGTGAGATGTGGACAATAAACAAAACAGTGGAATGATTACTCTAAGCGTGGGAGATGTGGACAATAAACAAAAAAGTGGAATGATTACTCTAAGCGTGGGGGGTGTGGACAATAAACAAATAAGTGGAATGATTACTCTAAGCATGTAAGATGTGGAAAAAAAAAATGAAATGATTACTTTAAACATGTGAGATGTGGACAATAAACAAAACAGTGGAATGATTACTCTAAGTGTATGAGATGTGGACAATAAACACAAAAACTGGACACATAGTTACTTAGCAGGATGCAGCAGATACCTTGGACAGCCACATGAAGATGCAGACCAAGTTTTTTGGATATATCAAGAGAAGAGAACAACTGGAGAAAGTGATAGGAAATATTCAATTTGGCTCAAATAAGAAGATGAGAAAGTGACAAAGAGAGAGAAATATCTCAACTAACAGACCACATGGGATGGAAAAAGACAATAGATATCACAGGAAATACACAGACATGGATGCAAACAAACACCAGTAGATAAGGCCCTCAAAGAACAAATGATTTTTGTCAAACCTGATGCCATTTACCAAACAAAAAAGTCAATTAACATGTATAAACATGGTTAAATGTCCTGGCATGCGTTCTTTTTGGCATATTACAAAGAGCATATTATATTATGACATGAGCAAAATTAAGTGAAAACTATTTAACAATCAATGAAAATCATCAACAGATTAGACTATTTAACAATCAATGAAAATCATCAACAGATTAGACTATTTAAAAGTCAATGAAAATCATCAACAGATTAGACTATTTAACAATCAATACAAATCATCAACAGATTAGAAAGTGAATATTCAGCTTTACCTTTGGCATTATGGCTTGGATAATTTTGAAGTTCTCAATAAAGTTTCTTTTCCAAACTCCGTTCTCATACGGGCTGGGGGTGAAGGACAAATACCATCCAAAGTGTAAACATTTGGGCATCCACAGCTGATCCAACTCTGTTAGGTATCGCCAGTACCAGCACACCTGTCAATAATCAATCCATGATCAACTTAACAATCAAGTCATAACATTTTACAACAATTATTTGCAATGACATCCTAGAAAGGTTAGTGGGCCTTGGTTTAACCTTTAAAAAAAATCTAACTCACCTGTGCGGGATGTCTACTGACTGGGGTTAACTAACTTAACTCACCTGTGTGAGATGTCTACTGACTGGGGTTAACCAACTTAACTCACCTGTGTTAGATATCTACTGACTGGGGTTAACTAACTTAACTCACCTGTGTGAGATGTCTACTGACTGGGGTTAACTAACTTAACTCACCTGTGTGAGATATCTACTGACTGGGGTTAACTCTTTCCGTACGTAATTATTTTCAGCTCTGGACGGAATTATTTTTAAGCCCCAAAAATTTACACATACATAATTTACGTTTACTGACAATGAGTTAAGTATAACATATTATATATCAAATTAAAGTACATTGGATGAACAATATAAATCCATATGCCTTTCTAGCTAATTTTATGTTATGTTTATGTTATAACAGATAACATGTACAAGGAAAAAAGATAACTTGAAATTTTGAACAAAAATTTTCAACTTACGTAAGGCTTGTAACATAAATTGTTATCACAATACAGTTTCACTGCTCTCTTTGTGCAGGTAATCCATTTAGAAACATAGAAAAAGTAAGAAAGTTATGGTTGATCACACAGTTTGTTCACTGTTCACATATTAGTAACATAACCTGTGTGTTTTTCGGCCATTATGGCGATACGACAAAACACGATTAAAGATGAAGATAAATGTGAAAAAATCCCTTCAAACGCAAATAAAAGACGTTGAAGCTTGTTGAAATTTGCCCAGTTTTGTGTTTACTTCCATTCGAGATAAATTCCGGGCAGTATAAAAATATCAGAATAGAAAGAAACAACGAAATAAATCAGCGTCTTTTAAAAGATCTTGCGGTCCCAGTGGTCGGCCATTGCGTCTTTTAAAAGATCTTGCGTACGGAATCAGTTAACTAACTTAACTCACCTGTGTGAGATGTCTACTGACTGGGGTTAACTAACTTAACTCACCTGTGTGAGATATCTACTGACTGGGGTTAACTAACTTAACTCACCTGTGTGAGATGTCTACTGACTGGGTTTAACTAACTTAACTCACCTGTGTGAGATATCTACTGACTGGGGTTAACTAACTTAACTCACCTGTGTGAGATGTCTACTGGCTGGGGTTAACTAACTTAACTCACCTGTGTGAGATGTCTACTGACTGGGGTTAACTAACTTAACTCACCTGTGTGAGATGTCTACTGACTGGGGTTAACTAACTTAACTCACCTGTGTGAGATGTCTACTGACTGGGGTTAACTAACTTAACTCACCTGTGTGAGATATCTACTGACTGGGGTTAACTAACTTAACTCACCTGTGTGAGATGTCTACTGACTGGGGTTAACTAACTTAACTCACCTGTGTGAGATGTCTACTGACTGGGGTTAACTAACTTAACTCACCTGTATGAGATGTCTACTGACTGGGGTTAACTAACTTAACTCACCTGTGTGAGATATCTACTGACTGGCGTTAACTAACTTAACTCACCTGTGTGAGATGTCTACTGACTGGGGTTAACTAACTTAACTCACCTGTGTGGGATGTCTACTGACTGGGATTAACTAACTTAACTCACCTGTATGAGATGTCTACTGACTGGAGTTAACTAACTTAACTCACCTGTGTGAGATATCTACTGACTGGGGTTAACTAACTTAACTCACCTGTGTGAGATGTCTACTGACTGGGGTTAACTAACTCAACTCACCTGTGTGAGACATCTACTGACTGGGGTTAACTAACTTAACTCACCTGTGTGAGACGTCTACTGACTGGGGTTAACTAACTTAATTCACCTGTGTGAGATGTCTACTGACTGGGGTTAACTAACTTAACTCACCTGTGTGAGATGTCTACTGACTGGGGTTAACTAACTTAACTCACCTGTGTGAGATGTCTACTGACTGGGGTTAACTAACTTAACTCACCTGTGTGAGATGTCTACTGACTGGGGTTAACTAACTTAACTCACCTGTGTGAGATGTCTACTGAATGGGGCTAACTAACTTAACTCACCTGTGTGAGATATCTACTGACTCGGGTTAACTAACTTAACTCACCTGTGTGAGATATCTACTGACTGGGGTTAACTAACTTAACTCACCTGTGTGAGATGTCTACTGACTGGGATTAACTAACTTAACTCACCTGTGTGAGATGTCTACTAGGTATGTGAAGGTGTCTGTCTGTACCAGTTGCTGATTCCTTACTGATATGGGCTCAGGGTTGCTCACATTGAGCGTAATGACCTCTGACTTCTTTAAATTGATGTTCAAGCCCACCTGCTGGCTATACTTATTAAGTCTATCCGTTTTTTCCTGGATGTGTTGATGTGAATGTGCTAGTAGTGCAATGTCATCTGCATATTCCAGATCTTCCAATGTAGAAAATGTAGTCCATCTTATTCCTCTTGGACTGCCCTCTGTTGTCTGGCACATCACCCAGTCTATGACTGTTAAAAATAGAGTGGTTGATAAGGGGCATCCCTGTCATACTCCTGTTTTCACCTCAAAGGTTAGGTTGCTCTGCCCAACACTACACGTAAAGTTGGCATAGAGGCTTTTTATGATTGACAGTATGCAGCTTGGAATTCTATAAGCCCTCAGTATTTTCCATAAACTGTCCCTATGTATGCTGTCAAAAGCTTTTTCAAAATCAACGAAATTAATGTACAGCTGTCTTTGCCATTCTGAGCACTGCTCTATAATGTTCCTGAGAGTGAATATATGTTTTACACATCTTCTGTTCTTTCTAAATCCTGCTTGTTCTTATGTGAGATATCTACTGACTGGGGTTACCTAACTTAACTCACCTGTGTGAGATGTCTACTGACTGGAGTTAACTAACTTAACTCACCTGTGTGAGATATCTACTGACTGGGGCTAACTAACTTAACTCACCTGTGTGAGATGTCTACTGACTGGGGTTAACTAACTTAACTCACCTGTGTGAGATATCTACTGACTGGGGTTAACTAACTTAACTCACCTGTGTGAGATATCTACTAACTGGGGTTAACTAACTTAACTCACCTGTGTGAGATGTCAACTGACTGGGGTTAACGAACTTAACTCACCTGTGTGAGATGTCTACTGACTGGGGTTAACTAACTTAACTCACCTGTGTAGGATGTCTATGACTGGAAGTAACCAACTTAACTCACCTATGTGAGATGTCTACTGACTGGGGTTAACTAACTTAACTCACCTATGTGAGATGTCTCCTGACTGGAGTTAACTAATTTAACTCACCTGTGTGAGATGTCTCCTGACTGGGGTTAACTAACTTAACTCACTTATGTATGATGTCTATTGACTGGGATTAATTAACTCACCTTTGTGAGATGTGTATTGACTGGGGGTAATGAACTTAACTCACCTGTCTGAGATTTCTAATGACTGGAGGTAACTACCGTTACTCACCTGTGCACACTTGCACAAGCTCCTGGCATCAAGATATGAAAAAATATAAAGTGTGATGACCCGTGGTAGAAATCGAGTGAAATCATCTTTGGTACATGGAACACGACTGTCAATCAGTTCTCTGGCATATTCCAACTGTTTCCTCTTACTGATGCCCACCAGCTCCTCAAACAGCTTCTTTCGCTGGTCATCATTCCATTTGAGGAACTGCATGTACAAGAAGTAAACAACAATTCTTCCTTGTCCACAAAATTAAATCCTATTTTAAAAAAGTCAGGGAGCAACATGAAACGTTGAATCACTGAAAACTAAATGAGAAATCTAGAACATTAGACTAGAACTGATGAAGCTAACCTTTATAAACACAGTGGCATCAGACAAGATGTCTACTGTCAGCAATGATTCTTCTTGTGATCAAGGACTCAGTCTTCTTCTTCTTGGATGAAACACATTGTTGTTATTGTTGATGTCACTGCGCTCTGGGCAAACTACCAGGTGCTCAGTCTCCCTCAGAAAATATCGAAGGGTATGAATGCTAATTGCTCCTGTTACACGCTGACTGTATACATGCTGGATGCATCCTCTATTACGTCCATCCATGCTGGTCTTACGTTTTATGCTAAATTCCAGCAATCTTATCCTTGATAATTAATTGATTGCAGTTTCATTCTCTAATAAGTGATCATTAATAACCCTCAGTATTTCTCCCTTATCCATATGCAATGCACCTTCTATGGGTGCTCTTGAAGCTAGTCTGTCAGCTCTTTCATTGCCGTGTACCCCTGCATGACCAGGACAGTAGAGCCACACCAGTTCCTCAAAATTCGAGGCTTCTATGGAGGTTTCTCATTCTATAGGTTGTCATCATCTAAGCCCCAGGATTTTCAGTGATGATTCTGCCCTTTACTCTAGCAGAGAAGCTCCACCCTGATTTCTCACCATGGATCACAGACCCATCAGTGTACACAAAGACATCATCATCCCCAGCATGATCATTTATCAGCTGATCAATTTCCAGCTCTGCCCTCCAACTGGCCCAAGTTCTGCACTCTCTACCAAGGCTGATGATGACTTGTTGGTAGTTAATCCTGTTCTCATCTGAAATACTCCACTCTTCCCCTTTGAATATATTTTCAGCTGTAGTCACCTGCTTGATCATTGTCTCTGCCTGTGCCATCCATGACATCCTCTCTTTATTCTTGCTCCCTTAATGTCAGCTATGTTTCTATTTGTACCGTTTGTCTGTGGTTACTCGCAAATAAGCTTTTGACTGGGCCATCACATATTTGGATCTATTTGACATTAATCCAAGCATGTACTGCATCGTCACGATGGAGGTATCTCACATACAGCCAAGACTACACGCATTCCTTAATTTTGAATGCATTCCAACCATTCACATTGTGATATTGGTAGCGTGAGCATTCCCAGACCACACTCGATGACTAACATGCCTAGCTGATGATACACGAGAAACAGTAGTCTCTGTTTCAGGTGCGCTGCAACCATTTTTGTAAGGCTGCCAGACCTTTGTTGCACTTCTGTATGATTAGATCAACATGACACTTGTATGTGTGAGGAGTTACTGTGATTTTATTTTCCACAGGCCCCATTCTTTTTCTCCCTGTAATTTTGTCCTGTCATTAATTGAGTTTAGTCTTCTTCTCTAGGTAATTAATTGCGTTTCCACGAGGGATGACTGTAGGGTTTCATTTTAAGATAGCACCAGTCTTCCTTTCTCTAAAGTAACTGCGATCACGTAGACGCTTTTCTTTGTAAAATAATCACGGTCATTCTTATTGTAGTAGGCATGTGAGTATTATTAGGCGGGGTGGAAATTTTCCTACGTTAATAACCCCTACCTGGTAAATCAATGGGTGGGTGTTGAACCTCTACCCAGGTACATAAAAACAGGCGCTTCAACGAATCAAAGTTAATTTTGCTCACGCCAACAGGTAACGTTATTTAACATGATGCAAGAAAGATGCGCGCGATCAGAATGAACATGACTCATGAGTTTGCTTACAATCTAATTGGCCAGGGTCAATTATAATTAGCAAATTCCGGCAAAATTATTGGTTCCAGAGAGACGCCAAGCGATGACGTATGGCTTGGGTCAGAGCGTGGGTATTCCAATTATAAATAACAGAGTAAATCTAGCAGCGCTATCTTTGTCTCCAGAAATTTCAGCCGTGAAAATCTAAGTCATATTCATCTGCTCTTAAGTGAGAAATTCAAGAAATTGGGTATGTAGGCATCTTAATTTAGCAGTGTAGATAATTCGTTTTTATAGAATCGTAGCACGATCTAGTAAAGATTTCTTCGGGGAGTTTAATTAAAGTTAATTTAGCGTGAAGTGCCATCAATTGCTATCTTAGAGGAATAAATAAAATGTAAGTGTGCATATAATTTTTCTATGATAAGTAGATCAAAGTAAAAATCAAACCAGAAATTGAAATTGATAACGAAGAACTGGAAAGTGTTAATGAATTCGAATACTTAGGATCAATCATCAACAGCTCTGGTGACTGTGCAGTAGAAATTAAAAGAAGACTTGCAATTGCTTCACATAAACTAATACAGATGAAAAACCTATGGCAAGGCACAAGCAAAGAAACAAAGTTACAATTGATCAGAGCATGTATATTCCCAGTAGCAACATACGGCTGCGAGACTTGGACACTCAATAAAACAGTTGTAAAAAAGGTTACATTATTCGAAATGCTACAGAAGGATGTTGAGAATACCCCGGACAGAAAAAAAGACCAACAGAGAAGTATTGCACTCACTAAACGTACAGGAACATTGGCTCCTAAATACCATCGAAATAAGGAAGATGAAATTTTTCGGTCATATAAAAAGACATAATAGTCTGGAAAAAATAGTGATGGAAGGCATGGTCCCTGGAAAAAGGGGAAGGGGTCGACCTAGACAACGGTGGACCCAGGACATCATAGAGAGTCTGAACTTGTCTTTGGCTGATGCAGGTCGACTTGCCCAGAATCGTGATGCGTTCAGAGCAGCTGTAATGGAGACAACGTTCTGGAAAGAATACATCACATGATGATGATAAGTAGCAGTAGCTATGAGGTGTTTAAAGGCTTTTGAGATATTAACTGTGTGAGGTTTAGCTCTTAGATACACGGGCGCTCGGTAGTATGTAGAGTGTTGTGTAAAAATCACAATTTGATTTGATTCTTTGCGGTGTAAATATGTTAGCGTAATTGTGTTCATTAATTGATTGTGTAATTAATATTATTGAGATGGGAATTAATATTTCCTCATCTTTGATTTATGATACCTTGCAGCGTATATTTACGTGAGTGTATTTGTGTAATTTTAATTAGTCGGGTATTTGCTAGCGGGCTAATTTTGTAACGTAGTTGGAGTGAGGGGTGTAATTAATTTCACGGAGAAGGGATTAAATTATTCCTAGAGAGGTTTATTCTTCCACATTCACTGTCATTCTCATACAAATCTATCAGCTCAGACTTTCTCTTACTAGTGTCTTGTCTTTACACTCAGACAAACTCTATAAACTTAAATCCACTTCGTGACAGTATGATAGCCCACGATCAAATGTTATTCTGAGGTAATTTCAGCTTGTCTTGCCTTTCAGTTTTCTGCCCACTGAAAGTAATGTCTAGAAGATCTGCTTTCAATATTGAGTTGTTCAAGGAGCATCACAGCACACAGGCTTTGTTGGGACTGGCTTTGGAGCCAGTGTCCTTGCACCATTTAACCAATGAATGCTATGACCATTTCCTGTCAGTCAGAACCAGCCCTGTAAATGAGTACCGGTATGTCATATGCAAAAGTCAATGTTCGTCCCAGCCCAGTTGGCTGAATGATGGCTACTTTTGCTGCATCAATGTTAAACAGCACCAGTGATTGTGGAGAAGCTAGAGGTAGTCCTGGGCAAATGTGCATTGGTTCTGATGTCCATATTCCCAAGTGAAATGCAACTGATCTCTCAGTTAAGACAGCTATTATCCATCTTGTTATCCAAGGGTTAACACTGCAAGTCATTACACAGTTCATTAATGTTTCAAAGTTCACACTGTTATAATCATCTTCTAGATCATTTGCTACAGCAACCGTTTGTTTACCTTGAAATCCCTCGTACACATCATATGCAAATGTTCTGGCATTTACCTATGTTGCTTTCTTGGGCCTATAGCTACCCAGGGTATCAGGACGGATGTGTGCATTTTCGAGTGGGCTCAATAATTGCAGGGAATCGATTTGAATATTGATGGTCAGAAATGGCAAATCTTCAATTTATACGTCCACATAGATCACCTTCCAGAAGATAGTAATTGGGCTTTCCTAGCGGAATAGCTGGAGGAACCTATCAAAAGGTATTTAATTCCCAGTGATTTTAATGCTAGATGTAAGGAATGGGGAAAAGTAACTGACAATAGACAGGGTATGACTTTGAGTGAACCTTGCTATCTTAAATGATGGCCGCCAGACAAGATTGGTGACTAAACCAGAGGACACAGATGGTGTCACAGATCTGGCTTTTATCTCTAGTTTTGCTGCCACCTTGGCACGTTTGGATGAAAGGCATTAAGAAGACAAGGAAAGACCTTGAAAGGATGGCACAGAACAGCAACAGTTTTTGGTGTGAATTTGTTGGGCCTATGCTCCACAAAAAACTGAAGAGTAATGATGAATGAAAAAAAAAATGGCTTCTATAATGTTAGATATATGGCTTCTATAATGATGGATATATGGCTTCTATAATGTTGGATATATATCTGCAGTGAGATAAAACATGCCTGTAGTGAGATATAACATGCCTGTGGTGAGATATAACATGCCTGTGGTGAGACCAAAAAATGCCTGTAGTGATATAAAACATATCTGTGGTGACATAAAGCATGTCTGTGGTGAGATACATTTTTTGCTATTATAATACTGTTGTGTCTTACTGCTCTCTCTTCCAAACGGGTTTAAATTACAATGTGGAAACCATAGAGGCATATCCCTGGTAAAATCTACTCTAGAATCCTAGAGCAGAGACTCTGACGCCTAGCTGAGCCACAATTGGATGAGGTCCAGTGCGGATTCCAAGCAAACCGAAGTAGTCAAGACCTAATCTTCACACTCAGACAGCTGAGTGTAAAGGCCCTTGAGTATAAGAGTGAGATCCATCTTTGTTTCATAGATCTGGAAAAGGCGTTTGACAGGGTCCCCTGGAGCAAACTTTGGGACTGTTTGGCAAGGAAGAACATTCCAGCACCTCTGATTCATGCTATACAGAGCTTCTACAAGTCTTTCAGAAATTATGTGAGGAAAGCAAACCATAAGTCAGAAGAGTTCAGGACCACTACTGGTGTAAGACAAGGTGATATCCTGTCACCTTATCTTTTCATACTCCTCATGGACAATGTTATCAAATCATGTAAGGAGAGAACAAGAAAGTATTCAGTGGGGTATTGGAAGATGAAACAGGTATGTATTTCAGAGCTGGCATTTGCTGATGATGTTGCCCTGATTGCTAAATCAGAGGCACATCTCCAATCCAACCTGCAAGGCATCAAAGAAGAGTTGGCCACTCGAAAAGAAGCAGCCGGGAGACTTTTTCAGGCCTTAAATCGAGGATTCCTCAGCAAGAGAGAGGTTGGTAAGAAAACGAAGATGGCTGTATACTGCAACACCTATGTCTCAGTCTTGACATATGGATGCGAGTCATGGGCAATGACTACAACCCATAAAAGCCAGTGCAAATAATGTGCAAGAGCTAAGAGGAGTGGCGTCACAACGAACAACCTGGAGAGCACTGGTTTCTGCCTTATGCGCCGTGTTTGGTGCTTAAAGAATTTATTATTATTATAAAAGCCAGATCCAAACCTCAGAAATGAGGTATCTGAGGAAGGTGGTTGAAGTAACAAGAAGAGACATGGTCCGCAAACAGACGATACGCCAAGGCCTAAAATCCCACCCCCTGCAGACCCAAGTAGAACAGTCCCAACTAAGATGGTTTGGCCATGTCTGCAGAATGGTAGAAGATCGGCTACCACAACAAGCATGGGAAACAAAGAGCCAGGGATCCAGACCCCCAGGATGACCCAGAGTCCGCTGGGAGGACAACATTAGACAATCTTTGAAGGACTGAGGACTAGAATGGAACCAGGCCAGGAGGAAGACAGCCGATAGGATAGTCTGGCGCTCTCTCTTCCAAATCTCTACACCTCACAGTAGAAGGGGAACGACTAAGTAAGTAAGTGTCTTACTGTAGAAGTTCCCAATCATTTTTGTTAAGGCACACCAGCATGTTTCAAGGAACCATGAAATGTGCTATGAGGAACCTTGATGTGTCAAGAAATACATTACCAATAACATAAATCCTAAATCCTAAGTGCTCTGTGGTAAAATCGTGCCAGTCTGGGTATACCATCAATTCAACAAGGAATGGGAAACCTGACTTGCCAGATAAAAGTGACAGTAATATGGCCATTCAAGACAGCAGGTCAGTCTAGACAGTTTTGGAATAATTGTTAATGTAATCTATTAAAACACTGCTTACCCATTTTTTAACAAGGTTTGCTCTCTCTTCAAAAATCTGGAACAAATAGAGAGAAACGTTATCTGACAGTAGGTAGTGAACTGCAAACGTGGCGGATCATTTTCAACTACATAAACATAATACATTACTTCCAAAACCTTTTTTAAAAACACCTTGGACCACACTTCACCAACTGTAGCTCTCCGGTAGGTTCAGTTTGACGTGATCTCATTTTTATATATCTCTCTCTCTCTCTCCAGGTAATTCTCATTTTGTTCATGTCAATAAGCATGAAAAAATATTTGGGAAGTGTGGTTGGGGGGAGAGAATTCCCCATCGCCCTTGGCAGGGAATGTAGAAATTGGTGTCATGGAAAAGCAGAACTGGAAAATAATCACCTGATAAATAATCAAGCTGGGAATGATGATGCCACAGTATTCATTGATGGGTCTGTTCTCCGTAACGAGAAATCAGGATGGGGCTTCTCTGCTATGGTAAGGGGCAGGGTCACTACTGAACAAAGCAAATATCCTGCTATTCTACACAAGCACCCATATATGAAAGTCTGTTACTTCTTTTCCCATTAGGTTATCATTGTTTTTTTACTTTTTTTTTAAATTTCCTATTTTTAAAAAAATTTCTTCCAGCAATTCAGATGTAATAATCTCATTATTACCCCATTTAGTTCTCATGGCTGTCTGAAGAGACAAAGAAATAAAATTTACCCTTGCTCCCTCAGACATTTGTAAACAGTGACTAATGTTAAGTTATGTATGGGGTAAGCAGCCTCAAAATATACAACAGGTTGCTATAGAAAAGGTCACTGCACGAGTATATGCTGCATAATGACTGTCACGATAGGGTCGATTGTTATAGAAATTATAAAGTATCCTGGACACAAAGTTGTATCAGGTGATACCAGGATAGTGCCAGATAAGATACTGGTCTTATAAGTAATACCCTCTTCTCTGAAAAGAGTAAGGGTGTATGGACATCAAAGGTAGGATCAAGCTGTACAAGTTCCTAGAGAAGATGGTAATGTATTACTCTAAGTTCCTAAATGCTCCTCTAAAGATCCTCCTCTGTTAATATTATTAGCTCTGCTAGGGGTATAACTAAACTATCTATCAACAAGAACTGTAACTTAACTTCAATAATTTAAGTAAGTCTGCTGGTAAATATTTACAATTTATTTTTACAAGTTTTTCTTTTCTGTTTGAAAATCTTTCAAGAAACTCAAAATTTAATTACAACATTAAATAAATAAAACACTTGAAAATTGTTCAAAAGTATCAAAATTTGTAGAAAGTTCTTCTCTCTTGGTTGAACTCACTCTGGTTGTAGAATATTTATACCTTAAGACCCATCTTATTTCACAGTTATTGAATGATTGTTTATACTGGCTATAACCATGCCCAAACATATGTCATCATTAGATATTATTGTCTTTACTAGTGGTTTGACTGGTATACTCTGAACAGTAGCCTTGTTTGGCCACTTATCTGGTGAATTGAAGCCTGTCACACTTCTGACATGGAAGGAAAAGTCACATGAGGTTCCTCCAGGCAGTGGATACTTGGTGGCTGTCCCTATGAACAACAAGGGCACTCGCACCACTAGTTCCTGCAGTAGTGGCTGACTCTTTAACGTGTACTTGGATGACAGGACATAACCCTCAAACATATTTGATTAACCACTATATTGTCTATCACTATCCCTCTATTACAGATGTAGGGGATGAGAGACAGTTTCAGACAGTGTGCAAGTAGACACACAGGGCATAATATATCAGTAACAACACAATCCAGGTCAGTGTGAATACAATTTTTCTCCAAATCCTTAGTAAGAGCCATTTGTCCATGATTCGCCTCCAAACAATTATTAGGTCTTGTGTAAAATACTAAGTGATATCTCAAACAATACAGTAATACAATTCCTTTCATCCTTTCCTTTGTTGCTGGTGTATGTCCCATTCCATCAAGAAATAATTCTTTAAATGCTTTTCTAAAACCATGGACACCCTTTCTGCTTCCATTCTTAATTTATTTGAATATACACAGGCTTGGTTTAGCCTCCAGAAATTACACAGTAGTTTGAAACACATCTAAACACTTCCTAACGCACAAGTTAATTAATTAACTAGAATTATATATATATATATATATATATATATATATATATATATATATATATATATATATATGTGATGAATTTACCATGATACAACGTTAAAATATCTCCAAATTTAACGATAAAATGTAGGGATAAAAATAATGCATAAGATACTAGGAGACATGCTCGCCCATGCCCGTTTTCCTACCCGCCATTTAAAACTAACGAGTTAGACGTGCAGACGAAACGTTTACCCTTTGTAGACGGGAGAGAAACGGAGAACACAAAAGGAAAAATATGACTGAACACGTGTTTGAAGATAGCTAGGCTAAAAGATGCAATTGGTAGTAAAAGAAAAAAATTCACGTCACTAGTTGACACAAGGTAAGGAAATGGACAAAAAACGACTTTAGCTCTTGTCAGAAACAGTCATTTCTTGGACTTTTACGATACTTGGTTGTTATTTGAATTCAGCGGCAAACGCCGTGGAGAAGGTTCTCGAACATATTTCAAAAAAAAAAACTAACCTTGAAAAAATAACTTTTTCTTAATAATAATGTTATGAATATAAAACCTAGCTAGTTTGATAGCCCGTCTTGAGCAGAGAAATAATATACTTTAAATTATACAGACGGATAGATAATAAGGAAGATATTGACAAAAGACTGTGTTGTTCATATCAGACGAGCGACTGCACTGTTAAAAAATGTCACTAAATTTTCAAAATTTGCGGCCTTGAGACTCGCAAGTGCTAAAATCGAGCTGTAATTAAAGAGAGGGGAAAAGTGGAGAATTGTGGCTAAAAATAACTTCGGAGGCAGAAGTGTGTAGGGTATTGCATGGAGTTGGTCCAAGAACCAAGCGTGTTTTTTATGAAAAAACAAGTAGAGATAGACGGACCAACAGACAGTAATACATACTTGACTGAGAGCTGACTGAAATTTGACTTTTGGTTGTAGATTTGAAAGTTAGGGGGGGAGTCGGTGATTGGATGAATGAAATCATATTGGCAGGACAGAGATGCGCATTTTTGCCATTCGTTACAAGACTGTCCAGAGACACAGTGGTTTAGTACCTGTGGTGTTGTTTCCAGAAGATAATACATAATTTTAGTGGAACGCCATCATATAGCCAGCAGCTCAGCTGAGTTTTGCTAGCATTTAACTGTGTTCTCAATTCTGAATTCTGGTAAGAATGAAAGTATTTCTTTTGTACATTTTAATATTTCGAGTGATTGCTACTGCCATATCATATAAAATGATTACGACAAGTAAGTGCTCGCTCTAGATCCCCAGCCCCAGTTCAGGGTCTAGAGACAAACCAAATATATGGACGCCTACTAAAACTATGGAAGGCGGATCTATTGTTGAGATCAGTGGAACATATCACCTATCTTATTGAATAGAAGGAAACTATTGAACATATCTCAGATGCAATGTAGTCTTGGGGAACTAGTACTATATGAAAACAACTGGGTAAGATGTGCTGTGTGGTCAGAGAGATCTGACCCAGTCTGTGTGGTGTTGGTGTGTAGTGTTGTGTGCAGAAGTGGCTCAGTAGGTAGAGTTCTGACACATGCCACAAAACTTTTATTTCAGAATTGTGAGTTTCTGTTTGGCACCGAAGAGGTGCCAAATGCTGTTGTGAAATACACAAGCGTGGACCAGTGCAGTCTAACATTGTGTCAGAGCAGCCGAAGATTGTACTCCAGCACGGAGAGGAAGGGCCACCAGACTCTTGTACAAGATCGACGCAGTCGAGATACGTGAGGACCTGGCCTGCTGGAAATTCACCAACTAATTTATCAACTAATTTACCAACTAATTCACCATCTAATAAAGACATACCATTGTGGGAAAATAAACCATGTATTCATCCCATAAGTCAATGGACAATGTTTGGTAGTCATAGACTGAGCATGATGATACCACCCCAACAGTACATTCAGTAATAGTTCTCCTGGGACAATCTAATATAATTAATATTAACCAGACTTATAACATACCTTTGTAATCACATTCCATTTATTATGTCATATAATTATGCATTCCATTTATAACTCCATAATATTTCAAATGTTCTGACCAACAAACATTTGGTTCAGAACAAATAAAGTTAACAAAAGATTTAATATTTAAAACTAAAACAGCCTGAGTTAGTTCAGTGTGTTATAAATTTTATTATTATTATTAGACTTATTAAATATCTGTGTGTGTGTGTGTGTGTAATCTACTACAACACATTACATTTCAGTACCCTAGACTTTTTTAACGTAGCTACATTCATATTAGTAGAGAAAAAAAAGATATGTTTGAGGTCGTAAGTGGTAGTAAGAAGGGCCTTCTGTAATTCGCATCAACATTTATCTCAGGAGCCTTCACAGCTGACCTCATTCATTACACTAGGTAACATCTCAACCATACAATACCATCAAAAACCACTACAAATATTGGGGTCTTGTCCAGGGATATTTAGTTAATCATAAATATTAGAATCTCCTGGTGGGAGAATTAAACCAGTGGGGACAGATTGTAAAAATTTAAAAGGGTCCCTTAAAATAAAAATGGAAAATCAAAGTTGGTGAATCTTCACAGCCAGTTAGTTAATTAATTAATTAATTAGAATTACCTTGGTCTATTTATTAAGTAGAATTACCTGTCATTAAGTAATTAGATTTACCCTGGTCAGTGTTATTTTGTATGATGGCTGACCTGGCAAAGTTCAGATCAGCTGCTGTGCTAACGGCGAAGGAAATGGGAATGGAAGGTCAGGTTTTAATTCAGTACGTAACTGCTGAATGTGACAAGTATATTGAAAGGGAAGATAGGAGGTTAGCTGAAGAGAAGAGGTTACAAATTGAGGCTGATAGAGAACTTAAGAGGCTGCAGATTGAGGCTGACAAGGAGGCAAAAGCTTTGGAGGCAGAAGAAAAACGACAGCAAAGGGAGGCAGAAGATAAGAGAAGGGAGGCAGAAGATAAGAGAAGGGAAGCAGAAGAAAAAAGATTGACTGCCGAAAGGGAAGCAGAAGAAAAAAGGTTGACTGCCGAAAGGGAGGCAGAAGATAGAAGGTTACAAAGGGAGCACGAATTACGACTAAGGGAGCTGGAATTACAAGGCCATGCTCCTGAAAATGGTGCCAGCCCTTTTGCCTCAGATGCTACGCCCAGTCAGGGAGTCTCAAACTCAGCTATGGGGTTTCACTTAGACCATTTTGTTGAGAAAGACGATGACATCGAGGGGTACCGCAGTCGTTTTGAATTATTAGCTACTACATATGGGTTAGAGAGAGAGAGGTGGAGTTTAAAGTTATCACAGGGACTGAGAGGTACTTCTTATGAAGTCTTCGCAAAAATGAACAGAGAAGACCAAGACAATTATGACATGCTAAAGCAGGCTTTGTTATTAAGATACGAAAAAAATGGTGAATTTTATCGTAAGAAATTTAGAAATGCCAAACTGTTGTCTGGGGAGACATACCACCAATTCTCTGCCAGACTGGAAACCTATTTGGAGAAATGGACTGCTCTGGGGAAGACCCAAGATCTTAAAGAAATGATCATGATAGAGCAATTGAGAGAGTCCATGGCTCCAGACTTGAGAAAATTTCTCATGGAACAAGGTGCAGAGAGGTTGGGGGAGGTTTTAAATGTCGCTGAGAGGTATCAGGCAGCCCAGGCAGAGGTAAGTGGCACTAAAAAGAAGCACATAGAAAATTTTAAAGCTCCACAGCAATTTAATAAATTTGATAATAGAGAACAGGGTAATAAAGGCAGGACAAACTTTGATAGGCCAAGAAATGACTATCGTGACAGAAACTCACAGTTCAATGACCAAAAATATAATGAAAGAAAACCGTTAAACCAAGGAAAAAGATGGTGCAAATGGTGTAAGAAAGACAACCATAACACCGAATTTTGTAGAAGGAAACCTTCAAACATTGCTGCAATGAAGTCGGGGACTCAAAGATTAAAGGTTAATCCTAATGGACAGCAGGAACCTTATCACCCCCCAGTTTGTGAGGATGTTATTTGTAATGGGGTCACCATAAGGTGCCTTTATGATACAGGTTTGGATTATGATTCAGTTGTGAAGTCTAGCCTAGTGGACCCAAGTCAGTATACCACAGAAACAGTGGAAATACAAGGGGCGACTAAGGACATACCACTCATGACACTTCCCATCGCAAGGATAACGGTGAAAACTCGCTATGTGGAAGGAGAAATCAGAGCAGCAGTGATAGATGAACCAATCTACCCTCTGATATTGGGGTGTAGATACGTCTTCTTGGGGAATCCCGAGAGACCTGTGATCATGGCGACAGTGCAGACCAGGTCACAGAAAAAGGAGGAAGAAGGTGAACCTATAAATGCTCATCCAGAGGAGATGAGGAAGGCGCAGGCTGAGGATAGGACACTCAAGCCATGTTTTAAAAAATTGCCCAAATGCCACACACCTCCAAGCAAGGGAGAATATTTTATGAAGAACAAATTATTATACAGGAAGGCCGGAACTGGAACAAATGGTCACAACCAGCTGGTTCTTCCCACTTCATATAGGGATAAAGTGATGGAACTCGGGCATGCGATTCCCTTCAGTGGTCACATGGGGATCAGCGCCACAGGACAGCGTATAGCTTGTCATTACTTCTGGCCAGGGATAACGGAGGATATAAAAAGATATGTCAAATCCTGTCCAGAATGTCAAAGGGTAGCTCCAAAGCACTGGACTGCTCCTGCAACTCTAGGGGAAATGCCCATAGTGGGAACACCTTTTGAGAGGGTTGCAGTGGATATTGTGGGACCTCTCACTCGGACCAAGAGGAGGAACAGTTACATCCTTACTCTGGTGGACACTTGTTCTATGTGGGGAGAGGCGGTAGCCCTGCCATCAATTGATTCAAAACATGTAGCAGAGGCACTACTTACAATATTCACAAGATTAGGATTCCCGCATCAAATCTTGACTGATAATGGCTCACAGTTCAAGGGGAAACTAACGGAAGAAGTTTTTAAGCTATTTCAAGCCAGACACTTTCATTGTAGTCCGTACCATCCACAAGGGAACGGCCAGGTAGAGAGGTTCAATGGGACTCTCATTTCTATCCTGAGGAAGCTGGCACACGAAAAACCGGATCTGTGGGATCAATTCCTGCCCGCCGCGTTGTTTGCGTATCGGGAGGTACCACATAGTTCAACCGGGATGGCTCCCGCAACTCTGCTATTTGGGAGGCCAATAAAAGGTCCATTAGAAGCTTTATTAAGGACCTGGACAGATGAGAAGGCAGAAGAGACTGTTACCTCATCGTATCAATATGTGAACGAACTGACCACTCGTCTGAAAGCTGGATGGAAACTGGCAAATGATAATTTGAGACAAGCCAGGAAGAAACATGCAGCATATTTTAATAGGAAGGCAAAGGACAGAGAACTAGCTGTGGGAGAGAAGGTGCTTCTTCTACTACCCGGCAGCCAGAATAAATTACAAATTGGATGGCAAGGTCCATATACGGTTCTAGAGAAGGTGTCTAGAACAAACTATAAAATTGACAAAAAGGGGAAGGAGAAAGTTTATCATGTAAACCTGTTAAAGAAGTATCTGGACAGACCACTCCAGGAAAGCACCCCCTTACTGACCTTGGCTATCGCAACTCAAATGCAAAAGGAACCACTCACCTCACATGAATACCCATTACATCCTTGTGAAACAGCAGCACAGGTAAAAGTCAGTAAGCACCTGACTAAAAATCAGAGGGAGAGAGTTCAACAGGTTCTGGAGGAACATACAGATGTATTAACAGATAAACCAGGACATACAAATTTGCTACAGTATGACATGAAACTGGTAGACTCAAACCCAATCTGTATGAGAGCCTATTCTATTCCGTTCGCGAAGGAGAAGGCATTGAAAGAAGAAATAGATTATTTGTTGAAGGAGGGGATTATTTCACACAGTGAATCATCTTTTAGCTCCAGTGTAGTTTTGTTGAGGAAACCGTCTGGGGAACACAGACTGTGCATAGATTACAGGAAACTGAATGCTGTCACAGAAGGACAAGTGGATCCATTACCAGACACAAAACAGTTATTTGCCAGATTAAACAAGGCAAAATACTTTTCAAAGGTGGATCTTAGTAAAGGCTATTACCAGATTCCAGTGAAGCCTGAAGTGAGACCTTATTTAGCTTTTAGCACCTCGGAAGGACATTATGAATTCAACATGCTACCATTCGGATTGAAAAATGCTCCGAGTGTATTTTCAAGGATGATGCGCAAATTGTTGGATCCCTTGAATAACCCATGTATCACGAATTTCATGGATGATATTCTCGTCGCCACAGAGACATTTGAAGAACACATTAACTCTCTGAAAATGTTATTTGATAGGCTTAGGGAGGCGAACTTAACTGCTAGGCCAACAAAATGTTGTATTGGATGCAAAGAGTTGGAATTCTTGGGACACACTGTATATCAGGGTAACATGACCCCTGACCCCAAGAACTTAGAAAAACTGCAGAAAGCACCTAGTCCACAAACAAAAAAGAACGTGCGATCATTGAATGTCGGTGCAGATTTTCTCAGTCGGCACCCATGTGATCAAGATTAGAGTAGTGGCAGGCGTGAGGAGTAATTTTATCTATGTGTATTACTGGTTTTGGAACTTGCCGTAGTGCATGTTCTCAGGTGGGGAGATGTGTGATGAATTTACCATGATACAACGTTAAAATATCTCCAAATTTAACGATAAAATGTAGGGATAAAAATAATGTGTAAGATACTAGGAGACATGCTCGCCCATGCCCGTTTTCCTACCCGCCATTTAAAACTAACGAGTTAGACGTGCAGACGAAACGTTTACCCTTTGTAGACGGGAGAGAAACGGAGAACACAAAAGGAAAAATATGACTGAACACGTGTTTGAAGATAGCTAGGCTAAAAGACGCAATTGGTAGTAAAAGAAAAAAATTCACGTCACTAGTTGACACAAGGTAAGGAAATGGACAAAAAACGACTTTAGCTCTTGTCAGAAACAGTCATTTCTTGGACTTTTACGATACTTGGTTGTTATTTGAATTCAGCGGCAAACGCCGTGGAGAAGGTTCTCGAACATATTTCAAAAAAAAAAAAACTAACCTTGAAAAAGTAACTTTTTCTTAATAATAATGTTATGAATATAAAACCTAGCTAGTTTGATAGCCCGTCTTGAGCAGAGAAATAATATACTTTAAATTATACAGACGGATAGATAATAAGGAAGATATTGACAAAAGACTGTGTTGTTCATATCAGACGAGCGACTGCACTGTTAAAAAATGTCACTAAAGTTTCAAAATTTGCGGCCTTGAGACACGCAAGTGCTAAAATCGAGCTGTAATTAAAGAGAGGGGAAAGGTGGAGAATTGTGGCTAAAAATAACTTCGGAGGCAGAAGTGTGTAGGGTATTGCATGGAGTTGGTCCAAGAACCAAGCGTGTTTTTTATGAAAAAACAAGTAGAGACAGATGGACCAACAGACAGTAATACATACTTGACTGAGAGCTGACTGAAATTTGACTTTTGGTTGTAGATTTGAAAGTTAGGGGGGGAGTCGGTGATTGGATGAATGAAATCATATTGGCAGGACAGAGATGCGCATTTTTGCCATTCGTTACAAGACTGTCCAGAGACACAGTGGTTTAGTACCTGTGGTGTTGTTTCCAGAAGATAATACATAATTTTAGTGGGACGCCATCATATAGCCAGCAGCTCAGCTGAGTTTTGCTAGCATTTAACTGTGTTCTCACTTCTGAATTCTGGTAAGAATGAAAGTATTTCTTTTGTACATTTTAATATTTCGAGTGATTGCTACTGCCATATCATATAAAATGATTACGACAAGTAAGTGCTCGCTCTAGATCCCCAGCCCCAGTTCAGGGTCTAGAGACAAACCAAATATATGGACGCCTACTAAAACTATGGAAGGCGGATCTATTGTTGAGATCAGTGGAACATATCACCTATCTTATTGAATAGAAGGAAACTATTGAACATATCTCAGATGCAATGTAGTCTTGGGGAACTAGTACTATATGAAAACAACTGGGTAAGATGTGCTGTGTGGTCAGAGAGATCTGACCCAGTCTGTGTGGTGTTGGTGTGTAGTGTTGTGTGCAGAAGTGGCTCAGTAGGTAGAGTTCTGACACATGCCACAAAACTTTTATTTCAGAATTGTGAGTTTCTGTTTGGCACCGAAGAGGTGCCAAATGCTGTTGTGAAATACACAAGCGTGGACCAGTGCAGTCTAACATTGTGTCAGAGCAGCCGAAGATTGTACTCCAGCACGGAGAGGAAGGGCCACCAGACTCTTGTACAAGATCGACGCAGTCGAGATACGTGAGGACCTGGCCTGCTGGAAATTCACCAACTAATTTATCAACTAATTTACCAACTAATCCACCAACTAATTCACCATCTAATAAAGACATACCATTGTGGGAAAATAAACCATGTATTCATCCCATAAGTCAATGGACAATGTTTGGTAGTCATAGACTGGGCGTGATGATACCACCCCAACAGTACATTCAGTAATAGTTCTCCTGGGACAATATAATATAATTAATATTAACCAGACTTATAACATACCTTTGTAATCACATTCCATTTATTATGTCATATAATTATGCATTCCATTTATAACTCCATAATATTTCATATGTTCTGACCAACAAACATTTGGTTCAGAACAAATAAAGTTAACAAAAGATTTAATATTTAAAACTAAAACAGCCTGAGTTAGTTCAGTGTGTTATAAATTTTATTATTATTATTAGACTTATTAAATATCTGTGTGTGTGTGTGTGTAATCTACTACAACACATTACATTTCAGTACCCTAGACTTTTTTAACATTCATATTAGTAGAGAAAAAAAAGATATGTTTGAGGTCGTAAGTGGTAGTAAGAAGGGCCTTCTGTAATTCGCATCAACATTTATCTCAGGAGCCTTCACAGCTGATCTCATTCATTACACTAGGTAACATCTCAACCATACAATACCATCAAAAACCACTACAATATATATATATATATATATATATATATATATATATATATATATATATATATATATATATATATACATTCTTTCTTACCCTCAAGTACATACAGTCGAGCTGTTAATGGTCACGCAGCCTGCTCTCAGATGCAGAAGACAAAGAAGTCTTCACTGACAGAACTGGTGCTCTCGCTGTATTTGAAATTTTTTGTTTTTGTTTTTGGCCTGCTTTCCATTTAGGGCATGTCCTATATATAGGCCAAGGCCGAACGACAGAGGGAGCTTTACTGCTAAAGTGTGTTGGCATTACGAAATACACGCATACATTTGTCCAGATGTGCAAATATGAAAAACTAGTAATCTACATATCCTCCTTATTCCTGGACCGATTTCCTACATCTTAGGCTTAAAATACTCTCTGTATTAGTCTTCATCTATTTTGATAATTGTCTTTTATTATCATACTACCATCTTTTCCTAGGCGTAGTCTAAACAGCAAAATTTTTGACTTGCCTGATGTCTTGATGCATTCCACTCGAGATTTCTCCATTATTATATTACTTCCCGTGGAAATTTTTGCACACTCTATTAATTGAACATTCCTATTAGTGAATTCTTGATCTCTGCCATGCTGTACTTCGCTCATAAGTCTGTAGCTTACCTCCAATTGAAACAAGGTTACACAGATTTGTTATTGATAATATTGTTGTGATTATAGCCATTGTTAGGCTAGTACGTTTTAACCACTATGCATGAAGGTGCAATTCCATTGGTCTGTCAAGGATACACTGTCATAAAGTATGGCGTACCGTTATGGTAAGAATAATGTGTTGTGAATCAGACTTCACGACAATGACACAGGTTCCCCCGCAAGGTTGTCACATGGTCTGGTAGCCCCAAGTTTCCTTAAGAGAATCAAAGAAAATGTAGAAGAGCCGCAGTGTTCATAAATTCCTGCTCAAGAATTTTCTGAAATATATTTATACAGTTTGTCTTTTGTCAAAGGTCAGTGAACCGTAAGTGAAATAATGCAATTGCAGTGTTCTACCTGAGTACAAATAAAAAAACAATAACTCCCTTCATGTTAGTATGATGTTACGCACAGATATTTTTTCTAAAGACATTGTATAATCATTTTTCTAAAGACATAGTATAATCATTTTTTCTAAAGACATTGTATAATTAGCTTGTCTGAAATGTACACTTTAATTTTTTTCAGTCAAAGCTAGATAACTCTTGTTTAACTGTGATTACATTTTACAAGGATGGTTACCTTCTCTTGTGACGGAACTCATCGGTCCATTTTCTGAACGATGTGTTGGTCACTCTCCTTATATGGTAGTATCGGTCAACTGTTTCTTAGAATGATTGAAACCAGTGTTGAGGATTCTTTTGCTGTCCATATAAGGCGCGATTTCTTACAAAAATCATTCTGGAAGGTCTTCAACCATCGTCTCGTTTTGATTATTACTCAGGTGTATGCATTCTGCGCATGTCCCAACTTTAAGAGAGTTAGAATCGTTTTCCGCCCAGGGATTCGATGAGATGTGCTGAGCCGAGCAGGATGCTATGCAGCGTCTCTGTGATTTGTTAATAGGGAATTAGGAATCCTTTTGTGAGTTAGTGTAGCTAACAAGGTCCTTCCCTTGATGATTCAAAAAACGCCTGGAGGCGTGTGTTTTGTGGTGTTGATGTTGAAACAAGGTAATACCTCATTTATGTTTCAAATCTATAATTTAACATTATGTTGACAATGGTCGATCTCCGCTCGCTCACGTATTACAGTGATAGAGGTTCTTCTACTAGAAGTCACACCCCAGGTATCTTCATACCTGCGATTTATATGTATACGGGATATACTAAGCCCGAGGAACAGTTCTACGTCCTATGAACATCGCTATGTCAGCGATTGCACCTTTTGTCGAGGGTTAGACTTAGGAATGTTATAAAGGTCAGCTTGACCTGTACTCCATGTATGCCATTCTCGTGCGAACAGTAATGGACTTATTTTGTATATCTGATCTTCCAGTATCAGAGAGGAGTATTGATATTTATGAATATTTATGAGATGAAGCTGAGGCTATCGTCAGCTAGGATTATCTGTATCAACTTGGAGAATGTATGCAGATCCATGAATTCAACTTTAGTATGCTGAATATATTGAACTATTGATGTATATGACTATGTAACGTACCTGTCATTTGTGGCGTCCAAATAAATGATGAAACGTCAAAGCAGTTCACCCTTTTTATGACTTCACATGTCATACTTCATATGCTGTAACTCTGAACTACCTCACTAATATATACACAGCAACAACAACAAAAACCAGATAAGACACCCTACATCTTCAACTATAATATACCTGGTGTCGATAGGGGTGGTATTTTGACAGAGCTAAAGATTTTCAACGTACTTGGACTTATACTTGCAACGTCCATAGCGGCCTTATCATCATTGAGAAGACAGCCTTAAATCCACCCTTATCATTTTATGGTGGCCAGTGAGTGTGTTACCAACAGGCTGATCACCCGTTTGCCAGTCACTTCGATTACGGAAACAACAGCAAATGGATTGATTTGCCATTGCCCTAAAGACGCCAATAGGCGTGATGGGAAACAATGGCAAAGAAAACCTATCTGCTGTTGCCCTAAGACGCCACTAGGCGTAATGGCCACTGACTGCTTTGACGGTCGGTGGCTAGGGACGGAAGAAGAAGAAGAAGTGAGTGTGTTATGCTGCCATATCATTTTATGGTGGCCAGAAACTGGTTAATCTGGTACCAGCACTCAAGGGGGTCAACAAACCCATACAGCATACTCCATACAACATTCAAGTTTATCATTTTGAACTCACTTCCTTCAATGAAATATTTTGAAACTACCCGGCGTTGCTGAATTTGGAAATATTTTGAAAGTACCCGGCGCTGCTCATCAGTTTATCAAAGTTTCCTGATTGAGAAGGACAAGTGCCGATCAAATCGATTTACTGTTCCTGGTTGAGAAGGACAAGTGCCGATCCAGTCGATTTACTGTTCCTGATTGAGAAGGACAAGAGCCGATCAAATCGATTTACTGTTGCTGATTCAGAAGGTCAAGTGCCGATCGAATCGATTTATAGCAGTTAGAAGGTCAAGTGCCGAGCATTGTAAGGAAGAAGGACAAGTGCCGAAACAACATTCAATATCAGAAGCTCTTTTCCTACGTCATGGCTGTTCATGGGAGCAGATGTCGATCAACGTTGGATCATTTATCCTCAGAATGCTGATCACATCCTGTTCTGCACCGTGCTGACGCTTGGATTTATAGAAGTTAAGTGGCCTGTTTTGTTTGTGAACTGTGCCCTTATACTCTAACTGAGCCTTCTATACTTTCACATCCTTATTGTCAATTTGCTACATGTTATATGTTTATTTGTATATTTATATGTTTATATTTCAGCGGGTTTGGTTGGGTAGGTGACTATCATAAGAGATACCATGTCATAGAGGTCTTATGATAGTGTTCTGTAGGAGCAATTTTCTTAATTGAAAATTTGCATGCAACATCTGTTGCTATTTTTGTTAGTTGTGATGACATGTGCATTTTTGTTTTCGGTATTTTTTCGCATTCTTTAGTTTTGTTTTGATTTGTTTGTATTTGTAGGTCTCCCCTTCCTATTATTCAGTTCTTTACACCATTTTTGTTTATACACTGTGACGTCATTTGTTTGTTTACATTTTTCGCATTTGTCAACACATCCTTTGTGATATTTTCCTTAGTTCTTCTGTTTATTTCTTTGACTTTTGCGAATGTTTTCGTATTGTGTTTGATCTTTGTTATTGTTTACATTGTCTTCGATTGTTGTTATTGTTTACATAGTTCTTGCATAGTTAGCTTTCACTATTGTTACATATTTGCTTATGCACTATTAGCTGTATAGTGCACTGATCATAACTAACTGGTGGATTGGTTATGCACTATTGGATGTGTAGTGCCCTTATGATTAAGAAGTGACTTGTGGTATTATTATACATTGAGTAATACAAGTTCTTTGTCAAAGACTTGTTTCCCACAAAGATTGGAGTGAACATTGTGATTATAAAAGTACTTATTTAAGTCTTGAAATAATTAAGGTTGAAATAAGTTAATTAATTATTTCAGATTTTGTGACTCATAATATTAGACATCATGTCTACACTTGATTACTTTATTGAGCAAGGGAAATCCCTTGGCAAGACTGGTGATAAATTGGAAGAGTATGCAAATACTCAATGGATTAAAACACTAAAGTCTGAAGAGAAAAGACAAAAAGAGGAAAATAAAAGATTAGACAGAGAATCTGAGCAAAAAAAGATTGATGCTGAGAATCTGAGACTGCAGATGCAGGCAGATGAAAAAAAATTCCAGATGGAAATGGAAAAGCAGAAAAGAGAAGCTGAAGCTGAGGAGAGAAGATTGGACAAAGAAGCTGAGGAAAGAAAATTTCAGCTACAATTAGAGGCTGAAAATAAAAGACTTGAAAAAGAGGCTGAAAATAAAAGATTTGAAAAAGATGCTGAAAATAAAAGACTAGAGATAGAGGCTGAAAATAAGAGACTACAGGCTGAGGCTGAATAGAGAAAGTTACAAAGAGAGGCTGATGAGAGAAAAGCAATAATGGAGCATGAAGAAAAACTCTTAACTTTGGAGTTAGAAAAGATGAAATTGTTGAACACTGGTAATGCTAATGATGCAAATAAGGTGTCAGATAAGTTCAATGCAAGTACTTTTAAGATTAAACTACCTGCATTCAATGCTTCCAGTGACGATATAACGTTTTATCTGGATAGATTCGAACGTGCATGTACAACACATAACATAGATAAATGAATGTATGTTTATCAGTTATCCAACTTACTTAGAGGTGATACTTTGAGTATGTTAAGTATGGTAGATAAGCCTGACAAGAACAATTATGAGGTTATCAGGTCAGTCTAGTTAAAGAAGTACCAACTTAACGAAGACGTCTATCGTCTTCAATTTAAAAATATGTTGCCAGATACTGGAGTTGAATTCTCTGAATTCATTTCAAAGATTCGACTTACTTTTTCACGTTGGGTTGAGCTGTCTAAGACAGAACATACATATGAAGCACTTATGGACTTACTACTTAGAGACAAGGTTATGTCTTCTGTCAATGAATCCTTTCTTTCTTTTCTTCATGAGCGTAAGCCTAAAAACATAAAAGAAATGGAAGAATACTGTTGCCAGTATGTGACTGTGCACCCTCACGTAACCATTAGCAACTCTAGAGTAAAAGAAGGTTTGCCAGTTGCTTCGGCAGCACCATATGGCCAAAACTTCAAACGTAAATTTCAGGGTACTCAACACAATATTAATAGAAAGAGTAACCGTAATTATGATCAAAATCATAGCAATCAATCACATGGTGATTCTTCTTCGAATAACTGGAGACAAGCTGACACTCCTCGTTATTATGCATCTAATAATTTTAGACATTTCTGCAAAGGTAGTCAATATAGAGGTAACTACTTTTCGCGTAAACCTCAAAATCAAACTACTAGATTTTCAAATCAATACAGAGATGATAATGACAATTATGGAAACTGGAACACAAACCAGGATAACAATTACAGGAGAGAAAATAGTGATAATTTCAGAGGCAATAATGGTCGCGGTAGGTCTCTACATAAGAGAAAGAGATATCAACAGACAAACTCTGTACAACAAGAATCTCAGGGAGCAGATAAACAGGTTAATGATGATAAAAACCCTAATGCTATCGGATGTTCTGCTTTTGATTTTGGTAGAGCAAATAAATGTCCCCAATGTAGTACTTTGTTCGAACCAACTACCGTAACTACTTTAAGCTGTGGTCACCCTCTTCCCGCTCTCCCTGCTGCAGTTGCGCATGACGGGAGAGGTTCTCTTATACTACATAAGGGTCTTGTAAATAGTAATCCAGTCTCACTGCTGTTTGATTCTGGATGTACTACTATTGGTGTTAGACAATCTCTTGTAAATCCATCCTGTGCTACAGGAAAGGTCATCAAATGTGTCACATTTGGTGGCACTTTGGAAAAGTATCCTACTGCCATAATACATATTGCTACTCCCTTCTTTACGGGAGATGTCCACGCATGTCTTCTACCTAACCCTATTGCGGACCTTATTATCGGTCGTATTCACGGAGTTAGGGAATGTACCCCACAGCAGATAGCTGCTTGGGAAGACCAGAATGTGCATGCTACCAATGCAGTGGTCACAAGAGCACAAGCTCTAGAGACACCCCAAACTTCATTGACTAGTGATGATGAAGTAAATAGCCAAGGTAGTCACTGCATTATTTCACGTGACTCATTCATAAAGTTGCAAGAAGAAGATCCTTCTTTACAAAAATTCTTCATTCTAGCAAAAAAAGGTGACCCAAATCAAAATACAAATAGAAAGTCTTGGATTTCTATGAAGAACGGCGTACTTGTGCGTATGGTACAAGACTCGACTACGTCCACTCATTCTCAAATTCTTGTGCCTAAGAGTATGAGATTGCAAATATTGCAACATGCTCATGACTCGCAATGTGCTGGACATATGGGTTTTTCCCGTACAAAGTCGAGGGTTCTTGCGGCTTTCTTTTGGCCATTTGTGAGCAAGGACATACGAATTTACTGTCGTTCTTGCAAAGTGTGTCAGGAGGTCAAATTGAAAGGACCACAACATGCTGCGCCTATCCAGGCTGCTGACATTCCTATTCGCCCTTTTCAAAAAATGGCAATAGATATTATCGGTCCTTTTAGGATTAAGTCGGCCAGAGGACATCAATTTATCCTTACATGTGTCGATATGTGCACACGTTGGCCAGAGGCTATACCTCTCAAGAGCATCTCCACTGCCGATATCGCAGACGCTCTTTGGCTAATATTTTCTCGCTTGGGATTCCCAGGAGAAATATTGTCAGACCATGGCACTCAACTTATATCCGACACTATGTCACAGGTAATGTCTATGCTACATATTAAAAGGTCTCTCAGCAGTATCTATCACCCAATGTCTAATGGGTTGGTTGAGCGTTTGAATAGGACACTAAAAACTTTACTTGGGAAGATAACTGAGGATCATCCTCAGGATTGGGACAGGGTTTTACCCGCGGCTCTCTTTGCTTATAGAGAGGTCCCCAATGAACACACAGGGTTTTCTCCTTTTGAACTTGTCTTTGGCGCACAACCGCGCGGCCCTATGTCTTTACTCCACGATCTTATCACTGCCGATAATATTAGCGATGAGACTCAATCTTCTTACGAGTATGTCATTGCTCTTAGGCAAAAGATCATCGAGGCATGCAAACTAGCAACTTCTTCATCCGAATTATCTAAAGAAAAGGCAAGGCAGTTTGCAAATAAAAATAGATGTCTACGACAACTTTGTCCAGGTGACAAAGCACTCGTTCTTCTTCCGTCAAGGGAGAACAGACTTCTTATTGCATGGAAAGGTCCGTATGCAATAGTCTCTAAAATTTCCGATGTCGACTATGTTGTCGATATTGATGGAAAGCATAAAACTTTCCACATAAATATGCTCACGGAATTTCATGAAAGACCTGACTATTTGCAGCCTATTTTCCAGGCAACGGAAAATTCTCCGTTACCTCATGGTCATTACTCATCCCTGTCAGTTATACAGGATGAGGAAACTACTTTTTCTGATGTCAATCTCCCACTTCCTGTGATCCCACTTCATTCAACAGAATCTTGGAAAAACGTTTCCGTTTCTCCTAATCTTTCCGCTGAGGAACATCGACAAGTTTCCTCGATGTTACAAACATTTCAGGATGTTCTTACAGACATCCCGGGACACACACATGTCATTGAACATGACATAATACTAACTGACCATAATCCTATCAGAGTCAGACCCTATCCGATACCTATTCATTTTCAGTCACAAGTCGAAAAAGAATTGGATGAAATGATACGATTGGAAATCATTGAACCATCCACTTCAGCATACTCTTCGTCTATGGTTATTGTTCGAAAGAAGGATAATAACATTCGTATTTGCGTGGATTATCGCAAATTGAACCAAGTTACGAAGTTCGATGCTGAACCTATGCCTTCATTGGAAGAGCTACTAAACAAACTTTCTAATTCTAAATTCTTTACCAAACTCGACTTATCGAAAGGTTATTGGCAAGTTCCTTTAACTGAACGAGCCAAACCTTTTACTGCTTTTTCTACACCTAGGGGTTTATTCCAATGGAATTTCATGCCTTTCGGTCTTATGAACGCCCCTGCTACATTCGTACACATGATGCGTCGAATTCTCGCATATCGTACAGATGTCATAGCATACTTAGACGATATCTGTCTGTTCAGTGATTCCTGGGAAGATCACTATTTGGGTTTATAGGAATTGCTGTCTACTCTTCGCGAGTATAACTTGACTGCAAAACCCTCAAAAGCCTTTATAGGATTTAGTGAGATTTCTTTCCTGGGTCATCATGTTGGTTATGGTCTCTTAAAGACAGAGGACCACAATGTCTCAAAAATACTTAACATTTCTGTCCCTAAGACGAAAAAACAAGTGCGTAGTCTCTTAGGTTTGATACAATTTTACGGACGATTCATTCCGAATCTGTCCTCCATTATGGCACCGCTTTCTACTTTACTGAAGAAAGGATCGCCTAATCTGATCCGCTGGTCTCAAGAATGTCAATCCTCATTGGACCAGATTAAAACTCTATTTTCATCTCCACCTATCCTTAGGTTACCTACTATTGAGAAGACTTTTGTTCTTCGAAGTGACACCTCGTCTAATGGAATTGGGGCAGCACTTATGCAGGAGTATTCTGATACTCTGCATCCAGTGATGTATATCTCTAGGAAATTAAATGCTGCAGAAAGGAATTACTCGGTTTTAGACCATGAATTATTGGCTATGGTATGGTGTTACACCCCCCTAAAGATAATTAGGAAAATCCGGGAGGTCATTACTGTTGTACCTCCGTCAAGCACGTGAAAGTCAATCATGGCTGTCACTGAAACTGATACACAAAGGATTGGTGTATGGTACGGTAAGGGTGTCTTATTGATTATCTGCTAACGTTGCTGCTGTGTTGTGGATCTGGTAATGTCTACATTTGATACATACATATACGCCACACAGGCAAACACTGTAGAAGTCTACTGGTAAGCGATGCACAAGTTCTCGATACAGATAGACCACGCCCACTCCGGGGCTATTTCTAAATACGTGTTAAGTTCCCTGTCACACTTGTAATATTAAGTGCGTGTGTTGGTTTAGTCGTTTACACCACAGGTACGTACACAAGAGTCATGGATGGTTGTAAACGACTGATGACATTTCATATGGGTTTATTCACGTCACAACACATTGATGAAATACACATAGAATACCGTTCACAGCACAACACAAGATATAAAGTACCACATAATAACTGCGCACTCGGCAGCTACAATGATATCATGATTCATGGCCTAAAGTACTCTTATTAAACTCAGCGCTATAAAGAATCCTCAATAACAATCCTCTCACAGGAGCTAATGATTCATGGCCTAAAGTACTCTTATTAAACTCAGCGCTATAAAGAATCCTCAATAACAATCCTCTCACAGGAGCTAATGATTCATGGCCTAAAGTACTCTTATTAAACTCAGCGCTATAAAGAATCCTCAATAACAATCCTCTCACAGGAGCTAATGATTCATGGCCTAAAGTACTCTTATTAAACTCAGCGCTATAAAGAATCCTCAATAACAATCCTCTCACAGGAGCTAATGATTCATGGCCTAAAGTACTCTTATTAAACTCAAGACTCCTCACACAGGAGATAATGGCCTTTAAAGACTGCACACTGCAGTTATAAACATTTCCACAATAATCAAAACTGCAGTTTCATACTACGCTGTACCCACAGCGAAAAATCCGTCGACATTTTAAATTCAGCACTGTACAGGCATTTCACACTTCCCAAAAACACTGTCTTCCTACCCGGTCAAAACGCCCGGAACACTCTCCCTAGATAACACACTCGTCCCGCTCAAAAGCAGACACGAGACTTCCTCACGGTCAACACAACTCAGTCAATCAATCATCTGCTCCTAGCCGCGAGCTATTCTCACTCCGCTCAAACATTACAGAATAAATATATCAGCGCTTTTCACGCTGTCTGTAATCTGTCTCTCGAAACTATCACGAGATACTCTCTAAATAATTCGATAGCTAACAAGCAACTAAGTGCTATAACTCAAAATCTATTTCAACTACTGACATACTCCAGTTTACTTCCCCTTACACTAAAACTGTTCGTTACATCTTACCTCACCCCCAGAGAAAAAAATTGATTCTATCAATTTTTTGACAAATACATTCCCCAAAACCAAAAAAGATTAAGAGGACAATGAAACTCTAACATATGCGTATAAGAATTACTTTAAGTTAAGTTAAGATAAGACATCTACAAAATATAAGCATTAAGTGAAATGTAAAAATGAAGTATCCAATGTAATCAACTAAGCATACCAAAAATAATGCATTACAAAACCAAGTTAAGTGAATACAGCACAACTAAATAGGAAACAACCGATAGTACAAGAAAAGACAAGATCAAGCAAACGAAAAAATGATCCGTAATAAAGGTAAGTATGAAATCAGAATATGAGGAAAAAACAATAATATTACATTCAAACAATTTGTTATATGTAAAATAATTACAAATATCACAAGTAGTTACACTATATTAAGTTATACCATTAAAGTAACAATACATAGAATGAAAGTATAAGAAGCGAAAGAAGAAGTATACAAGAAAAATGAAGTGAAACGTAAATAAAGCACGAAATGTAAACAAAATATGAAACCATACTGAAAAGACAATAGAAAAGAAGGAATGGAATGAAGGATAATCAACAGAGACAGATAGAAAGCAAAAGGTATGAATATAGAGATCGTTGATAAAAAGGTATACAAAGAAGTATTTAGATCAACAACGTATTTCAAAATACATACAAACACGATCGAAAAGCACAAAAGAAAATAACAAAGTATTCCTATACTAATACTACAAAAAATAGTTTATAACTAAACAAAACATAATCAGTAATTTAAACAAGTTATACAAGTTATACATAATCAACAATAAATTATCGACACCACACAAAAAAGTGATAGCATTGCTATAAGACCAACGCATAATCAAGCGCTAATACAACATAACATCCAAAAAACAACAAACAAAAAAAACTTTCTTTAAAGAACTAACATTATTCTACAAATCAAACATAGCACATAGTCAAACGCTAGGCATACACAAAAACAAAAATAAAAAATTACAATGTCTGGGAAAATAAAAATATTTTCCAAAAAATACAGTACAAAAATATTTCGTAATGCTAAGTTACATAAAAATAGTATTTTAATTTAATTAATTCAAATCTATAATTAACAAATTAACAAAAAACTAGCTTTAGCAAAATGAGAGACATATAACAATTCCTGCATCTAAGCAAACACTAAACAACACGTGTAAATTTTTCAAAAATACATCACAAAGAAACACATAGAAAAACACACTATTACCAACATACAGGTTTGCAAATACATGAAAACAACGTAATGTATGTTAAGCAAGTGCTTAAATCAGATCTCTAGATTTCTCAATCCAATAACAATATCAGCAACCGCTGTTAATTTTCTCTATACAGTTCAATTTAAACTTTTAAATATTTCCGGCTGACAATCACGTTCAGCTTAGCTATAGTGTTATTCAGTTATAAATTTATATTTATCTCCATCTGATATATTAAAAATAATTATTGTAACATTACAACTAATGAGTATGTGCATAGGGCTGGCAAACTCATCATGTACAAAACTATTCTACCCAACACATCTGTAAAACAAATACCAAAAAAAACTGCAAGTTCTACACCAGAGTATAAAAAATAGGCATAAGTTTGTAACCAGTAAGGTTAAATATAAATCTGCTCATTGCATTCATGAATAGTAAACAACACGTCACTACCATCTAACATACTACATATTATCCAAAACACAATAGTATAAAAATAGCATCGAAATGAACTAATTTATAATCAAAACAGTCATACATATCAAGAAAAACAATAGACATCAAATGATGCGTAAAGATGATGATCATAATATAACAACCTATAATGATCTATGCAATAGAATACATTAACATCTACTGTCCTAATAAACAAACAAAACAAAAATCAAACGCAAACAAAAATCTCCATAGGTCTTGCCGACATCTCATAAACACTAGGGGTAAAACGTCCAATGTATCGTTAGCACGCTGATATGTTTCGCTTGAGAAAACACTCGCTCACAATGTTGACCTATATTCTTGCCGCTACCGTAAACAGCCGTTAACGTAAACAGGAGCGCTGACCCATATCAAGAAGTCGCCTCTGTTCAAAAAATACAAATGAAAATTCCATTTTAATGAATGGTGAAATTTACTACGAACAACGGAGAGGTTAAACAAACAATTACCCCGCACTGTGGTTCGTGTGGAAATCTGGTCACCCCACGCTGTCATCGACTCTTCCTTTAAGTTCACAACAGCGTGCTGCTCTTTCAAAATCAGAAACATAACAAGCAGTAGTATTTGTGACATCATTATCATTGCTACTTTGCTTAATAACAATGCTTCTAGGCTCATGTCGAGCAAAATTAGCATAATTGCACTTATTCGTCGTTCGATCAAAATATTTATCATCATTTCCTCTTTGTTTGAGACTATTATTATGTCTATAATCCCAGTTAGGCTTGTTATGATTAACGTTTCTACTCCGCACAAAAAATCTGTCAGAAAAATTATTGCACGATTGAAAACTCTTCTTGTATTTGTCTGTACCATTATTTTCAAAATTCTGAGAATTAAACTGTTGAGATACATTAACTTGTCTCTTATCTCTCTGAGAAGGAAAATTATTATCATATGAATTTCCTTGGTACTTTCTAACCTTAGAAACATCTCTCCTACAAAAACTCTTTCCATTCTTTTCTTTGACAATATGCTTGTTTGCAGTATCATCTGCAGATCTATAAGTATCTTTATCGTCACGCCTATAATGGGTTTCATCCTTGGAACCACTACTTATAACTTTATCCCTTGCTATCATCTTCTGAGAACTTCCAAAATCAGTTACTCGTTTAATCTTTAGGCTTTTAGCTTGAAATCTCTCAGGACTGACTGTTACCTTATCATTCTTTCTATTACACTTCCGCCAAGATTCGTTGCTATTGGAAGCAGAATCAAAAGATCTTCGAAAGTTATATTTTCCCCGAAAAGATATTTGTTCATTACATTTAACCTTTCTATCCGCAAAGATTGTATAGGGCTGGATCTTTTTAACCTGTTGGCAAACAACTTTCTGTCTAGTATTGTCAACATTGACAGTAGACCATATTCCGCTGTTTAAAATAACATCGAGTAGACCCTCTACCCTTTTTGTACTTTCTGCAATTTCAACATTTTTTTGTGAAATTTCTTCACTTAATTTCCTATTTAATTTGTCAAATGTCAAAACTTTACTTCTCTCCCCTGTTAACAATCTCTCAATCTTAATCATCTTCTCTCTCTCAGTCGTTAACTCTTCTAATTTGTCTTTCTCATCCTTTTCTTCATTTACACTTAGTTGTCGTGTTTCATTCTCACTATCCTCATCATTCATTAGTTCTTCAACTTCATTTGGAAATACAGTATAATTCTCTTCTTCAATACCAGAATTTACTTTATTCAACAAATCAAGAAGTGTGTTTGTATACGACCTATCACGGTCAGTTGTCTCAGCTTCCAATTTACTACACCTCTCTTTGTTTTCCTGAAGTTGTTGCTTGAGATCACTTACTTCACCATCTCTATAATGCACTTGATCTTCCAAATCTTTAACTTTGCCCAATGCAGCATCTAACGCCGCTTGCACTTTAGTAAGTTCCGTGTTTGACTTATCTAGATCATGTGTTAGTCTCGACACTGTTTCTCTTAATTCCTTCTTTTCGGCAATATCCTGTAGAAAATTGGCTCTTTCCTGTAGAGCATTTTGTTTGTTGATTTTTAATTGATTCTCATTTCCTAATTCCTTTTTCTGCTCATCAGGATTACCGTTGTGGATTATTTTGAATATCCTTTGAACTACATGTCCGTGCTCAAGCTCAATATACTGTTTCAAAAACACACGAAGGTGCTGTAACAAATCAATCAAATCCTTAGCCATTATTGAATTACAAAGAAGCTTAAAGTTATGTTCAGCAAATAACTTTAGGGATACTGACACATTAACCAACAAATCGTCCATGATCCATACTCCAAGTCTTGGACCTCTCAATCCCTTTTCATCTCTACCTATTAACAATGCACTCTCCAACATAGGCCTTATATCTGCAGGATTATTATCAAAATCCATGGTGATTCAATCACTCAGTTAACTATATATCTATATCAATATAATTATTAATGTCGCAAGTTTATGTTTCAAGAAGTTCTGACAATTACCCTTCCATTTCACACAGTTCAGTATGTATACCAAAAATATTATTCATAACTTTGTATCATCAATTCCTCTTCCATCTGAGGGAAGTCAACATATATCATACAACCATCAATACTTAGCATCAATACTAAATCCTAATAATATGTCTATATAGAATTAGACAACAAAAACAACAGATTTCAACAGTATAGGAGATGCAAAGCACAGGAAGGCTCGTTGACATAGTTAAGGTGACACAGTTCACATCACAAACATAATCACTTATCTTGAATGAAAACTCTTCTGTTCCTTTCCGTTAACACCCTGGATATCACAAAGTTCAATGGTAAAACAATCGACAACAGAAAGGCATTGGAACTTGACACCTCGATTCCGCTCAGGTCCTCGATTCAGCACGCTACGTGCTAACACACCGCACAGGAAAGCAGGAAATGGGTCACCGTCTGTCAATTTCGTTGAAAGGAGGTACACCGCTCGTTCATACTGCCAGATGATTACTTGTACTGGTATACAGACGCCACTGTATATCATGACATCTCATAATCTTGAGTAATAAATTTCTTGACTTGCGAGTTGCGACTTGCGACTTGAGTTAACAGTTCCCAGTTTAACTGATACTGAATAAGTTTTTCTTGGGCCTGGATACAGCTCTCAAATGTGATGTCTGTCTTTCATATACTATCGCCACTCAGGCTACACGCTAACACTTGTGAATTAATATCACGCGAATTTCACGGGTGTCTGATCCTATAAAACTAGCACACCACTGTTACACCCCCCTAAAGATAATTAGGAAAATCCGGGAGGTCATTACTGTTGTACCTCCGTCAAGCACGTGAAAGTCAATCATGGCTGTCACTGAAACTGATACACAAAGGATTGGTGTATGGTACGGTAAGGGTGTCTTATTGATTATCTGCTAACGTTGCTGCTGTGTTGTGGATCTGGTAATGTCTACATTTGATACATACATATACGCCACACAGGCAAACACTGTAGAAGTCTACTGGTAAGCGATGCACAAGTTCTCGATACAGATAGACCACGCCCACTCCGGGGCTATTTCTAAATACGTGTTAAGTTCCCTGTCACACTTGTAATATTAAGTGCGTGTGTTGGTTTAGTCGTTTACACCACAGGTACGTACACAAGAGTCATGGATGGTTGTAAACGACTGATGACATTTCATATGGGTTTATTCACGTCACAACACATTGATGAAATACACATAGAATACCGTTCACAGCACAACACAAGATATAAAGTACCACATAATAACTGCGCACTCGGCAGCTACAATGATATCATGATTCATGGCCTAAAGTACTCTTATTAAACTCAGCGCTATAAAGAATCCTCAATAACAATCCTCTCACAGGAGCTAATGATTCATGGCCTAAAGTACTCTTATTAAACTCAGCGCTATAAAGAATCCTCAATAACAATCCTCTCACAGGAGCTAATGATTCATGGCCTAAAGTACTCTTATTAAACTCAGCGCTATAAAGAATCCTCAATAACAATCCTCTCACAGGAGCTAATGATTCATGGCCTAAAGTACTCTTATTAAACTCAGCGCTATAAAGAATCCTCAATAACAATCCTCTCACAGGAGCTAATGATTCATGGCCTAAAGTACTCTTATTAAACTCAAGACTCCTCACACAGGAGATAATGGCCTTTAAAGACTGCACACTGCAGTTATAAACATTTCCACAATAATCAAAACTGCAGTTTCATACTACGCTGTACCCACAGCGAAAAATCCGTCGACATTTTAAATTCAGCACTGTACAGGCATTTCACACTTCCCAAAAACACTGTCTTCCTACCCGGTCAAAACGCCCGGAACACTCTCCCTAGATAACACACTCGTCCCGCTCAAAAGCAGACACGAGACTTCCTCACGGTCAACACAACTCAGTCAATCAATCATCTGCTCCTAGCCGCGAGCTATTCTCACTCCGCTCAAACATTACAGAATAAATATATCAGCGCTTTTCACGCTGTCTGTAATCTGTCTCTCGAAACTATCACGAGATACTCTCTAAATAATTCGATAGCTAACAAGCAACTAAGTGCTATAACTCAAAATCTATTTCAACTACTGACATACTCCAGTTTACTTCCCCTTACACTAAAACTGTTCGTTACATATGGTCAATTTTGAAGTTGCAAAGATTCCTTCTAGGCGCACATTTCATTGTGGAAACCGACCAGAAAGCTCTTACTGCTATTCAGAGCAAAAACTTGAAGAGCTCGAGGTCCACTCGATATGCCATAGCTCTTCAACCATTTCATTTCACGGTGCGAGCTATCCGTGGTTCGGATAATGTGATGGCAGACATTCTGTCCAGGTGCCCACACGATTCCACTTAATTCTTCTGTCATATATATTTCCTGATATACAGTCCACTACTATAATGACATATCAGCACATATTTTCTCACTTTTTGGGAATTTATAGCATTGTACCATATAATTGCCTTTTTTCTGTTACCGATTTGATCATAACAGAAGAAGGCTTAGTTAGCAATATACGGGCCAAAAGATCACATGGCCACATTTATATATTGTATTTTGATGACTGTATTAAGAGATTTAACATTTGTCTTAAAGATTTGTGTTATTGATATTTTCGCAGCACATCATTGACGTCTGCGAGATTATGTACAATGTGGACCCATAAAGTATTTCAAGTCCTATCCTAAGTTGGAGCGGATTATGTCCACATCTTCTAGTCGATTATATCCATGTCTACGAGGAACAGCTGTTGTATTAGTAATGATTAATAATGTACTTTTTGTTTGAATACGTGTAATTTTATAGTGCGGTATATGATGATAGGAAACTCTTCACAGAGCGATACAACAGGAAGCAATCTGATCATCAGAAGAAGTCCCCCCGTCCGACAAGTGTTTCGGCCCTATATACTCCTTTACACTCTAAGGGGGGCGGGCCCACTTGGGTCATGACTCCCAAGCGTCTCAGCTTCCTGTTGTCTTGCATCGAAAATGAACCCATTTCACTTATGGTAGCAACTTTAAATTCCACAACTCCGCCAGCCGTGGAGGCAATTGTGAAAGTAACAAAGAGAAGACAAATTATTCCGTTCGTTCCGTCGCACACACTGAGACACCAGCGCGAAGTCAACGAGTCGCCACTGCGCGTTCCCCACTGGACTTTTGATACTGACACCCCTTATAGTATACACCGCTTGTCACCCCTGAGTCGCAGCCCGTTCACTAGTCCACCACAAACCTCAGCGTATTGTGGACTTAGAAAAATTCCTGGTGTTTTCTGTACCGCAGCGTTTATTGTTACGATCTCCATTCCCCATTGCGGTTGTTCCACAGCCAGCCTGATGCCTTTTCGGCAGTTTCACTAAGCCTCTTCAGGGCCCTTGTTCTCGACTGTCCCCTCAGCCCCAACAGTTTCAATAGATCATACACTGATGCAGCCACAAGCCCTCTTGCGCCCACTTCAACAGCCATGACCCTTGCAGTGAACCCATCGTGTCTCAGATCCGCAGCCAGATCACTATACTTGGCCGCTTTGAACGAATGTTGCTCATCTAATCTGGGTTCAAATGGCACGGTCAGTTCAATCAGTATGACCTGAAGCGTTGCTGCAGAATGAAGCACTATATCCGGCCGTCTCCGCGATTTTCGGATACTCTCTGGATATGCCCCTCGTCCAGGTAGGTCTACCGCCATCTCCCAATCATTTGCACAATCAAGAAGAGATGGTAAACTGCTACCAGGTTTATTCGGTTTGGGGTGTGCTGACTTTCCTGCCCTCAGAAAGTATGTGTTTGCGGTTTCTGGCCGGACTTTGCTATTCGCCTTCATTCTTGCCAGATCTATTGTCGCAGCAAGCTCATTTAGCACTTTGTTATGGCGCCAAGTGTATCGCCCTTGCCCTAATGACACCTTACACGCTGAGAGCACGTGTTCAAGTGTCTGCCTCCCCTGGCACAGGGGGCACTGCTCATCACCGCTGTTTACACAACACTTCATTGTGTAATACTATGATAATATATTTAATTTCATAGATTTGTATGAGTATGATTTGGCTTGCATTATGATGTTGCCATCACTGTGGCGTATGTTGGTGGCACCTCCCTGGAATATACGTGTACACTTAGGGAAATATTTTCTCTAAGGATCTGAGATATAATCTCAGTTTCGCTCCATGCGTCGAGCTAGCCTCATATTAGGCATTATATCCGCGCATCATACGTGCGTTAGGAGCCTGTTTTTTTCTGGCTCTAGGATTTAAAAAAAAATGTTTCATTTTTTTTTCCCCGGGAGGGTGCGGTAATGTTACGCACAGATATTTTTTCTAAAGACATTGTATAATCATTTTTCTAAAGACATTGTATAATCATTTTTTCTAAAGACATTGTATAATTAGCTTGTCTGAAATGTACACTTTAATTTTTTTTCAGTCAAAGCTAGATAACTCTTGTTTAACTGTGATTACATTTTACAAGGATGGTTACCTTCTCTTGTGATGGAACTCATCGGTCCATTTTCTGAACGATGTGTTGGTCACTCTCCTTATATGGTAGTATCGGTCAACTGTTTCTTAGAATGATTGAAACCAGTGTTGAGGATTCTTTTGCTGTCCATATAAGGCGCGATTTCTTACAAAAATCATTCTGGAAGGTCTTCAACCATCGTCTTGTTTTGATTATTACTCAGGTGTATGCATTCTGCGCATGTCCCAACTTTAAGAGAGTTAGAATCGTTTTCCGCCCAGGGATTCGATGAGATGTGCTGAGCCGAGCAGGACGCTATGCAGCGTCTCTGTGATTTGTTAATAGGGAATTAGGAATCCTTTTGTGAGTTAGTGTAGCTAACAAGGTCCTTCCCTTGATGATTCAAAAAACGCCTGGAGGCGTGTGTTTTGTGGTGTTGATTTCAAAACAAGGTAATACCTCATTTATGTTTCAAATCTATAATTTAACATTATGTTGACAATGGTCGATCTCCGCTCGCTCACGTATTACAGTGATAGAGGTTCTTCTACTAGAAGTCACACCCCAGGTATTTTCATACCTGCGATTTATATGTATACGGGATATACTAAGCCCGAGGAACAGTTCTACGTCCTATGAACATCGCTATGTCAGCGATTGCACCTTTTGTCGAGGGTTAGACTTAGGAATGTTATAAAGGTCAGCTTGACCTGTACTCCATGTATGCCATTCTCGTGCGAACAGTAATGGACTTATTTTGTACATCTGATCTTCCAGTATCAGAGAGGAGTATTGATATTTATGAATATTTATGAGATGAAGCTGAGGCTATCGTCAGCTAGGATTATCTGTATCAACTTGGAGAATGTATGCAGATCCATGAATTCAACTTTAGTATGTTGAATATATTGAACTATTGATGTATATGACTTTGTAACGTACCTGTCATTTGTGGCATCCAAATAAATGATGAAACGTCAAAGCAGTTCACCCTTTTTATGACTTCACATGTCATACTTCATATGCTGTAACTCTGAACTACCTCACTAATATATACACAGCAACAACAACAAAAACCAGATAAGACACCCTACATCTTCAACTATAATATACCTGGTGTCGATAGGGGTGGTATTTTGACAGAGCTAAAGATTTTCAACGTACTTGGACTTATACTTGCAACGTCCATAGTGGCCTTATCATCATTGAGAAGACAGCCTTAAATCCACCCTTATCATATGAACCACTCCATAAATTACTTTCAATAAAATGTGTCCAGTTTAGCAATACAGGCAGCCCTCAACTTTATAACAGCGCTGATTGTGAAACCCAAAGGTAAACAAATAATAAATTAAATAACATACATTTAAAAATTTATTATTAAATTAACACGAAATACTAGTTGCTGGATTCCAGCCTGTGGAGAACATCATAGAAGATGTTAGAAGATTGACACAAGAGGTGGGCTTTGACAAAGTTACATATGAAGACGTAACATAGCTGATGGAAAGCCTAGAAGAGCCTCTTTCCAATGATGACGAACAAACTGGCCACACAACTAAGACAAAAGAAACAGCAGGAGGAAAGAGAGAATGAAGAGCTTTCTGTAAGAGATGAAGACAAGCGATACGCAGTGCATCCTTTCAGACATGGAGAAACTGATGAGCTATGCAAGACTGACTACAACTGGGAGCAGAGTGCTACACTGAAGATGATTCTTATGGATCTGAGGGTCTATGTTGAGATTTTTTTTAAATGTAAGAGGAAATTATGATAGTAAACGTTGCACGTTTCTTAAAAAAAAACATGACAATCCAGGGACTTTGTCAGAGAAATAAAGCCACTGCATTGCATCATTGTTAGTGTAAGTTTACGACACATTTTTTATACAATTTGTTTATTTAATTTACTTTATTTTATTTCAGAACTATAAATATAATAGCATTACATTACTCGTACATTTTTGGGTGCCTGGAACATAAGTCACTGACTTCGCATTGACTCCTTTTATAAAACAGTTTCAAGTTAACACTGATTCTAATTGTGCCAGTTTGTCCAGGAACTCATCCCCGATGTAAATCGAGAGCTAACCTTTCTTTTTTTTAAGAAAAACTATCCTGTTTAACCCTTGGTGGGTTATAATTAGGATATATAGTGTAGTTAATTCAAGATGCTAATTTTGATTTCCAATATCAAAATATGGTATCATCTCTTCACTCCACTCAGTACAAAGAGTAAATTAAAAATGTAAAATTGTGTGAATGTATATGTGTGTGCTCCCCTGTTGCAACAAACAAACAAAGAACAGTCTCTCACAACTGCCATGTTTTTAACAAGGGAGAGAAGAGCTAAGGGAGAGAAGAGTAGGAAAGCCCAGGGTGTCTGGGATGACACCCAATCCACAAATCATCTGCCACCATCAAAAAGCATTATGAAACTCCCTCCAGAGTCTCGCTTTCCTGCCACACCATCACTGATCCTTATATATTAATTTTTGTTCGTGTCATTTACTGTTTTACTATATTGTGCAGTTCTCTAGGTCTGTCTACTCTCAACAACTGTTCGACGTTTATAGACGAATCACATGCCCGCAAATAATCTAATATTGGTTTTCTCTGTTGTTCATACTTCCTACATTTTAGATGGAAATGCTCTATATTATTTTCCTTGTGACACTCTACCCTGCATATATTTTGTAACCTGTTCAAAATTTTGATGCTAACATTTAACAAGGAAAATACTTCTCATAAGTGTTAGTGGAAAAAACTGTTAGTTAAATATCATAGCAACACTGTTGCACACAAATGGCGAGAACGGGACCCAAAGACGCAGCAATAGAGAACGCAGTCAGCGACTCATAGCTTGACTGCTTGCGTCAGGACCAGCGAACCAGAGCTGGTCAAGACCGTACTCCACCTCCACGTGGTGGTCCTTGAAACAGTCTGCAGCAGTGCAGTCTGGCTGAGCGAGTGTGGATCGCAATGGGAAGGCAAACCCGGTCCTAAAAAATGCCGTGCAGAAGTCGGATGTGTCGACCGAAAGGTGCAGATATCATAGCTTTGGCGTAAACAGACACAACGCAACCACCGTCCTTTTCAGGACGAACGAGGAAGAAGAAGAAGAAAATGGCGAGAACAATGTTTAGAAAGAAAAACACCACATTCTTACTTTGTTATTAGTTTCTTCATTGCTAAGCGGGGTCCATGCACTATGGATTCGATTTTTCGCTATCATGGACATTATAATCCTGGATGAACAACTCCTCACACGCTGGCGTATAATTATAAACCAGTGGTTTTCGATCGAATTTAATACTTGGACAAAATGTGCAAAGTCTATTTCTGGTACTCCCTGTTCGCCGCCATATTTATACAAACAGGTTGCTTGGGAAGATGAACTTTTTGCATATTTATTTGAATAGATTATTTACTAATATCAATTTATTAGATAGTCTTTTTACAACTAATATGAACATTGAATATTATGCATTGCATTTTTATGTGTAATCAAAGATATTAAAAACTATCGCAATTTCGAGATTTCATTACGAGAACTTCACCGGGCAGACCAAACATGGCCGCATGTTAGTCTGATAATTTTCTTTACTGTTTGCCAATGTACCATAGCTCTTAGATGCATTATTTCTGAAGCTAAATATCTGATCTTGGTGATTCAAGCAGGTGAGTAAAATTTTAAGCGAAATGCTTTCCCACTAACATTTGTTCAGGAGATGATGATACACATGTGATCCGCCTTCACAAGAACTTTCTTGCAAACAGGTCATCATTATATCGCACGTTAGGCCTAGGCCTACATCTGAATCTAATTTTTAAAATGGCAAAACATGATTTCGTTAGAATAATAACAGATGTGTTGGCGACAACAGTAGACAAGATCCGCCATGTTGCCCTAAATCGCTAGACTAGATAGGCATATCCATATTTACATTACAGCTAGCCTTAACCGAACACAAACCCTGTTGTGAGCTTTGTCAAACAACTAGCCGTAGCCTTAACCTAACACCATCCCTGTTTCGAGCTTTGTCAAAATTAATAACGCCCGACAACACTGCGGCCGTTTTTTTGGCCGATATGGCGACCACCAGTCTACTGTCACGCACTTCAGCCAATGTGTTTATATGAGCTCACTACACACGGACACAAAAAATGATAGTAGGCTATAGACAAGCTTTTTTTCCATTCTTACGATTTATTTATATTAATGTGCTTGTTTGATTCCCGTCGAGATTGCATCTTGTCTGCTATCAATTGCAATAGGTCATTGTTGCCGAAAGTGGTGGTCTCATGCTGCCAGCAACTGCTGCCAGTCAGCGGCAAAAATACAGGAAAGGGTTGAAGTTGGTACAGTAGACTTTGCCAGAGTTGGTGTCAGTAGGGCCTATATATGCTACAGTTCACCATAATCTAACACCAACCCTGTTTCGAACTTTGTCAAAAAATAATGTCAGAGAAACATTGAGGCTGTATTCAAAATAAAAGCAAAAACAAAGCGAAGTGCTCAGGGCCGGATTAAGCTAGTACGGGGCCTGTAGCATATGTTAAGAAAGGGGCCCTATTTAAAAAAAAATAAATAAATAAAACAACACAAATATATTTGAACACACATTTTTAATTTGCATAGTAATTATCATTATCAAAAGTAACAACACAGTCAACATTATTGTTTAAATATTAATGTTTCTACATTTAGCATGAGCAAATTTGTTGATGATATAGGATGTATCAATTTCACGCAACCAACGGGCTGATCACCCGTTTGCCAGTCACTTCGATTACGGAAACAACAGCAAATGGGTTGATTTGCCGTTACCCTAAAGACGCCAATAGGCGTGATGGGAAACAATGGCAAAGAAAACCTATCTGCTGTTGCCCTAAGACGCCACTAGGCGTAATGGCCACTGACTGCTTTGACGGTCGGTGGCTAAGGACGGAAGAATAAGAAGAAGAATTTCACGCAGAAGTTTATGTTCAATGCTCATTAGTGTGAGATTGTTCAATCTCTTTTGACCCATGGTGCTCCTTAGTTCATTTGTAATAAGTTTCAGTTTTGAAAATGATCGTTCTTCACTGCAGTTGGTTACCATTAGTGACAAATAGATGCGCAAGGGTTCTTCACTGCAGTTGGTTACCATTAGTGACAAATAGATGCGCAAGGTGATTTCTACATTTGGAAAACAAGACTCCAAAGAATTGTCAATTATCAAACGGTAAAACTGTAACTCTACAAGGTCTAGAGTAGTGCCAATATGAGAAGCAAGATCAGTTTCCAACAGTTCTGTAAACTGCACAAGTTCTTCACAAAGACTTTCTTTCAGATCTTCCGGATATGATTTAATAAGATTCGATGATCTCGTTACCACCTCTTCAGGTGTAAACGACTGTAACTGACGAAGGAATCCAAATACATCATTCAACTTTTGATAAGCTTTCTGGCGCTTTGACAAGGCAGAGAGCAAGCTATCAATAAGGACAAGAAATGTTCAGCTTTTAAACTGCTGAGAAGGCGTTTGAGATTCAACAAGTGGATCAAGTGTGCTGGAACCACTGAAATCATCATACTCTCGATTTCGTTTTTGTTTTCTTCGAGTTTGTTCTTGATAATGTTCACACTCAGTCAGATCCTTGGCCTTTTGCTCTATGTCTGCAAAGGTTGACCGCATAGCTTGAATATACCCCCGCAGGGATTCATAGAGCGCACAAGCTGTATTCAAATCTTGGTCAGAAGATTGCAAAGAAGCACTGGTCATTTGAAAATGCTGTAATACTTGATCCCACAGTATGATCATTATTCCTGTTTCTAACTTCATCATGGTTGAAAGTAAACCACGAGCCCGTTGACGACACTCTGCCTTCTGATCATTGTTATCTGAAATATCATCCAAGACTTGTTTTATTGCAGAAAAGCTGTGTAAAAGTGCTTTTGTTGCATCTGCCCGAGCGGACCACCTGGTATCTGACAGTCTTTTCACAAAGGGCAAATGGGACTTATTATGAGTACCTGTTGAGCGCTCTTTTCGGGTAATATGATAGCTAGTAGCAGATGTACCAATGTACTAGCATCTTGACGCGAATGTAGAATGAAAATTAGATGAAGAGCTATCCAACAGAACTTCAACGAGTGGAAGGCAAATCAGGCCAACATGATCATACTCAACTCGTCGGTACAGTTATTATAATTTATTACGTGGTACGAAGACGTTTGACAAGACGGTACAATGTTCCTTGACAGGTACGATGAACAATTTATACATAGTAGTGACAGTTCCGATAAAACGATACATCTCTGGTCATTCATATCTAAAATCCTCTCTCACGTAAGTAATAAGAATCCAATAATATTCATACTAGGTTTTAACAGCAAGGGAATGTCCGTTGACCTTTACGAAGGACATCCAATTGGGTACACAAATCTCAAACCCACTGAATCCTGCATTCATGCAATAAAACTGTCTTGATCCAAGACTTCAATTCTCATTCCGTCTGTTCAACATCATATTAAGGGTACATACATAGAGATACATCTAGGTTAGTATTTCATGTTGGCTAACCTCTCGGTATCCATGCCACGACTTTGGCATTACAATAAAGGCGTTTACACATATGAATACTGCAATCAAATTAACTTCTTTCCCACTCGTAGGAATCCTTCTACGATACGAATCCTAAAAAGGCTCACGGCTCTGTAGGTCCATTCTAGGAATAACATATTCCCGCTAGACTAGTATAAGAGCGGCCTTCAATACAGCATACAATAAGAAGTGGGGCGATAACTTACGTGACATTACTGCTATTGGTTTCGACCTGAAGACCAATACAGATCACTAGAATAAATGGCTTCCATAAACGTGCCATGAATACAATAATAATATATATCAATCACGGACATAAACAAGGTCCATGTTGCCCCTCCAAATCATGACGTCAGAAACTCCTCAACTAGGTTACCCGTGCGTCCCAAAGCAACTCACACTGCTTTGTGCACGTCAGTGCGCGAATCATACGACCGCACAAATAATATAACTATATTGAGACTGGTGCGTACATTTGGCAGGACCGAAGACTACCCCCTTAGGTAATAAATGTACGTAACAGCTCCGCCAGCACATAATGCAGTAGAAAGGAGACCCCACCGGTAGGTAGAAGCAGAAAAGAAGGTTTACAGGCTTTCAACAAATCCAAAGAAAATCACTGCTTCTTGACAACCTTCAGCATCACATTTTCCAACCAAATTTAGTGAATGTGCAAAACACGGAATGTAATGCACAAACTTATTCATCTCTTTAATTTGTGCTTGTAATCCTATAAACTTACCACTCATGTTGCTGGCGTTGTCATAACTTTGACCACGGCAGTCTTTAATATCAATGTCATTTGCCTTTAAAAAATTAAGTAGACTTTTAGTAAGCTGTTCAGCACTATGACCTTCCATATCCAAAAATGTCACAAATCTTTCAACTGGTCCAGTTGGCAAAACAGCGCAGAGTCAAAGTCAGCTGGTCCATATTAGATATATCTGGAGTAGAATCCAATGAAAGGACAGAGAATGTGATCCAGTATGCTGGATCCAATCAGATTGATGAATTCCTCACACGTTGTTTTAGATAGATATGATGTATGTCCAAATCCTTTGTTTGCAAGAGTACTTATATGCTCTGCCAGAAAAGGGTCAAACTTGGCCAGTAATTCTAACAACCCTAAGTAATTCCCGTTATAAGGGGACCCAACAATTTCATCAGTGCCACGAAATGAAAGGCCTCGTTCTGCTAAAAACTTCACAACTTCAATTATTCGCTCTAGAGGTTTGTGCCAATACTTTTCTTGAATGTCCATTTGTTTCACAAGTTGGGAATCGACACGTTCACCTTTGTTTTTACGCATCAACAGTGAAATTAAAGCTTGTCTATGTGAGGAGCTTTCTTCATGTCGACGCAATAGATTGCTTACATTTTTCCAGTCATTAAACCCTTCCACAGTAAACTTTGATGAACATTCTGAACTCGTAAGCTTGCATGGGAAACATAATAGGTGCCCTTTACTTTCTGAATAGCATAACCATTTTCTTGCATGTTGCTTGTTTGTAAGTTTATGAATATGTGTAAAATAAGACTTCTGACAGTATCGAGTTTTCTTTTCAGTGTCATACAATCGCACGGATGAAGAGAAGGCACTATCATCATGTTGACATTTTTCACTTCCCTTGGATTTCCAATATTCACGCTCAGAGTCATCTATATTGTTCGGCCAGTCACCAATATCATTAGAGTACTTCTTCGTTTCACTTATTCTTTCACATTCAGACTCAGTGTATACTGGGTTTTGCTGTATGTTTTTTGCTGCACAGCATGCACTAGTACTAGTTGTTCCTGTACTTCTAGCTTCAGCGGTTAGAGTACCACCACCATGAACATCAAAATATTCTGTCAGCTTACGTGTTTTTGATATCACAAGTTGATATCTTCTTTCTTTTTCTTCCTTCGCTTTACGTTTTTCACTTCCAGAAGCATAATTACGTCCAATATCTTTGTGTCTACTGCTCATTTTTTGAGTTTTCTAACCTTACAAATCAAGAAATTTTAATCAAGATCGAAAGAGAGTGCGGGCACGCCGTATACCTCAATTAAAACAGAAAGTTTCCGTTTCCTAAATTCTAGTTTTTATTGTTAATGCAAATTCATTTCACAAAGAACGAAACAAAATTAGAGGGGCAGTCGCCTAGAGCCAAAAAAGTGGCTTCCGTCCAAACGTGACCAAATTTTCAACGCCACTTAAATGGCTTCCGTCCGCAAACAGTTAAGATAAAAATAATGAAGAGTCACACTAAGTCACCTTCTTATGCTTTCTCTCACAATTTCGTGACACCAAATGAAAAGGCGCTAAAGATGGCATAGATCACAAGATCATTGGTTTAACGCTCGTATTAGAAAATGACCAAAAAATTATGCACATATTTATTGGCGCGGGGCCCCTAAAAGCGCGGGGCCCGTAGCATATGCTACTTTTGCTACTACGTTAATCCGGCTCTGGAAGTGCTGTGTATCTGGTCAATATGGTGGCCTCCAGTCAGTAGGCCTATACTGTTTCCTAATCAACCCATGAAAGAAGTAGGCCTAGGCCTAATAGTAGGCTAGGCTATGATTTAAAAATCACACTATAATTTTGCCAATGAACTGCCTAATTATCAGTTGATAAAGCTGGCAGTATTAAATGCTATTATTGTCACATAACGGTTTCATGTGGGTGAATGATATAGTGATTGGGATTAAGGGTCACTGAGGTTGCCAACACTTGTTTCTGTTAAACTCATGGGTTGAGTTTATGTCTGACTCAGAGGCAGTGTTTAGTGATTTGTGCATGCACTGGGAGAAAGTGTATTTGGTGAACACAAGTCTGGGTTACTGAGAGAGTACCCAAATGTGACCAGGGACATTCTGTGATTTGGTTTCTGAGCTGTATGCTCATTTATGACTATGGGAAACCACAGCGGTGATTATGAATTGTGTGTTGTGGTAGAGGTCCTACCTATTTTCATACAGGTGATGATTTTCCCACCTAGGATCATTCCTGAAGGAACTTTATGCCAGTGTTCGTGAAGAACCTGAGAAGGCATTGAATCTAACTCACTTTGGAGCTATGTGTAGTAAGGCATCATATATTTCCCACCTAGTAGCTATGATGGAGAGAAAACAGGCGTTGTCTTGTTCCCATCTGAGAGCGATTCATGGAGAATCCAAGTGACGATGATATATGCCGATAATCGCTGAGATAAGTGATTAACACCTAATGGTGGATTTACTGGTGCGAGGTTGCATGCCACACCTAGGGATGTTTGGTGTACCATAGTTGTACTCAGTGAAGCCAGTGTGTGAGAGTTAGAGTTATTTCCTGCAGGCAATGTCAGCCTGAGTATTATGTCAATATGTGAGTCAATGTAATTGATATTCAGGACTTGCGGAACTGTGTAAATAAAGTGTCCACTGAACTGTTACCAGCAGTGTTTAGTTTGTTAATGTGTAAGCGAGTCAGAGATCACAGCCCACACTCATCATGCATCTACACCACTAAATGACACTTTCTTGAGAATTATGTTTTCAGAGCTTGTAATATGGTTTTGGTAGTTAATGCCAAAGCATATGGTGTTGATAGTTATGCCAAAGCGTCACTCTACATATGGGCCTGCAAATGAACATGATGTAACAAGTAAAGTGCTAATAAATGCACGAACATATACCATTTGAGGGTTCACTCCATCAAACACTTTGAGAAGCACTGTATAGATTTTGTGCATCAGAAGCCATCTTAATTACTTTTAACACATTTGAAATCAGGGGCTTATTCTGATCAGCAGGAATGGGTTGAAATGAAACACAGTGTGTGTGTGTGTGTGTGTGTGGGGGGGGGGGGGGGGGGGCGTGTTCTTCAATGCCATCCAAATGTCCATGCTGTTAGGGTTAGCATTAACCCTTTGAACCTGAGGTCCCGAAATTTCGGTCCGTGTGTAAATAATCCGTACCCCGAGCGACCACTTTTTCGGCCTGACACACCTTGCTTAGCAGTACGGCGCCGGAATGGAAATGTGTCAAAAATCATGAGGTCAGGAAGTACACATGTCTTCAGGAATGTTAAACCAAAATGGCGGCGCCCACGACGTGATAATATTTTGCAATTTTTTAACTGTTTTCATAATGAAAAGGCGTGTTGAAAACCCAGGAAATAGCCGTTCTAAAAGGCTAACAACGGAACAAGCTGTTGAACTTGTGCTCAATGATTCGGAGGATGATGAATTAAATTTAGATGGTGATTATTGTGAAAGTGACATCGTAAATGAATCGAGTGACGAAACTTGTGAATCAGATTATGATCACTCTAGTTCTAACCCTGTTCCTGGCCCCTCAGGGGATCGGGCTATGGTTCAGGGGCGTGGAAAGGGGCGTATCCCACACAATGTATCAAGTAAATTTGATACAGGTTGGTCTACCGCAAATATATTTAGACCTATGTTTACCGTAGACACAACATTTGTGGAACAGATAGGCCCTAAGAATATTCCAGATTCCATTTCTCCTGAGAGTAAAGCCATTGAATTTTTGGAACTTTTCCTCGACAGTAATTTCTGGCACAATTTGTGTGAGCAGACAAACAGACGTGCTGAGCAAGTAAAAAGCAAAAAGCCAACCAGCTACTATGCTAAAAATTATAAAGATGTAACAGTGCCAGAGGTAAAAGCATTCTTTGGACTGCGTCTTCAAATGGAGCACGGTGTGAATAAACCACGTTGCGAAGATTACTGGTCCAGCTCATCTTCGAACTTCATTTCGCAAACTCCTGGATTTCGCACTGTAATGGAACGCGATCGCTTTCTTGCTATATGGACATTTCTTCATCTTGTAGATGAAGAGGACCCTGCTCTGGATAAAGCAGATAAACTGTACAAAGTAAGGCCCATGCTGAATTTGTTGCTTCCAAGATTTCGATATTATTATTCACCCTCACAACACTTGAGTTTAGACGAGGGCATGATCCCCACTAAAAGCAGACTTGCCTTCAAACAATACATAAAATCAAAGCCCATAAAGTGGGGAATAAAGGCTTACATGGCATGTGAAGCGAGCTCGGGCTATATTCTAAATGTGGAAATTTACACTGGAAAAACAGAGGATGTTATTCCAGAACTCGGTGTTGTTGGTAGTGTTGTCATCAGGATTTTGACTTCAGGTGATTTGGCAAACAAAAACCATATTCTTGTCATGGACAGATTTTATAACAGTGTAACTCTCTTTGACAAGTTATACAGTGATTATGGAACACTAGCAGTAGGGACAGCAATGACAAATAGGAAATATTATCCAAAAGAACTGTCAGGAAAGAAGAAAATGTGCAGGGGACAATCAGAATTTGTCTGTTTCAATAACATTGTTTGCCTTGTATGGATGGACCAAAGACCCATCAATTTTATATCTAATTATCATAACCCAACAGAAATGGGAACTGTTAGGAGAAACAAGGATGGAACAACTGTGGATGTTCAAACTCCACAACTTTGTATTGACTACAATACTTTCATGGGTGGCTGCGATGTCAACGACCAAGTTTGTCGTCTCAATAAAACGCGCCGGCATTATCGCTGGCCTCGAAGGCTCATAGTGAAATTTTTCATGTGGGCATGCAATAATGCCTATATACTAATGAATAAATTCAATCCCCACAATGTAACTGGAAGACGCTACAGAACATTTGGTATGTTCATGAATGAAATCTGTTTATCACTCATTGGCGATTACAGAACAGCGGCAATGAAGCTTCACAACCGTGTTGATGCACATCAGAGGCTGCAAAATGTGGGCTTGCATCATCCTCAAGTGTCTCCACAAGCTACTGGCAATAACATTTGTGTTGTGTGTGCATACAAATTCAACAAACATGTTAGTGACTTCCCAGACATGGCCTACAAAGACAGACCATTCAAAAAAGTGAAGACTAAATTCTGGTGTAAATATTGTGAAAGCTATCTGTGCCTAAAGGAAGGGTCTACATGCTGGGAGGACTGGCACACTAAGCAGGAATATTGGAGATGATCAGGTCAGTCAATTTAAGATAGAGTAGTTAACACTGACTATATTGTTGTGTCACATTAACTAGTTTTGCTTATGTGTCTGTTTTGTGCATTTTTTGCTCAGGAGCCCAGGGGAATGGGATTTTACAGGCTGGGTGGCCAGGGTTCAAAGGGTTAAGGTTATGGTTTAGGATTCCTAACCCTCATGCCGTTTTTACTGTATCTCTGAACTTTTTTCTTTTAAGCTTTATCAAACACACACCCCACTGTTCTTCATTTCAACCACAGAAGTGACTGTGAATGTAAACCTAATTTTACCCGAATTTGACATTTGAAAATACTGTCTTCAGATGGTCACACCTTACATATATGTCACAGCCTGGATATGAAAAACTTGTACAAAAATCCAGAAACCTGTACAAAAATCTGAAAAACCTGTAGCCTACAAAAAATATTTAAAAAAGAACCATACAAAGCTGAAAGATCCATACATGACCATTTGTTTGTTCTTTGAGAAAGCACAAAAGCATTTTTTTTTCGCACCGGCAAAAAGCTTAAGTTATTGTTTACTACGTTTTCCTTGTTTGCATTTAGTACAATTCTTCACGTTGGATATAATAAGAAACTATTGTTATTGTTGAACAGAATTGACTTCATTGCACTCCAGGCAAACCCATAGGTGCTCAGTCTCCCTCAGTATGAGTCGAAGAGTGTAAATGCTAACCGTTCCTGTAGCTCACTGGTTATAAGCATGATGGATGCATCCTCTCATACGTCCATCTGTGCTAGCCTTACATTTGATGTCAAATTCTAACAGTCCTAACCTTTAATAATTCATCTATTGCAGTGTCATACTCTAACAGGTGATCATTAATTGTTCTCAGTATCTCTCCCTGTAGCATAAAGGTTTTTATAAGTGTGATGATGATAGTTATAGAGCAGGAGAAGTCTTCTCTCCAGAAGGTGTGAGGTCCCAGTGTCGGAGAAGTACACTGGTATCACTAGATAGTTTTGGCTTTGAAAGTGTCTGCTCCAGAAATATTCAAGTTAAGTCAGACCGCACTGTGCCACCTCTGTGCCTATCATTGATAAAACAATTCATAAAACTCAACTTCAACAATATTGAATTAATAAAGCTGTTGAGTACAATTATGAAATTTGTTTATTTACATCTATATTTCTTGTGCTGACTTATGAATGTATGTCGATGGAATCAATGAAGAATTATTTTACAAAAGCATGGTGATGATGAAGTTAAATTAATTAATTAACTCAAAAATGTTCTTGTAGACTTTTCCAAAAAGTTGAATTACTGAATTCCTCACTGTCTTAGTTTCACTTTACCATCTCTGCTATGCTATCATACTAATATTTTCATCATGAAACAATTCTTGACAAATTTTCACTCAGGGTGCACGATTGTCATTGACATATACTTAACTTTTATGTCAGATGAATTTTGGCTTTGAATTGCACAGTTTGGCAGATGGGTCTTGCTTATGCCAATCCAGACACTGCTGGGGTGTAAAGCATCGATCTCGAAACCACCACTGAGACTTCTGGTTATTACATGTTAGCTCCAATGGTTCTTGATCATTGACCTCTGACTTATGGTGACATGTACGAACCTGCTCTTCCGTGATTGGCTGAACCTGACACACTCCCGAAAAATAGTACTGCATTGGCCTGTATACCTCTGTCCTACTTTTTTTGTCTTTCTTGCATTAACTGCTTGTTTCTTTTTCATTCATTAACTAGTAATAACTAAGCGTGTTTTTACAACTCGCTACACTCCCTTATTCATATCCAGTGTCCCCACTGTTGGTGCTCTTGATGCTAATCTGTCAGCTCTCTCATTACCGTGTACGCCTGCATGACCAGGACAGTAGATCCACACCAGCTCCACCAGATTAAAAGCTTCTATGGAGGTTTTCCATTCATGCCTTAGCCAGCCATTTTGAACCTTTTTAAGCATGGACTGAGACAATGACTGCCTTTGCTACTGAAGTTTCAATTAGCCACCTTAAGGCTGCAGTAGCTACCTCATGCTGGAAGTTGTTATCTTGTACGCCCCGCTTTGTTCGGCGACGATTCTGCCCTTTACCCTAGCAGAGAAGCCCCAACCTGATTTCTCACTATGGATCAAAGACCCATCAGTATACACAATGGCATCATTATCCCTTGCATGATCAAGTAACAGTTGATTAATTTCCATTTCCGCTTTCCCATTGCCCCAAGTTCTACACTCTCTGCCAAGGCTGATGATGACTTGCTGGTAGTTAATCCAGTTCTCATCTGACTTACTCCACTCTTCCCCTTTGAATATATTTTAAACTGTGGTCACCTGCCAGCCCATACTCAATGACCGATATGACGAGCTGATGATAAAGAAGAAATAGTAATCTCTGCTCCAGATGCACAGCGGCCATTATTTTCAGGGCTGCCAACCTCTCCTGCATTTCAATGTGATTTGAGGAAACTCAGTACGGAGCGTTACAACAGAAGACGGTCTGATAATCATAAGGGCTCCCTCTGTCAGCCAAGTGTTTAGGCCCTTTAATAATCTCGACTATGACTTTTGCTGTGAACCTGTCATGTCTCAAGTCTGTGACCAGAAAAACTAGATCTAGCGTGTGTTAAGGTGGCGGGTTTCCTACAGTCACAAATTTTAACAAAAGTATGCTGTATTGACTACCTCCTATGTTTCTTCTTCTTCGTTCACCCTCAGATGTCAACTTGAATAAGTTGAAAGAAAGCAGTGGTCAGCCTGAGGCTGTTGATATCTCCATAGATTTTCTCCAGGAATGGTACTGGTGTTGGCCATATGCGTTTTCTCTGTTCCTCATATGTTGGGCACCTTTGAAGCAGATGTTCGGCAGTCATTTTATCAGTGCCACAGTCACACTCATCAGTAGTTCCTATTTTTAATTTGTTGAATAGATGGTATCTCAATCTGTTATGACCTGTGCGAAGTCTGAAGATTACCACTTGTTCACTTCTGCTGAGTGAGAAGGGATCCACTGTATCACGACTCTTTTGTATTGCTGACATAGTTTGTGAAGTGTTACTCTTAGGTTATCCAGTTCAGCATTCCTTTGACCCTCCTATGCTTGATCTGTCATCAATATTATTAGGCCTAAGTCTTTCCTTAGATTCACTTTTGTCATTGTCGGAGTCCAGGCCTGTATTCAATACCTACACCTGATTCAACCACATCATCATCTTCCTGATCAAATACAAGTCACCTCTCAGCTCCAAAAGCAAAGATCCCACCACCCGAAATGCCATGATACAGGGTGTTCCACGAATAAGCGGCCCATGACGTCATGGAATGCTGACGTATTGTGTCGGAAGTAGTGTGAATTGCCAAGTAGTCCTAGTGTTGAAGAAATGTGACGTCACACACAGTATACAAGACGATGGTATGTTGAAACTCTTGTTCAACTTGTGATGGATATGGCGATCCTGAAAAGGGTGTATGGAGGGGAAAAGTACTGGCAGTCTACTTGTAGGTCTCACAATAGATGCTGGAAGTGGTCGCTGTGCACGTCTATACATGTTTGTGCCCGAGTAATCATGTTGAGGTACACATTTCACAACACGGTCACATCAGTTGTTTGGATAGCAGTCTGTATATTGTCCTTCAGTTCTTCTAATGTATGGGGGTTTGTTTTATACACAACTCCCTTCAAATACCCCCATAGAAAAAAATCGCATGTAGATAAATCAGGAAATCGAGGAGGCCATAATCCTTTGCTGACAGTCTTTTCCTCGGTGAAAACATTATGAATATGGGCCAGTTGTTGCGCACATATTTTTGACGCACAGATTACGACATAACTAATTGATATGAAAAAGAGATTACAGTCAAAGTTATATCATCCATGATTTGATTTATACTTTTGATTATGTGGATGATCTCCCCTTGAATATTGATTTCGCGGATGAATACCGAATTTATGTAATTTCTCATTTGTTAGGGCCAGAAAATAGATTGATCTTGTTCAATATGTTTATGGCCTGAATTTATATGTATTACTTGTCTAGTACAAGAAGATTCAGTCTTATATCGTATATCTTTGTATGTTTAGGTCGGACTATATTCTTTGTGCCGAAATCTGGGGCAGGTATTCGTTGTCCTACGGAGGCGTACTGAGTCTCGATAATGCCGCCTGATATGGCTGACTGTGTGTTTCTTGGGCTGGTCCCTTTTAAGGGTTGAAAAGTGATTTGTGCATGTTTTTCCAGGAGAAGTTAGTGTCTCTGCAAGAGTTTAGTTGTCAGAGATTCTCCTCATGCACTTTGTTATTAATTTGGACTCCAGGTAATACCAGACCCTTTCTTTTGATGATCTATACGTGGTTAGACCTAGATGCATCGTGTTTCGAACATCGTTGGTCGTTGATATACCATTGAAGATGACAGGTTTCCCAACAGAGCTGATGTCTACGTGTAACAACCTTAGTAATGTGGAACTGTAGGGAAACTCTAGGAAATTATTAATATTCAAATTGTGAATTAACTTTGGCTTATCATTATCCTTCTGCTGGGTGAGTGAGCACAACTCAGGAAGGCAGACATATTGTTTTCTTGTCATCGTTATGGATCGCTGTCCTGAGAACAGTATATCCAACTTATTATCGAACAGTGATATGGAGATCTCACTAATATGAAAACCCCTATCGTGGTTTAACTTTATTACATAAATATTTGATATATGTCGCTGGAGAACTTAGCCAAGGAAAAGGTTCGGCCAGTGAACTCTTTGTATGTTTACACACTCATACCCACTGATGCGTTCAGTCAGTTAGGGGATGTGGCAATAGTCTGCCAGAACATTGAATGATTCCTTATATCTTCCATCATATTTGAATGCTGCATGAAATATGATCTACTGTTCAAATGCCTAATGATATATACGTCAACATGTTCCCATGACTATGTTCCGTGCTGTCCTGATGTGTGCGTCCCTATTAAACGGTGTGAAATGCCCGCTGCAGTTCAAGTCGTCATTGCCTTGCATGAGAGTGTGTGAGAAATATTATCAAGTGGTCTGTTACACCGAACAAGTACACCATTCGCGTTACTTGACACTCCCACTCAATGCCAACATGACAGGTTGATTTAATGGTGCAGAAGTAATCTAAAGAAGACCTACTTCGTGAGGACCAGTACACGACTCTAAACATAACACCCGCATCCAGACATTATCTGTGGTGGCATTTATCACATTTATTATACACGGCGTTTATCAGTGGTAGGCCAGATCCCTGGGTTTATTGTACCAGACCATTCCTGACGCCATATACGACACGCAAACACAGATTGACAGGTTGACAGTACAACTACACAGTGGAAGTCAGCATGACCTGTCTTATCAAGTGAATACAGAATCTAGGTCAGCGCTTGATGACATTTTGCAGTACAGGCAGTGTTTATGTCAAGCAGTACAGAGCCGAATACATTGAAGGCCATAAACTGTTCTGTTGTTCCAGTTTTATTCAACATAAGTGCATTGATTTCATCGTTGGATCTTCTATATGCTCAAAAATTGTGAACTGTGTAAAAAAATAAATCAAAATTGAAATTGATTAAAAGTGGCAGTTAGAGTAATTAAAAAGCTGTACCATTTATACTGAGCATACTTTACAACACATGCAAACCACAACACATCTAATTAATTAATGTATGCATTTATGCTATTGATGTTTACATGTTATTTGTGTATATGTATAGTTGTTTATATGTCCGTGGGCGGTTGGTGAGGTGACTAGCACAAGAAATACCGAGTAATATTGGTCTTGTATTAGTGTTCTTTAGGTGCGAATTTTCTTAATTGAAAATTTGCTAGCGACAACCTGTTGCTATTTCTGTTAGTTGTTAAGACGCGTTTTTCTTCGTTGTTTTTGTTAATAATTTTGTGTTCCTTAGTTTTGTTTTGATTTGTTTGAATTTGTTGGTCTCATCTTTCCTTTTATTCAGTTCGTTACACCCTTATGTTTATACTCTGTGACATCATTTGTTTTGTTTAATTCATTGCAGTTGTCATCACAGATTCTGTGATTATTTACTTACTTCAGTTCCTTATATTTAATTTAATTTAATTTGATCTCTGCAATTGTTTTCATATTGTCTTTTATGCTTGTCCTTTGTTAATGTCTTTGGTTGACAGATAATAGGAGGTATATTTGAATACACTTATATAATAGTACAGGCCAATACTTTATTATTATTATTACTGTACAAGGAAGTATACAAGACCTGTTTAAGGCTTGTCTCCCACATTGATTGGGATAGGAAGATACTATTTTCCACAGGTACTCAAGTGATCATTTGTTTCATTATAAACAAGATAACCATATAAGGTCTTTGACTAAGACTAAGAGAGTGAAATAAAATAAAGTGAGTATACAAGTCTATAGTACAGACTTGTCTCCCATTAAAGTGGGATAAGGTAATTTATTTACTTTTTCAGGTACTGATAGCATATTATTGGACATAAGCTATTATGGATATGTTGAAAATTGTCCATCGTTTCCTTCAGGAAGGGAAAAAAAAATTACGTTTATTTGGTGAGGATTATGCCACAGAGCATTTCCTACTTCAGGCGAGTGAGAGTCTTAGAGAATATGCTATATGTAATTATAGAAATGGCTATTCTAAGGATAGAGTAATTAGACTTTCTAAATCACCATCCACACTCTTTTATGATGAAGGTAATGTTGTTGAGTTGGATGCTTTGGAAAAAATGATAAATGATCTTCAGGGTAAAAATAAAGCTCTTACTGATGAGCTACAGCAGTTGAAAATGCAGAATGAGAAGTTCTCAGAAATGAATTCTGAAAATGCTACACTGAAGAAGGAAGTGGAGTTTCATATAAAAGCTAATAATAGACATGTTACAAATTGGGTTAGTCAGAATAGAGATTGGGCTAGTCAGAAGAAAGAGTTGGAGAAGGAAGTGACCTCATTAAAAGAGATGTTGGGTAATCAGGTAGATAAGGTGAACTCTTCCACGCTTGATTTAAAACTACTGTGGAAGATTATAGAAACATTAGCTCTTCCTAGTGAGAATAAATTGAGACAATCTCAACTGGAAAAGGAGATAAAAGAGTTAGAAGTTGAAGTCAGCTTAATGAAGAACAATCATCTTGGTAAAGAACAGTCTCTTAATAGTGAGCTAAAGCAAGTCAAAATGGACTGTGAGATGTTAAAAGTTCAGGCTCAGGAACGGGAAAAGTCCTATAATAAAACACTTTTTCGTCTCTTGCATGATAATAGTAATCTCGAGAGCCAACTTAAAGAAAAGAATGCAATATTCCCTGAGAAGGATATGGTTGTTCCTGAAAGGATTGAAGCTAAGAGACATGAAGATGACTTACATAAAGCAAACTTAGAACTTGCTAGTGCGCAAGAAATGTGTCGCAAAGTACAACTTCAGGCCGGACAAGACAAGAAGTCTTATGAAGAAACAATTCTGGAACTAAGTAATGAGGTGGATCTTCTGCGAAGTACTACTATAAAGAAGAGTATGGAATCTCTGGAGGAGATGAAGATGTTTAAGAATAGGAAGGATACTGAGATTCAGTCACTGCAACTGGAGTTAACACAGTTGACAGCGAACAGAGAAAAAGATAAGAAAATTGATGAACTTAGGTCTACTCATCATAATGCTATGGAAGCACTCAGACTTGAACTTGTTCAAGAAAAGGCTAAGGTTTTAGAAGCTACAGCTCAGATGACAATATTAAGAAAGGATCTTAAAGATAGTATTGTTAAGGAGAAGACTTTGGCTTCTCAGTTACATGTTACAAGGTTGGATTATAACAGGGAAGTTAAAACCAATGAGAAAATGCATAGACCTGCTCTTAGAGAGGAAGCTATGACAGAAATGGAAGTTACAAAACTTCGCAACAGAATTGATGGTTTATTAGATATTGTTTTGGAGAATAGAATGTTGTCTAATAATAAAGTGGATAGATTTCAACATAGACCTCATGTTCAACATGTTGCTAATGCAAAGAGCCAGCCTCTTGCACTCAATGCTCATGGTAACATGAAACAATATGTGAACAAATCTTTTCGTGGCAAATATGGTTTCCCACGAAATAACGATACTGCCTCTAATGGGAGTTGGCGTGAGGCCAACAAAGGTAAATCAAGTTTAGATCACGGTGAGGACTTTAATAAGTGTCATGATAAGATTCCTCATGAAAACCGTGCATCGACTTTTCAAATTCCTGATAAGTTGGTAAAAGAAAACAAAACTGTTAGTACACATCGTACTCAGCTCAGACAGTATGATGTACCTATTAAGCACATTGCCGCAGGCAAAAATAACAACAGCTTTACTAAGATAAATAACCGTGATTGTGGACAGTACCAAACCCGTCCATCACGTGACGGTTCTTCTTTAAAGAACTGGAGGCAATTTAATTGTCCTCAACATTATGGTTCCACTAACTATAAGAACTGATAGAGGTTACCAATCTCATAATAATAATTTTTGTGGACAACAAAATCCTACTAATAGGAATTTTGATCATAAGGGTAATAACACAACTTTTCATAACTATGGTAAATGGAGTTCAAATAAGAGCAATGGGCTCAACAGAGATAAGAATTTTGATAGATCTCGTTGTGATGGCACCTCTTTCTTCCTTGCTAAAGAAAGGGTCTCCTAATATAGTCCATTGGACTCAAGAATGTCAATCCTCTTTGGATAAGGTTAAAACTATGTTTTCTACTTCACCTATTTTAGTGTTACCTACTAAAGATAAGACATTTATTCTTCATAGTGACGCTTCATCCACAGGGATTGGAGCAGCACTAATGCAAGAGTACTCCGGAACTCTGCATCCTGTGATGTATATTTCTCGGAAACTAAATGCCGCAGAGAAGAATTACTCGGTCCTAGACCGTGAATTATTGGCTATGGTTTGGTCAATCCTGAAACTTCAAAGATTTCTTCTTGGCGCGCATTTCATTGTGGAAACTGACCAGAAAGCTCTTACGGCTATTCAGAGTAAAAATCTGAAGAGCGCGAGATCAACGCGATACGCGATTGCTCTTCAGCCTTTTCATTTTTCGGTGCGAGCTATCCGTGGTTCAGAAAATGTGATGGCAGATATCTTATCTAGATGCCCACATGATTCCACCTAACCGTTAGATCCTGATATTTTTACAGATCTAACTCTACTACACTTTTTTCTATACTAAAATATGTACACATATGTAATATATAATATATTGATTGTATCACTACTTAGCGGTTCATTGATGTATATTCACCGCTGATCTTTCGATGTTTTTTCGTCTTTGATAATCATGATGTTAAGATACCTAAGATGAAATTTTTGGATAAACTATTGTAGAAATTGTGGCATTGCCAGAATTGTAGTATGCGTTGGTGACACCTCTCTGGAAATATTTATACTTAGAGAAATACTTTCTCTAAGATTCTGAGATATATTCTCACTTGTCGTGCCATATGACGACATAGCCTCACATTAGGCGTTAAATTTGTTTGGAATGCTTATCATCTGCGCATTGTTATTCGTGCGTTGTGAGCCTGTTGTATGATGCTCCTAGATGTATTTCAAAAAAAAAAAAGGTACCATTTTTTGTCCCCGGGAGGTGTGGTAATCTGTTGCGCACATATTTTTGACGCACAGATTACGACATAACTAATTGATATGAAAAAGAGATTACAGTCAAAGTTATATCATCCATGATTTGATTTATACTTTTGATTATGTGGATGATCTCCCCTTGAATATTGATTTCGCGGATGAATACCGAATTTATGTAATTTCTCATTTGTTAGGGCCAGAAAATAGATTGATCTTGTTCAATTTGTTTATGGCCTGAATTTATATGTATTACTTGTCTAGTACAAGAAGATTCAGTCTTATATCGTATATCTTTGTATGTTTAGGTCGGACTATATTCTTTGTGCCGAAATCTGGGGCAGGTATTCGTTGTCCTACGGAGGCGTACTGAGTCTCGATAATGCCACCTGATATGGCTGACTGTGTGTTTCTTGGGCTGGTCCCTTTTAAGGGTTGAAAAGTGATTTGTGCATGTTTTTCCAGGAGAAGTTAGTGTCTCTGCAAGAGTTTAGTTGTCAGAGATTCTCCTCATGCACTTTGTTATTAATTCGGACTCCAGGTAATACCAGACCCTTTCTTTTGATGATCTATACGTGGTTAGACCTAGATGCATCGTGTTTCGAACATCGTTGGTCGTTGATATACCATTGAAGATGACAGGTTTCCCAACAGAGCTGATGTCTACATGTAACAACCTTAGTAATGTGGAACTGTAGGGAAACTCTAGGAAATTATTAATATTCAAATTGTGAATTAACTTTGGCTTATCATTATCCTTCTGCTGGGTGAGTGAGCACAATTCAGGAAGGCAGCCATATTGTTTTCTTGTCATCGTTATGGATCGCTGTCCTGAGAACAGTATATCCAACTTATTATCGGACAGTGATATGGAGATCTCACTAATATGAAAACCCCTATCGTGGTTTAACTTTATTACATAAATATTTGATATATGTCGCTGGAGAATTTAGCCAAGGAAAAGGTTCGGCCAGTGAACTCTTTGTATGTTTACACACCCATACCAAATGATGCGTTCAGTCAGTTAGGGGATGTGGCAATAGTCTGCCAGAACATTGAATGATTCCTTATATCTTCCATCATATTTGAATGCTGCATGAAATATGATCTACTGTTCAAATGCCTAATGATATATACGTCAACATGTTCCCATGACTATGTTCCGTGCTGTCCTGATGTATGCGTCCCTATTAAACGGTGTGAAATGCCCACTGCAGTTCAAGTCGTCATTGCCTTGCATGAGAGTGTGTGAGAAATATTATCAAGTGGTCTATTACACCGAACCAGTACACCATTCGCGTTACTTGACACTCCCACTCAATGCCAACATGACAGGTTGATTTAATGGTGCAGAAGTAATCTAAAGAAGACCTACTTCGTGAGGACCAGTACACGACTCTAAACATAACACCCGCATCCAGACATTATCTGTGGTGGCATTTATCACATTTATACATGGCTTTTATCACCAGTGATACATGAGATGTGTGACAAGCTGCTCCATCCTGTTGGAAGAAGGAATATTCCCTCTGATAACTTCTTAATTGTGCATAGAACTCATCAAATATTCGTAAATACACTTCACTGTTCACATTCTTGTCAAAAAATATGGGACCGACAATCCCATTCCCAGACGCAGCGCACCATACCCCGATTTTTGGGTCATGTAATGGTTTCTCATATAGCTTATGGGGGTTTTCTGTGCACCAATGCCTGGTGTTATGGGAATTAATATGACCAGACAAATGAAACCACGCTTCATCACTCATGAAGTACTGAAATGGATCCAACTCGCCATCTACAATCTTGTTGAGAAGCCAGTGACAATAATTCACACATTTCTCCTTGTCAGGTTCTTTAAGTTCTTATACACACGTTACGCGATATGGTTTTAAATTTAGTGAATGGAGAATTCTAAAACAAGAAGTGCGTTTCATTCCACTTTGTTGAGCTAATTTTCTCACAGATTTTGTAGAACTAGTTAAAATCTTCTCTTCAATAACAGCAATGGCCTCTGGAGTCCTAACAGTTGGCACTCTACATTTTTTGGCATTAATGACCGACCCTGTTGTACGCCATTTTGAGATCAACTTCTGTATGCTACTCTTTGCAGGAATTTTAGAACCAGAAAACTTTGATGCAAAAATTTCAGATGTTTTCTTGAATGATCCCGTACGGATATAATTCTCAACAATAGCTATCCTTTCTTGCAGTGAAAACGGCATTGTGATAGACAGTTTATTTAAACACACACGATGGTTTTCAAATACGCACGGTATAATCACGTAAAATGATTTAGGTCAATCTAGTACTACTTAGAACCTTTTGTAACCGACACATTTGTTAACATTGAAAAATGCTAAAAAATCTGGCTACTTTCACTTTGTGAATGGGGCCGCTTATTCGTGGAACACCCTGTATTTAAAAAAAATCAAAATATTGATCGATTCAGAAAACTGAAGCTTCTCTCGTATCGGAAATATTAATTTCTCGCTAAACAGTGTTCCTACTGTCAATTTTAGATGGTGGACTTTGTGCATGGGCGTTTTTTGGCAGAATCAAATTGTAAAGGGTTAATAATTAGACGAAGACCTGTACGTAAAGTCTGTACAGCTGTACAGATCTGAAAATGGGAAAAATCTGTACAGATTATGGGTAACCCATACTACTTGGCATGTATGAACTTATTTACATTTTAGTAATATTTTCACAATTTTCAGGGTTTTGGGAGGGCCTTTGGTGTTATGAGAATGTATCATCTTAAAATGTTAACATTTTGTTTTATTGTATTTCTTTACAAATAGTTGCTAGAACTGTTGTTTTAGCAGGTAGTGGACGTAAATACAAGTTGCTGGAACTTGTTTTAGCAGGTAGTGGACCTACATACAAGTTACTGAAACTGTTGTCTTAGCAGGTAGTGGACCTAAATACAAGTTGCTGGAACTATAGTTTTGGTAGTGGACCTAAATACAAGTTGCTGGAACTTGTTTTGGCAGATGGTGGACCAAAATACAAGTTGCTGGAACTATAGTTTTGGTAGATAGTGGACCTAAATACAAGTTGCTGGAACTATAGTTTTGGTAGATACTTACTTACTTACTTAGTCGTTCCCCTTCTACCGTGAAGTGTAGAGGTTTGGAAGAGAGAGCGCCAGACCATTCTATCAGCTGTCTTCTTCCTGGCCTGGTTCCATTCTAGTCCTCGGTCCTTCAAAGATTGTCTAATGTTGTCCTCCCAGCGAACTCTGGGTCGTCCTGGAGGTCTGGATCCCTGGCTCTTTGTTTCCCATGCTTGTCGTGGTAGCCGATCTTCTCCCATTCTGCAGACATGGCCAAACCATCTTAGTTGGGACTGTTCTATTTGGGTCTGCAGCGGATGGGATTTTAGGCCTTGACGTATCGTCTGGTTGCGGACCATGTCTCTTCTTGTTACTTCAACCACTTTCCTCAGATACCTCATTTCTGAGGTTTGGATCTGGCTTTTGTGGGTTGTAGTCATTGCCCACGACTCGCATCCATATGTCAAAACTGGGACATAGGTGGAGCGGTATACAGCCATCTTCGTTTTCTTACCAACCTCTTTCTTGCTGAGGAATCCACGATTTATGGCCTGAAAAAGTCTCCCAGCCGCTGCTTTTCGAGTGGCCAACTCTTCTTTGATGCCTCCCTTTCGGTCTATAATAGCTCCGAGATATTTAAAGTGGTCGACCTGCTCCAGGACCTGTTCTCCCAACTTAATCTGATGTTTTCTTTCTTCTCGTGATATCACCATGGATTTTGTTTTAGAGCTGCTTATGACCATCCCTCTCTTCTCCAGCTCTTCCTTCCAGACTTGCAGGTTGGATTGGAGATGTGCCTCTGATTTAGCAATCAGGGCAACATCATCAGCAAATGCCAGCTCCGAAATATAGACCTGTCTCATCTTCCAGTACCCCACTGAATACTTTCTTGTTCTCTCCTTACATGCCTTGATGACATCGTCCATGAGGAGTATGAAAAGATAAGGTGACAGGATATCACCTTGTCTTACACCAGTGGTGGTCCTGAACTCTTCTGACTTATGGTTTGCTGTCCTCACATAATTTCTGCAAGACTTGTAGAAGCTCTGTATAGCATGAATCAGAGGTGCTGGAATATTCTTCCTTGCCAAACAGTCCCAAAGTTTGCTCCAGGGGACCCTGTCAAACGCCTTTTCCAGATCTATGAAACAAAGATGGATCTCACTCTTATACTCAAGGGCCTTTTCACTCAGCTGTCTGAGTGTGAAGATTAGGTCTTGAGTACTTCGGTTTGCTCGGAATCCGCACTGGACCTCATCCAATTGTGGCTCAGCTAGGCGTCGGAGTCTCTGCTCTAGGATTCTAGAGTAGATTTTACCAGGGACACTGAGAAGGGATATGCCTCTATGGTTTCCACATTGTCGATTGTCACCCTTTTTGAAAATTGGTGTTATGATGGCAATCTCCCAATCCTTTGGTATGGTCTTGTTGCACCATGCTGCCTGTAGGACCTTTAAGAGTAATAGGTCGCCTGATGCTCCCATGTACTTAACCATTTCTGGTGTTATACCATCATGCCCTGCTGCTTTGCCCATCTTGATTTTCTCTAGTGCTGCCCTCAGTTCTTCCATCTTTATGTCATCTTCACCATCATTGGTTTTCTCTTCTGTGCTAGTGGTTATCATTTCTGATGCTTCACCATGCTCACCATCCAGGAGTTCTGAGAAATATTCTTTCCATCTTTCCATTACTTCCTTCGGGGCAGTAAGCAATTTGCCTTGCTTGTCCTTTATAAATTTGAGAGGGCATTGTTTTTCCTTCCTCATGTTCTTTAGGGTCTTATAGAACAATTTCTGGTTTTCTTGTGCATCTTTTTCTAGCTTTTCTCCAAATTCTTCCCAGGACTTCTGTTTTGCTGCTAGCACTTTGTTCTTTGCTTCTGTTCTGAGTGTCACATATTCTCTATATTTTTCCATTTGTCCTGTTGTGTTTTTAGCTCCTAAGTATTGTTTCCATGCCATTTTCTTCTCTCTTATTTTCTCTTTGACTTCCTCTGTCCACCAAGGTGTCCTCTTTCTCTGGTTCCCAAGTCGGACTTCACCGCATGCTTCTGCAGCAGCTGTCTTTATGATATCCTTGAATTTATTCCAGAGGGTTTCCAAGTCATCAGGTCGTTCTTCTGTGTTGCTCACTGCTGTAGCAATAAGCCCCTGATATCTGGTCTTAATTTCTGGCTCTCTCAGCTTGTAGGTCCTAATGCTCATTTCTCCTGCTCGTTTACTTGGTTTCTTGCGTGATGTTGGGCAGTTCCTAGGCTGAGCAACTCTTTCAGTTGTTCGTTTGATTGTTAGCAGGTAGTGATCACTTCCAATCTCTGGCCCCCTCCAGACTCTTGCATCTCGGACATATCTGAATGAGCTTCTCCGAACAATGGCATAGTCGATCACTGACTTCTCATTCTTGGTTGGTTCACATCTAGTGTATGCATGTATGCGCTTATGGGGGAACTTTGTGTTTGTAATGATCAGATTCTGCTCACTGCAGAATCTAAGGAGTCGCTTTCCATTGTCATTGAGAGTATCTTCTCCATATCTTCCGATAACTCCACCCCATCTAGCATGGTCATTTCCAACTCTGGCATTAAAATCTCCGAGCATGATAACTTCATCTAGGCAGTCATCCACTGTCCTTTGAAGCAGCTCGAAGAATTCCTCCTTGACCTCTGCTCTCTCATCCTCATTTGGCCCATACACTATGACCAGGTTGACTATGGTTTCTCCTTCTTTTAGTTTTACAACCATAATGCGCTCCGAGACAAAGTTCCATCCCTTGATACTATCTTTTTGATTTTGGGCCACAATGCAACCCACGCCCCCTTTAGCTCTTTCAGATATGGGTACACCACTGTAGAGCAACGTGTTGCCATCGAGATCCATGACTCCTTGTCCTTTTTTCTTCGTTTCCGTTATAGCCAGGATTTCTAGTTTTGCTTTTCTCATCTCTTCCACCAGCTCCTCTTCCTTCCCATTTATACTTCTTGTGTTCCAAGTTCCATAAGTCGTAGTCCGTAGTCCGTTCCAGTTCGTCGCCTTTAGAATCAGTCCGGTTTTCTCTCTTGTATTTCTCGTAATCATAGTTTAAGACAAACAGGTGATTGGCCTGTTGTGCCTTTGCATGGTGGAGGGGCTGCCTCCTTACGGCCTCCATGCAGGCCGCCCTCCTCCTTTTTCATCCGGGCTTGGGACCGGCATGGGCGGAGTTGTTTTGGTAGATAGTGGACCTAAATACAAGTTGCTGGAACTATAGTTTTGGTAGATAGTGGACCTAAATACAAGTTGCTGGAACTGCTGTTTTAGCAGATGGTGAACCAAAATACAAGTTGCTGGAACTATAGTTTTGGTAGATAGTGGACCTAAATACAAGTTGCTGGAACTATAGGTTTAACAGTTAGTGGGCCTAAATACAAGTTGCAATAACTGTTGTTTTGGCAGCACTTTATACAGAGTTGTAATGTTAATATCATTTCAGATTTGTATGAAACATACAGCTCCAAGGACTTTTCTTTTTGCTTGAAGGACACGGTTGTTGAAGGATTTCTACAGTGTAGTTACTGTCCCTGGTTGAGAGATGGCTCACAATCATATGATGAGTAACCAGCAGCAGCTGACATTAAACCCAGGAGTGTCTGCTGCTGGTACACAACAGCGCAGTGTGATATCTCAGATAGGTACCAGGACAGATTTGTTGTTGTTGTTGTTGTAATGCTTGTTGCAGATTGAGAGATCCTGGTGTTATGTAAGAAATGTTTGTCACAAGATGTTTAGGTAAAAAGGTCAAGGTAGTCCCATAGCAGATACAGCCGTAGGGGAGGGGACTATACTAGGTCCAGCATCGACAGGTGCTGTGACCAATTCCCTTCCCCGCTGCCTTTTCCTTCCGTAACTCATAGAGGAGAGTCAGTTACCTGTTTACAGTTGGGTAGACTGTGAGCATGTTGGTACCGTGGTTCAAACTCGTTTATTAATAATGACTACATAATGTTTTAGAAATTTTTTTTATTTTGTTTTTCACATTCTGATATTTTACTGTGCACGCTGAGCAACCTTTAAATCTCCACTGTCACCAGATTTTCACATGCAGTACAGTCCAAGTCTCTATGGTAAAATTAAGACTTCAATTCTTGTACATTCAGTTACCTAACAAAATATGTTCATTTTTTGTTTCTTCATTGCTGCACACACAATTTGTTAAATTGAGTTTTAGCGTTTTGTCTATCTTTGTTTGTTTGTTTGTTTTTTTGCCATAGAAATAAATACAAAAATAAAATTCTAGATGAAGCAGTGATCTCATAATGGCAGGATTATATTGTAGTCTCATTATTTGGTGATCTTGTAATAGACACATTTGGGTTGTTGTTGTTAAGTTGGATGTTGTAATAGGATAATTTTAGGAGCTGCTAAAGTCTGAAGTCTTGTAATAGAAGGATATTATATTATTGTGTCAGTAAGATCACATAGATTATAAATATTAACCATATGTCATTTTGGGCTGTTGTGTTAAGATGTTTTCTTTTGTTTTTATTTACTGTTCTTGTTATTTTTGTGCACGATTTTATTATTCCTTGTTTTTCTCTGACCAATTATTCTTGTTGTTTTCTGCGTTGACCTTTGTTTTGGCTCAGCTTGTAAACGTTATTTACAGGGTTGTGGAAAGTCAGAGTTGTAAAGTTTGCAGTTTTATGCAGAGGTCTAGTTGGAATCAGTTGCAAATTCCCTAACTCCAACTCCTCTCATAATTATGTGAAGTTGCCATTCAAATGCCAAAGGGAGGAACCTTATATCAATCACCATACACAGTTTTCTCATATCTTCGGATTTTGAAGATGGTCTGGGTTTTGAAAAATACGTAGTTGACCAGGATCGAATAAAGCACTGCCAATAAAACTTAAAAGAAAATGGAGAGAGAAATGCCAAACAAAGCATTCAAATTTAAGCTGAAATTTAACAATTCAAAAAGAGGTAGAAAAAATGAAAGATAAATGTAAAAGAGGCGTGACCTCTCAGTTGATCAAAATGCCAACACAAGCTAGTGTACAACTTTTGTTTTCTGCCCACTGAAGAGTAAGATACCTAGGAGCAACAATGAAGGAGGATGTTAGTGAACATTTAAAAAGTTCATTTTTCCAGGAGATGAAAATAAGCTCTTAGCTCCACCAGCCCTGATCTCCGGAAAGTTACGTCCCCCTATGCCTAAGTTCATGAGCACAAATGTATTTTTAAAAAACATGTCACAGAAACGATAACATGAAAACCAATGCACATATACCTATAACATTTCAGGACATCATCAATAATAGGCATACTTGTAATCTAGCACCAATATTCCACCTTACTATGCCAGTCAACCCAGCATGTGGATTGATCCACTACCAGCTGAAAGAAGGCCCCGATTTTACTTTCTCCTCAGTGGATTCTAGGTCACTGTCATGGTACATTTGATCAAATTTCTGTTCATCATCTGACAACCAAATATTTTCTATTACCTGAGTAGTCTAGACCTAGGACTTTCCCACTCGAAGTACTTGGCTCTTGGCTGACATTCCATTCATAACCCTCCACTCCCAATGGAGCATAGGCCCTCAGCAAACACATGCCAAGTCCTCCTGTCATGTGCCATCATCTCAAGTTCCTTCCACGTTCTCCTTATCATTTTCATCTCTGTTTCCAGCTCTCTTCTCCATGTGCTTCTTGGTCTACCTCTGCCTCTCTTGCCCTGGGGGTTCCAGAACAAGGACTGCCTTGTAATGCTATCAACAGGTTTCCTCGGTGTGTGTCCTATCCATCGCCATCGTCTTCTTCTCATCTCTTGTTCCACTGGCACTTGTCTAGTTCTTGTCATCAGTTCCACGTTGGTAACCTTGTCATACCATTTTAATCCCTCTATTCTACGCAATCACCCATTTATGAAAGTCTGTAGCTTTTTGGTTGTTGTCTTTGTTGTTCTCCATGTCTCAGAGCCATACAATAGGACTGACTTCACATTTGAGTTGAAGATTATTATTTTCATGTTGGATCCGAATTTTTCTTGATCTCCATACATTTCCCAATGCCATGAAAGCTCCTCTTGCTTTTTGTATTCTTATTTTGATATCACTGTCTGTCTCTCCAACTTTGTCTAGATTGCTGCCAAGATATGTGTACGATTCTACATCTTGTATTGGTGCTTCTTCAAGTTCAACCCGGTTTTCATTACCTGCATTCACCACTGTGCACATGTGGATTAAACGAACAAACTGCTGAGCATGTTCTACAGGACTGTCCTCTGTATGACCAGTTAAGAAAGATATACTGGCCCAATGACTCAACACTAAACTCAAAGCTATATGGAGTTAAAGAGGAACTTCAAACAACAGTCGAATTCATCATGAGAACTCGTCTGACGGTGTAATCATCAAAGATGCGATCGCAAGAAGAAGAAGAATTACCTGCATTTATTCTCATTATCTTTTCCCAGTGTATTTTCAGACCCAATTGCTGTGACCTCTCATCGAGTGTTTTCAATTTGTCCTGCATCTGATTACGGTTATGGGACAGAAGAGCCAAGTCATCAGCAAAATCCAAATCATCCAACTGCTTAGTCAGAGTCCACTGGATTCCATTTCTGTTGTGTGTTGTTGATGTTCTCATAACCCAGTCTATTGCTAATAAGAAAAGAAATGGAGACAAGAGGCATCCCTGTCGCACTCCTGTTCTTATCCCAAATGGTTCTGTAAGCTGTCCTTCATGAAGAACTCTGCATGTCATGTCTTCATATGTTTTCTTTATTAAATTAATTTTCTTCAGGGGAACTCCATAATGCCCCATCAATTTCCAAAGTGATTCTCTGTCTACACTGTCAAATGCTTTTTCGTAGTCCACAAATCTGATGTATAATGGTGAATTCCATTCCAGACTTTGTTCAACTATTATTCTCAAAGTAGCTATCTGGTCTGTACAAGATCTGTTTTGTCGAAAACCTGCTTGTTCATCTCTCAGTTTCTTCAATCCGGAGCATTAATGTCTCCCATTACCAAGGGTGTTTGCAGATTTCTTTAAAAATAACTTTTTTTTTTAATTCATAAAAAATTTAAAAACAGACATAGGGTTTTTAAATTTTCAGAGCGCCATTATGAATGGTTGCTACATCTGAAAAAATATATTTTATGCAAATTGGTCACATGATCATGGCGGCCATCTTGAATTTCTGTGGCTATTTATAGAAATTTCAGGAGATGTTTTAAAACCATGATATGTTTCCAGTGTTTAGTGAATTTGTTCGATTTCAGTGCAATAAAATGTTAGGGACATTGATGGCAATGAACTAAAATAAGCTTGATTGACGTATTGATTTAACGATTAACCATGTATCTCAACATAAAAGGCTAACAAAAATTGTGAATAAAATGCAAAGAAAATTTAATTTTTGCATTTGTCTTTTTTGAGTGGATTCTGTGTCTGAAGCATCTGACAATGAGTGTTTGTAAATGTTTGAGTAGTTAAGTACCTCTAGTTGGAGTCTGAGCTGCTTCCTTCATTAACTGGGGTTGAAGTTGTAGCTGTAGGCCTCTGCAAGAGTCTTTGTCTGGATCGTTGATAATCCTCGACTGTGTGGTATAACTTGAAGCAGGGTATTGTGCATAGAGGTACATTGCAATCTGGGCAGTACATGACAGCCTGGCTTCTTTTCCCTGCAGCCTTACACACTTTACAGTCTGGTTTGTACCTTGCCCTTTCATATTTATCAATGAAGTGGCGCTCAGTAAGTCGTGTTGTTGTGACTTGTGGTTTTGAAGGTGTCACTTTGCATCAAAGAATAGCAGGTTCAAAAAGAGCGAGACTGACATCCTGCCTGAACTTCTTTGCTGTGATCTTTTTTGTAGAGTTGGCAGTGTTGTAGGTTATGTGCCCATTAACCAGGGCAGTTTCAACTAAGAAATGATATAATGGCAGGTACCATTTATAGGATCTGTGTGGGTAGGGGTAGCTTGCACCCAGTTGGCCGAAGTGGTCGACACCTCCCATACTTTTGTTGTATTTTTCTGCTACTAGCACTGGCTTTGGCAGCTAGCGCCTTTAATAGATTATCTAACATTTGGAAATTACGATCATTGAATATACATACCAAGCTTCGTCTGTTTAATTCGAATGTTATCTCAGTGTTAACATACGGCTGTGAGAGTTGGAAAATAACAAAATCATTGGAGAACAAGCTGAATACATTCGAGAACAAATGTCTTAGAAAACTCATGAACATCAGTTGGAAAGAATTCAAGACTAATCGACAAAAAAGAGAAGACTCTAGGCAGAAATATGTCTCCGACTATATAAGGAAAAGACGATGGTCATATATCGGTCATGTCCTACGAATGCAAAACAACAGAATACCACTACAGGCGCTCACTTGGGTTCCTGAGGGTAAGAGGAAAAAAGGAAGACCAAAAGAAACACTCAGAAGAACAATAATAAGAGAAGGAAGAACGTTGGGCCTAAATAATGTGCAAGAGCTAAGAGGAGTGGCATCACAACGAACAACCTGGAGAGCACTGGTTTCTGCCTTATGCGCCGTGTTTGGTGCTTAAAGAATTTATTATTATTATTATTACTGGCTTCTGAATTGTTCTGCCCTCAGGTATTCCTCGTTTTCTAACTGTCTTGTCCATAACATCATTGGAGTGAACAGTAGATATAAGGTTAACTCTTTTCGTGTCATGCCAGGTAACTGCCAACATGCCTTTATCTTCTGTGGCACAAAACACAGGATGATCTGCCTTTTTCAATTTAAGTTGCTTTTTCTTCAGTGCTTCAGGAAAATGCTTCCTATTCTCAGCTACTGTTTCACATGCACCAATCTGAATTTCTTTCAGCTCTTGAAATAAAGCTGGGGCTGAATAAAAGCTGTCGCAGTAGAGAATATGTACTTTGTTGCCATATCCATCAAGAAGATCTTTCACAACCCTGGAAGTTGCCCCAACACAACCTTCATCATTTGCCGTACCAGTATAAATTTTCAATTTCAGGCAGTATTGTGTTTTAGCATCAGTGAGTACAAATACTTTGAATCCCCACTTTGTGGGTTTTGCTGGCAGGTATTGCTTGAAATATATTCTACCCTTGAACATCACCATCGATTCATCTATTGACAACTCCCGCCCAGGTGTGTAGTGTTGCTTATATGTAGGCAAAATAATATCCAGTATGGGTTTGAGCTTGAAGAGGGGGTCGTACCAAGGCTGCCCCCTCTCAATTCTGTTATCATTATTATTAAAATTGAGATTTCTGTGGAGCTGTTGGTACCTGTTCCGACTCATGACCCTCGAATATGGTGTATCATTCAACCAAAAGTTCTTACACCAGTAGCCTGAGACTGCTGGTTTGCAACACATTCCCATACCAATCTGAAGGCCTATGAATGCAGAAATTTCAACTGCATCAGTTTTATCCCAAGTACGTTTCTTGTATTTAGCATTTCCTGTGTACTGAGAGAGGTGATTTTCTCCGTACCTATTCACTTCGTCAGTAATCAGATCTATGGCAGTGTCGGAAAAAAAAGTTTGAAAAAATCAGTGGACATATATTCAGTGGTGTCTGCCGTGACACCTTGCTGTTCTTCATATGGAGGAAGCATGTCAAGCTCAACAAGTTCATTTTAAGCAAGCTTTCTCCATCTCCACAGATTATTTTGATGTGCAGTCTTTCTGTGGTCTCTTGTACCACGCCCATCTCCTGCTTCAGATGTACCTACATCCCCTCCATCTAATCCAAATTCGTTGTTGCTACTGTCAGTTGCGTTACGATTGAGTGATACATCTCTACTTCTTCTTCTTCTTCCGTCCTTAGCCAACGACCGGCAAAGCAGTCAGTGGCCATTACGCCTAGTGGCGTCTTAAGGGCAACAGCGAATAGATTTTCTTTACCGTTGTTCCCATCACGCCTAATGGCGTCTTTAGGGCAACGACAAATCAATCCGTTTGCCGTTGTTTCCGTAATCAAAGTGACTGGCAAACGGGTGATCAGCCCGTTGGTACATCTCTACTTAGCCATGAGATATCACTTTCGGCCCCAGATTCGCTGCCAGAGTCAGAATCATCTCTGTTATAAGTCTGGTTTTCATCATCACACATGATGAAAACAAAGAACAGGCTCTTGTACTAAAAATAATGAAATTTTAATCAAGACTCCGCTAGAAACAGCGCTTCACGATATCACTCATGGGCGCAGCCATTTTGGAATGTTACAAATACCCGGATGAGGCTTGTTTCGTAAAACTATCGATACGGCTGTCTGTTGCTTTGGCAGTGTTACTAATTCGACTTTCATCGAATCTGGTCAGCAAGGGTTTAAAGTGGAAATTTGACGGTCGTCGAATTTGGTCAGCAAAGTGTTAATACTTTTCCTGACACTGATAGTAACATTATTCCTCTATAATTTGTGCACTCTTGTAAATTTCCTTTCTTAGGCAACTTAACCAGATATCCTTCCTTCCATTCTGCTGGTATCTCTTCCTTTTCCTAGACTTTACCAAGTAATTTATATAACATCTCTGTAGCCGTGTCGATATTTGCTTTGATGGCCTCTGCTGGAATGCCATCAGGTCCAGGCGCTTTTCCATCTCTTAGAAGCTTTATGGCTTTCTTTATGTCTTCCTTTGTTGGTCTTTCACCGTTAATTTGTAGCTCTTCTTCTGCTGGCTGGATGTCTGGGGGGGTTTTGTGGAGCTGGTCTATTGAGAAGGTCCTCAAAATATTCTGTCCACCTTCATTTGCTCTTGTATATTGCTGAGCAGTTTCCCATTCTTGTCTTTTATGAGGCAACTTGTTTGCTTGTATTTCCCTGTCAGCTTCTTTGTGCTGTTATACAGTTCTCTCATATTTCCTTTGGCTGCAGCATCTTCTGCCTCTCTTGCCAACTCCTCAATATACTTCCTCTTGTCTCTTTTGATACTTCTTTTAACTTCTTTGTTTGCTTCTGTGTACACTTCTTGAGCCTTGGCTTTGGAACTTCTGGTTTTGCTTGTGTTTAAATCTGCTTTCTTGTTTTTTCTGTCTTTTATCTTATTGATGGTTTCTGTTGTTATCCATGCTTTTTGTTGTCGTTCCTTTTTCACCAGTATTTCTTCACGTCTCATTCCATACTGTTTTGATTTGCTGCCAATAGTCTTCTATATTCTCTACGTCTTCCAGCTGTTGGAGCACTTGGAATTTGTTGGATATTGTGACTGCAAATTTGTCTCTTGTTTCTTGATTTCTTAGATGTCCTACATTAAATTGTTGTCTATAATTTTGCATTGTTGCATATCTCTTGTTTCATTTTTACTTTGGCTATCAGAAGGTGGTGATCTGATGCCACACCTGCTCCTCTATATACCTTTACATCCTGCAATGATGATCTAAACTTCTTGTTTATGCATATATGATCAATCTGATTTTCTGTTCTATGGTTGGCTGACATGCTTCATGCTAAAAATAGTCAAATTGTCTTTGTGCACATTGTAGTGGTGTTTGATGGTATTGTATGATGGTGATATTACTAAATGTAATTGTATGAGGCCAGCTGTGAAGGCTCCTGAGATAAAATGTAGTTGTGAATTGTCAGAAGGCCTTTCTTGCTACCACTACGACCTCACACTTAATTTTTTTTTAATGAATGTGGCTACGTAAAGTGTCTAGGGTTATGATATGTAGTGTGGTGTAATAGGTTATAGATATACCCACAGATATTTAACAAGACTAATAATATTAATAAATGTTAAAATACACTGAACTAACTCACGTGTGTAAAATTTTTTGATAGAATTATATTACATTTATTTGGTTCTGGATCAATTTTTTAGGTTGACCAGAACTTAAAAGGATTTAGAGATTATGAAAGAAATGCATGGAATATTATATCATAAATGCAATAGTGTACATATATATGTACTATACTAGTTAGTTTTATTAAAATGTTCTAGTAGTCATCTACTTGGGAGGATAGTTACTGTTTGTGCTGTTGGGGGTGGCCTCATCACACCTGTCTATATTGACTACACAGTGTCCAGAAAATGGTGGGAATTTTTATGGGGTATTAGTAACTAAACGGCGTTGGTGAATGTCCAGCAGACCAGAGGCTCACTCATCTTGTAGTTGTAGCTCTGGTGCTGAAATCTTGTGGTCCCACCTCTCCTTGCTGGCGGGCAATAATGGTGGTCTCTGTCACAAGTACTGCACAGATACACTCGAGTAAGTCACCAACTGAATAGACACTGCTTGGTTGACAACAGAAACTCACAGCTCTGCAATCAAAGTATGGGCCATGTGTCAAAATCTATTCTCTACCCACGTCTGGACACAACACTGACACAACAACCACATCATACAGACAGGTCAGATCTCTCTGACCAAACAGCACATTTACCATGGTGGGTTTACATCAGATAGATCCTCCCAGACTATAGATTCTGAAAAATATTTATTAGTTTTCTGTCCTAAAAGAGGATAGGTAGTATGTTTCATTATTCTCAACACTTGATCTGTCTTGCCTAACTCTTGCTGGAGTTTATGTACATTGTTGGTCCCTAGACCCTGACTTGGGCGGGGGGTCTAGAGCAAATCCCTACTTGTTTGTAAGGCTAGATTTCGATATGGCAGTATCAAATCACTCGAACATGAAACAATATTCAAAATATATAAAGAAATAATTTCAATCTTACCAGATTATGAATAAATAACACAGAATTGCTAGCAAAACTCAGCTGAGCTGCTGGCTATAGTATGGCGTCCCTAAATTTTTTTCACTTTCTTTCATATGGAAATCACCACACTTTAAAATCTGTGTCTATCACTGAACAACTATTGAAGAATGGCCCCACTTTCGCGTCTGAGCGCTAATGATATGATTGTCTGTGGCCAATCACTGCCTAGGTTTATTTGAATTTAAAATTTCCTACACTAAAGTCATTTCAGTCATGCTTCAGTCAAGTATGGATGTTTATCTGTTAGTCTGTCCGTCTCTACTTGTGTTTCTACAAAATGTACTTGATTTTTGAACCAACCTTTCTCTCCCCTCCAAAATTTTGTCGTTAAAAGTTATATTTAGACACAGCTACCACCCAAAAACCCTCTCCTCCATACTAAGTAAATTTGAACACCTGCGTCCCAAGGTCGTGTTTTTTTGTGCAATTAGCGACACTTTTAGATTCAATACAGTCTGTCGATGATGTGAACAACACTGTCTTTTGTCATTATCTTCAATATTATCTATCCGTCTGTAAAATTAAGAACATATTAGTTCACTGCTCAGAATAGGCCATCCGGCCAGCTAATTTTTATATTCCTAACATTAATATTAAGAAAAAAGTACTTTTTAATTTTTGTAATATTCCTAACATCTGCGTTTAGCCGCTGAATTCAAATCCTTGGTATCGCGCAAAAGCGTCCAATAAATGACGGTGGCGTAACATATCTATGGTCCCTTCTGTCGAGTTGCTTACTTTTTATGTCAACTTGGGAAACGTGACTTTTCTCCGTTTCCCCCCCCCCCCCCCCCGCCCCGCCCCCCCCCCCTCCCCCCCCCCCCCTCCCCCCCCCCCCCCCCCCCTCCCCCCCCCCCCCCCCCCCGCCCCCTCCCCCCCCCCCCCCCCCCCCCCCAATTGCGTCTCCTTAGCCTTCCTAGTCTCACGCAATCTTTCCAGTCATATTTTTCCTTTTTGATCCTCCGTTCCCCTCCTGTCTAGCAAGTCAATTTTTATGGAGGATGATGACCCGCGGTCTAGGCGATCATGTACTATTCGCAGCCTACGCATTATGTTTTTATCCTTAAATGTTATCTTTGGAGGTATTTTACCGTTGTATCTCTGTCAATTTCACTACACATCTCCCCACTTGAAAACATGCCTATGGCAAGTTCCAAAACCAGCGATACACATAGGTAAAATTACTCCTCACGTCTGACGCTACTCTAATTTTGATCACAGGGGTGCCGACTGAGGAAATCTGCACCGACATTCAATTTTCCTGGGATATATTGGATACTGAACTGATAAGGTTGAAGCAATAAAGACCACCTCAGCAATCTTGCGTTTTCATGCTTAGCCTGAGACAAGAACACGAGAGGCTGATGGTCCGTCTCCACCACAAATGTCCTACCATACAGATAGATTTGAAACTTCTTTATTGCCCAGATTAAGGCTAAACATTCTTTTTCGCTTGTGGAGTATCCTTGTTCCGCCCTATTCAATTTGCGGCTTGCATAAGCAACTGGTTTCAGTTCCCCATCAGGTGAAGATGATCTTTGCAACAAAGCCCCTCCGAGTCCTACATTACTTGCATCGGTTCTTAAGACAAAGTCCTGTGTCAAATCAGGCAGTTTGAGAATAGGCTTGCTAGTGAGTTTTTCCTTTAACTCTTGGAACGCTAGTTCACATTGTGCAGTCCAAATAATTTTATCTGGAAGTCCCTTGCGAGTCAGATCAGTCAGAGGAGCACAAATAGCGTTAAAATTTTTGATGTATTTCTGATAAAATCCGCATAACGACACGAATGATCGCACGTCCTTTTTTGTTTGTGGCCTAGGTGCTCTCTGCAGTTTTTCCAAGTTCTTAGGATCAGGGGTCATATTACCCTGATATACAGTGTGTCCCAAGAATTCCAACTCTTTGCATCCAATACAACATTTTGTTGGCCTAGCAGTTAAGTTCGCCTCCCGAAGTCTATCAAACAACATCTCCAGAGCTTCAATGTGTTCTTCAAATGTCTCGGTGGCGACGAGAATATCATCCATGAAATTTGTGATACATGGGTTATTCAGGGGATCCAACAATTTGCGCATCATCCTTGAAAACACACTCGGAGCATTTTTCAGTCCGAATGGTAGCATATTGAATTCATAATGTCCATCCGAAGTGCTAAAAGCCAAATAAGGTCTCACTTCAGGCTTCACTGGGATCTGGTAATAGCCTTTACTAAGATCCACCTTTGAAAAGTATTTTGCCTTGTTCAGTCTGGCAAATAACTGTTTTGTGTCTGGTAATGGATCCACTTGTCCTTCTGTGACAGCATTCAGTTTCCTGTAATCTATGCACAGTCTGTGTTCCCCAGACGGTTTTCTCAACAAAACGACACTAGAACTAAAAGATGATTCACTGTGCGAAATAATCCCCTCCTTCAACAAATACTCTATTTCTTCCTTCAATGCCTTCTCCTTCGCGAACGGAATAGAATAGGCTCTCATACAGATTGGGTTTGAGTCTACCAGTTTCATGTCATACTGTAGCAAATTTGTATGGCCTGGTTTATCTGTTAATACATCTGTATGTTCCTCCAGAACCTGTTGAACTCTCTCCCTCTGGTTTTTAGTCAGGTGCTTACTGACTTTTACCTGTGCTGCTGTTTCACAAGGATGTAATGGGTATTCATGTGAGGTGAGTGGTTCTTTTTGCATCTGGGTTGCAATAGCCAAGGTCAATAAGGGGGTGCTTTCCTGGAGTGGTCTGTCCAGATACTTCTTTAACAGGTTTACATGATAAACTTTTTCCTTCCCCTTTTTGTCAATTTTATAGTTTGTTCTAGACACCTTCTCTAGAACCGTATATGGACCTTGCCAACCAATTTGTAATTTATTCTGGCTTCCGGGGTAGTAGAAGCAGCACCTTCTCTCCGACTGCCAGTTCCCTGTCCTTTGCCTTCCTATTAAAATATGCTGCATGTTTCTTCCTGGCTTGCTTCAAATTATCATTTGCCAGTTTCCATCCAGCTTTCAAACGAGTGGTCAGTTCGTTCACATATTGATACGATGAGGTAACAGTCTCTTCCGCCTTCTCATCTGTCCAGGTCCTTAATAGAGTTACATCTGGATCTTTAATTTATCATACTTATTTTTCATGGAACCCATCGGGTCCCGTCCATTAGAAGCTCCATAATGAGGACTTTTCTTCCTAGAATCATCACTCACAAATCGACCACTACCAATTTTTTTCTGGGGTTTGTCTCCCCACTTTAGATTGCTTATGAGAGATCTTCGCTCTCTTTTCTGTTCTTCCAGTTTATATAATCCTGACCGAGGGATTGTCATCTTATCCTGGGTAAAATTTCTTCTTTGTACTCTTCGCATAGTGGCCATGTTAATCCATTCAAGTGAAGACTGGGTGTGAAAAGGGGGCTCCCATTCCACTTTGTCTACCCGAGTATAATTAGTTTTCCTTTCAGGCCTAAAGTTGCCCCGTGGCGTTTCTAGGTCCTGCACATATTTTCCCTTTGTGGGTGTTCCCTCATGAAATACGCCACATGCTTCTACAAAGTTTTCAACATCGACATTTACGTCGGGCCAATAGTATTTTCGAGCAATCTTTTGGCAGATGGTACCGACTTTCTCATGGTCACCATCTTTTCCAACATGTAAGCTCCTTATTAAGTTTGCCCTATATATCTTGGGAAGAACTAACTGTCCGTGACCAGGGGATCTAGTTCCTGTCTTCCTGTATAATAGTTTGTTCTTCATGAAATATTCCCCCTTGCTCGGAGGTGTGTGGCATTTGGGCAATTTTTTAAAACAGGTCTTGAGTGTCCTATCCTCAGCCTGCGCCTTCCTCATCTCCTCTGGATGAGCATTTATAGGTTCACCTTCTTCCTCCTTCTTCTGTGACCTGGTCTGCACTGTCGCCATGATCACAGGTTTCTCGGGATTCCCCAAGAAGACGTATCTACACCCCAATATCAGAGGGTAGATTGGTTCATCTATCACTGCTGCTCTGATTTCTCCTTCCACATAGCGAGTTTTCACCGTTATCCTTGCGATGGGAAGTGTCATGAGTGGTATGTCCTTAGTCGCCCCTTGTATTTCCACTGTTTCTGTGGTATACTGACTTGGGTCCACTAGGCTAGACTTCACAACTGAATCATAATCCAAACCTGTATCATAAAGGCACCTTATGGTGACCCCATTACAAATAACATCCTCACAAACTGGGGGGTGATAAGGTTCCTGTTGTCCCTTAGGATTAACCTTTAATCTTTGCGTCCCCGACTTCATTGCAGCAATGTTTGAAGGTTTCCTTCTACAAAATTCGGTGTTATGGTTATCCTTCTTGCACCATTTACACCATCTTTTTCCTTGGTTCAACGGTTTTCTTTCATTGAACTTTTGGTCATTGAACTGTGAGTTTCTGTTGCGATAGTCATTTCTTGGCCGCTCAAAGTTTGTCCTACCTTTATTTCCCTGCTCTCTATTATCAAATTTATTAAATTGCTGTGGAGCTTTAAAATTGTCTATGTGCTTCTTTAGCACCACTTACCTCTGCCTGGGCTGCCTGATACCTCTCAGCAACATTTAAAATTTCCCCCAACTTCTCTGCACCTTGTTCCATGAGAAATTTTCTCATGTCTGGAGCCATGGACTCTCTCAATTGCTCAATCATGATCATTTCTTTAAGATCTTGGGTCTTCCCCAGAGCCGTCCATTTCTCCAAATAGGTTTCTAGTCTAGCAGAGAATTGGTGGTATGTCTCCCCAGACAACAGTTTGGCATTTCTAAATTTCTTACGATAAAATTCACCATTCTTCTCGTACCTTAATAACAAAGCCTGCTTTAACATGTCATAATTGTCTTGGTCTTCCCTGTTCATTTTGGCAAATACTTCATAAGAAGTACCTCTCAATCCCTGTGATAGCTTTAAGCTCCACCTCTCTCTCTCTAACCCATATGTAGTAGCTAATAACTCAAAACGTCCTAGGTACCCCTCTATGTCATCTTCTTTTTCAACAAAATGGTCTAAATGAAACCCCATAGCTGAGTTTGAGGCTCCCAGACTGGGCGTAGCATCTGAGGCAAAAGGGCTGGCACCATTTTCAGGAGCCGGGCCTTGTAATTCCAGCTCCCTTAGTCGTAATTCGTGCTCCCTCTGCAACCTTCTATCTTCTGCCTCCCTTTCGGCAGTCAACCTTTTTTCTTCTGCCTCCCTTTCGGCCTTTTTATCTTCTGCCTCCCTTTCGGCCTTTTTATCTTCTGCCTCCCTTTCGGCCTTTTTATCTTCTGCCTCCCTTTGCTGTCGTTTTTCTTCTGCCTCAATCTGCAGCCTCTTAATTTCTCTATCAGCCTCTAACCTCTTCTCTTCAGCTAACCTCCTTTCTTCCCGTTCAATATATTTATCACATTCAGCCGTTACGTATTGAATTAAAATTTGACCATCCATTCCCATCTCCTTCGCGGTGAGCACAGCAGCTGATCTAAATTTTGCCAGCTCCGCCATACTTTTTAGACAATATAATAATATACAAGCTAAATCTCTAACCAGTAAATACACTAAGTACTTCTTATGACTATAGTCTAACTAATTCTAACTAACCAGTTAACTAATTAATTATTACTGGCTGTGAAGATTCACCAACTTTTATCTACAGGGACACTTTTAATTTTAAAGGGAATTTTACAATTTATTTCCCTACTTTTATTTCTCCCATCAGGAGATCCTAATATTACTGTTGGGCTAATTATCCCTGGACAAGACCCCAATTTATGTAGTGGTGTTTGATGGTATTGTATGATGGTGATATTACTAAATGTAATTGTATGAGGCCAGCTGTGAAGGCTCCTGAGATAAAATGTAGTTGTGAATTGTCAGAAGGCCTTTCTTGCTACCACTACGACCTCACACTTAATTTTTTTTTAATGAATGTGGCTACGTAAAGTGTCTAGGGTTATGATATGTAGTGTGGTGTAATAGGTTATAGATATACCCACAGATATTTAACAAGACTAATAATATTAATAAATGTTAAAATACACTGAACTAACTCACGTGTGTAAATTTTTTGATAGAATTATATTACATTTATTTGGTTCTGGATCAATTTTTTAGGTTGACCAGAACTTAAAAGGATTTAGAGATTATGAAAGAAATGCATGGAATATTATATCATAAATGCAATAGTGTACATATATATGTACTATACTAGTTAGTTTTATTAAAATGTTCTAGTAGTCATCTACTTGGGAGGATAGTTACTGTTTGTGCTGTTGGGGTGGCCTCATCACACCTGTCTATATTGACTACACAGTGTCCAGAAAATGGTGGGAATTTTTATGGGGTATTAGTAACTAAACGGCGTTGGTGAATGTCCAGCAGACCAGAGGCTCACTCATCTTGTAGTTGTAGCTCTGGTGCTGAAATCTTGTGGTCCCACCTCTCCTTGCTGGCGGGCAATAATGGTGGTCTCTGTCACAAGTACTGCACAGATACACTCGAGTAAGTCACCAACTGAATAGACACTGCTTGGTTGACAACAGAAACTCACAGCTCTGCAATCAAAGTATGGGCCATGTGTCAAAATCTATTCTCTACCCACGTCTGGACACAACACTGACACAACAACCACATCATACAGACAGGTCAGATCTCTCTGACCAAACAGCACATTTACCATGGTGGGTTTACATCAGATAGATCCTCCCAGACTATAGATTCTGAAAAATATTTATTAGTTTTCTGTCCTAAAAGAGGATAGGTAGTATGTTTCATTATTCTCAACACTTGATCTGTTTTCCCTAACTCTTGCTGGAGTTTATGTACATTGTTGGTCCCTAGACCCTGACTTGGGCGGGGGGTCTAGAGCAAATCCCTACTTGTTTGTAAGGCTAGATTTCGATATGGCAGTATCAAATCACTCGAACATGAAACAATATTCAAAATATATAAAGAAATAATTTCAATCTTACCAGATTATGAATAAATAACACAGAATTGCTAGCAAAACTCAGCTGAGCTGCTGGCTATAGTATGGCGTCCCTAAATTTATTTCACTTTCTTTCATATGGAAATCACCACACTTTAAAATCTGTGTCTATCACTGAACAACTATTGAAGAATGGCCCCACTTTCGCGTCTGAGCGCTAATGATATGATTGTCTGTGGCCAATCACTGCCTAGGTTTATTTGAATTTCAAATTTCCTACACTAAAGTCATTTCAGTCATGCTTCAGTCAAGTATGGATGTTTATCTGTTAGTCTGTCCGTCTCTACTTGTGTTTCTACAAAATGTACTTGATTTTTGAACCAACCTTTCTCTCCCCTCCAAAATTTTGTCGTTAAAAGTTATATTTAGACACAGCTACCACCCAAAAACCCTCTCCTCCATACTAAGTAAATTTGAACACCTGCGTCCCAAGGTCGTGTTTTTTTTTGTGCAATTAGCGACACTTTTAGATTCAATACAGTCTGTCGATGATGTGAACAACACTGTCTTTTGTCATTATCTTCAATATTATCTATCCGTCTGTAAAATTAAGAACATATTAGTTCACTGCTCAGAATAGGCCATCCGGCCAGCTAATTTTTATATTCCTAACATTAATATTAAGAAAAAAGTACTTTTTAATTTTTGTAATATTCCTAACATCTGCGTTTAGCCGCTGAATTCAAATCCTTGGTATCGCGCAAAAGCGTCCAATAAATGACTGTGGCGTAACATATCTATGGTCCCTTCTGTCGAGTTGCTTACTTTTTATGTCAACTTGGGAAACGTGACTTTTCTCCGTTTCCCCCCCCCCCCCCCCCCAATTGCGTCTCCTTAGCCTTCCTAGTCTCACGCAATCTTTCCAGTCATATTTTTCCTTTTTGATCCTCCGTTCCCCTCCTGTCTAGCAAGTCAATTTTTATGGAGGGTGATGACCCGCGGTCTAGGCGATCATGTACTATTCGCAGCCTACGCATTATGTTTTTATCCTTAAATGTTATCTTTGGAGGTATTTTACCGTTGTATCTCTGTCAATTTCACTACACACATATCGAAGACTTGGTCACATGCGATTAGTAAATAATTGTTAGAGTTGGAGTCAGAGCTGTGCTTGTTAAATTATACTGGAGTCTTGAGTCAGTTGTTGGCGTCAACAAAAGGACTATCTTACTCTACAACCCTGGTCATTAGCATAGTCCAAGTGTTCTGTTAGGAACTGTTGCAAGTCTGTATATATCCAGCTCAGGGTAGAATGCAAGTCTAATGTTTGGTGGTACAGATTCTGAGCAGCAGAAGTATGGTGCTTTGAAAAACTGCTCAGAATAACATGGCAGAACATAGTGAATAATAATAACAACTGTTGAAGCTGTAGTAGATTACCTGAAGTAAATATGGCATGAGAAGCACTTAATTCTGGGCATTAATGAGACAGAAAATGCAACTATTTGACTGTGGTGAAAATCACTAATATGGTTTTTGAGATTGTTTCACATTTTCTCCCAATAGGTCAGTCCATAGTACCTCCAAAGTCAACCTACCAGATGCAATCAGTTCCCATGTCCCAGCTGTCCCACCTGCAGCAGCAACAACACTCACAACAACAGACACAGCTGGTCAACAGTTACCACAGCCACAAGCAAATGTCTCCTGACATCTCTTCAGCAGCTCACTACTCACCAGCCATAGGGAGCATGCCTACTCAGAACGGCAGTTATCAAACTATGACTGGTCAGTTGATGTCATTTTAATCATTTCTTTTCAGGTGGTTAACAGTCATTACTAAATATAATGATGATTAATTTGAATAAACCCTTCTTTATGGGATGCAAGAATATTCATTGCTTCAGAAGTGACTTTTTTCTATATTTACCAATTTTCAACAGAAATACTATACAAGTTTTTTTTAACACAAGTACGTCAAAACTTTTAGAAAATAGATCGGCAACAAGAGCAGTAGAAGATGGAGGTAGTAACGTGAGACAAAAAAAAAAAAACAAAGCTGTCAATGACAACAGGAAAATTCTCAGCTTCATAGCAGAGGCAGCAGCCTTGAAAACTGACATAAGAGTAATGCTTTACAAACTATGTCAGCAGTTCAAAAGAGTTGTGATACAGTGAATCCCATAGCAGCATCTCTGACAATAAAGAAACTGACAGACTGGCAAAGAAATGTGGAAAACTACCTCAACCTGATACAAGCTTGACTTATGAAGAGGCTGAAAGTTTTATCAGGAACCGGCGGGATGTAGAACATACAGGCCACAAGAAAAGTAATGAATATTACCAGTTCAGCAGAAGTGAACAGATATTAATCTTCAGACTCTGCACAGGCCAGAGCAGATTAAAATACCATATATTTAATAAGCTAAAGGTAGGAACTGCTGATTGGTATAACTGGCATTGATACAGTGACTGTTGCACATTTGGCCGTCACCATTTTCAATCCTCTACAAACTTTGTGGAGATTCCAGCAACCTCAAGCTGTCCACTGCTTCCTTTAAACATACATTGACGTCTGAAAGTGTTTGAAGAAGAAAACTTATGGAAGACAAGTGATTGGTACAAATAATAGAAAAGCAATAACAGTCAGCAGTCCTTACAGCGCAATACTGTTTGTTGTGTCACTCTGTGTAGAGTTTCCTATCATCTGGTCACATAAGCATACTGTTCTAACATCCACTTTGTACATGTAGATACATTTTTCACTGCTGAGTTGATATGATGCATTTACTGCTCTTTATAACGGCATGTCTTTTCAGAAGTCAGGAATGTGACAAATATGACGTGTCCCTCCTCAGTCACAGATATCAGAGTCATAATGTCAAGTGTTATACCCAATTCATAATCAGTCAATCAATCGATACCCTTTAGCTCCCCGAGGAGCCTAAGCTTTCAACAAACACATGCCAAGTCTTCCTGTCTTGTGCCATCCGCTCAAGTTCTTTCTATGTTTTCCTCATCATTTTCACCTCTATATCCAGTTCTCTTCTCCATGTGTTTTTTGGTCTACCTCTGCCTCTCTTTCCCTGTGGATTCCAGAACAAGGACTGCCTTGTAATGCTATCAACAGGTTTCCACAATGTGTGTCCTATCCATCGCCAGCGTCTTCTTCTCAACTCATGTTCCACTGGCACTTGTCTGGTTCTTGTCATCAATTCCACATTTGTGACTTTGTCATACCATTTCAGTCCTTCTATTCTACCCAAGCACCCGTTTATAAAAGTCTAGCTTTTTGGTTGTTGTTTTTGTTGCTCTCCGTGTCTCAGAGCCATACAATAGTACTGACTTGACATTTGAGTTGATTCTTATTTTCGTGTTGGACTTGATTTCTCTTGTTCTTTATATGTTTCCCAACACAGTGAAAACTCCTCTTGCTTTTTGTATTCTTATTTTGATATCATTGTCTGTCCCTCCAACTTTGTCTAGATTCCTGCCAAGATATGTGTACGATTCTATATCTTTTAGTGGTGTTTCTCCAAGTTCAACATTGTTATCACTTTTTGCATTTATTATCTTTGTCTTTTCCCAGTGTATTTTCAGACCCACATGTTGTGACCTCTCATCGAGTATTTTCATTTTGTCTTGCAACTGATTATGGTTATGGGACAGAAGAGCAAGTCATCTGCAAAATCTAGATCATCAAGCTGTTTAGTCAGATTCCACTGGATTTCATTTCTGTTGTGTGATGTTGATGTTTCATAACGCAATCTATTGCTAGTAAGAAAAGAAATGAAGACAAGAGGCATCCCTATTGCACTCAAGTTCTTATCCCTATTGGTTCTGTAAGTTGTCCTTCGTGAAGAACTCTGCATGTCATGTCTTCATAAGTCATCTTATTAAGTTAATGATTTTCATGGGAACTCCATAATGCCTCATCAATTTCCAAAGTGATTCTTTGTCTACGCTGTCGAATGCCTTTTCATAGTCCACAAATCCTAAATTTATTTCCTCTATTGTTGCTTTTTTCCCAGCTACATATGCCATGAAGCATTTGTTTTTCTATGATGTATATTTCTTTGGTGAGCATTATATCATGTTTCTTCATAATTTCTTAACTCTTACTATACGTGAGCTAAAACCACGTTTTTACGCGCTAGTTTAGCTATCGTTACCGTCGCGCGCCACTTGAACTGGCGAGCCGTAAAATTGGTACTAAACCCGCGCCACTTCACTGGGCTTGCCGGATAGTAAGAGTTAAACATTGCCTATTCATCTTCCTACTGCGCATCCCCTTGCCCTGCTGGATGCTGGTAGCAGTCATTTTCTTTCTCTCCTTAGCTGATGGAGATATTTATACCAAACTTCCAGATCAGTTTTCTTTCTCCCTCTGTTGCATGTTTTCTCAGAGATCTCATCTTTCGTGTTATTCTCTTGCTGTGTCTGTCACTGCCTAATGTACTTTAGATTAGCGCTGCCCATAGCGGTTGTCTTTGTACCTTGGCCATCTGTGAGCCATTGGCTGCCAATCCACGACAGCTTTCCACAACTGTAGCAGTTACTAGTAGTGTGACACAAATGTAGTACAGATCCATGGGGACAGTGGGAGAAAATAGATGAGAACAAGCACGATAGTATCTGTATGTGACAGCTATAGAATGAATATAAAGCTGTTGCTTTGTCTCTAGGAAATGTTTAAGGTGCTTGTCAGGTACACATTTATATTTTATTGAGTGCTTTCCACAGCATCATCCCTTCATTCAAGTATTGGACTGGAGAGCATTCAGCTTGGAGTGCAGCATCAAACACCTCAACACCATCAGTATCAACAGCAACAGCAGCAACCGCCTATTCAACCTCCTGTGCAGCAACATAACTACCAACCACCACAGACCATATCTCAGTCCCAGCAACAAACACAACAACCTCAACAACAGCATATACTTCAGTCTATTCAACAACAACAGCACCACCACCTGCTGCAACAACAGCAGCAACAACAAATTCAACAGCAGCAGATACCTCAGCCACCAACTTACCAACAACAACACCTTCAAATTCAGCAGCAGTTGCAACAACGAAGTCTGCACCAACAGCAAAGATATCAGAAACAACAACAATTACAGCCTAAGCAAATTCTGCAACATCCACCTTCCGCTCCAAAGACAACATCAAGCCAGATACAACAACCCATCCAGCCCTTCCCCCTCCAACAGCAGGAGAAAACAAAGCCTGCCACTATCACAAACGGTCATGTTGCTACAGCTGAGGTGAAAAAGGAAGCCACTAATAAGGTACAACTTCATCTTTGCTTTTAATACCCATCTTTCAGCCGTTACATATAAATCAAAAAGTAAAATGGTATAGAGTCAGTTTTACAAAGTAACGTATACAGCAAAGATGGGATCTGTTACTCTGAATAATTTTGTTAATTAGCACCCGTCTTCCAGTTATCTGTTACTCCGAATAGTTTTGTTAATTAATACCCATCTTCCAGTTATCTGCTTCATATTAATTAAAAAATTTAATGGGATAGAGTCAGTTTTACAGAGTAACATATACAGAAAAATTCACCGAATTTTTTGGCCGAATACCATCACCAACCAAGATCTGCTTACTCGGAGCAAGCAAGAGGACATGCACACCATCATAGCTGGCAGATGCTGGAGCTGGGTTGGCCATGTCCTCAGAAGAGACTCCAATGCCATCACAAGAACAGCTATGCTTTGGACCCCTGAAGGAAAACGAAAGAGAGGCCGACCAAAAACAACCTGGCGGAGGACTGTGGAGGCTGAGATGCAAAGAATGAACCAGAGTTGGGGCACTGTACGAAGGATGGCCACCGACCGAGCAAAGTGGAATCAATTTGTTGTTGCCCTACAAGACGCCACCAGGCGTAATGGCAACTGACTACTTTGATTGTCAGCGGCTAAGGATCAAAGAAAAAGAAAAGATATACAGAAAAGACGGGACCTGTTACTCTAAAAAATGTTCCTGTAAGCACGTGGGGAAAATGTAATAACACTGGAAATCTTTGCTCTTAACATTGGAAGTTATGGCTTTTGGAGGTCATGTGTGCGATCGAGAAAAAAACTTGGGGGGGTGGGTGGGGGGGGGGGCGGGGGGTGTGTAAAATTAGGTAAGATAAAAGCAGTGTATAAAATTTGCCATTTTAATATTGTTTTTTTTTTTTTTCACTGTTAGCTATTTTTCTGTTTTGAGTACTATCTGCACTGTTAACCATAAGACTACTGTGTAATGACATTTTGCTTATTCATTAAAATACTATTTTTTTAAGTGTAACTGATAGTTGATTGCATTTGTCTTGCAGCAAGTAGAAAAGTCAGAAAATGAACCATCTCAAGAATCTAAAAATAATGCCGCTGAGAAGCTGTGCTTGGCAAACACAAAAGAGAAAACCCCAATGTGTCTTATCAATGAACTAGCCCGTTTTAATAAGGTATGTCTTTTTTCTTTCTTTTTTAACCTTACTTCTGTATAGAATTATATGCACAAGAATCTGAACTGCTGTGACAGTAGTTTATTTCATTTGGATAATTTCACACTTGAAATAGAGGACTATGGCACCGTTAATTCCATATATTCCATTTTAGCTCTTTGATGCAGCTAAATTATTGTTTACTTTTGATTTACAGTAGGTTTGATTTCATATTTCTTCATACTAATTTTTAAAAATACTGAATGATGAATAGCTAACATTTTATTTTGTTCATATTTATTATCAAGAACTGTTCAAGTCATTTTGTCATAATAAAATTATTACCTGAGTAACATTTCTTTCTGCTAATTAATAACTGCTTTATTAGTATTGCTTGATGCTTATACTGAGTGAATATATGTTCTCAAATTGTTTTGACATATGCCAGATCAGTCATCAGTACACACTGGTGGATGAGCAGGGTCCTGCCCACAAGAAAACATTTTATGTCAAGCTCAAATTGGCAGACGAGGAGTACTCAGCCTCAGGGGAGAGTATCAAGAAGGCTCAGCATGCAGCCGCAGCTATTGCCCTGGTGGAAACCAAGTACCCACACCCCCCTCCAAAGCCAGCACGATTGAGTGATAGTAACAACGTGGAAAGTATAGGTGAGGCTGGGTTTTTATTACAAATATCTTTTATCTGCTTGCATGTGAAGAAGATTTAGAAAGATATCACCTCGGTAATGACTGTTGAGACTGAAAGTAAAAAGGCAAGAGTGAGAAGTATGTTACCTCGGTAATGACTGTTGAGACTGAAAGTAAACAGGTAAGAATGAGACAGCAGTATAGGAATCTTTTAAGATATAGGCAAGATGTAGTCTTTTCTCATATACTGAAGCCAACCTTTGGTACAGAGATGGGACTTGATTTTATTTCTGTAGAATATACATTGGCATATAACTTCTAGTCATTGTACAGTGTGAAGTGTCTGCCAGAATGTAATATTTGCATCTTTCCTTGTTGGCTTTGTCACAGATGAACACATCACCCCAACTGTGGAGCTGAATGCCCTTGCCATGAAACGTGGAGAAACTGCTGTGTATAAGGCTATTGAGCCACAACAACCTCCTTACTACCATCAGCATGGCATGGACTTTCGTGGTGTGTACAGCCAGAGGTGAGAGTAGCTTTCATTATTCTTGTAGGCCGGGTGGGAGGCTTTCTTGGACCTCCCGCCTTAACGTGGGGGAGGGCCTATCACTCCACCTCAGAATATCATGCACCACAGGAAGGAAGTGTCTATATAAATAAAAAAGGAGGGAACTATTTATCTATGCCATATTTATGTCCGAGCACTCTGTTATATAAGAGCGCAGGTTAGACAAAGAATGACTGGTAAATGAAGGTGGTGAACAAAAAGAGTCAGAAGCTAGAGCCTAGAAGATTATGAATGTCCAGTGAGAAATTTGGTACAAGAAACTGTTTTTTAAAATTATTTTTTGCCTTTTCTTGTTCATTTTGTGACATACACGTGGTCTGTTATTAATTTTTCTCTTCCATAAGATACAACAATTCACCACACTTACCACGATAAAGACATTAAAGATCTATGTATTAAATATTATGTATATTTTCATGGATTTAATCCAGAAATCAAACAGTATATTTGACACAGCATATTCTTACAACTTCCTCCTCGATATTTATGGTGAAAAACTCCCCATCAACGAATCAATGTCTACATGCGTAGCCATGTTGTTTACATGCCTTTTCACAACTACCACATTGCCTTCTGCACTCGCTGACTCAAAAGTACCAGGAGCTGGGATCTGTGCACGTTTGCAAAAAAAAAAACTTGCAGCAGGTGGAGCCTTGTATCCATTTTGCCTTTGCCTGAAAATCACCGGTAGCGTCCCTCTTTCCATCCAAAAGAATGGAACCATGAAGATTACTAGTGAACTTTGACCTTTTGCAGCAGAGTTACTGTGTTGTGGGTTTGAAACTGGTAGCTTAATGTCCCAGTTATCCAGCTAGTCTCTAACACTTCACTCCCCTACAGTAGTATATGCTATGGGACTACCTTGACCTTTGATATAACTAGTTAGATAAACATGAAAGAACAGAGAAAACAGTGTTTGATCCAGTCTGGCTTTTTTGTGCTGCCAATATCTTGATACATAGACAAGAAAGGGGTATGCTGAACAAGGTCAGTACTCTAGTCGTTCAAGGACAGCATAGAAATGACCTAACAGGAATTAGAAACTGTACAGAGATAATCAAGGATAGAAGGAGATATGTGTGTGAGAAAGTATAAACATAGTGACAGCAGATAACGTCTACTTATGTCCCTTTTATTGTGCCCCTGTGGGCTCTGGGGATGTGTGCATACATGCTTCTTTGTGTATGGATATGTGTATATATACTTAAATCCTGCTATAATGATTGTCATGGAACTTATGGGGTATGGCGTATGTAGTTGGTAAACAATGACTTGTCTGCGTAAGAATTAATCCAACATCACTGGTACAGTTCCATGACATTTAATTAACAGTTGCATAAGTCCTGAACATCAATTACATTAACACTTATACTGACAGCATACTCAGGCTGACATTGCCTGTAGGAAATAACTGACTACATTATTCACACACTAGCTTCGCTAACATACAGCTAGCTACAGCACACAAACGTCCATCGGTGCGGCAAGCAACCTTTTACCAGTAAATTGACCATCCAGGTCAGGTGTGAATCACTTATCTCAGTGATTGGTGGTGTAAAACATCACATCTAGATTCTCCAAGAATTGCTGTCAGGCAGGAACCTGACATCGCCTGTGTTTACTCCATATTAGCTACTAGGCGGGAAATACACAACACCTTACTCCACAGTTGCTCCAAGGTGGGAAATACACAACACCTTACTCCACAGTTGCTCCAAGGTGGGAAATACACAACACCTTACTCCACAGTTGCTCCAAGGTGGGAAATACACAACACCTTACTCCACAGTTGCTCCAAGGTGGGAAATACACAACACCTTACTCCACAGTTGCTCCAAGGTGGGAAATACACAACACCTTACTCCACAGTTGCTCCAAGGTGGGAAATACACAACACCTTACTCCACAGTTGCTCCAAGGTGGGAAATGCAAAGCCTTATAATGGTCTCCATATGTAGTTCCAGCAGGAACGCTTCCAGGCAGGAAAATCATCACCTTTACGAAAACAGGCAGGACATCTACCATCACATCTATAATAATCACAGCTGTGCCTTTCCAGTCACAAATAGGAGCACACAGCTCAGCAACAAATCACAGACTGTTCCTAGTCACATTCAGTCATGCAGACTTGTGTTCATCAAACACGCTTTCCACAAGGGTACGCACAAGTCACAAATCACTGACTTTCACTTGGACAGAAACTTAAATAAGTGTTGACAACCTTATTGACTCCCTTGCTTACACTCACTCCATCATTCACCCACATAAAACCGTTATGTGACAATGATGAATAATTTTTTTCTCCCATAGCCAGTAGGTCAGAGCATTTTTGTTTTTACTGCCATGCCAGTTTTCACATACCAGTAATTAATACAAATAACAACTGTCAAGATATGAGTCATGCATTAGACGACTTTTTTTTGTTTGTTTCTAGTTATATCTAATTATTTCAATATTTGGGATGATGCTACTATGTTTTTGTTAAATAATGGAGAAAACCTTGAGTCCTGTGAACAGTAAATAAACGAGTACCTGTTAATTACCTTTATTTATTTATGTTTTTGTTATTGTCAGGAAGAAAACAGAGGTACCAATTTTCAGAAAAATCAGGTATGTTCATTGTGCTAATAAAAAAAAAAGACTGTTTTTAATGCTCTTGACATTCTTATTTTAGTGTGACAATTGCTACTTAAAAACAATGTGCATGTGTGCGCAGATTATTTGAATAAACTGACCTATCAGTTTATTTCATTTGACTTCAGATATCACCAGTACATGCGTGCCAACAGAGATCCTCACTATTATGGCAGTGGTGTTCTCTGGCCCCTGAGGTACCACTACCCTCGAATGAACCGTGCATTTTATGTCTCCCTTCGTGTGGGCCACCGTGAATTTATTGGCGATGGCCCAACACGCCAGGCAGCACGTCACAATGCAGCACAGAAGGCCCTGCGCATCCTCAAGAACTTACCTGTACTTAATGATGTTAAGAAAGATCAAGAACAGGCAGAAGAAGACATAGACGGTAGGTAGCTGACTTCACTTCTTTCACCTGTGACATGCAGCCACATAACATCTTGATATATCAGGTCATTTAATGTCATACCTGACGCCTTACTGTTTGGAGATGTTAGGAACCTTGAGCTGACTACTGCCTTTATTAGTCATTAATGTGGAAGTCGAGGATGGATGAATACCTGACATCTGGGAGAATGTAGACTTGTTTACATGTTTGATGTTTATTTTCAAACTCTGTGTTAACTATCTTGTGATAGGGACAGTTTGGACATTACCATCAGTATCTCTGAACTTAGACGTAAATTAACACAGGATGGCAGTCATGAAACAGAAGACAGTAAGAATGCTCAAATGTACATTCAGCAGCTCTAGATAGATATTAATGTTCAACCATAGCAACATATCAACAATTTGAATTGCAAGTCTGCATTCAAACATAACAGCGTATTAACAACATATTAAAGATTTGACTTGTAAGTAACACTGTAACACATAAACAAGTTAAGAATTAGAGTTGCCAGTTAACATTCTAATACGTAAACAAATCAGTTGGAAGAAGGAATGAGGCTCTTGAAATGTGGGTATAATGTAAAAGTGGGGCACATTTCAGAAGAGAAAAAGGAATGAAAGAAGCCACAGGTAAAAAAAAAACAAAGGCAAAGAGAATGCTGACAAGAGGGGCAACAATGCTGTGAATGAGAAAGTAACATCTGGTGGTGAACAGAAAACAGGCATACAGAGGATATGTCACGATGAAGATGATTTCCGTGAACAAGCTCAAGAAATGCTCGATTTTTTTTCGTCGACGTCACTATCCTGAAAGAGTTTTATCTGATGCCCTTAATCGCATTCGTCATGTTACTTATCAGGTTGCACTTACTGCTAAACCTACTACTACATCTGGCAGACTCAAACTTGTCTTAACTTTTCACCCTCACTGTTTGGCGGTGAAAAAAATTCTGTTTCGTCATCTGCCTATTCTCCACTCCGATCCTGATACCAGAGAGTTGTTTCGTGATACCCCTTTGGTGGCATATCGTAGGGATAAGAATTTTAGGGATATTCTTGTGCATAGTCGCTTGAGACAAACTAGTCCTTCTCACTTTGGTACTAAACCGTGCCAACGCCGCATATGTAAGACCTGTCCTTTTGTATTCCAAACGCAGTCAGTCTCCTTTCCGAACGGTAAATTTGCCATTGGGGAGTCTTTTACGTGCGAATCCAGAAACCTGATTTATGCTATCATCTGCAAGAGGTGTAACATGACCTATTTTGGTGAAACTGGCAGACAGGTTTCGTGAGCACTTGAATGACATCTATCATGGCAAACATTTACCGGTGGCCCTTCACTTCAATAGCCCTGACCATTCAGGTAACTCTGACATTCATGTCACTGCCCTCCTGTCATGTGTCGGCAACAACCGAACTCGCTTCTCGGAGAATCGTCTCATTTTTCAAATGGGCGTTTTATCTCCTGCTGGCTTGAATGTCCAGTGTCAGAACTAGACACATGAGAATACTTGTGCTGTCAGAGCGAACTCTCTACTGGTACTATGGGTTTAAGGCACTCTCACACTAGACTCTTAGCTCGCTGTCTCAAAGGTACAACCATAGCACACAATAGCTGACATAAATAACATGATAACACCTATAACAGGTAATGGCCCTTTTAATGAATATTACACACAGAGGAGCCGCACCCGGCTGACGATACACATGAACATGCATTGCACAATGCACTGAAAAAACTGCCACATACTTGCCACACACTATAGCTCAACAAGATATCCAAATAATAGTCGCAGAGACAATCTACTCAGCAACCGCCATGACTATCACTCACATAGGCGGAATACACTACTGACAAAACGCAATACATAATTGCAATCAGCTTATCAGAAATACAATCCAGGAGGAAATCACTAGCATGCACAATATCAAACTAGCAACAAATCACTACTCCTGATCTCATGAAAATAACAGCAAGAAGTAATGAACAATAGTGGCATCCATATAACTTTCCCCAGCAAAAGCTGCTGACAACGGCCATCAACGACTTCTCAGTCGAGTGGACATATCTAGACTCCCTTTGCCGCCAAACCATTTCTTCCGGTTTCCCTTCTAGCCAAAACCGGCTGGACAGGTATTCAAAGATGAAGACCAGTGTTGTCACACTACAGTGTAACCACTATAAAATTTAGTGAATAATTATGTTGTGACATCCAGCATCATTTTGCATAATTCTGGTGGCTTCTGTCTCTGTTTCACACTTTATTTCTTCTGTCGTTATTTTCTTTTCTATCCTTGTTTTTGCTTTGGTTCGTTTCGTTTCCTCAATGATCTTTTCTCAGCCGTCACTAGCTCATACATCACTTCCGCATGACGCCTCATTTTTTCAGCCATCTTAAATGTTTCTTTCTTGGATCCAGCTAAGTGATTTTTTTACTTGTTTTAATACAGTTGACATTCAAAAATCCGGCCATCGATAATCCGGTTCCTTCAGATTTCCGGCATGGATTTCGGAGTGCATTTTTAAATTTACCGCGTTGGTGCGCCACTGTTTTCTGGAGCAGTTTATGTTTTGATGCAGCTGTTGGGTCTTGCTTGCACGTGTTAACAGGCATTCCTGCTCATTCCTTCTCATTTTATCATTTATTTGCTGCTGTTTAGCCTCATTATGGATTCAGCAAATAAAAGAAGTGGTGTAAAACGTAAACATCGTGCATTGTTGATCGCAGATAAAGTGTACAGGTAGTCATTTTCTGTTAAATATATACAGAATATATAACCATAAAAAATCCGGCATTTTCAAAAATCCGGCACTCCTCAGGTCCGGAGGTTGCCGGATTTTTGAATGTCTACTGTAGTGTTGTTCATTTCTGTCTTCGCTTCGTCGATTATTTATTTTCTTGTTTTGACATGTCTTTCTGGTTTTACGACTTTCTTGCATTATTACTGTTATCGTTTCGCTCATCACCGTTGTTTCATCTACTTGTATTGCTCATTTGGCGTTTTCCTCATCTTCATAGATTTTTGTAGCACCTATATGTAGTTCTTGTCCTTGTCACCTGTTCGTAACTGTGGCTGACGAAGGGTAAAACCCGAAACGTCCCTTGTTTCATGTGTACCGTTTACTTGTAAAGCTGATTTCATACCATATTATTTTTTAATTTATATATATGCAGAGAATGCAGTCAAGGCAAGAAATATAAATAGTTGGGAGATCCATAGTTAACAAGCTTCCTGCACTTGGTCTTATCCATCAACAAGATCTGATTGTTCATGTCACTGTTCAGATTGATTTTAGCATACATGTAATCCATAGATACTCTCTCTCTCTTTATGTGTGTGTGTTTTTGTAGTGTCACTTATGACCCAACTTTTACCTGTTTATTCTGATTTTGTTGTTTCAGTTTCCATCTTTAGCATGGTCACGTATTAATTATTTGTATGTGTGTGTAGTTTGTGCAAGTATTGATTCTTAACCTTTTTTTTTTTTTTTTAACAAGCAGACAGTCTGAAATCTGAAATTAGCTTGGTTCATGAAATTGCTTTGCGCAGAAACATGCCTGTCACTTTTGAGGTAAGTTGCTGCAGAGTGACCCGTGACCCCATGTTGTACTTGTATAGTAGAGTGTAATTGGAGAATGAGATGGACTGTGTAAAAGTGTATTGAAGTAAATTGTCAGCACAGCTAAACAGTTGAGCTAGGACCAAACCTTCAGGGATCTGTAGTAACATAAGTTTATAATGTAGCATTCTGTATGCTCTACTGTACCTGCAGAGGTTCAGTGCTAATGTGTCAGAGGGCAAATGGTCAAACCAAGCTGACAAGTTGGAAGCCAAACTATACTGTTCAAAAAAAGAAACGCATAGCTATCCGAGGGCGCGTTTTTATGAGTTTGTAAGTAAAATTTGGTGCTAGGGTATATAAAAACCAGCCTCAAATGTTCTTTACAGTGTCAAATGCACGTGTTGACCTGAATTGCGTTCGTTTTTGTAATCATTACAACGCAGTGGTCAATAGTGTTTATGACGCAATTTTTGACCACAGCTCATGTTGCGCGCACGTGAAAGCAACAAAATTTGGGGTGAACACTATTCACTGACAACGCAACTGAAACCCTATAAAAGGATAACGCTACACACAAAAAATTCAGTTCATTTTCAAGCAGACATTTATGGCGTCTCTATCGATAAATTTAAGGAACATTGCTATTGGCCGACTGCATGCAGGCGAAAGTCAAAGTCAGGTTGCCAGGCATCTAAACGTGCATCAGAGTACCATCAGTCGACTTTGGCACCGGTTCCAAGCCACTGGCTCAGTTGAAGACCGGCATCGCAGTGGACGACCCAGAGTGACAACAGCAGCCGAGGATCGCTTTATTCAGCTTCGTCACTTCAGAGACAGGTTTACAACAGCTTCCTCAACTGCCCAGTCATTGCCTGCAGGACGTCATGTGTCTGATCAAACTGTTCGGAATAGACTGCATGACGCTGGACTTTGGGCACAACGACCTCATCGAGGACCTGTCCTTACGCGCCGCCATCGCCAAAATCGACTTCTTTGGGCCAACCAGCATCGTCCCAATCAATGGAGACGTGTCTGGTTTAGTGACGAAACTTTCTTTTTGTTGCAGTGTCATGATAGACGGCGTAGGGTCTACCGTAGGCGAAATGAACGTTTTGCCCAAAATTGCGTTGATGAAGCTCCGCCTCGCGGTGGTGGAGGTGCAATGGTGTGGGGAATGATCTGTTACAACGGAAGGAGTCAATTGGTGCACATTGAAGGAGGCTTGAATGCGTAACGATATGTCAATGAAATTGTTCGACCCCATGTCCTTCCACTTTTGGCTGCCCAAAGGTATGTGTTTCAACAGGACAACGCCAGACCCCATTGTGCACTGTTGACCACGCAGTTCCTGACTGCCAACAACATTCTCACCCTTCCCTGGCCATCCCTGTCTCCAGACATGAGTCCGATTGAGCACCTGTGGGATGAGCTGCATAGACGTGTTTGTCGCCGAGACGTTGCTCCAGCCAATCATCGTGATCTGTTCCAGGCACTCCAGGAAGAGTGGGCAGCCATCCCACAGGCCCACATCAGACGTCTGATCGCATCCATGCCCAGGAGATGCCAGTCGCTGATCGATGCAAGAGGAGGCCACACACCATACTAACAGGAAAGCCCGTACGCCAAAAAACTCTCGTGACCCAGATGCAAAACAACTGTCAATTGATTGGTTGAACCCTAAGGTATTCTTGTGTGCAATTTGAACAATTAACTCATTAAATTAAAAAAAATATTGAATGTCAAAATTATGGCTATGTGTGTACCTTCAGTAGCTATGCGTTTCTTTTTTTGAACAGTATAGTTTTGTTGATAGATAGCTTTGCTGTCACATTGTCTTTTTAATATTTATCTTCTTTCTGTAGCATTGTGTCTGTACAGTGTATCTTATTTACGAGGTGTGTTCAAATGAAACCCGTCCCAGTGGCTTTATAACAAATATATGTAAGGTACATCAGCAGGAGTAGTAGAATTAAATACAGCAATTGTTATGAAGCACGTACCCACTGGGGTTCTTTAGAAATAGTAACCATGGGCATTCAGACACGCATCCCACTGCTTGGGTAGACGGCAGATGCCGTCCAAAAAAATGACTGGTTGCTTATTGAACCATTTGGTCACCGAGGCCCTGAAGTCTGCATCGGAGTCGAATCGTTGTCTCTTTAGAGATTTTTTTTAAGGGTCCGAACAAATGAAAGTCACATGGTGACAGATCGGGGCTGTAGGCTGGGTGTCGCAGAACTTCCCACCTTTTCCTTGCTAACGCTTCCTGCACAATGTTCGCAACATGTGGACGAACATTGTCGTGCAACAGAATCACACAATGCGAAAGCACGCCGGGTCGTTTATTCTTGATGGCTGTATGCAGGTTGTTTAGTGTGTCTTTGTAGCGGATGGCATTGATGTTCACGCCAGGCTCTTTAAAGTCTAGCAATAGAAGCCCTTCATGGTCAAAAAATGCGGTCAGCATAACCTTAACGGCGGAAATCTGTGACTTGAATTGTTTGGGTTTTGGTGATCCGGGATGTTTCCATTGCATGCTCGCTGATTTGCTGCACGGCTCAAAGTAGTGGCACCACGACTCATCGCCTGCCACTATGCGCAACAGAAATGCGTCACCCTCCTCTTCGTAACGCAGCAGGTGGTTCAAACTATACCCCATGCGTTCTTCCTTATGGTGATCGGTCAGCATCCGTGGGTTCCATTGTGAACACACCTTTCGAAACTTCAGTTTCTTCCTAACCACCATTTGAACTGTCCCAAGAGACACAGCGAATTCCTCTGCTAGCGAACGTAAGCTCTGACGACGGTCCACCCGTATTGCTGCATCAATCTCGCCGATGGCTTCTTCTGTCGCAACAATATGCACCTGACCTGGCCGCGGAAGATCTTTTGTTAACTGACGTCCTTCTCGAAACATTCGTTCCCAGTATTTCACTGTAGTTTTAGACACTTTTGTCACCATACACTGCTTTCATTCGGCGATGAATGTCAACTGGTCGACATCCTTCGGCTGTTAGGAACTGAATCATCTCTCGCTGATCGACCTTGGACGGATTCCTTATCACACCGGCCATTATTTTAACGGTTTGCAGCACAACCAATGAATACTAGGAGAATGAACACTTACACGCTTGTACATTCGTATGTGCTTATTACGTCAGATGTGACGTCATCTTGCTCCTCCTACGAATGTCCACTTGGCGCAGCACGGTCGGGTTTCATTTGAACACGCCTCGTATGTAGCATTGTGTCTTGACAGTGTATCTTATTTCTGTAACATCCTGAGAATAACACTCCACAAACAGCTATTCAATGGAGTTGTGATTCAGTGGATCCCATCTCACTGCAACATCCTTGGAAATAAAAAGGCTGACAGATTGGCAAAGGAAGTTGAAAAAGTACCTTAACTTGACACAAGCATAACTTATGAAGAGGCCAAGAGTTTTATCAAGAACAGATACAGGAGCAAGTGGGAAATAGCATCTAGGCCACCCAACAAAATGATGCACGTTACCAGCTTAGCAGAAGTGAACAAGTGGTTATCTTCAGACTTGGCACAGGCCACAGCAGATTGGGATACCATCTATTCATCAAGCTAAGATAGGAGTTATTGATGAGTAACTGTGGCACCAAGCAGAACATCTACTTTAAAGGTGCCCAATATATGAGCAACAGAGAAGGTGCATATGGACATCACCGGTACTAATTGTGACGCTACACTGTAATTCTGACTTTTAACAGGCCCGATTCTGTGGTTCTATTTTGAATTTTCACCAGTTTTATTTTCTTCTGATCACGCGATTTTCCGTTGTTTACGGAAATCGCTATTTTCGGGCACGCTTTTTCACCATTTTATTTCTTCTCATTTGAATATATATCGTGTTTGGTATTTTTTTTGAGTAGATAAATTAAATGGGTTCGTTTATGATGGTAGGTTTATTTTATTCTAGCATCAGTTTTACTTTCTTCTGATTTTTCGCGATTCCCGTAAAGTTCGTTGTTTACGGAAATAATCGCCATTTCCGGCACGCGATATGACGAGGCCGGAAGCACGCGGGGTTTGCGTGGGTTGATAGTACTAATTTTTCTAGCGCTCCCATTGGTCCGGGATTTGCGTAGGAAGGGAAATCCGCGTGGGCGGTTGCTCTTGTATATAATGGGACAGAAAACACGGTTTCGGTCTCTATGAAAAAGTAAGTGCCAGCCGTCAGACTACGTAATTTATCATTCTCCACTGTGGGAAAAACCAGCGATGAATTGGTATGTAAGATTTTATCGTATTATCGTTTTATTCATTAGAGGGTTCTTTGAGAAATTCGCCCTTAGGTAAAGATTAACTTTTCAGTTTTAAAATAAACGATAGCGCCATTAATTACTATTTTTGAAGAACGACGTAATGCAACAGTGTGCTTATTCTTTCTATGATTTTGGCAATAGATAGGAGTGTGTGAAGTTGTGAGAAACACGTGTGCCATATTTGTAGGATGTTATGTAAAACCACCATTTATTCCTGTATATTTTCTAATGTAAATTTATGGGGAAATCCCTGGTGTGTTCGTTAATTTTTCTGAGCCTTAAAAATGTGAGAAATATTGTCAGAGGGTTCAGATTTACGTTGTAAATGAATTATACTGCTTAGGGGAGGAAACTATTCCTATAGCGAGATTTAATTTAATAAGAGTAAGCCGGGGAAACTCCTGTGTTAATGGGTAAAAGGATTTCCCTAATTTTGTCAAGTTTGAACACGTGATCGGCCATGCGTAACGGCCATGTAACATGTCAGACGGGTCTGGGCTATTGTTTGTTTTACCTGGCAGATTTTAGTAGAAGGAGGGGGGATGAAGAGGCCACGTGGGATAGTGGTATTTTATGTATTGTTGTGAAGAACGAGAGAAAGGGGAGAAGAAGTGAGAATGAAGAGACACGTGTATAGAATTATTTTATGTATCGTATATGTTAGAGATAAGCGATTTTAGAGTGGGTGCTTGATATCCGAACATCGTCATCACCAAAATCAGGAACAGGTGACAGGGTTACCATACCTAGGTCCTGATAGAAATCAAGAGAAGAGCGTAACGGAGACGCCGCATCATCAGCCCTCGAGTGTTAGAGAGACACTGAGATCAAGAGAGGAAGATAGAGAAGGAGGGAGAAAATAGACAGGACCAGTAGGGTCTGTTCAGTATCCATTGGACGGATAGACACTGAGTCTGCGTTCGAAAAACCAAGTCTATTATTTTAAGCATTTCTTGTGGTGTAGTTATCGGCGCCTATCGCCTGACTAGTAAAAAGCTGTGTAGCCGTTCGTTGAGGAAGAGTCACCAGGACTAAGACAGAAATTTATTAGTGTTAGAGAGTGGAGGCTAAAAGTTGACAGCCCCACCAAATTAGATTTGGTTTAAAGCACTAACCATTTTTATTGTTCCCCAGCAGGGTGACAGGAAGAGTGAATGTGATTGAGGTTTTTTTTTGGTTGAGTGTCTCTCAATTTAATTGTTACTTGTTTTCCAGGCCGTGCAACAGTGCACGCTATCGACTGACTTGATGACGTATGATGCCATTTTATGGTTTTTTCTTGTATGTAAATAAATATATACATATATTATTTACTGGATCAGCTTCTATTCTTTACTATACTTACTCCATGTTGTCTGTATAGTGGTGTTTGTGGTCGTAATTATACACCTTATCTCCTTGTGTTTCAAGGCAGTCAGAGGTGGGGAGACTATAGCCATTTTTTTTAGTCACGAAGCGGCAGGGGGAGATTCAAATCCTGGGTCTATCTCTTGAGCCAATAGTCTCACCTGTCCACAGGCATGTTATTTTCCATCTAAATTCTATCTTCTCAGACTTTCTCATACTAGGGTCTCGCTTTCATTCAGGCTTTTATTTATCTTATTTCTGTAACATTTTGTTTGAACAGTTATCTTATTTCTGTAACATTTTGTTTGTACAATTTATCTTATTTCTGTAATATTTTGTTTGTACAATTTATCTTATTTCTGTAACATTTTGTTTGTACAATTTATCTTATTTCTGTAATATTTTGTTTGTACAATTTATCTTATTTCTGTAATATTTTGTTTCTACAATTTATTTTGATTTCTGTAATATTTTGTTTGTACAATTATCAGAATATGACTACGCCCACTCATCAACTAAATCTAGTGTGTCTAGCTTTTCTGCATATATTCCGTATTTTGACAACAAACTGTGACTACCAAACAATCATCATCAATGTCAGCAATGTTTCAAAGTAGTTTGACACAATTATTTGCTTAGGAGACTTAGAAAATGTAAATATAAAGCGTGACATATTTCTCTAGCAAAAACAACGAAAAACGTAAACACGCGAATCTTCACAAAAATTGTGATAATAACATCAAAACACGCACATGTGCTGATTAACTAAAGTCAAATTAGTTGTTTAAATAGTAGCGGAAGTCATTCTACGAGTTTTAATATATGAACTGCATTAAGCGGACGATTTTTAGGGTTTATTCGTGATAAACTAAAAACCACGCTCTGAGCGTTGCTGGGGCACGGTGTGTTGAATTTTGCAACGCTCAGAGCGTTGCTGTGGAGTCAAAGAGTTAACCTTTAGCACGCTGCATAAAAATTCAGAAAACTTGCCCAACCACTGCATTCTTTTTCACAACGCCCCATTTTTATAGTGGGTGACTTGTAAATTGTATAGTTTTTTTGCTTTTTGGTCAATTGCTCTAATTTTTAGATTGTATAGAAATGAATGAATGGTGAATCTGATGATATAAAATTTGTTTGTATACATGTTAGATGTGATAGGAAGAGAGGAAAGGAAAGATGAAAAAAAAAACGAAAAAAATTAAAAAAAAAAAATTAAAAAAATGACCAACGAACGAAGAGTCCATATCCCTTGCATCTCAGTGAAAGTCATTTGACCAACAGACCAATACAAATCAAATGACGATCTTTTCGTTACACCCATCATCAGTAGCAAAGCAACAAACGCTCTCGTCAGATGTGACATTCGGCCAAAATTCTAAATCTTTCCGATATTCCTAGTACTAACCCCTAGCATTATACATACTGGCAATGCCATTCTACTTTCGTTTCCATCTCAGCCATCAAACATATTCTGAGAAACGATATCAGCGCTTATAAAGACAAAAATCTTATCCCCAACGCATGGCGTCAGAATCCAATAAAATTAGAGTGAAATGGCCGCGTGTCTGATGCCGATTCATTTCGATTAAAAAAATTTACAAAAAATAAACGCGGATACACCCATCACTTTTTTTAAGATCGGAAACGGAAGCTAACTCTCTTGCAAATAAAATTACAACTTAACATCCGGGGCTGAAAATCACGTGTACACAAGTCCTCATGCTAGAAACGGTGACAGCCGCAAGGCGAGACATATCGCCTCCAGCTGGCAGAACATAGGTTGCGTTCGGCGATATGTCTCGCCGGCAGCGTGCTAAAGGTTAATCTGTAATTATAATGTTTTAACTTGGATATTTATTGGTCACATAATGGAAATTAGCTTCACAGAAAGATTTCCATTTATCGAGGATAACTTTTTTGTTTTGTAGGTGATCCGAGAAGCAGGTCCACCCCACATGAAGAACTTCATCACAAGATGCTTTGTTGCAGATAAGGTGACGGAGGGAGAAGGCAACAGCAAGAAGGCTTCCAAGAAGAGAGCAGCAGAGCTGATGTTAGAAGAACTTCGTAAATTGCCACCAGCTCCTGCGCCAGCTTTCCCAAAGCCAAAGACCAAGATCCAGATAAACAAAAAGAAGAATCGCAACCTCATCAAAGTTAGAATATTTCTCTGTCAATTCTGCACCGGTCATATTTTCTATAAACATCTTTGTTAGAAAATATTAATGAGCACAATTGATCTAAAAACAGTTTTTTAACACCTTTAATTTATAAACAAGTAAAATTAAGCACTTGGGTTAAATTGAATATGTGTTAACAGTCATGCTGCAAATATGTGAATTAAGCTATGTGTACCCCACAAAAATAAAACAAGAAAGAAAAAAAAAATAGGTTACATAAATATTTGCATTATCCAGGTGGTTCCTTGATGTGCCATTAAATTAGCTAGTGCCTGGAGCGACTGCCAGTAGGTATAAGTTGTTGTGTCTGCCCCTAATTCTGTATTGTATTTCTGTGTGTTGCCCTGAGTATCACTCTTGTTGTTTGTAAATGTACTGTACTTTCATACAGCCCAGTTCCTAAACACATGCTAACTACTTCATCGCCTGTTCACAAAATTAAAGAAATAACTTTCCTGAAAGAATATATGTTGGCAGGCCATGTGTGGTACAAGTAACACTGTAACAACATGAGTCCATGATCATCTTAACTGAGTGTTCTTCATTAGATCCTTCATTCTTTAATTTTGCCATTTTTATCTTTTTCTTGCAACTAAAATAATGTGTTTTTCCTTGTGTAACATCCTACTCTTTATAATAATAAAATAATAATAGCCCCTGCAGTCATAACTGACTATGGGAGTGCGCCCCTGAGGTTACAGCCCTCAGCTGCTTGAAGCTGGAGTGTCCTCTCCAGGGCGCGAGCTTGGGCACAGTTATATGGAGATCAAGCTGTTGCCCATGCAGCATGTTCCCCCTCTCTAGGCAGCCGGTCGATCCAAAGGATCGGTAGTAGCCGATACAGTTTGGTACCCGCCATGTTGCAGGAAGATGTAGAGAATGCAGAAGACTATTGGCAGCAAATCAAAACTGTATGGATGAGACATGTGAAGAAATACTGAGGAAAAACGACAACAAAAAGCATGGATAACAACAGAAACCATCAATAAGATAAAAGACAGAAAAAACAAGAAAGCAGATTCAAACACAAGCAAAACCAGAAGTTCCAAAGCCAAGGCTCAAGAAGTGTACACAGAAGCAAACAAAGAAGTAAAAAGAAACAAGAGGAAGTATATTGAGGAGTTGGCAAGAGAGGCAAAAGATGCTGCAGCCAAAGGAAATATGAGAGAACTGTATAACAGCACAAAGAAGCTAACAGGGAAATACAAGCAAACAAGTTGCCTCAAAAGACAAGAATGGAAAACTGCTCAGCAATATACAAGAGCAAATGAAGAGGTGGACGGAATATTTTGAGGACCTTCTTAATAGACCAGCTCCACAAAACCCTCCAGACATCCAGCCAGCAGAAGAAGAAGCCACAAATTAATGGTGAAAGACCAACGAAGGAAGAAATAAAGAAAGCAATAAAGCTTCTAAGAGATGGGAAAGCGTCTGGACCTGATGGCATTCCAGCAGAGGCCATCAAAGCAGATATCGACACAGCAACAGACATGTTATATAAATTACTTGGTAAAGTCTGGGAAAAGGAAGAGATAGCAGCAGAATGGAAGGAAGGATATCTGGTTACGTTGCCTAAGAAGGGAAATTTACAAGAATGCACAAATTATAGAGGAATAATGTTACTATCAGTGCCAGGAAAAGTATTAAACAGGATTATCCTTGAGAGATTAAAAGAGTCCATAGACAAGAAACTGAGAGATGAACAAGCAGATTTTCGACAAAACAGATCCTGTACAGACCAGATAGCCACTTTGAAAATAATAGTTGAACAAAGTCTGGAATGGAATTCACCACTATACATCGGATTTGTGGATTACGAAAAGGCATTTGACAGTGTGGACAGAGAATCACTTTGGAAATTGAGGAGGCTTTATGGAGTTCCACTGAAGATCATTAAGAAAACATGAAGACATGACATGCAGAGTTCTTCATGAAGGACAGCTTACAGAACCATTTGGGATAAGAATAGGAGTGCATCAGGGATGCCTCTTGTCTCCATTTCTTTTCTTATTAGCATTAGACTGGGTTATGAGAACATCAACAACACACAACAGAAATGGAATCCAGTGGACTCTGACTAAGCGGTTGGATGATCTGGATTTTGCTGATGACTTGGCTCTTCTGTCCCATAACCGTAATCAGATGCAGGACGAATTGAAAACACTCGATGAGAGGTCACAGCAATTAGGTCTGAAAATACACAGGGAAAAGACAAAAATAATGAGAATAAATGCAAGTAATGATAACAGGGTTGAACTTGAAGAAACATCAATACAAGATGTAGAATTGTACACATATCTTGGCAGCAATATAGACAAAGTTGGAGGGACAGACAGTGATATCAAAATAAGAATACAAAAAGCAAAAGGAGCTTTCATTGTATTGGGAAATATATGGAGATCAAGAGAAATCGGTTTCAACATGAAAATAAGAATCTTCAACTCAAATGTCAAGTCAGTCCTATTGTATTGCTCTGAGACATGGAGAACAACAAAGACAACAACCAAAAAGCTACAGACTTTCATAAATGGGTGCTTGCTTAGAATCTTCTTCTTCGATCCTTAACCACCGACCGTCAAAGCAGTCAGTGGCCGTCACGCCTAGTGGCGTCTTGTAGGGCAACAACAAATTGATTCCACTTTGCACGGTCGGTGGCCATCCTTCGTACAGTGCCCCAACTCTGGTTCACTCTTTGCATCTCAGCCTCCACAGTCCTCCGCCAAGCTGCCTCCGGTCGGCCTCTCCCTCGCTCTCCCCCAGGGGTTCAAAGCACAGCTGCCCCCGCGATGGCATCGGGGTCCCCCCCCCGAGGACACGACCAACCCAGCGTCCACCAGCCATGACGGTATGCATGTCCCCTCGCTCGCTACGAGCAAGCAGACCCCGGCCGGTGATGGCACTCGACCAAAAGATTCGGTGAACTTTTCCTAGGCATGCCGTGTGAAAAGAGGACAATCCCGACCCCCCCCCCCCCCCCCACGACTCTCCAGCATTCCTCACCACAGAGAAGCACAGAAAGCACGCAACTCTGGCATAATCTTAACTTTGTGCCCGTGCTGCACCGGGAGGACCCCCAGATGTTACCTAGGCCAAAGAAGGCCGCTCCTGCCCTATTCACCCTGATGCCGATGTCCCCGCCCGCCCCACCGTCTGGTGTCACCACGCCTCCCAGGCATGCGAAGGCACCTGTCTGCACCAGTTGCTGACCCCCCACTGACATGGGCCCAGGGTTGCTCACACCGAGCGCCATGACCTCAGACCTCCCTAAATTGATGCCCAAGCCCACCCGCTGGCTAAATTTATTAAGTCTATCCGTTCCTTCCCGGATGTGCCGATGTGAATGCGCCAGCAGTGCAACGTCATCTGCATACCCCAGATCTTCCAGTGTTGAAAATGTAGTCCATCTTATTCCTCTTGGACCGCCCCCCGCCGCCCGGCGCACCACCCAGTCCACAACTGTCAAAAATAGAGTGGTCGACAAGGGGCATCCCTGTCGCACTCCCGTCCCCACCCTGAAGGCCAGGCCGCTCTGCCCAACACCACACGCAAAGCCGGCACAGAGGCTTTCTACGATTGACACCATGCAGCCTGGAACTCCACAAGCCCTCAGTATCCTCCATAAACTGTCCCCATGTATGCTGTCAAAAGCCCCCCCAAAATCAACAAAATTTATGTAAAGCTGTCCCTGCCATTCCGAGCACCGCTCTACAATGCCCCCGAGAGTGAATACATGGTCCACACATCCCCCGTTCTCTCCAAACCCTGCCTGCTCCTTCCTCAGCCCGTAGTCCACTGCCCCTGAAACTCTCTGTATAACTATCCTGCCTAGTATTTTGCTGGGAACCGAGAGAAGAGCGACCCCTCTCCAACCACTGCAGTCCGAAAGATCTCCCCCCCCCCCTCCGGGCAATCCGACAATCATTCCCCCGTTCCACCCCGATGGTGCCGCCCCCGCCCCCCACACCTGTGCAAACAGCGGTTCCAATAGTTCCGCCGCCAGCTCAGGGTCCGTCCCAAACAGCTCTGCATCCAAGCCATCATGGCCCGGAGCCCTACCGTTCCCCAACCCTTCGACTGCTGTGATGACCTCCTCCCCTCGTGGAATGTCTGCATTTACATCCAGATTGCCCTCAGCCCCAGGAACATTCAACTGCGTCTCTGGTATTTCCCCGCCCAGAGTTTCTCCACATCATCAGTCAATGTCCCTTCCCGGCCCCTGGCAAACCTATATCGTCTCCCAATGTCAGCCGCCGCAAAAGCTCCTCCGGCAAGGGGGTCCCTCAATCTGCTTAGAATAGAGGGATTAAAATGGTATGACAAGGTTACCAACGTGGAACTGATGACAAGAACCAGACAAGGGTCAGTGGAACAAGAGATAAGATGACGATGGTGATGGATAGGACACTTACTTACTTTCTTAGTCGTTCCCCTTCTACTATGAGGTGTAGAGGTTTGGAAGAGAGAGCGCCAGACTATCCTATCGGCTGTCTTCCTCCTGGCCTGATTCCATTCTAGTCCTCGGTCCTTCAAAGATTGTCTAATGTTGTCCTCCCAGCGGACTCTGGGTCATCCTGGGGGTCTGGATCCCTGGCTCTTTGTTTCCCATGCTTGTCGTGGTAGCCGATCTTCTACCATTCTGCAGACATGGCCAAACCATCTTAGTTGGGACTGTTCTACTTGGGTCTGCAGGGGGTGGCATTTTAGGCCTTGGCGTATCGTCTGTTTGCGGACCATGTCTCTTCTTGTTACTTCAACCACCTTCCTCAGATACCTCATTTCTGAGGTTTGGATCTGGCTTTTATGGGTTGTAGTCATTGCCCATGACTCGCATCCATATGTCAAGACTGGGACATAGGTGGAGCAGAATACAGCTATCTATGTTTTCTCATCAACCTCTCTCTTGCTGAGGAATCCTCGATTTATGGCCTGAAAAAATCTCCCAGCTGCTGCTTTTCGAGTAGCCAACTCTTCTTTGATGCCTCCCTTTCGGTCTATAATAGCTCAGAGGGATTTAAAATGGTCGACCTGCTCCAGGACCTGTTCTCCCAGCTTAGTCTGATGTCTTCTTTCTTCTCGTGATATCACCGTGGATTTTGTTTAGAGCTGCTTATGACCATCCCTCTCTTCTCCAGCTCTTCCTTCCAGACTTGCAGGTTGAACCAGACAAGTGCCAGTCTTCTTCTTCTTCTTGCGATCGCATCTTTGATGATTACACCGTCAGACGAGTTCTCATGATGAATTCGACTGTTGTTTGAAGTTCCTCTTTAACTCCATATAGCTTTGAGTTTAGTGTTGAGTCATTGGGCCAGTATATCTTTCTTAACTGGTCATACAGAGGACAGTCCTGTAGAACATGCTCAGCAGTTTGTTCGTTTAATCCACATGTGCACAGTGGTGAAGCAGACAATCGTAGCTTGTGCATGTGTTTATTCAGTTTGTTATGCCCTGTCCTGAGTCGAAAAATAGTTATCTGTCCCTGCCGGTCGAGAGTGTGATAGTCGTCTTTGGGTTGGTTCTGTTCTCTTCTGATAGTCTGGATAGCTCTCTTTTTCTCAAAGTATGTGACTTCATTATCTTCTTGTTCACATTCTCCTCCCTCTTTTGCAAGTTTATCTGCCTTTTCATTTCCGGGTACACCACAATGAGATGGTACCCACTGAAGTATGGTTCTCTTTTTGGCAGCTACCTTGTTTAGTTCATTTCTCAGATGCGGGAGTTTACCACCCTTGAGAGCTTGCAGGACAGACAGTGCATCTGTGAGGATGACTACCTGGTGGCAGTCAGAGTTGGTGTTATAAATCATATTTGCAGCTTGCTCTAGAGCTTGAACCTCAGCTGTATAGTTGGAACAGAATTTACCAGTGGGAATGTGCCTAGTCTCATAGTGGTTGTCAGGATATGAGATAAAGATACCGGCACCTCCATTCCTAACAGCATTAGTTGCTGATCCATCTGTATAGGCATGTATCCATGATTGATCGGGATAGCTTTCTTGGATCATACTCAATGTAGCAGTTCGTTTTTGCAGATCATTATACTCACATCCACTTGTGAGACCACTGACTGATGTATTAATTTGGAGGGCACTGCTGGCCTGCTCCCATGGTACAGGGTATAGGGTGGGCTTCAGTGGTGTTGTCTTCATGGATAGGTCTTCTTGATGCTGTCTTATAAGTCTTTTCCCCCGATGCACAAAGCTGCTACGCTTTAGACGTCCCAATGCCAGATCATCTAGTCTTGCCTTCATTGGGTGCATTGGCATACTGTTGTACTTTTCCATCTGGATCATGGTTTTTGTGTCTCTTCTATGGGACAATGTCTGTAATCCAGCAACCTTCTGCATCTCTGTTATTGGTGTAGTTTTCATGGCTCCTGTAATGAGCCTGAGAGCTTGATTTTGCACCTTGTCCAAAGACTGCAGATGTGAGTTAGCAGCTGATGACCATGCTGCTGAGCTAAACTCTAAGTGTGGTCTTATTACTCCATTATAAATCTTCTTTAGATTTCGTTCATTTGCTCCCCAGTTGGTACCTACTAATTTTCTGAGTATGCCTAGTCGTCTTCGGGCCTTTCCTTCTGCATTTTCAATATGCTTATTCCATGTAAGCCTTTGGTCAAATGTCACCCCAAGATAGGTGGGGTAGCTTTCTTCCTTGATCACGGTTGTCCCTAGGTGTATGTTAGCTGATTTGTCCTTGGGGGCGAGGGAGAACAGTGTTGTGGAGGTTTTGACTGTGTTTATTGTGATAAGCCATTTCTCTGCCCATGACACTAGCATGTCTGCTGCCCGCTGCATTCTATAATTTGCTGTGGTGACATTTTCATCAGCGCACCAGAGTACTAGGTCATCTGCATATAAGGCAGCGTTAACTCCTGCAGGGAGATCTTTCACCAGGTCATTGATGTAAACAAGGAAGAGTGTTGGGGAAATTACTCCTCCTTGAGGTACCCCCTGATGGAGCAACACTTTTCTGCTCTGCAGACCGTCAAGAGTGACTCTAGTTCTCCTGTTATGCAAGTATGACTGGATCCATTTCATCATGTTGCCTTGGATTCCACTTCTCCTAAGTTTTGCAATGAGGCCATCTTTCCACACCTTGTCAAAGGCCTGCTTGAAGTCGACCCAGATCGTTAGGACCTTTTTCTTCTCCTGGAAGGCATCTTCTATTGCTTGAGACAAGTAAGTAACTTGGTCTTCTATACTGTAGCATTCTCTAAATCCAGCTTGTTCCGGCACCAGGATCTGCTCAGACTCTAAATACCATTTCAATCTGTGGTTGACTATTCGCTCCATAGTCTTCCCAACACAGCTTGTGAGACTGATTGGCTGGTAACTTGCAGCCTCGGTCTTACATTTCCCTTTCTTTAGTATGGGTATTGTGATGGCTTCTCTCCATACTTGGGGTACCGTTCCTTTCAACCAGCTGTGGTTGAATATCTCAAGCAGTTTTGTCTTTGCTGCTGAGCTCAGATTTACTAGCATTTCGTTGCTGATTTTGTCTGGGCCGGGTGACTTTTGAAACTTAAGCTTGGAAATAGCCTTCTGTAGTTCTCCTAGTGTGATGGGTTCCCTCATTGGGGCAGGAGTATCTGTCTGTCCCATTCTTCTTCTTCTTCTTCCATCCTTAGCCACCAACCGGCAAAGCGGTATGTGGCCAGTACGCCTAGTGGCGTCTTAGGGCAACAACAAATTGATCAATCTATCGCTGTCATGGTTGCCAGTATTTCTTTTCTTATCTCTCTCTGATGATCTATGTTAATGGGTAAGTTGCTTTCTGAACTGTATCTTCTAGCAAACAAGTCTGCAGCTTGTTTTCCTCTGAAAAGTTTGCCACCTTCATCCAATGTGATAGTCTGCCTAGGTGAGGAATGCTCTTCATTTAGAGACTTGACTAATCTCCAAAGTTTCCTGCCATCTTTCTCAAGGTTCAACGATGCCGTTTTAGTTCTCCAGCTTTTCCGTTTTTCTTCTAGCTTTGTTCTCTGAAACTCTGCTACAGCCTTTTTCCATTTGTTGTGAGTTTCAAGTGAAGGCTGAGACTCTGCATCCTTTCTAGCCCTGTCCATAGCTTCCTGACGTTCTTGGAGTGTGCTGGACCAGTATGGTATGTAGTTACGCCGGCATCCTTTGGGAATGGTTTCTTTTGCAGCTTGTAGTATGCATCTGTTGAAGTCTTTTACCACTTCATTAATGTCTCTGTTCTGTACCTTGAGGGTAGACAGCAGCGTGTTCACCTGATGCCTGAATAAACCCCAGTTGGCTTTTTTGTAGTTCCATCTTGTAATGGCTGGGCCTGTACTGAGAGTTGCACTCTGGACAGTAAGAAAGATTGGGCGATGGTCGCTTCCCCCTAGTTGGTCTCCTACTTCTCTACTAATAGATCCAGCTATATCTGGTGTGGAGAAGGCAAGATCTGGTGTTGAAGTTGTGTGCAATCCTCTGGAGTAGAAGGTAGGAGTATCTGTGGCATTATTGACTAGGATTAGGGAGTGATCATCTTGCCAAGTTTCAACCTCTTCACCTCTGTGATCCAGATGGTTATAGCCCCAGCTCTGGGAGTGGTTATTAAAGTCTCCAACTGCTATAAAGTTGGTGGCTGGTACCTGTATAGAGCTGAGACTCAGGGGTTTGTTGTTCGGACAGTAATAGTTCAGGAGTTCTATTTCCATCTTGTCTACCTTTATCTGCAACAGCTGATATTCTGCTCCATCCATGAAGGTTTTCCTTTCGTGTGCAGGAATGTTATTCCTTACAAGAGTAAGTACTCCTCCTTTTCGTCTATCTTTTCTGTCGGATCTGAAGCATTGATATCCCCTTATTTTAAAGGTTTGATCTGCTTTCAAGTGAGTCTCTTGGATACAGCAAACACTGACTTGCTTCTCATACAAGATGTTTTCCAGCTCTGTCTTTTTGCTGTATCCAGCCTGCTTGCTGTTCACTCCCTCTGCATTCCAGTGCATCATGACAAGTGGCACTCTGGGTTTCTCTTTTTCTGTTTTGTTTTGGTCAGTAGATCTCCGCCGTCTGCTGACTCACAAGACGGTCTAGAGGGTCCTCCAGTAGCTGAGGGTGGGCTCTGTCGAGGCTCAGAGCCCGGCACTGCACCTGCCTGGTGGAGCTCCACAGGGCGAGCACCAGTACGAGATTTATTTGACGGTGTACTCTCCATAGAAAAAAAAAAAGCGAGTTGCGTGATACTGTGGTTTCCGGTGCGCCTTCTGGCCCAGTATCTATGACTTTAGCACCTGTTCAACGGGAGAGTGGTCTCATCCCTAATCTGTTTATGTTCCCAGTAGTAGACTATTCGCAGGCAGCCTGGGGGTGTCACTGCTCTGCGCAGACCTTGTTTACCGAGGCGGCGTCCGAGCTCGTATGGTAAAAATATGGTTGCGTTATCTTCAAAATAGCCCTGTCTTTCCCATGGCTTTTCTGCCATCCTGCAACTTTGAGTTAGGGAGTTCTGAGCTCCAGTCTCTTTCCCAGGCATTTTATCCTGGCCTGGCACGCATACAGAGGACCCCACTTCTGGTTCTAAGTTAGCAGTTGGGGATAGGTGGGGTAGCACACTGTGCATTCCCCGTCATCCAGGGGGCTCTCCAACTATGCAGAGCTTGCACAATGCTGTGCTCTGGTTCTGGGCTCTCCCAAGGAATCCTCACGTTCTGCACAGAGCCACTTCCAGATACCCACCACCTGCCAACCCTCCATTGTAGAAATCTCCTGCATGCGGCCATCCAGTCATGAGCCAGTATTAAGTCTGGTGCCCAAGTGATCCCCCCAAGCTCAGTGTGCAATGCTGGGTTCTCATCATGCTGCAACACAGGGGGGATTGTGATGCTCAGCCATCTCTCTCAACTCTGCCCCGATAAGTGACATCAGGGACTTAACTGTGCCTCAGTACTGGGAGGCCCCGTTTCCGGGTACACCACACACAGCCAATTGAGGCAACGGTCGTCGTGGGCGTGTCTTCAGTGATGAAGTTGTGAAGTCTTCCTGTCCATGTTCTTGCACATCCTAACACTGCCCGCAAGACATCGGAGGTTTGGAGAGTGGCCTTCTCTGCTTTTTTGAGCCGGGGTGGGCTCCCCGGGCAAGTCTCGATGGGGATCGGGACGTGTCCACGCGCCAGTGGGCCCAGCATCGGCCGCATCTGATGGAGGACTTGCTCTGCCAGGTTTGAGTTAGTAAATTCCAACTTTGTCATCTTCATGGCATTGTGATGCTGGGGTGCCTGTGGATTTCCTACCGCCCCGGGTAGAAGCCAGAAGTGTACTGTGCCAGCTCTGGGGGAGATAAAGGGGGTGTTTCTGCGTCTCCTTGTGATACGTAGCCAAGGTAGGGCTCACAGTGCTCTTTCCCCGCCACCAAATTGCCTGCTGGTTATGCCGAGGCTCTAGGCATGTGACCAAGAGTTGAAGGCAATAGGATCGTCACGTCCTGAGTCTCTGTGCCTGTACGATGGGTTCCGATCTTCAGGGAGCAGTCCACACTCATTCCCACTCCCAAGACTTGTTCAGTATCCATCTGGCTCCTTCCCACCCACAGAGGGCGTGTACGGTGTAGTGCACCGGTTTTATTATCGAGGTTTGCTCCTCTAGATCCGTTGTGTTTAGCCTGAGGATTCGCACCCTCAGTTACCAGGACTACCTCGAGGAGGGTGTGGCTCTTCACCACGCACAACGATCTTGGGGTATGAGAGGTTTTGCTAGGCCAAGAGACTAACACCGCAATGGTCGCTCCTTTCATGAACAAGAATTCACTAGGCCTAGGGTGAAGCAAGGGGGGAAACCCACTACCCACAACACCAGCACATCATACCCCCTGTCTGTAAAAGACTTTGCCCCACAAGTGCCAGTGGAACAAGAGATGAGAAGATGGCGATGGATAGGACACACACTGAGGAAACTGTGGATAGCATTACAAGGCAGTCCTTGTTCTGGAACCCCCAGGGCAAGAGAGGCAGAGGTAGACCAAGAAGCACATGGACAAGAGAGCTGGAAACAGAAGTGAAAATGATGAGAACGTGGAAAGAACTTGAGATGATGGCACGTGACAGGAGGACTTGGCATGTGTTTTTTGAGGGCCTATGCTCCTTTGGGAGTGGAGGGTTATGATATTGCAGGAGTTGCCAGAATAATGTCAAATCAACATTAGACTGCCTTAGGGTCTCCGACTCTGCCTACTCTTAATTAATGCATATTACTGGGTTTGCACGCCTATTACAAAGGCAAATAGAAATTCTGACAATACGTGATTTTAACTTTATTTGCCATCTTTAGAATGTAACCCCACATACGAAGTGACACCACTGTGCTTATGTCATGTTTCAAGTAACAGGGCATAGTGTCAACGAAATTGATTGTTATTCCACATTGTGTTTGATATAAATTGTTTACATTTTAAGAAAATGCAGGAACGGTAAATGATTATATTATTGCATGTCGATGTAATTTTGTTAAATTTGGTTATTTTTGTGGCTGTTAAGAGAAATCAAATGGGCCAAAAGGGAGCTCCTTGTATAGATAAAGATAGAGAAACATGTCCCTAGGCTTCAAGCAGTGAAGCACAAATAAGAATTGTATTTTAGATGTAGTAAAAACTAATTGTTCACCATAGACAGGTACCTTGTACTTGTCTTGTCTTTGGTACACCATCACTGAGTGTTGGCTCTTGGTGATTTAGACAGGTAATTGTCTTGTCTTTGGTCCATCATCACTGAGTGTTGGCTCTTGGTAATTTAGACAGGTAATTGTCTTGTTGTTGGTCCACCATCACTGAGTGTTGGCTCTTGGTGATTTAGACAGGTAATTGTCTTGTTGTTGGTCCAACATCACTGAGTGTTGACTCTTGGTGATTTAGACAGGTAATTGTCTTGTTGTTGGTCCAACATCACTGAGTGTTGACTCTTGGTAATTTAGACAGGTAATTGTCTTGTTGTTGGTCCACCATCACTGAGTGTTGACTCTTGGTGATTTAGACAGGTAATTGTCTTGTTGTTGGTCCACCATCACTGAGTGTTGGCTCTTGGTGATTTAGACAGGTAATTGTCTTGTTGTTGGTCCAACATCACTGAGTGTTGACTCTTGGTGATTTAGACAGGTAATTGTCTTGTCTTTGGTCCATCATCACTGAGTGTTGGCTCTTGGTGATTTAGACAGGTAATTGTCTTGTTGTTGGTCCAACATCACTGAGTGTTGACTCTTGGTGATTTAGACAGGTAATTGTCTTGTTGTTGGTCCAACATCACTGAGTGTTGGCTCTTGGTGATTTAGACAGGTAATTGTCTTGTCTTTGGTCCATCATCACTGAGTGTTGGCTCTTGGTGATTTAGACAGGTAATTGTCTTGTTGTTGGTCCAACATCACTGAGTGTTGGCTCTTGGTGATTTAGACAGGTAATTGTCTTGTTGTTGGTCCAACATCACTGAGTGTTGGCTCTTGGTGATATAGACAGGTAATTGTCTTGTCTTTGGTCCATCATCACTGAGTGTTGACTCTTGGTGATTTAGACAGGTAATTGTCTTGTTGTTGGTCCAACATCACTGAGTGTTGGCTCTTGGTGATTTAGACAGGTAATTGTCTTGTCTTTGGTCCATCATCACTGAGTGTTGGCTCTTGGTGATTTAGACAGGTAATTGTCTTGTTGTTGGTCCAACATCACTGAGTGTTGACTCTTGGTGATTTAGACAGGTAATTGTCTTGTTGTTGGTCCAACATCACTGAGTGTTGGCTCTTGGTGATTTAGACAGGTAATTGTCTTGTTGTTGGTCCAACATCACTGAGTGTTGGCTCTTGGTGATTTAGACAGGTAATTGTCTTGTCTTTGGTCCATCATCACTGAGTGTTGGCTCTTGGTGATTTAGACAGGTAATTGTCTTGTTGTTGGTCCAACATCACTGAGTGTTGGCTCTTGGTGATTTAGACAGGTAATTGTCTTGTTGTTGGTCCAACATCACTGAGTGTTGGCTCTTGGTGATTTAGACAGGTAATTGTCTTGTTGTTGGTCCAACATCACTGAGTGTTGGCTCTTGGGGATTTAGACAGGTAATTGCCTTGTCTTTGGTTCAACATCACTGAGTGTTGACTCTTGGTGATTTAGACAGGTAATTGTCTTGTTGTTGGTCCAACATCACTGAGTGTTGGCTCTTGGTGATTTAGACAGGTAATTGTCTTGTTGTTGGTCCAACATCACTGAGTGTTGGCTCTTGGTGATTTAGACAGGTAATTGTCTTGTTGTTGGTCCAACATCACTGTTAGCTCTTGGTAATTTAGAAAAGTACTTGTCTTTGGTCCATCATCACTGAGTGTTGGCTCTTGGTGATTTAGACAGGTAATTGTCTTGTTGTTGGTCCAACATCACTGAGTGTTGGCTGTTGGTGATTTAGACAGGTAATTGTCTTGTTGTTGGTCCAACATCACTGAGTGTTGGCTCTTGGTGATTTAGACAGGTAATTGCCTTGTCTTTGGTTCAACATCACTGAGTGTTGACTCTTGGTGATTTAGACAGGTAATTGTCTTGTTGTTGGTCCAACATCACTGTTAGCTCTTGGTAATTTAGAAAAGTACTTGTCTTTGGTCCAACATCACTGAGTGTTGGCTCTTGGTGATTTAGACAGGTAATTGTCTTGTTGTTGGTCCAACATCACTGAGTGTTGGCTCTTGGTGATTTAGACAGGTAATTGTCTTGTTGTTGGTCCAACATCACTGAGTGTTGGCTCTTGGTGATTTAGACAGGTAATTGTCTTGTTGTTGGTCCATCATCACTGAATGTTGGCTCTTGGTGATTTAGACAGGTAATTGTCTTGTTGTTGGTCCAACATCACTGAGTGTTGGCTCTTGGTGATTTAGACAGGTAATTGTCTTGTTGTTGGTCCAACATCACTGAGTGTTGGCTCTTGGTGATTTAGACAGGTAATTGTCTTGTTGTTGGTCCAACATCACTGAGTGTTGGCTCTTGGTGATTTAGACAGGTAATTGTCTTGTTGTTGGTCCATCATCACTGAGTGTTGGCTCTTGGTGATTTAGACAGGTAATTGTCTTGTTGTTGGTCCAACATCACTGAGTGTTGGCTCTTGGTGATTTAGACAGGTAATTGTCTTGTTGTTGGTCCAACATCACTGAATGTTGGCTCTTGGTGATTTAGACAGGTAATTGTCTTGTTGTTGGTCCAACATCACTGAGTGTTGGCTCTTGGTGATTTAGACAGGTAATTGTCTTGTTGTTGGTCCAACATCACTGAGTGTTGGCTCTTGGTGATTTAGACAGGTAATTGTCTTGTTGTTGGTCCAACATCACTGAATGTTGGCTCTTGGTGATTTAGACAGGTAATTGTCTTGTTGTTGGTCCAACATCACTGTTAGCTCTTGGTAATTTAGAAAAGTACTTGTCTTTGGTCCATCAACACTGAGTGTTGACTCTTGGTGATTTAGACAGGTAATTGTCTTGTTGTTGGTCCAACATCACTGTTAGCTCTTGGTAATTTAGAAAAGTACTTGTCTTTGGTCCATCATCACTGAGTGTTGACTCTTGGTGATTTAGACAGGTAATTGTCTTGTTGTTGGTCCAACATCACTGTTAGCTCTTGGTAATTTAGAAAAGTACTTGTCTTTGGTCCATCATCACTGAGTGTTGACTCTTGGTGATTTAGACAGGTAATTGTCTTGTTGTTGGTCCAACATCACTGTTAGCTCTTGGTAATTTAGAAAAGTACTTGTCTTTGGTCCATCATCACTGAGTGTTGACTCTTGGTGATTTAGACAGGTAATTGTCTTGTTGTTGGTCCAACATCACTGAGTGTTGACTCTTGGTGATTTAGACAGGTAATTGTCTTGTTGTTGGTCCAACATCACTGTTAGCTCTTGGTAATTTAGAAAAGTACTTGTCTTTGGTCCATCATCACTGAGTGTTGACTCTTGGTGATTTAGACAGGTAATTGTCTTGTTGTTGGTCCAACATCACTGAGTGTTGACTCTTGGTGATTTAGACAGGTAATTGTCTTGTTGTTGGTCCACCATCACTGAGTGTTGACTCTTGGTGATTTAGACAGGTAATTGTCTTGTTGTTGGTCCAACATCACTGAATGTTGGCTCTTGGTGATTTAGACAGGTAATTGTCTTGTTGTTGGTCCAACATCACTGAATGTTGGCTCTTGGTGATTTAGACAGGTAATTGTCTTGTTGTTGGTCCAACATCACTGTTAGCTCTTGGTAATTTAGAAAAGTACTTGTCTTTGGTCCATCATCACTGAGTGTTGACTCTTGGTGATTTAGACAGGTAATTGTCTTGTTGTTGGTCCAACATCACTGTTAGCTCTTGGTAATTTAGAAAAGTACTTGTCTTTGGTCCATCATCACTGAGTGTTGACTCTTGGTGATTTAGACAGGTAATTGTCTTGTTGTTGGTCCAACATCACTGAGTGTTGACTCTTGGTGATTTAGACAGGTAATTGTCTTGTTGTTGTTGGTCCAACATCACTGTTAGCTCTTGGTAATTTAGAAAAGTACTTGTCTTTGGTCCATCATCACTGAGTGTTGACTCTTGGTGATTTAGACAGGTAATTGTCTTGTTGTTGGTCCAACATCACTGAGTGTTGACTCTTGGTGATTTAGACAGGTAATTGTCTTGTTGTTGGTCCAACATCACTGAGTGTTGGCTCTTGGTGATTTAGACAGGTAATTGTCTTGTTGTTGGTCCAACATCACTGAGTGTTGACTCTTGGTGATTTAGACAGGTAATTGTCTTGTTGTTGGTCCAACATCACTGTTAGCTCTTGGTAATTTAGAAAAGTACTTGTCTTTGGTCCATCATCACTGAGTGTTGACTCTTGGTGATTTAGACAGGTAATTGTCTTGTTGTTGGTCCAACATCACTGTTAGCTCTTGGTAATTTAGAAAAGTACTTGTCTTTGGTCCATCATCACTGAGTGTTGACTCTTGGTGATTTAGACAGGTAATTGTCTTGTTGTTGGTCCAACATCACTGAGTGTTGACTCTTGGTGATTTAGACAGGTAATTGTCTTGTTGTTGGTCCAACATCACTGTTAGCTCTTGGTAATTTAGAAAAGTACTTGTCTTTGGTCCATCATCACTGAGTGTTGGCTCTTGGTGATTTAGACAGGTAATTGTCTTGTTGTTGGTCCAACATCACTGAGTGTTGACTCTTGGTGATTTAGACAGGTAATTGTCTTGTTGTTGGTCCAACATCACTGAGTGTTGACTCTTGGTGATTTAGACAGGTAATTGTCTTGTTGTTGGTCCAACATCACTGTTAGCTCTTGGTAATTTAGAAAAGTACTTGTCTTTGGTCCATCATCACTGAGTGTTGGCTCTTGGTGATTTAGACAGGTAATTGTCTTGTTGTTGGTCCAACATCACTGAGTGTTGGCTCTTGGTGATTTAGACAGGTAATTGTCTTGTTGTTGGTCCAACATCACTGAGTGTTGGCTGTTGGTGATTTAGACAGGTACTAATGACTTAAATGTCTACAGTGTAAGTGTGTTCTTGATTATAAATAAAGTTGATCAGGCTCTCTGAAGAAATGATCTAGTATTCTCTTGTTGTGATCTTTATTTCTTGTGTTTTGTTCAGTCTGAACTTCAGCAACAGAAAGCTGACCCTAACTATGGCGTAGGCATCAACCCTATTAGTCGCCTCATCCAAATCATGCAAGCCCAGAAAAAGAAGGAACCTGTGTACACTCTGATTGCTGAGAGAGGAATTCCCAGACGAAGGGAGTTTCTCATGCAGGTAACACTGGTCAATATTTATCATCACTGGATGTGACATATCCACTGAAAGTGGTAACATATAGGAGACATTATGAGATAGTGTAAAGCTGTTATCAGAACAACCAACTTTCTGAAAATTAGCTACACCTATTTTGTGAGTTTCTCATGTCTTGGTCATATAATAATAGAAGATGGCGGATGTGAAACTGAAATAAAGAAGATAATAGGAATGGCTAAAGCAACAGTCAACAACATAAGAAAGATACTAACATTTAAACAACTAACTCAAAATTCAAACTGAGAATCATCAAATACTAAATGTGTAGATACAAGGACACTGAGATGTGGATATGTAGAAGAATAGGGGCACGACTCATGGACAGAGAAAAAAAGAAAACTAGAAATGAAAGTTAATTAATGAAGATCAAAATTACACAGCTAAATTATTTTGGCCATGTAAAAAGACATAAGACATTAATGAAGACCATAATAGATGGAAGAGTTTGAGCCAAACGTGCAAGAGGAAGACTGCGCTATATGTGAGAAGGCAACATCAAGAGATGGACAGGAAAGAATCTGTCACAGTGCCCCATCATGACAAGAGACAGAAGACTTTGTGGATCCATTGCATTCGACCTTCGATGTGGAGACGGCAACTGTTGAAGATGATTTGTCATCATTACTGAGATGATAGCCTGCAGGTGTCATTTGTCAACCTTCTATATGGAACAAGAACCAAAGACTCATATTGGAATACTGAAAATACATTTTGTTTATTACTGGAAGAGTTTGTTGATTCACAAATTTTTACATTTTATAATTGGCTGTTTTTTATTTTTTTTTTTTAAATAAATGGTATAACATACAGACGATCGATACAGGGGATTTTATTTGACACTCAAAACAAATTAGCAGGGAAATATAACTGATGTTTTCTTACAGGTAGAGGTGGAGAACAAAAGCTGCACTGGCACAGGTCCCAATAAAAAATTGGCCAAGAGATCAGCGGCCGAGTCTATGCTACAACTTCTTGGTTATACTAAACCTAGCCCGCAGCCTGCTAAATCTTCTTTTAAACATCCTGCTTCAGGGGAGGTATGTGTCTCTTATCTTGTGTTTTAAAATATGTTTGTGTCTATATTGTTGTGTTGTTGACATTAGCTCACATGAGCAGAGAGCTGACCTTAGGCAGAGAGTTGACATTAGCTGAGATGAGCAGAGAGTTGACATTAGCTGAGATGAGCAGAGAGTTGACATTAGCTGAGATGACCAGAGATTCAACACCATCTCAACAATATACAAGGAAAGCAGCAAATCATGCTTGGGATTCCAGGAAAGAAAGAGCCAAGACTGGATAACACCAGATACACTAAACACCATAGCGAAGAGAAAGGAAATGAAAAGAAAGAAAACAGAAGCTAAGTCTCCCAGGTTAAAGACAATATGTAGTGAACAGTACAGTCAGCTGGACAAGGAAGTTAAACGTCAAACCCGTGCTAACAAAAGGACATTTCTGGATGACCTTGCAAGACAGGCAGAAGAGGCAGCACTGAGAAATGAACAAAGCACAGTATACAAAATAACTAAAATCATCAGCGGAAAACGAGGTGCAAACAATATTACATTAGTAAGAGATAAGCATGGAAATCTCATCACAACAGTAGAGGGACAGGAAACAAGATGGGCAGAGCATTTCAGAGAAACTCTGAATAAGGAACCACCAGAAACACAATTGAATGTTCCTGAGGCTGAAAATGATCTAGATGTTAATACAGACATCCCATGAAAAGAAGAAATCATCACAGCAATCAAAGGGTTAAAGAATGGAAAAGCTCCTGGTCATGATAACTTAAATGCAGAGCTATTTAAGACAGACCCAAAGCTAGCAGCAGAACTATTAGAACCACTATTTGCACAAGTCTGGAAAACAGGGACAACACCAACAGAGTGGAGAAAAGGAATAATTGTCAAATTGCCCAAGAAGGGAGATCTTGCAGACTGCAATAATTGGAGAGGAATAACTCTTCTCTCAGTTCCCAGCAAAATACTAGACAGGATAACTATACAGAGAATCTCAAAAGCAGTAGACCACAAACTGAGGAAAGAACAAGCAGGATTTAGAAAGAACAGAAGATGTGTAGATCATATATTTACCCTCAGGAACATTATAGAGCAGTGCTCAGAATGGCAAAGACAGCTGTACATTAATTTCGTTGATTTTGAAAAGGCTTTTGACAGTATAATAGGGACAGTTTATGGAAAATACTGAGGGCTTATGGAATTCCAAGCTGCATAGTGTCAATCATAAAAAGCCTTTATGCCAACTTTACGTGTAGCATTGGGCAGAGCAACCTAACCTTTGAAGTGAAGACAGGAGTACGACAGGGATGCCCCTTATCAACCACTCTATTTTTAACAGTCATAGATTGGGTGATGCGCCAGACAACAGAGGGCAATCCAAGAGGAATAAGATGGACTACATTTTCTACATTGGAAGATCTGGAATATGCAGATGACATTGCACTGCTAGCACATTCACATCAACACATCCAGGACAAAATGAATAGACTTAATAAGTATAGCCAGCAGATGGGCTTGAACATCAACCTAAAGAAGACAGAGGTCATGACGCTCAATGTGAGCAACCCTGCGCCCATATCAGTAAGGAATCAGCAACTGGAACAGACAGATGCCTTCACATACCTAGGATGCATAGTAACACCAGACGGCGGAGCAAGCAAAGACATCAACAACAGAATGAACAAAGCAAAAACAGCCTTTTTTAGTCTAAACAACATCTGGAAGTCCTCTCAGTACAGCACAAGCACAAAATTAAGATTATATCAGAGCTGTGTGCTTTCTGTGCTTCTCTATGGTGCGGAGAGCTGGAGAGTTACAGAGAAGGAAATGTTGAAATTGTCCTCTTTTCACACAACATGCCTAAGAAAAATTATCCGAATCTTTTGGCCGAATACCATCACCAACCAGGATCTGCTTACTCGGAGCAAGCACCATCATAGCTGGCAGACGCTGGAGCTGGGTTGGCCATGTCCTCAGAAGATTCCCCGATACCATCACAAGAACAGCTATGCTATGGACCCCTGAAGGAAAACGAAAGAGAGGCTGACCAAAAACAACTTGGCAGAGGACTGTGGAGACTGTGGAGATGCAAAAAATGAACCAGGATGTCAGTCTGACTCTTATTGAACCTGCTATTCTTCGACACAGTGTGACACCTTCAAAACCACAGGTCACATCAACACGACTTATTGAGCACCACTTCATTGATAAATATGAAAGGGCAAGGTACAAACCAAACTGTAAAGTGTGTAAGGCTGCTGGGAACAGAAGCCAGACTTGCATGTACTGCCCAGATTGCAATGTACCTCTATGCCTGATACCCTGCTCCAAGTTATACCACACAGTTGAGGATTATCAACGCTCCAGACAAAGACTCTTGCAGAGGCCTACAGCTACAACGTCAACCCCAGTTAATGAAGGATGCTGCTCAGACTCCAACTAGAGGTACTTAACTACTCAAACATTCACAAACACTCATTGTCAGATGCCACAGACGCAGAATAATTAAAAAGACAAGTTCAAAAATTAAATTTATTTTTGCATTTTATTCACAATTTTTGTTAGCCTTTTATGTTGAAATACGTGGTTAATCGTTAAATCAATACATCAATCGGGGGACCTGGATATTACGCAGATGATGTTAAGCATTTCCTTAAGTTCAACGCACCCAGCACAATCCCTAGATCACAGACAAGTTCAAATCAACAACATTTCACCATCATTTGCGTAAGCCACTCATACCTATCAGAGACATCTACGCGCGAACTATCTCTCATCACACACTCTCTAGTCTCTACCCACTCACTCTGTCTCTAGTTCTAACAAAAACGCAGTACAACAGATGTTATATTTCACTCTCTCTCTTTATTCGAGAACACTTCTCACCTCTAACAGTATACTACACATCTCTAGTCGATATAGCCGCAACATGTAACAGAACAGATCAGCGGAATATATCTCTCACACTCTTACGACTCACGCACATAATTTTGTCTCAAGAACACCTTATTTACCAACAATACAGTGGTCTAGGTGATTAAGCGAACATAATTAGCGAGCCTAAGCGAGCTGAGACCATGATGTCCAGATACCATTCTTATCAGTCTGCACTCTTCTATTATCCGTAGATGAAACACAGCTGAGGATCACCAATGAGCTATCGGTGTTATTTTTTTTTTATTATTAATTTTTAGTATATAGATGTTTGGAGTATTGTTTTTATGGTTATTATAATTGATTAGGTGTAATTTTTAATGTATTGTAGATGCTCCATATTTGTTTTTTGTGACTGTCCTCATATAAGTTTTATGGGTTATGGTCCATGTGAGGGGATGTTAAAATACATTTATTGTGGAATTTTTAATTTTGTAGTCCTAGATCCCCTTGTTTTTTATGTTTTTTTGGTTGTTATTATTAAGGAGCGGGGTAAGACCGACACGTTGACTTGTCATGTGGTTGGATGTTTGCAACAATTACAGTTGTTTTTGACACAGAGGATTTGTTTACCTTTACCACTACATTTTTGTATTAGGGATAAAGAAGGAAGATTTATAATATATTTAGTGATATTATTCAAGACAATGAATTAGTGACATTGATTTAAAGTTGGTTTTTGAGGTATCTGTTTGTATCCACCCGTTTAGATCGAGATCTGCTCTGTGCACACAAGTGAGGTTTAAGTACAATACATTAGTGTATGTGTATTGACTGAGAGTTGTACTATCATTTGAATAAGATAGTGATATATGATGATGAGAAGGTGAGTATCTTATATATGTAATTGATTGATGTGAGTTTTACCATTAGTTTGTAAGTTATCGTTTAGTGTATGGGTCACGATGTAGGAGGTCATATTATGCGTTTTTGCGAGTATTATTTATATGATCTCTATGTGGGGGGGGGGTGGTTTGGATAATTTTTACAATTTAATATTAATTATTAATTATAATGTGATATTGTAACAGTCCTGGTTAATGGGGTATTAGACTATGATGCCTGTTGAGCTTCCCAGACGGACAAAGGGTAGTGTGACATGATAGGGATTTTTTTTTTATTGGTAGTTGAATGTATACTGTAGGAGTTACGTGTATCTCAGTCTTTTATAAGATATGGTTTTTACAGCGAGTCACACATCAGTATTATAAAGGGAGTTTACTCGATGACTTTGTTTAACCTTATACAGCTCGTTTTAATTTAGGTGTAATATTGTTTTTTTTAGTGTAATTTGATAGTTTAGTGAAATATATGTAATGACATTTGGGGTATATGTGCATTGACACATGTGTTTCTTTGTTTTTTTTGTCGTATTCTGAGGGTATAGGCTACGTATAGGTAGATGTGGGATATTTAGTGTCTAGTCTTATTGAGTGAAATAGACTAAATGTTTGATACAAGTTGGATTATAAGTTTGTTTCAAGAGATGTATTTTGATTTGTACAGTGTTACTTTATGTTATAGGACTCTTATTTATTGTTAGTCTAATTAGAGTAATAAGATTTATATTCATTCTACGTAGTAAATTAATTCAATTAATGACAGACTACATTAATAGTGATAAGAGATAGTCATAGAATCGTTGTTATAGAGCGTTATATAAGTGGATGACTTGACATAGTGTGTTGGTACATTCATGGAGAGGACTACAAGTGTTCGTCTATGATGTTAGCGGCATATTGGCACAGATCGATGCATTAGATGATAGTCGGACAGCAGGTAGTGTCGATGTACAACATCATTGACACATTAGCACGAGCGACACTCTGAATATAGTAGCAACATCTATACATGGAGATGCTGACGAGGGGGAGACGGTTGAGTACAGGGTGGGGAGGGGGGGAGAGGCCAGCACAAAAAACTGGGTGTAAAAATATTGATGGGATTATGATAGGTAGTGACACAGACTTTATACAACAGTTTTTGCTAGTAGACAAGTTTCACATGTTAAGGTCGGTCACACATGACAACTTTTGACAACGTTAAATGAGCGAGTTTTCATCTAGGAGGTGTTTTGGCATAGAGAGAGTGTGGCAGTGTGGGCGGAGGGACAATGCTTAGGTGGGGTGTAGAAGGTAAGCATGCATGGGGAGTTGTGGTTGAAAATCTAGTGGATACATTATAGAATTGACTGCATGTTCGATGTTCACTATGTTTAGGGATAGGGGATATGGGTGGGTATGAGATGTGTTATGGATCTCACTGTATTGATGGTGTATATGTGAAGTATGTGAGGGTTACTTAGACTGAGAGTAGCAGGTTGATATGATACTCTATATGTACATAGGAGACTGGAGGAAGGTGGGACGATGGAGGTTGGATTAGAGGAGTCATGAAGGGGAGGTTAGGAGTTTTTAGATGTGAAGAAGATTTTGGTGATGCATTGATAGGTGTGTTAAAGGGCAATGAGAGGAAGAAAGGATGTAGTGAGGTACACATTGTGAATATTATGAGTTCTAGTGGTTGAGGTATGTTGTGGGTTGAGATGAGATTAGAAAAAGGGGTATCTTAGGGATGTTAGGGATTGGAGTACATATGTTTTATAGAGAGATGAATAGAGATTGCAGTTAAGAAGATGGATATAAATAAGAGAAATGTCTGCGCGGTGGTCACTATCGAGCTCGCAACACTAGTAGTAATGAGATAGCAGTTACTTGGGTTATAAAAAAAAGAATGAGGATGGGACGTATTTAGAAAATGGAGGTGTTGGGACGAGTGGTGGGATAGTCAGTGGGGAGGTTGGGGATGGAAGGTCTCGTAAATGTGGGAATTGTGGATAGTATGCGAGTTTATGGGTCGAATTTAGTCTAGGGATTGGTTCTAGTTATGTGGGATGGAGTGAGATGTGTACAAAGATGGCAGGAGTATTGTAGGGAGGTCGGAGGTATTAGGATGGTTATGTGATGATATTGGCGAAGGTACAGGTGTGGGAAAGTGGTGTAGTGTGGATAGTGAGTATAGAAGTGTGAGCGATGGATGGGGTGGTAGGATGAATAAGGTAGTTGGGGAGATGGAGTGGTGGGACGTGCAGAGTTGGTCTGGAATAGTGTTTTGTAGTGAGGTAGACTTATGGAAATGATTATAATTGATGGCAATGTTAAAGTGAAAAAGGGTTGTAAGGTTATAGGACAAGATAGGAGATTTTGGAATGATTGGGGGGAGGATGTTTAAAAATGAGGGATGACGAAGTGTATTGATTTAGGTAGAGAGAGGTGTGAGAGCAGTTTAAATATTGATTGGAATGATACTGGGGGGAATATTGTTGTTGGTTGTGAGGACTATGAGGATGCGTGGTAATGATCAGAGAAGCATTAATGATTGAGGTGTGATGTGTTTCTCGATAAGACACGTATGTAAGTGACTTATGACAAGTGTGTGTAGATAACTATTGTAGAGAGAAGATATGCGAAGAGGATGGATGCGCTGTGATCGCTAAGGAGATTGGGTCTGATAGAATGATATGAGTATTCGAGGTGGTGTTCAGTCTAGGTTTGGATAATGAACCCTTTCATACAATATTTTGTTGACTGGGGGTAAATTAGGTTGATCATTATGTAATTGGGATTAAGGTTGAAATTTGTAGTGACACGCATAGAGGTGTAGAGGAGTTCTAGCAGAGAGATTCTCGGGCGACATCGGGGACGAGATGATGAGAGGAGTTTATAACATACATGTTAAGTGCATGGGGGGTGAGTGTATGTGGTATCATTGTGATAGTAGTGTCATGAAATTGATGGTGAGTTGAGGGAAGGTGGTATAGGACACATGAGTGGTGGGGGTCTGTGAGACAGTGGAAGGTGATAATTGTGTTGACGAACTTATGTGATACATGTTGGGAGGAGGATGAGGGGGACACTAGACACACACACACAGAGTGGGGTGGGTCATTAGGCATGTGGAGGGACAGATGTGTGAAGTGATGCATTTCTTGGGATGGATTAGTTCTCTGCTGGATATGATGGGGTATGGGAATATTGGAATGTCAATTGATTTAGTATTGGTGATAGTATGATTAGTTATATGAGTTAAGGGAATGGTGGGAAGAATGGGGAAATGGGTGATATTAGGTTGGTCCGGGAAATGATATAATGAGTCACTATGGATGTTTGTGTATGGGGGGGAAATTTGAGGGTGGTATATGGGATAGTGTGGATGCGGAGGGGGGGGGAGGTAGGGGGTGAGTGGGTTATTTGTGGGAGGTAATGTGGGAGGGGGTAATTGCGAGTTGGATTGAAGTGGGGTAAGGAAGGGTGATTTGGGGGGAGGGATGGGAGGTATATAGTTGGCGGGGGGGGGGGGGAGTATGTGGGGATTAACCTAAGGGTAGCAGGGGAGGGATATTATGGAGTGGAGGGTGGATTATTAGGGGGTTGCGTGGGTGAGATGATGGATATTGGGGGGGCGGTTCTGGGGTGGGGGATTAAGGGGCCGGGGGTAGGCGGAGGGAGGGGGGGGTGGGTGGAGGAAAAAGGAACTGGGGATTGCAGTGTGAGGGGGGATGAGGGATGGTGTAGTGGGTGGGGTGGTTGGTATTGGGGGGGTGAGGGATATTGTGAGTTGGAGGGGGGAATTGTTGGCAGTGATAGAGTTGAGGATGAGGGGAGTGGGGGTATGTAGTGGGTTGGGGATGGGCGTAGGATGTGTGGGGGGGGGGGATTGGATAGGAGTTGTTTGAATTGATGGTGTGGGATGGTGGAAATTAGGGGGGGATGAAAGGTGATGAACGATGAAGGTAGTGTGGGGCGTCGGGGGATAGGTTCTGTGGGAACGGGGGGATAGGGGGGGGGGGATTAGTTTCAGGTGTTTGGAAGGAATATGTGAGAGTGGGAAGTGTTTATTGGTTATAAGGAGAGGGTGGTGGGATTGAGTAGGGTAGTTGAATAAATTGTTGCGGAGTTTGGGTTGGACGTCACTGGGCAGGAGTACGAGTGGGCGAAGAAGCGATGGTATTGGGATATTATGAGGACTGTGGGGAGACCTTAGGTGAGATATTGTTGGGTGGTGCGAAGGAGGATTCAGGTTGGGGGGTATTGTACAAGTTAAATGATCTTTATTGAAGGGAATGAGGAGACTGGTTGTGGGTGAGGAGGATGGCGGGGATGTTTTTAAGGGGGTAGCGGGTGGTATGATGTAAGGGTTGGGAGGGGTTCAGTATTGAGTGGTGGGTTGAATGGCAGTTATTTGAGTGTGTGACACTGGTTGGTGGGCGTTTTGCAGGTCACATGTTAAATTGAGACGGGGGGGGGTATAAGTTAGGGGGTTAAAATTGGATGGGAGGACTGGTTGGGGGCGGGGTAGAGTTACGGCGTGGTTGGTTTGAGGGAATGACAAAAGGTAGAAGGAGGTAATGGGTATCGGGTTTGCTGGGTAGTAAGTTATGTTATATGTGGTGGGTGATAGGGATGGTTTGGTGGTGGGATCTAGGGTGGGAAGGCAGTAATGGTGAGAACTGATTTGGATGACAGCATGGGAGCATGGTAAGTGATGTTTAGGGCAAGTGAATGGTGGCGGTGGGATCTTAGGATGGGTTTTTTTAGTTGTGAAACAGGTAGGGGTGATGGAGAATGAGGGGAGTGGGTAGATAGGCACAAGGGGGGGGGGTGGTGATTTGACGGTGTTGGAAGGGGAGGGTTCGAGGAGGTTATGATGGGGAATAGATTGGGGTGGGGTTGTGAGGGTACACATTGTAAGGGCGCACCTTGGGGTCAGTGTAGTGGGAGGAAAACTCGGGGGTGTCTTTAAGTTTGGAGCTTGGCGTAGCGGTACCTGGGAGCATCGAGAAATAAAAACAAAAAATACCTATTATGTGTAGTATAGGTAATGGTTTGTATAAGAATAAAGAATGCAGTGACGATTATTGAGTGGGATTTTAAACGGATATATGTCTGTGAGGATTCTACGGTAACACTGTCTGTTGGAGGGCGTGGAGTTTCAGGTGGGTGGGGGGAGCGTGGGTATGGTGGTGGGGTAGTTAAGTAAAAAATTGGACTGGGATAGATTGGGAGGTGGGGGTTGGTTGGGAGTGGGGGGGTACTTAGGAGGGGGGTTATCGGGTGGGGCGGGGTCTTGAGTTCTATATTAGTGGGAGAGGTGATGGGATTCATGGGTGTGGGTGGGGAATGTTAAAGTGTTTTTTGTTTCGGATTTTGGGTGGGAGATAGTGGTGGGGATTGGTAAGTTCATCTTCGACGGGGGGGTAATGAGGGGGTGGGAACGGGAGTTGGGTTTGGATGAGGTTTGAACCCTGTGTACTATAGGGTTCCCTCCCCTCTTTTGGTTTATAATTAAGGTTTTTTGGGGAGTAAATTTGGTGTGGGGAGTAGTTGGGGCGGGATTAAGTAGAAGTATTTCATGATTATAATTGGGGTGTGGGGTTGAAACTGGGGCCATTTGAATCACCTTCCATTTGAGTGGGGGGGGGTACCTATTAGTCCTTTGATGTGGATAGGGTTTATTGCTGGTCAGATGTGTGCCGGAAGTTGGGTTGGTTTGCCTGGGTTGTTAGGGTGAGATAGCGGTTTTGCGAGTTTGGGTTGATGAGGGGCGGGGTGGGATGGTGTTGGGGGTGTCCCCGGGATTTGGGCCCTGTTGGGTGGTAGGATTGGGGCTAGGGGTTTGGAGTGGAGGGGTGAAGCAAAGGGGGGGGAGGGGGGGGGGGGGGGTGGGGGTTGGAGACGGAGGGTAGGTATGGGGGTTGAATGGGAAGGGGCGAGGGGGATAATTCAAAAAATTTTGGGGGTCAGGGGGTAAGGGGGGGGGATAAGTTGGTAGGTCTGAGGGTGGGGGGCGTGTGGGTGGTGTGGGGTTATTTGGGGGGGGAAGCGGGGGTCACGGGTCGGTTGGAGGGTATTGGGGATGGGTGGGCTAGGGTTAGGTGGTGATAGTGGAGGTAGGGGGGTGAGGGCGGGAGGGCAGTTGGGGAACTGTGGGTACAAGAATTGGGGGCAATTTTGCGGAAAGGGGTGTAAAACGGGGGGGCTTGTATTGTAAAAGGAGGGGGTATGGGGGTGAGTATCGGAGGTGACGGGGGGTGTCAGGCACACTTCGAGGTAAGGGAGGGGGTGATGGATTACTTTAATTTTGGGTGTCGGTGCGGTGGGGGGGTTGGGGCTGGGGGAAGTCGTAGGAAGGTAGATTTTGGGTGATCGGGGTTGTGGTTTAAGGGTAGGGGGGCAGGGTACTTTGGGTGGGGGGGGAGGAAGTGGTTGGGGGGTGGGTGGGTGGGGGAAATTGTGGTATGGGGGGGGCGGGGTTGGAAGGGGTACGATAGGGGGTGGGGGTATCTGGGACATGGTAATGGGGGGGTGCAGCGGGGTGTTTGGAGGGGGGGTGTGAGGGAGGGGGGGGGTGGGGGGGGGTGGGGGGGAGCTGGGGGGGATTGACACATTGGGGAGGTGGTGGGTGGTTTTGGGGGGGGGGGGCGGGGGGGGATGGGTGGGGGTGGGGGGGGGGGGGGGGGAGGGTCGATGGGGTAAAAATGGGTAGGGGGGGGGGGGGGGGGGTGGGGGGGTGGTTAGGTGGGGGACACGTGGTAGGGTTAAGTATGTTAGGGTTAGGAGGATGTGGGGGGGGGGCAGTTAGGGGTTGGGGATTGGTTGGATGGGGGGGGGGATGGGTACAGGGGTTGGGGGGGGGAGGGTTGGGGGGGGTCGGTTTTTGGAGGGGGGGTGGGATGGGGGGGGTCGCGGGGGGGTGGGGGGGTAGGTTGGGGGACAGGGGGCGGGTAATTTAGGCGGGTGGGCAGGTGGAATAGGGTCAATGTGTCGCGTGGGGGGCGGGGGGTGGGGGGGTGGAGGGGTGGAAGGTGGGGGGGTGGTGGTGGGGGGGGTGGATGGGGGGGGTTGGGGCTGTGGGGTTGGGGGGGGGCGGGTTGGGGACTGGGGGGGTGGGAGCGATTGGGGCGGGGGGGGGTGGGGGGAGTGTGAGGGGGCGGGTGGGTGGGGGGGGGGGGTGGGGGGGGGGGGGTTGGGGGTAAGGGGTGTGGGTGAGGGGGGTGGGCGGGGGGCGGGGGGGAAAGGGTGGAGGGAGGGTGGGCTAGGGGGGGGTGGGTGGGTAATGGGGGGGGGGGTGGGAAGATAAGGGTTACGGGAGGTTGGGGCGTGGAGGTAGGGTGGAGGGTTGGGGTGGGATAATGTGGGGGGAGGGGGGGGGTTATGGTGAAAAGTGAGGGGGTGACGGCATATATTTGGGGTGTAGGGGCAGGTGGGTACATTGGAAGGTTACGTGTCGTTGTGACGATTTGTGGGGGGGGGGGTGAGTGTGAATGGGGGCGTGGGGGTGGGCGACGTAGGGGGTGGGGATGGATGAGGAGGTTGTGTGTTGTTTAGGGGGGGTGTTTGTGGAGTGGGTGTTGGGGGTGAAAGGGGCTGCTTGCGTGGTTTTGGTTGGGGGGTTGTGGCGGGGATTCAAGAGTGGTTTTGTGGGGGGTGGTGGGTGGGGGGTGTATAGGGGGGGAGGGCGGGGGGGTGGGGGGTGGGTTGGATCGTGTTAGCCGTTAACCAATCGGGGGGGCAAGGTTTGTTGGTGGGGTTTGAAAAATGGAGGCTTGGTGTTTGGGGATGGGAGACGTTGGAGTGGGCGATACTAATATAAATGGACAGTTTTGTTACTGGGGGGGGATGAGTGGGGGGGTGGGGGGGGTGTGGTGGGCTTGGATGGGGGGAGGGGGGTGGGGGGGGGGTTGGGGGGGGGGGAGCTGGTTGACTGGCTTCTAAAACGTGGGGGATAAGGGGATCCGATTAGGGTGCTGGGGGGGGGGGGGGTGTGGCGATTAGGGGGGGGTGGGGGAAATTGATGGTGGTAGGAGGGGGACACTGCATTTGGGGTAGGGGGGGGATGTTGGGCTGGGGAAAAACAATTGCTGGGGACATACTGTGGGGGGGACCTTTTGTGTGGGCGAGGGGGGAGTGGGGGGTGGATGAGGGGTGGGGGTGGGGGGGCAGGGGTAGTGGTTTTGGGTGGGATGAAAAATAGACGTATGTTTGGTGGGGGGGTCTTGAGGTTGGGTTGTGGGGGGGGAGGGCATGGTGGGGATGGGGGGCGTAAATTGGGGGTGGGGGAGGGATGTGGCGTGGGGAGCTTTTATGGGGGTTTGGAGAGGGGGTGTTGGGGGGCTTGGCTTCAAAACTGGAAGATAGGGTGTAATTCTCGGTGGGGGGTGTTTGACAGCATAATGGGGGGGTAGGGGGTGGGGGGGGTCGTTGGGGGTCTGGAAACATGGTGGGGGGGGGTGGGGGTAGGTGGATATAATGGGGGGGGGGGTTCGGCATGGGTGGGTTGCGGTTGGTGACTAAAGTTCGTTTGTGGTAGGTTACTCAAGTGGTGCTATGGGAAGTATTGGCAGGGGGGTGGGGTGTAAAGAAATATACTGGAAGCTTGGGTGTGGGTTAGCGGGTGTAGTGTGAGTATGGCCGGTCGGGTTGCAAAATTATGGGGTGTGTGGGTGGGGGTGTCAAGGTGGGGGAGGTGGATATGTGGGGGGGACGTTTTGTGGTTGGGAACGGGGGAAGGGGAGGGTTTAGTGTTTTGGACTGTGTGTGGGGGGTGATTGCGCTGGGTGGGGGGGGTTTTTGCCGAAGAAATGGGGGATAGGACTGGCGGGTGGGTGTCATTTTACTGCGCGGGGTGTGCGGAGTAGTAGTGCGTACGGGGGGGTTGAGGGGGGATAGGGTGATGGATGTTTGGGGGGGTGCTTTCCAGGGTGGGGGGGGGTGGAATGTGATGTACTATGCACCACATTGGGGTAAGGGTGGGGTTTGCTTGTAGATTCCTGGTGAGGAGGGGTGTTGGGGGGGGGGGGGGGTGGGAGTGGGAGAGGGGTGGGGTAGGGGGGCCCGGGGGTCGCTTTTGGTTATAAGTGGGGGGGGGGGTGTGGGATTAGGAGGGGGTTTATGGGGGGGGGGTGGGGGGTGGGAGGGGTGTATGGGGGGGGGGGGGGGGGGTGGGGGGAATGGGGGTGGGCGGGGGGGGGGGGGGGGGGGGGGGGGTTAGGGGGACAGGGGGGGGGGGGGGGGGGGGAGGGGGGGGGGGGGGGGGGGGGGGGTGGGGGGGGGGCGGGGGGGGGGAGGGGGGGGGGGGGGGGGAGGGGGGGGGAGAGGGGGGGCGGGGGGGGGGGGGGGGTGGGAGGCGGGGGAGGGCGGGGGCGGGGGGGGGGGGGAGGGTGGGCAGGGGGGGAGGGTGGGGGGGGGGGGGGGGGGGGGGGTTGTTGGGAGTTGGGGGGATGGGGCGTGGGGGTGGGGTGGGGGGGGGGTGGGGGGGGGGGGGGGGGGGGGGGGGGGGGGGGGGGGGGTGGGGGGGGGGGGGGGGGGGGTGGTGTTGGGGGGGGGGGGGGGGGGGGGGGGGGGGGGGGGGGGGGGGGGGGGGGGGGGGGGGGGGGTGGGTGTGTGGTGGGGGGGGGGGGGGTTTTGGGGGGGTGTGGGTGGGGGGTGGGGGGGTGGGGGGGGGGGGGGGGGGGTGGGGGGGGGGGGGGGGTTGGGGGGGTTTGGGTTGGGGGGGGGAGGGGGGGTGTGGTGGATGGGGGGGGGGGGGGTATTTGGTATGGGGGGGGGGGGGGTGTATGGGGGAGGGGGGGGGTGGTGGGGGGGGGGGGGGGGGGTGGGGGAGGGGGGGGGGTGGGTGGGTGGGGGGGGTGGTGGGGGGGGGTGGGGGGGGGTTTTTTCTATTGGGGGGGTGGAACAAGTGGGGGGGGTGGGGGTTGGGGGCATTGGTAAGGGGGAGGGGGGGTAGGGGGGGGGGGGGTGGGGGAGGGGGGGGGGGTTGGGGGGGGGGGGGGGGCTGGTGTGGGTGTGGGGTTGGGGGTTGGGGGGGGGTGTGCTGGTTTTGTGTTGGGTGGAAATTTGGGGGGGGGGGGGGGGGGTGGGGTGGGGGGAGGGTCTCGGGGGTGGGGTTCGTTGGGGGGGGGGGGATTGGGGGGGGGGGTGGGGGTGGAGGGGGTTGCAAGATTTGGGGGGGGGTGTTATGGGGGGGGTGGGGGGGGTGGGGGGGGTGGGGGTATATAAACCTGATTTATACTATGGGTGGTGGGGGGGGGGTGGATGTGGGGGGGTGGGTTGGGGGTTTTAGGTGTGTGTGTTGGGGATTGGGGTGTTGGGTGGTGGTTGTGGTTTGGGTTATTTTGGTGGAGGGGTTGGGAGGTGGGTGGTTTTTGGATAGGGTGGGGGGGGGGTTGTGTGGATGGTGATGAGTTAGTTTTGGTTTTGGGGTAGGGTTTTGTGGGGGGGGGGGGACAATGGGGATTTATTGGTGGGGGTGGTGGGAGGGGTGGGGTTGGTGGGGTATGGGGGGGTTTATCATGGTGGGGATTGGGGGGGGGGTTAGGGTGGCGGGGTAGTGGTATGATTTGGGGGGGGGGGGGTGTAGGTGGGTGGGGGGGGGGTGGGGGGTGGTTGGGGGGTGTGGTTATTAGATGGTTTGGTGTGGGGGTGTTTGTGTTATGGTATTGATTGGTGGAGGGTTGGAGGCATTTTACATATGACTTTGTTTTTTTTTTTATAAGGGGGTTGGGGAAAAATTGGGCTAAGTTTAGTTTCATGGGGGGTGTGTGTGGTAGGGGTTAGTGGGTTGTGGTTGGGGGGTGGGTTGGGTAGCTTGTTTGGGGGTGGGGGGTTAGTGGGTTGAGTGGGGGTTTTAATGTTGGGGTTTGGTGGGGGGGGGGGGGGTGTTATTGATTTTATTTGGTTGTGTTGGGGGGGAACACAAGGGTGTTGGGTTGCAGGGGTGGGTGTTGTGTGGTATGCTGTTGTGGGTTGGGGTGATTATGGGGGTAAAAAAGTGGGAAGATTATAGGGTTATTAAAGTGGGGGGGAGTTATGGGAGCTTTGATATCATGTGTTTATGGTTCAGTTTACATAATTGTGGAGGTGGGGATATATTGATGGGGGGGGGGAATATCTCAGTTGAGGTGGGTTGGGGGGTTGGGTTGGTAGTTGGAGGGGGGGGGGGGGGTTTGACAGCCGGGGTGGTGTTGGGGGGTGTTGTTTGACAAAGGGAAAATCTGGGAGGTTGGGGGGGGGGGTGAGGGTTTGGGGGGGGGGTTACCTGGGGTGTTGGGGGGGGGGAGGTGGGGTGGGGTTGGGGGGGTATGGGATGGGGGGGGGGTGGGGTGGGGGGGGGGTCAATTCTTGGGGTTAGTGGTGAGGAGCTTAAAATGGGTTTTGAGGTTTGTGGTAGGGGTATTGTAGATTTTAGTGTGGTTTGTCTTTGGTGTGGGAGTTGGGATTAGGTTAACATGAGGGGGTGAGTTTGGCTCTTGGATTATTTATTTGGTGGGGGGGGGGGGGTGAGGGGTGTTAGGTTGGAGGGGGGGGGGGGTTGGTGGAGGTGGGGATGGTGAAGGGTGGTTGGGGGGGTTTGGGACATAATCGGGGCATCAGGGTTTTGTTAAAGTAAATTATGGGAGAGGCAATAAAGATAAGATAAGGGATTTGGTGTTTGTATATGTAGGAGTTTTGGGGTTCAATAATATATAAAATTGGGGGGGTGAGGATAAGTGTGGGGTTTAGTGTGGGCAGGATTGTGTGTGGGGGGTAATGATTGGGGGAGGAATGGGTGGGGTTGGGTTATGTTTATCTAATGGGTTTGGTAATGGAGGGGGTGGGGTTTTTGGGGTTGTATTGGGGGGATTTTATGTGGGGGTTATGAGTGTGTGGGTGGTTAGTGGGGGAAAAAAAGGAAATGGAGGGGGGTTTGGGTGGGGGTAATGGTACGGCGGGGGGGGTTGGGGATGTATATGGGTTGATGGGGTGGGTTTTGTGATGGGGTGGGGTTAGGGTGGGGGGGGGGGGGGGGTTTTGAGGTTAGTCTGGGTATTTTATAGTTGGGGGGGGGGAGGATAGGGTCTTTAATTTGGGGAGGTATATTTATGGGTAGGTTTGAGGCTGTTGGGTTGATTATTATGTTTTGTCATATTAGGGGTCTTTTGTGGGTGGGGGTTTAGGGATGGCTTTTAGGAGTGTTATGGGGGGGTGTATTACATTTGAGGGGGGGGGGGGGGGGTTGGGGTTGGTGGCGGGGGGGGGGGGGGTTAATTAGTGAGTGTTGTGGGGGGGTCATTGGGGGGGTTTGGGGTGTTTGGGTTGGGGATTGGGGTGGGGGGGGTGCAAAGGTATAACCGTTGCTCCAACTACCATGGTAATCAATTTCAGGGAGATTCTTCTTCCCAGAACTGGAGACAACCTAATATTACACGGTATTCTATTCCCGGTAACTTTAGGAATTTTCATAAAGGTAATCGGTATAGAGGAAAATATTATTTGCAGAGACCTCAATACCAAGATAATAGAGGTTCTCAACAGCATAGAGATGGTAATGACAGTTATGGAAACTGGAACGCAAACCAGGATAAAAATTACAGTAGGGACTTTAATGATAATTGCAGAGGCAATAATGGTCGCGGTAGATCGCAACAGAAGAGAAAAAAGATATCAACAGACAAACTCTGTTCAACAAGAATCTCAGGGAGCAGATAAACAGTTAATAATAATGATAAAGACCATAATGCTATCGGATGCTCATCTTTTGACTTTGGTAGGGCAAATAAATGTATCCAATGCAGTACTTTATTTGATCCGAAAACCATTAGTACTCTAAGCTGTGGTCATCCTTTGCCCGCTCTTCCTGCTAATGTTGCTCATGATGGGAGAGGTTCTCTTATATTACATAAGGGGCTTGTAAATAGTAATCCAGTCTCGGTGTTGTTTGATTCTGGATGTACTACTGTCGGGGTTAGGCAATCTCTTGTAGATCCATTCTGTGCTACAGGAAAGGTCATCAAATGTGTCACATTTGGTGGCACGTTGGAAAAATATCCTACTGCCATAATACATATTGCTACTCCTTTCTTCACGGGAGAGGTCCACGCGTGTCTACTTCCAAACCCTATTGCGGACCTTATTATTGGTCGTATTCACGGAGTTAGGGAATGTACCCCACAGCAGATTGCTGTTTGGGAAGAGCAAAACATTGAAGCTACCAATACGGTGGTCACAAGAGCACATGCTCTGGATCCACCTCAAACTTCATTAACTAATAATGATGAAGTAAATGAACAAAATAGTCACTTGACTATTACACGTGACTCATTTATCAAATTGCAAGAAGAAGATCCGTCGTTACAAAAATTCTTCATTCTAGCAAAAAAAGGTGATCCTAATCAAAATACTAATAGAAAATCTTGGATTTCTATGAAGAACGGCGTACTTGTACGTATGGTACAAGACTCGACTACATCCACTCATTCACAAATTCTTGTGCCTAAGAGCATGAGGGTGCAAATATTGCAACATGCTCATGACTCGCAATGTGCTGGACATATGGGTTTTTCCCGTACAAAGTCGAGGGTTCTTGCGGCTTTCTTTTGGCCATTTGTGAGCAAGGACATACGAATGTACTGTCGCTCTTGCAAAGTATGTCAGGAGGTCAAATCTAAAGGACCACGACATGCTGCGCCTATTCAGGCTGCTGACATTCCAATTCGCCCTTTTCAAAAAATGGCAATAGATATTATCGGTCCTTTTAGAATTAAGTCGGCTAGTATGTGCACACGTTGGCCAGAGGCAATACCTCTCAAGAGCATCTCAACTGCTGATATCGCAGACGCTCTTTGGCTGATATTTTCTCGCTTGGGTTTTCCCGGAGAAATATTGTCAGACCATGGCACTCAACTTATATCAGACACTATGTCACAGGTAATGTCTATGCTACATATAAAAAGGTCTCTCAGCAGTATCTATCACCCAATGTCTAATGGGTTGGTCGAACGTTTAAATAGGACTCTAAAAACTTTACTGGGTAAAATAACTGAGGATCATCCTCAGGATTGGGACAGGGTCTTACCCGCGGCTCTCTTTGCGTATAGAGAGGTCCCCAATGAACATACGGGGTTTTCCCCTTTTGAACTTGTCTTTGGCGCGCAACCGCGCGGCCCTATGTCTTTACTTCACGATCTAATCACTGCCGATAATATTAGCGATGAGACTCAGTCTTCTTATGAGTACGTCATTGCTCTTAGGAAAAAAATCATTGAGGCATGCAGACTAGCAACTTCGTCTTCCGAATTTGCTAAAGAAAAGGCAAGGCAGTTTGCGAATAAGAATAGATGTCTACGACAACTTTGTCCAGGTGACAAAGCTCTCGTCCTACTTCCTTCGAGGGAGAACAGACTTCTAATTGCATGGAAAGGTCCATATGCAATAGTCTCCAAAATTTCTGATGTCGACTATGTTGTCGATATTGATGGAAAGCATAAAACTTTCCACATAAATATGCTCACGGAATTTCATGAAAGACCAGACTATTTGCAGCCTATTTTCCAGGCAACGGACAATTCTCAAGTACCTCATGGTCAATACTCATCGCTGTCAGTTATACAGGATGAGGAAACTACTTTTTCTGATGTCAATCTTCCTCTTTCTATGGTCCCACTTTATTCTACGGAATCTTGGAAAAACGTGACCGTTTCTCCAAATCTTTCCGCTGAGGAACATCGACAAGTTTCTTCAATGTTGCAAACATTTCAGGATGTTCTTACAGACATCCCGGGACACACACATGTCATTGAACATGACATTGTGCTAACTGATCATAATCCTATCAGAGTCAGACCCTATCCAATACCTATCCATTTCCAGTCTCAAGTCGAAAAAGAATTGGATGAAATGATACGTTTGGAAATCATTGAACCATCCACTTCAGCATACTCTTCGTCTATGGTTATTGTTCGAAAGAAGGATAATAACATTCGCATTTGCGTAGATTATCGCAAATTGAACCAAGTTACGAAGTTCGACGCTGAACCTATGCCTTCATTAGAAGAGCTACTCAATAAACTTTCTAATTCTAGATTCTTTACCAAACTAGATTTGTCTAAAGGTTATTGGCAAGTCCCGCTAACTGAACGTGCCAAACCTTTTACAGCTTTTTCTACACCTAGGGGTTTATTCCAATGGAATTTCATGCCTTTTGGTCTTATGAACGCCCCTGCTACATTCGTACGCATGATGCGGCGAATTCTCGCATATCGTACAGATGTCATAGCATATCTAGATGATATCTGTCTATTCAGTGATTCCTGGGAAGATCACTATTTGGGTTTATACGAATTACTGTCTACTCTTCGCGAGTATAACTTGACTGCAAAACCCTCTAAAGCCTTTATAGGATTTAGTGAGATTTCTTTCCTAGGTCATCGTGTTGGTCATGGTCTTTTAAAGACAGAGGACCACAATGTTTCAAAAATACTTAACATTTCGGTCCCTAAGACAAAGAAACAAGTAAGGAGTCTATTAGGTTTGATCCAATTCTACGGACGATTCATTCCGAATCTGTCCTCCATTATGGCACCGCTTTCTACTTTATTGAAGAAAGGGTCGCCTAATTTGATCCGCTGGTCAAAAGAATGTCAATCCTCATTGGACCAGGTTAAAGACCTATTTTCATCTCCACCTATTCTTAGGTTACCTACTATTGAGAAGACTTTTGTTCTTCGAAGTGACGCCTCGTCAACTGGGATTGGGGCAGCACTAATGCAGGAGTATTCTGATACTCTGCATCCGGTGATGTATATCTCTAGGAAATTAAATGCTGCAGAAAAGAATTACTCGGTTTTAGACCGTGAGTTATTGGCTATGGTATGGTCTATTCTGAAGTTACAAAGATTTCTTCTAGGCGCACATTTCATTGTGGAAACCGACCAGAAAGCGCTTACTGCTATTCAGAGTAAAAACTTGAAGAGCTCGAGGTCCACTCGTTATGCCATAGCTCTTCAACCATTTCATTTCTCGGTTCGAGCTATCCGTGGTTCGGATAATGTAATGGCGGACATTCTGTCCAGATGCCCACACGATTCCACATGATTCTTCTGTCATATATATATATTTCCTGATATACAGTCCAATGTTATAATGACATGTTGGTAGATTTTTTTTTCTCACTTTTTTGAGGGGGAATTTATAACATTGTTCCATGTAATTATCTAAGAAGGCTTAGTTAGTGATATACGGGCCAAAAGATCACTCGGCCACATTTAAATAAATTATTTTCAGGATTGTATTGAGAGATTTACCAGTTGTTTTTAAGATTTGTGTTATTGATATTTTCGCAGCACATCATTGAAGATGCGAGATTGTGTCCATTGTGGAACTTTGAGTATATCAAGTCCTGTCCTAGATTGGGAGCGGATGATGTCCACATCTTCTTCTATTGAATGTTTTATGTCAACGAAGATCAACACATGTATTACTTATTAGTTACTGATGCATTACATAATGTAATAAAATAGTGCGGTATATTAATATATTACACCGCTATTTGCAACACATTGTATGATATCATAATAATATATTTGATTTCATATATTGGTATGAGAATAATTTGACTTTTATTATGATGTTGCCAGCATTGTGGTTTGTGTTGGTGGCACCTTCCTGGGATATATACGCGTATACTTAGATAAATTTTTCTCTAAGGACCTGGGATATGATCTCAGTTTCGCTCCAAGTGTTGAGCTATTTTGTTAGGTATATCCGCGCATCATACGTGCGTTAGGAGCCTAGATTTTTCCGGCTCCAGGATTTAAAAAAAAAAAGTTTCATTTTTTTTTCCCCGGGAGGGTGCGGTAATGTTACGCACAAATAATTACTTTTTTCCAAAGTCTTTGTATGATCGTTTTTCGTATGTATGATCATTATTTGACTGAAATGCATGTTATATATATTTTATGGTCAAAGGGACAGAACTTGAAATATCGATACTGCTATTTTTGATGAGTTTACCTCCTCTTGTATAGAGACACGTTCGGTCTATAATGTCTTGAACGAAGCGTGACCATATCTCCTTATTTGGTAGTATCAGTCAACTGTTGTAGATGTTTGAAACCTTTCTTAACGCTTCTGTTCATGTCCATAAAAGGCGCGACTGTGTAAGACTTTTATCTCGAATGTTCTTAGAATCGTCTTATTGTGAACAGCGACTCAGAGATTGTCACTCTGCGCATGTCTCGACTGGGTTGTCGTTTTGTTGTTCCGCCCAGGTCGGGGAGTTGAGAAATGGACTGATTAGCGAGCGGACGCGACTGCGTCTTGTGATTCTCTGAGGGAAATACATTGTCTTTGTGAGTTAGTTAGCTAACTAGACTATTTCCCCGTATTATTCAAGCCTGCCTGGAGGCATATGTTCATGGTTGATTTTCCGAAATAAGGTAATTCCTCTTGTATCGAACTTTAGGCTATCATCTAGAGGTTCGTCATTTTGTCGCCTTTTTGCTCGCCTGTGTGATTCAAAATGGAGAGGTACTTTGACTAGGATTAAGTCACCGGTATCTTTATACCTGAACTAGTTATATATCTATGGGTCGCTCTAGACCAACAAGACTATTGTCTGTGTTCCAGGATTCGTTATATCAGAGATCACGTCCAAGTCAGATGGTTAGACTTAGGAAGGTTATAAAGGTCGAGCTGACCTGTAATCCATGTATGCTACTCACGTGCAGACAGTAAACGGACGTATTGTATACATCTGATCTGCTAGCATCAGGAAGGAATAATTATTATTGTCTATGAACATTAAGGATCTGCAGCTGACCACGGTTGCAGAAGTTATATGTATTATTTATCAAGCTTCGCTATGATATTTGTTTTCCATACAACTATTGAGTATTGACTTCTACATGACTGTCAGTTAACATGAGTTTGAATGCTGCATTCGTTGTATTATGCCGATGATAACATAAGTATCATGACTGTTTTGTGGCGTGCAATAAATGGTATAAACCTAAAGCGAAGTTACCATTTCTATGACTCTACACGTCATGTTGCCTGTGGTGTACCCTGAACTGTTCTACTGCAACACACACACAGCAACAATCTAAACCAGATAAGACACCCACATCTTGCATTGTAATACCTGGTGTCGATAGAGGTGGTAATTTGACGGCATCCTAATTCCACCCTTATCACCAACTATATAAGGAAAAGACGATGGTCATATATCGGTCATGTCCTACGAATGCAAAACAACAGAATACCATTGCAGGCACTCACTTGGGTTCCTGAGGGTAAGAGGAAAAAAGGAAGACCAAAAGAAACACTCAGAAGAACAATAATAAGAGAAGGAAGAACGTTGGGATTAAACAATGTGCAAGAGCTAAGAGGAGTGGCGTCACAACGTACAACCTGGAGAGCACTGGTTTCTGCCTTATGCGCCGTGTTTGGTGCTTAAAGAATTTATTATTATTATTATTAACCATTCATAATGGTGCTCTGAAAATTTCAAAGGCCTATGTCTGTTTTTCGATTTAACTAGTTCTTTTAAAGAAATCTGCAAACACCCTTGGTAATGGGAGACAGTAATGTTCTGGATTGCTGGTCAGCAAAGTGATAATCATATCTGAGAAAATTAGATGAGGAAAATATTAGAGTTTCCCATCCTTGAAAATCATGTGCTTGGACCTGGAAAATGCTTGAAGAAATTTGCTATGAACCCTGAGTGTTGATACAGACAGATTAGAGATTGACCAGCTGTGTTTGTAACAGACTGAAGAGTGTACACTAGTGATGAGATTGTCTGACAGTAGGAAGCTAGTGAATTTTTTTTTTATCCTTAGATTTTGTTGGTGGCACACATTACAAGATTATTTATAACAAGGTTTTATATAGGAATGTAACCTTGCACTTGTTAGCTCTTGTGTATACAAGGATTGAGCGTATTGCAGATCTGTAGTTAATGCTCCTACATACAATGTATAGCTGGTAGATAACAAAAAAGAAACTTGTTCACAGTTTGTTGCTGTAAGGACATGGGTTTTATGAGCTGTCTCATGTCACAGTTTGTTGCTGTAAGGACATGGGTTTTATGAGCTGTCCCATTTAACAAGCTGAACACATTTCAGGCACAGTGGTGTTGTTCTCTTTTAACCAAAAAAAAAAAAGGTAAAGGATCACTTAAACTCCTGACCAATGCTCACAGCGTTGCAAAATGCAATGCGCCGTGCCCGCACAACGGTCAGAGCATTGTTTTTAGTTTATCACGAATAAACCCCAAAAATCGTCTGTTTAATGCAGTTCATATTTTAAAACTCGTAGAATGACTTCCACTACTATTTAAACAACTAATTTGAGTGTAGTTAAGCAGCTCGTGTGCGTGTTTTGATGTTATCACAATTTGTGTGACGATTCGGGTGCTTGCGTTTTTCGTTGTTGTTGCTGCAGAAATATGTCACGCTTTATATTTACATTTTCTAAGACTCCTAAGCGAATATTTACGTCAGACTACTTAGAACCATTGCTGACATTGACGATTATTGTTTGGTAGTCACAGTTTGTTGTCAAATAATGGAATCTGTCCAGAAAAGCTAAACACATTAGACTTAGTTGATGAGTGGGCATAGTCCTATTCTGGTTGATCAAAAAGCAACAAAACTAGACCTGCCGTATCATCTAATCACTAGTCCTAGATAGAAGATGAGGCTATGGATACTATTAAAACTTTAAACAAGTGTAAAAAGTTTTTAAATGATGTTATTCTTTTATTTGTTTGAAAATTACCGTACGTAATGCAAGATTGCATAATTTATGTTTTTCTTATAAAGGGACCATAGTAAAAACTGGTGTGAATAACACTAAATGTACTAACTGGCCATAAGCAATGTTTTTTACTTCGTAAATGGATGACCTCAGTGTTTGAAGACTATAAAGAAAGTTTTATTGTCTACAACAGTAATTTGTCTTTGGTAAGCTCTTATTCTACAGTAACTTTTTAGTGTTTTTCAATTTTACATGCAAAATGTTTTAAATATACCGAACATACTTTTGTTAATACTACCAAAGACACTATATATTACAATTCTCTGTCTATTTCCCTACAGTTTGGTATATAATAATTACATGTTCACAGAAAAGATTAACGTAAAATTTACACTATAAGACAGTACACTTCACCGTTTAGAATTCTTCAAAAAATTATTACGGCACAGGGTGGAAAATAATTATGGAGTCAAAGAGTTCAAATGCTTATTGAGGCACATTGGGATTATGGTGTTGGGGCCCATATTTTCTTGACCATCGGCACGCTAGGGGTGATATGGTCAGCACCACGCCTGGCTGTTGGTCTGTAGCGCTTGATAAATGTGGCTTAACTGAAAATTGTGAATGTTTTATTTTATTAAGACTAGTTGTTATTTCTGATGTTTGTCTTCATGTAAGTTATGCACATGAAAAATGTCATACTTTGTTGTTGAAATTAATTTTGCAGAACAATCAGAATGGGGACAAGAAAGTGACGTTTGTTGAAGGAAATGCTCAACCAGGTCAGTATGGTGTAACTGTACATGTCTATAATTTACATGCTGGTGTGACTACATGTTTCTATAATTTACGTGTTGGTGTGACTGTACATGTTTTTATAATTTACATGTTGGTGTGACTGTGTACATGTTTCTATAATTTACATGTTAGTATGACTGTATGTGTTTCTATAATTTACATGTTGGTGTGACTGTACATGTTTCTATAATTTATGAGTTGGTATGACTTTGCATGTCTCTATAATTTACATGTTGGTGTGACTGTGTACATGTCTCTATAATTTACATGTTTTTATGACTGCGTACATGTCTCTATAATTTACATGTTGGTATGACTGTGTACATGTTTCTGTAGTTTATTTTGTACAGGTTATTAGTACTGGACATTTTATAGTTACTGGTTGGAAACATAAATGCACTGGTATAAGATAATACTGACTAGGTTCTTATGTATCAGGTTAAGTATAGGAAATTAATACAACTTGTACATCATGTACTGTGGTTACTATGAGCATCTAATGTAGTTATGTTTGTGACAAGCTTGAGATAGTGCTTTTTTATCATTTCTGACACTATAAACAATTTTGAACATCAGCTGTTTTGAAGGAATGGCCATTTTCTTCCCCAGCTGAAAATGTGGACAAAGGTTCTAGCCCACTCACCCTCCAAGTGGGGCAGCAAAGGGTTCCTGGGCTCTTGCATATCCCAAACAACAACACAAAACCTGCAGTCGTATTTGGAGGTAAATAAGGGTTTTGCATTTGATTTATTTGTTGGAAATTGCCATTTTGGGAGGTCTGTGAAAACACGTTTATAGGACTGACAGGATGAGTCTAAGTCTCACATTTGGTGTCATCTTTAGGCATTTAGAAGGAACCATTGATGTCTTGTTGTTGCGTGACATTGTGAAGTTAGTTGTATGTAATATTCAACATGTCTAGCAAAAGTTAGTGTGGTGTGATATTCTACATGTCTAACAGCCAGATCACAAGTTATTTAACAAAAGTTAGTGTGGTGTGATATTCTCCATGTCCTACAAATAGTCAGATCACAAGTTATTTAACAAAAGTTAGTGTGGTGTGATATTCTACATGTCCTACAAATAGTCAGATCACAAGTTATTTAACAAAAGTTAGTGTGGTGTGATATTCTACATGTCCTACAAATAGTCAGATCACAAGTTATTTAACAAAAGCAAATTGCTCCTTCCCAATTTCTTAAAATTTTTATTGTATTCCTTGTATAACCAATATCCTTGTGTCTTGCTGCCATCTGCAGTATATCCCGGTTCACTATGATAGGAAACTCTTTACAGAGCGATACGACAGGAGGCAATCTGATCATCAGAAGAAGTCCCCCCATCCGACAAGTGTTTCGGCCCTGTATACTCCTTTACACTCTAAGGGGGGGCGGGCCCACTTGGGTCATGCCACTATATTTGTTGATGAAGACTCGTCCACCAAATTTCCCAGTTAGGTACAATGGCCTAATATTGCAAGTCTGTATATTTTAATGTTCTCTTGTAACAATCATACAGGTTACTTATTCTTTTATTGCCCATCTTCTTGGTACAACTTACAGACATCAACTGGTACATGTTCTAAAAATAGATGTCAGCTTGAGGTTGTTGGTGTCTCCACTAATTGATCATATCTATACGACCTGCCCAGAAAACATTATAGAATGCACAGTTACACAGACAGCATTAAGTGACCACTATCCTATTTGCTGTACCTGGATGAGAAAAGGGTTCAAAGCACCTTAAACGGAACACATCACAGTCCATTACAGGAATTTCAAAAACTTTAACCTTCAATTATTCATACAAGACCTACAAATATCCCCTCTCTCATACATGTACCAACTTCCGCATCCAGAAGAAGCCATAACATACTGGACACAAACTTTCAACAACATATTCGACAAACATGTTCCTATAAAGCAAGTTCGTGTTAAAAAATATCAGAAAGACCCCATGGATAACAAACGAAATATTATCAACAATGAGAGAGCGGGACGAAGCACATAAGCTCAAAGATTTCAGCAGGTGTCGGATGCTTAGAAACAAAGTACAATACCTCATTCGTCAGGAAAAGAAACTACATTTCAGAAAGATGATTCAAGACAAAGCAACCAGCAAAGAAGTCTGGGCAGCCATTAGAACACTAACACACAAAACAAAGTCACTAAACTCTTTACCAAAAAGCTGCTCCCTCATGGCTACTCATTTTAGTAACCACTTCAAAACAGAAATTAACCATCTCAAGTCGACACTAAAGCCAATGGACTGCGATATTTGTAAATTGACAGCCTTCTGCAACACTGAACATACCATAACAGATCTTAGAGATATTCCTTTTCTAACAGTACATGAAGTTCTCAAATATATCTTGGCATTAAAAAACAATTCATCTGGGCTTGATGGTATCAGCAATAAGATTCTACGTTACGCTGCACCCATCATTTGCGACTCCTTAACCTATGTGTACAACCAATGTATTGCACACAACTACTTCCCTACAGCATTCAAAACTGCCAAAGTGTATCCTCTCTATAAATCTGGCTCACATAGCGATCCCAACAGTTACAGACCAATATCCCTTCTATCATCTCTTTCAAAACCACTAGAGAAACACATTTACAACACCACATTTCAACACTTAACAACAAACAAACTGCTCATTGAGAGCCAGTCAGGTTTCAGACCCAAACATTCCTGTCACACAGCTCTCACCAAAATTACAGACAACTGGCTGTCGAACATAAATGATGGAAAATTAGGTGGTGCTGTTTTTGTTGACTTCAAAAAAGCATTTGACATGATTGACCACACTATCTTGGTTCAAAAGTTGGAAACCCTCAGAATAGGCCCTAATCCACTAAACATCATCAAATCATTCCTGGCAGATCGACAACAGTTAGTGCTTCACAACAACTCGACATCAGATTTCTTGAAGATAGATACAGGAGTACCGCAGGGTTCTATTCTTGGGCCCCTACTCTTCGCAATGTTCATCAATGACCTGCCACTACATCTAAAATATTCAACATGTGACCTCTTTGCAGATGATTGTACTATCTACACTAGTGACAGTGACTGCGTGGCACTTGAAATGACTCTTCAGTGCGATGTAGACAATCTAACAAAATGGAGTAATATGAATCGTATGCCAGTAAACACAGCAAAAACTAAATCTATGTTGATTACCACCAGACAGAAACTCCTAAACTGCACCAAAAGATTGCTACAGCTACACGCTGAATCAATACAAACTGATCATGTAACAGAACTCAAAGTTCTAGGGACCACGACTGACCAGCACTTAACGTGGAACTCCCATGTACAGAATTTAACCAAACACTTAGCTCAAAAGGCGTATCAGCTAGCCAAAATAAAACACTTCTTAGACGCAGACACTAGACTATTGTTCTACACCTCACATATACAGACACATCTAGATTACTGCTCTGCACTATGGGATGGTTGCCCTGCTTCCACCTCAAAGAGACTGCACTCCCTGCATAAGAGAGCAGTACGTCTGATTACCGATAATCGCACGATACCACACACAAGGACACGAAAAGAACCCAAAATACTGTCCCTAAAAAAAAGTCTTCTCTACAACAAAGCCAAGCTGACTCACGTAGTTCTATCTAACAATGCCCAGCCGTACCTACGATCATTGTTTCAAACCAGTAGAAGAGAGGGACAACAATTACATCAGTTACGTCTGCCCAAACCTAGGATTGATCTGTTCAAAAAGATTCTAGCTTACTCTGGAGCCTACTTATGGAACAGCCTTCCACACCATCTAAAAAGCCTACCTACACAATATTAATTTAACAAAGCACTATTGAAACACTTCCTAAACACTGATTATCTACCCCCATAGAAACATCATTTGCCTGTCAACATCTCATCCATAGGTCAACATTTATTTTCCTCTTCCGCTCGTTTTTAATGTGAATAATTTGTTTTATATCCATGTAATATTATATAATGTAATGTATGTGAGAATGTACCCGCATACCACTGTACTTTAGACATGTGAATCGTGAGAATGTACCTGCATGCCACTGTACTTTAGAGATGTGAATGTTTTCGTTTGCTTAAATGGGGTGATGTATATGAGAATAAGCAGATATGCATTTTTATTTCTATTTTTCTTTTAAACTGCTGAAAGACTTTTCCTGCTACAGAAGTGCGTAAGAAAGTGTTATTATTATTATTATTTCATTTTCCACCAAGAATGTATGGATATAAGCGAGAATGTGTTTATGTAATTTTTGTATTGATGATTGATGACAGATTCAAAAATACAGATTACTTGTAGACGTTTTGACAGCATAAGAGAGTGTCGGTATACAGAATTTATTTATTTATTGTTTTGTTTATGTTATTTTATTTATTTATTTATTTATTATTATTATTTTTCTTCAATCACTATCTTGTTTGTTTAAAAAAAAAAAACCTACTCATTTTTTATTATGATTGCATACTGTAAATGAATGCTGTTATGTTAACTTTATAATGTTGCATGCCTTTAAATTAATGCTTAAAGCATCATGTGGGAATGAAAGGATATAGTATGCAAGATTAATGAGAGTGAAAGGGCAGAATGTTAGACGGGCCTGCGCGCCCAATTCTTAACCCTTTGAAAATAAAGTTTGTTTGTTCCCTTGTCCTTGTTTGTATTGAGCCCATTCGGTAAAATTCCTCACTCGTAAACAAACTGAAGTAATCATGAGAGGCAGCATCTAGAGTATGTTTAGGTCCAGGGTTTCCTACGAAGTCACAAATTTCAACTGAAGTCTGCTTTGTTGACACGTCTCTGTCATTTAATCTGTTACCAGTATCATTTTTACTTTCACTAGATTCAATTTCGCCACGAGTCCAAATCAGTTTCGTTTCAATATCCACGTCTTATTTGGCAGCATCTTTATCGTTTCAGTCAAATAGAACGTCATCTCTCAACTTCCGAAGCAAAGATTCCACCACCTGGAAAGCCATGACTTTAAAAAAAATTTTTTTTTATTGAAATATCGATCCATTTTAACAATAATTTCAGAAAACGGAAGCTTCGCTTGTGTAACACAGGTCTCGTTAATAGCGAAATCTTGCTCCTTGGATATGAATGACTACTTTTCACAGGCAGAATCTGCTGTTTTGAATGGTACCTTAGACTTTGTGCACATACGATTTTTGCTATTTTTAATGGTAAATGGTTAAAGTGTGCGCATGGGCGATTGAGGCTGTTTTAAGCAGTAAAGAGTTGAAGTTTTGTAGAAGAATTGGTTGTACTTGATGGAATAAAACAAACAACAAATAGATCCTAGAAGAGCATTGAATGAAAATAGAATGAATGAGATAACATGAGACATGTACAATATTGTGGACATGTAAAGAGAGACACATATCTAACACCTTGTTGACAACCATAACAGACAGAAAGTTAGAGGTAAACAAGCAAGACAAGGAGAAAGTGACATCAACAGAAAGAGCCTTTCATATTTTACTATCAAGACAAGAAACAAAAGATATTGGAGAAACATTGCAGACATCTAATCTGTTGCTTTATATTGTGTTCTGCCCTGTTATATTCAGTTCTGCCTTGTTCTAATTTAATAATGTCAAGTTTTTAATTGTTTAATTATGAGTGATGTTGGCTAGGTCACGGCTAATAAATACTATGGTTTATCCTTTTCTCCCTTTAGCCACTTCCATTGTGTCACAAGCTCAGTCCAAGGAAGGTCTGGTTAACCTGGACAGTATTCTGCAGCCTAACCTCCGGCCTGAAGTGCAGCTGAAGAAACTATGCACAGCTTTGGGATATCAGCTAGAAATTGATGATTTTACTAAAGTAATATTTTTTTTTAATTTATGTCTTAACCACCAATAATTCATTCAAGACTTAGTTTCTGCATTTCCTTGTGTTGTTTCTAACTTTATCTATGCTCTATATCAAATCTTGGCAGCAGTTTAGACACAGTTGGAGAGACAGAAATTGATATCAAAATAAGAACACAGAAAGCTAGGGGAACTTTCATTGCACAGAGAAATATATGGATATGAAGATATATCGAGTCCAACACAAAAACTTAAATGTCAAGTCAGTCCTATTGTGTGGCTCTGAAACATGGAGAACAACTAACACAGCAACCAAAATGCTACAGACTTTCATAAATGGGTTTTAAAAAAAAGTAAAGGAATCCGTTACACGCCCATTGAGGCATATTGGGAATATGGTGTTAGGCCCATATTATCTTGACCGTCGGCACACTAGGGATGATGTGGTCGGCATCATAAACGGGTGCTTGCTTAGAATAGAAGGATTGAAATGGTGGGCCATGGTCACCAATGTGGAACTGATAACAAGAACCAGACAAGTGCCAAGGGAACAAGAAATGAGTAGACACTGGCGAGGGATAGGACACACATTGAGGAAACCTGTTGATGACATTACATTATTTTGGCTTTTCAGTGTAGCAATTACTGACAGTTCATTGGTGAAGAAAGTAGCTTGTCTCTCTCTTCTTTCCTCTGTCATTATAAGCTTTGCTACAGTTTTCAAGGCCTCTGCCTCTGCTCTGAAGTTACTTGAGAATTGTCCTGGTGCCACCGACAGCTTTATTTTGTGCACCAGTGCTTAAGCTAAGAAAGACACATCTACCTCCATTTTCTATCGTGTTTGTTACTGATCCTAAGAAGTGCTCCACAAACTATGTCAGCTATTCAAAAGAGTTGTGATCCAATGGATCCCATCTCATTGTAACATCACTGGCAATGAAGAGGCTGACAGACTGGCAAAGGAAGATGGAGTACCTCAGCCTTGTCCAGGGTTCATAGCGACCTGGAAAACGGAAAAAAAAATTCCAGGCCTTGGAAAGGCTGGAAAATGGCTAAAAACCTTGAATTTCCTGGGGGAAAAAATACGAATCGAAAGTTGGATGCTTGGTGTCCATTTTTCGGTTATTAGTGGTATTTTTCGTTAAACTTCGGTTACCGTAGAATTTTTACTTCCCTTTGCGCACTAAATCCATTTCCAGACGTTTTCGGCGGTCGCACAAATTTATTTTTAGCGCTCGCGTCTGCTATTCGAATCAAGCATCGCCTCCTTTGAAATTATTATTTAGAAACATGCCTGGTTGTCACATTCAGTATAAATGGCTAGAAATGCCAAGTTATAAAACATGGATAGCGCCTGGAAAAACTGCAAATTACGCAAATTGCACCATGTGTAAAAAAGAAATATATTTGACCTGCATGGGAGAAAGTGCAGTAAAGTCGCATGCTACTGGGAAAAAAACCTAAGAACTATTAAATCGTTCATTTCAACTGAGGTAAGTAATAAATTCATCTATCTCATTTATAAAACATATTTAAATAAGTCCAGTTTATAGATAGGCCTACTGTACTTGCGTCTGTAATTTACAGTGTATTTACAGTTTTATTTTTAACCATGGCCAAAATTATAGTGTTTGAATGAAATTTCTTGGTTTATAACTGCTTACGGGAACATGTTTGACACAGTTTAAGATGGTCAGGAATAGAAATTGATGGCGATTCCATATCCTATAGCCTACCCTGTTATCAGACCCATGTCCCACTGTTCATTTCACCACATTTTTTTGAATTAAATATATTTTGAATGCTTTTTTTTTTTAATTTTTATTTATGATGAAGAGACATATCTCGTTCAACCTCTGAAGGGTTATAATTAGGATAGGCCTACATGTTTTCAATTCCAGATAACGTGAATAACCTCTGATGCATGAAAGTGACATCACATCTGTCAAATCACTGTAGCCTAATTAGGATAAATGAAAATTACCAATTATGTGCTTAATAATAATAATAAATTCTTTAAGCGCCAAACACGGCGCATAAGGCAGAAACCAGTGCTCTCCAGGTTGTTCGTTGTGACGCCACTCCTCTTAGCTCTTGCACATTATTTAGGCCTTCTTCCTTCTCTTATTATTGTTCTTTGAGTGTTTTCTTTGGTCTTCCTTTTTTCCGCTTACCCTCAGGAACCCAAGTGAGCGCCTGTAGTGGTATTCTGTTGTTTTGCATTCGTAGGACATGACCGATATATGACCATCGTCTTTTCCTTATATAGTCGGAGACATATTTCTGCCTAGAGTCTTCTCTTATTTGTCGATTAGTCTTGAATTCTTTCCAACTGATGTTCATGAGTTTTCTAAGACATTTGTTTTCGAATGTATTCAGCTTGTTCTCCAATGATTTTGTTATTTTCCAACTCTCACAGCCGTATGTTAACACTGAGATAACATTTGAATTAAACAGACGAAGCTTGGTATGTATATTCAATGATCGTAATTCCCAAATGTTAGATAATCTATTGAAGGCGCTAGCTGCCAAAGCAATTCTAGTATGGATTTCTCTTGTTGTGTCACCATCCTGAGTCATTTTACTGCCTAAATAATTGAAACTTTCAACTTTCTGTAGTTTTTCCCCGTTCAAGATGATATCAAAGGTCTCGTTAGAAAAGTTCATAGCTTTAGTTTTAGAGGCATTTATTTGGAGACCTATTTTAACCGAGAGATGACACAAATTATTTATTGCTTTTTGGGATTGTCTTGGTGTTGAACTTAAGAATGCTACATCATCTGCGAAATCCAGGTCCCCCAGGAATTTTCCATTTGTCCATTTTATACCCAATTGTTCATTGTGGGTATAGTTTCTCATAACCCAATCAATAGCTATTCCAAAAAGTAGTGGTGACATAATACAGCCTTGTTTCACCCCTGTTTCTACTGTAAACCATTCTGTATTCCATTTATTTGTTCTAACACAACATCTTGCATTGTCATATAGCGCTTTGATTATATTCACATATTTTGTTGGAAAACCATAGATTGTAAGTATCTTCCACAATGATGGGCGGTGTAGACTATCAAAGGCTTTTTTGAAAATCGACGAAGGTGATAATAAGTGGCGATTGCCTTTCCACTGATTCTTCTATAATTGTTCTTAGTGTGAATATTTGATCAATACATGATCGTTTCGGCCTGAAACCCGCTTGTTCTTCTCTGATCTTTTCGTCAGCATGCAATTTAAGTCTTTCTAACATCATGCAACATAATAATTTTCCAGGTACTGATAATAGAGATATACCACGCCAGTTATTACAGTCTGATAGATCACCTTTCTTCGGTAACTTTACAATAATACTGTCTTCCATTGTTGTGGTGGTTGTTCTTCTCTCCATACTTCATTTATAATATCTAAAATTCTCAAGAGGTTGTTGTCATTAACTGCTTTAATCATTTCCCCTGAAATTTCGTCAACTCCAGCAGCTTTAAAATTTTTTAATCTTTTAACGGCTTGTTTGATCTCGTCCAGCGTGAATTCATCGCAAGTTATTGGCAAGGTGGTTGTGGATGTTTCATTATTAAAATCAGGTGTTACTGTTGGTGGTGGTCTGTTTAGCACCTCCATGAAGTGCTCAGCCCATCTCTTCATTTGTTCTTTTTCTGTTGTTATTGAATTCCCTAATTTACTTTTAACAGGTGTTTCCATAGCAGTAGGCTGGTGACATAGTTGTTTTGTAATTTGATAAAGGCACCTACTATTACCAGTTCTTGCAGCACTTTCAGCTTCTACGGCCAGTTCATTGATGAAATGTCTTAGGCCTATGTTATTTTAAAAATAAATAAATAAAATTATTTTAAAAAATCTAAACAAACAGAAATGAGATAAAACAAAACAAAACCCAACAAAAAACCAAACAAAAATTGTAAAGATATGGGGGGGGGGGGGGGGGGGGAACAGGCCTGCTGTTTCCAGTTAGATATTTAATAGATTTTCACTTATCATAAGTATTATAAGAATATTATCATACCTTCACCCTCCCAATTACTATATATTAGCTTTTGTTCTAGTTAAATATTGTTTGACTATATTATGTATGCGTTTAGAACTTTGACTTGGTAAATATACATAGCTTAGGCCTACTCATAAGTTATTTGTGTGTTCCATTTTTTTTTTTTTACAGAAAAGAACACAACCCCAAGGAGCTGTTTTACCCTCAGAAACATCAAAACCACCTAACACTACGCACTCGGACACGTCAAAAACGTCTAACACTACCAGAAGACCTACATATGTGACATCATTTGTGACCAAGGAAGAAACTCTCAGAGCTGAGATTATTTGGACTGTTTTCAGTCAAAAGTCACCATAGTTTTAATTCAAATACAGGAATTAATAAAAAATTTTCACAAAATGTTTCCTTATAGTTCTATTGCCAGACAGTTTGGTCTGTCTGAAATGAAAACTTTCTACCTGACCTCTTTTGGACTGGCTCCATATTTCACCTCACTTCTTGAGAGCCAGCTTAGCAAGAACAGTTACATTGTTCTGTTTGATGAAAGCAGGAACAATTCAATGTAGCGAAAGCAAATGGATTTCCATGTTCGTTTCTGGGATGTAAATGTGATAAAGACACATAGTATCTTACATCAAAGTTTCTTGAACATGCTAGAGCTCTTGATATGCAGACTGCATTTGATGATGCATGCTCGTCATTAAATTTAGGACATTTGCTCCATCTGTCCATGGATGGACCTAATGTAAACTGTGCTTTTCATGACAAAATTTAATGCGCTACTGAACCAGAACTATGGCATAGAACTAATGTTGGAAGCTGTGGGCTGCACAAAGTTCATTGTGCCACAACTGAATATATGGCCATTGATTTTTTTCAAACTTTTTTTCCCTGACACTGCCATAGATCTGACCACTTAGAAGTGAATAAAAGAAAGAAAAAAAAAAAGGAACCCGTTACACGCCCATTGAGGCATATTGGGAATATTGTGTTAGGCCCATATTATCTTGACCGTCGGCACACTAGGGGTGATGTGGTCGGCATCATGCCGGCCGCCTTAACCTTCCCAGAGTTGCTCTGGTACCCATTTGGGGCTGGGTCGACCCAGGAGCCGTTTGTGGCCTAAAAAATTCCCACCTCATCTGGGGATCGAACCATAGACCACTGCGCTAGGAAGCCAGTGCACTAACCACTATTCTACCGCGGCTCCCTAAGTAGTGAATAGGTACGGAGAAAATCACCTCGCTCTGCACACAGGCAGGAATATATTTCAAGCACTAACTGCCAAAAAGTGGGTATTCAAACTATCTGCTTTCACTGATGCTAAAACATAATACTGCATGAAACTGAAAATTGATACTGGTAAGGAAAATTATTTTTTTTTTTTTTTTTTTTTTTCGCGTACGCCCGCTAATACTCGAGGCGAAATCTCAGGTTATTACTATGTCTAACCTGACATTGATTTTACGTGAGTATCCCTTTTTACTTGTACAGAGACAGGTGTCCCTCGCCATTCAGGCAAATACTCTCCGATTTCGGAGGTACCCATTGCAGCTGGGTCGGCTCAGGAGCCGCCAATCCCTGGTCGACAACACTCCTTCAAATGTCCTCGCCAGGTCTCGAGTTAATCCAGTCCAATTCCCGGTCGACGAAAAATCCTCAAATGCCGTCGCCCGGGTTTGATCCTGAATCACCCGGTCGCCAGAGCGGTGTTGTAACCACTACGCTAGCGCGGCTCCTAGGAAAATTATGAAGGTTGTGTTGGGGCAACTTTAAGGGTTGTGAAAGATCTTCTTGATGGATATGCAACAAGGGACATATTCTCTTCTGTGGTAGTTTTTATTCACCCTTCAGCTTTATTTCAAGACCTGAAAGAAATTCAGATTGGTGCATTTGGAACAGTAGCTGAAAATAGGAAGCATTTTCCTGAAGCACTGAAGAAAAAGCAACTCAAATTGAAAAAGGCAAATCATCCTGTGTTTTGTGCGACAGAAGATAAGGCATGCCGACAGTCACCCGGCATGATACGAAAAGATTTAACCTTATATCTACTGTTCACTCCAATGATAATATAAACAAGACAGTTAGAAAGACAAATTCTTTAGGGCAGAAGAATTCAGAAGCCAGTGCTTGCAGAAAAATACAGCAAAAGTATGGGAGGTGTCGACCACTTCGGCCAACTAGGTGCAAGCTACCCCTACCCACACAGATCCTATTTTCAGGGTTCGTAGCGACCTGGAAAAACCTTGAAAAACCTGGAAAACGAAAAAAAAAATTCCAGGCCTTGAAAAGCCTGGAAAAATGGCTATAAGCCTTGAATTTTCCGCATCGGACCTTGAAAAATAATACGAAATCGAAAGTTCGTTACTTTGTGTCCATTTTTTGGTTATTGATGGTATTTTTCGCAACAACAGACGCGACGAGTCTAAAAATTAATCAGCGTTTACGCCAGTAACGCAAAGCGACGAAAACGAAACCGCCGAAACTTCTGGAAATGCGCAAAGGGAAGTAAAAATTGTAAAGTTACCGTACAATTTTTACTTCCCTTTGCGCAAAGTTACTGTACAATTGTTACTTCCCTTTGCGCATTTAAATCCATTTCCAGAAGTTTTTCGGCGCTTTGCGTTAACGACGTAAAACGCAGATTTTATTTTTAACACTTAACACTCGTCGTAAGTAATAAATTCGTTTATCTCATTTATAAAACCTATTTAAATAAGTCCAGTTTATTATATTTATGATGAAAAGACTTATCCCGTTCTACCTCTGAAGGGTTATAGGCTAATTAGGATAGGCCTAGGCCTACATGTTTTCAATTTCAGATAACATGAATAATCGCCGATACACGAAAGTGGCATCACATCTGTCAAATCGCGGTAATTAGGATAAATGAAAATCAGCAATTTTGTGGATAGGCCTATGTTATTTAAAATTTTAAAAAAAAGATTTAATTAAATTTTAAATAAAAATCTAAACAAACAAACGAAACAAAACCCAACAAAAATAGTAAGGGGGGGTAAAGGTCTCCAGTTACATATTTAATAGATTTTCACTTATCATAAGTATTACCCTCCCAATTACTATATATATATTACCTTTTGTTCTAGTTAAATATTGTTTGACTGTATTATGTATGCGTTTAGAATTTTGAATTGGTAAATATACATAGCTTAGGCCTACTCATAAGTTATTTGTGTTCCTTTTTTTTTTTTTTTTTTTAAACTAACACTACTAGGAGACCTACAGATGTGACATTATTTGTGACCAAGGAAAAAAAACTCTTGAGAGCTGAGATTATTTGGACTCTTTTTTTTTTCAGTGAAAAGTCACCATAGTTTTAATTCAAATTTCATATGCAACAAGGGACATATTCTCTTCTGTGATAGTTTTGATTCAGCCTTCAGCTTTATTTCAAGACCTGAAATTCAGATTGGTGCATTTGGAACAGTAGCGGAAAATAGGAAGCATTTTTCCTGTAGCACTGAAGAAAAAACAACTCAAATTGAAAAAGACAAATCATCCTGTGTTTTGTGCGACAGAAGATAAGGCATGCCGACAGTCACCTGGCATGATACGAAAAGATTTAACCTTATATCCACTGTTCACTCCAATGATAATATAAACAAGACAGTTAGAAAGACTAATTCTTTAGGGCAGAACAATTCAGAAGCCAGTGATTGCAGAAAAATACAGCAAAAGTATGGGAGGTGTGGAAACTTCAGCCAACTAGGTGCAAGCTACCCCTACCCACACAGATCCTATTTTTATATTATTTCTTAGTTGAAACTGCCCTGGTCAATGGGCATATAACCTACAACACTGCCAACTCTACAAAAAAAGATCAAAGCGAAGATCAGGATGTCAGTATGACTCTTATTGAACCTGCTAGGAGCCGCGCTAGCGTAGTGGTTACCACACCGCTCTGGCGACCAGGTGATCCAGGATCAAACCCAGTCGATGGCATTTGAGGATTTTTCGTCGACCGGGATTTGGACTGGATTAACTCGAGACCTGGCGAGAACATTTGAAGGTGTGTCGTCGACCAGGGATTGGCGGCTCCTGAGCCGACCCAGCTCTAATGGGTACCTCCGAAATCGGCGAGTATCTGCCTGAATGGCGAGGGACACCTGTCTCTGTACAAGAAAAAAGGGATACTCACGTAAAATCAATGTCAGGTTAGATTTCACCTCGAGTATTAGCGGGCGTACAAAAAAAAAAAAAAAAATTGAACCTCCTATTCTTCGACGCAATGTGACACCTTCAAAAAACAACATGACTTACTGAGCACCACTTCATTGATAAAAAAGTAAAGGGCAAGGTACAAACCAGACTGTAAAGTGTGTAAGGCTGCAGGGAACAGAAGCCAGACTTGCATGTACTGCCCAGATTGCAATGTACCTCTATGCCTGATACCCTGCTTCAAGTTATACCACACAGTCAAGGATTATCAACGTGGATCGTTGACAAAGACTCTTGCAGAGGCCTACAGCTACAACTTCAACCCCAGTTAATGAAAAAAGCAGCTCAGACTCCAACTAGAGGTACTTAACTACTCAAACATTTACAAACGCTCATTGTCAGATGCCACAGACACAGAATACATTCAAAAAAGACAAACACGAAAAATACAGTTTTTTTTTAAACATTCTAGTCCAAATTTATTAGCCTTTTATGTTGATATACGTGGTTAATCGTTAAATCAATACGTCAATCAAGCTTATTTTATTCATTACCATCCATGTCACTAACATTTTATTGCGCTGATGTTGAACAAATTCACTAAAAACTTGGAAAAGATGTCTGTTTTTCAATCTTTTATGAATTAAAAAAAAAAAAAGTTCTTTTTAAAGAAATCTGCAAACACCCTTGGTAATGGGAGACGGTAATGCTCCAGATTGCTGATCAGCAAAGTGATAATTATATTTGAGAAAATTAGATGAGGAAAATATTAGAGTTTCCCATCCTTGAAAATCACGTGCTGGACCTGGAAAAACCTGGAAAATGCTTGAAGAAATTTGCTATGAACCCTGTATTTTTTTATATCATTTCTATATGAAACTGCTCTGGTCAATGGGCACATAACCTACAACACTGCCAACTCAACAAAAAAGGTCAAAGCAAAGATCAGGATGTCAGTCTGACTCTTATTAAACCTGCTATTCTTCGACACAATGTGACACCTTCAAAACCACAGGTCACAACAACATGACTTATTGAGCACCACTTCATTGATAAATATGAAAGGGAAAGGTACAAACCAGACTGTAAAGTGTGTAAGGCTGCAGGGAACAGAAGCCAGACTTGCATGTACTGCCCAGATTGCAATGTACCTCTATGCCTGATACCCTGCTTCAAGTTATACCACACAGTTGAGGATTATCAACGATCCAGACAAAGACTCTTGCAGAGGCCTACAGCTACAACTTCAACCCCAGTTAATGAAGGAAGCAGCTCAGACTCCAACTAGAGGTACTTAACTACTCAAACATTCACAAACACTCATTGTCAGATGCCACAGACGCAGAATAATTAAAAAAAAACAAGTTCAAAAATTAAATTTATTTTTGCATTTTATTACAATTTTTGTTAGCCTTTTATGTTGAAATACGTGGTTAATCGTTAAATCAATACGTCAATCAAGCTTATTTTATTCATTGCCATCCATGTCCCTAACATTTTATCGCACTGACATTGAACAAATTCACTATAAAGTGGAAAAAGATCATGGTTTTAAAACATCTCCTGAAATTTCTATAATTAGCCACACAAATTCAAGACGACCTCCATGATCATGTGACCAATTTGCATAAAATACGTTTTTTGGGATGTGGCAACTATTCATAATGGTGCTCTGAAAATTTCAAAGGCCTATGTCTGTTTTTCAATTTAATAAGTTATTTTTAAAGAAATCTGCAAACACCCTTGGTAATGGGAGACAGTAATGTTCCGGATTGCTGGTCAGCATAGTGATAATTATATCTGAGAAAATTAGATGAGGAAAATATTAGAGTTTTTCATCCTTGAAAATCATGTACTTGGACCTGGAAAAACCCTGGAAAATGCTTGAAGAAATTTGCTATGAACCTGCTTGTCACATAATTGGTCGTTCTTCTTTTACGTATTCTCTCTCTCTCTCTCCCTCCCTCCCTCTTCTCATATTTTTTCGGAGCACAGAAATTCGTGCTTCAGTCACCTGTTTACATTTTAACACTTCATTTCATGTCAGGGCAAGGCAATTGACCATCCCTGAGAGATTAATTGTAATTGCTTATGTGATTGCACCAGATTGCCTTCAGGCATGAATTGTTGGTTTACGATTACATATCCCATTTCCACCATACTAGTCAATTACGGAGTGTCGCTTCAGTGATTACTTAAGCGACCAGGAGTGCTGGATAAGTGGTGCAATCACGTCTCTTGAAGTTACCTGTGAGGATAATTACAGATAATATCAATCTGGGGAGACATTACGAAGTTGTGAGTTGTAAATATGATCAGTATTAGACGGAAACAACACTTCCGTATATGGAAAGTGCCTTTTTGAAATTCCCACTTCTGATTGGAGCCTGGTCAGCTCGCAACAACATAGGGCTTGGGCCGAATGTTGCAGTATAATCTGACACTGTCTAAGGTTAGAACACTGTGAAATTCAACTCATCAAGAAGACAGCCAAAGTAAGAAATAGGATCAGAATTCCATTTATCGGACCGGACCTTGTTTGAGCATCTTGTGGTCTTACATCCCAGGAAAACTCTACATACATTAACACAGAAAGACGGAATCCTAGGAATCTGAACACTAAGTCAGAATGGGAGCCTATTGTAAAGTAATACCCCAGACTGCGTGTAAGAGGCATCTCAATCTAGTTGCCTTAAATATTTCTCTGAACCAGAAGTCGGTATTCCCAAAGAGATTTGGGGTGAGTTGTACATTTTAAAATTCTATATTATGCATTATTAACATGTGAAAATTGCTAGTGGATGTCCAAGTATACAAGGTTGGCAACCTCAGCATATAGAATGATTTCATGAACCACCACTGCAAGAGCTGGTGACTGCTTTATGTGGGTTTCTCATAAAGAACCAAAAGCAGAGGTAGTCCCAAGTTCAATTTGGAGCAGGGAGTGGATCATGATAGAAATGATGTACATACTTATTATATTATTCACCTTATCAACCAGTGCAAATGTAAAGATATTCAGTATAAATGTAATGAATTTTTTTCACTCACTGGGATTAATGTTAATGCTCAGAGAGGGTAAAGTTCTGAGGTAGATGGGGTGGTGGAATGAAAAAGAGGGGGCACATGATTTTGTGTCAGAAAACCCAGTAATCAGGAGGGTATTTGTTCTCTCTAATTTCATGATACTATTCAGTGGTACCAACTGAGGGTGCTGTCTCTGGAACAATTGTGTGGTATAAGTGGCCTGCAGTCAACGCTAGACACCATTATCAGACGGGTCTTGAGGACGCTGGACCAGCTTTGTGATTACTCCCTGATATTTCTTGGAACGTGTCACAACCATCAGACTTGACCAGTGACAAGAGTGAACCAGTCTACAATCTGCAAAGAACCAAATATCGGCTGGAGAAGAAACCAACAAACTTACTGGCAGCTAAATACAGACTTAAAAGCTGCCTAGTGAACTTTCCCAAGAACTAACATTTCCTCAGTATCCGTAACATCACTCTGTGATGATTACCTTGTTTTAAAGAATTATTCATTTTTTTACACTGTTAAATATAATTGATTATTAAATTTGTTATCTTTATATATACAAATTTATAGTTGATTTAATCATTTTGAGTGTACTACACCCGTATGTCTCAGTCATCTTAAATACACTTAAAGCATAGCTACTAAATTAAGATTTTGCTGAATTAAATCAGCTGGGGGCTTGAACGAGCTAAATCATACATTATATCTCTTCACAAAAGTTGTCGGGCAGATAATAAATTAACTTTGCTAAGACAAATTCAGCATTATTCTTGATTTCTGAATATCTTGTGAAGAATCCCTCAAGGCAGAAGCCTTATCATCCTTCTATTTGCATCTCTACCAAGAGTAATCTTGTGCGAAGGTAGATACCTTTGAAGACCCACATTAGATACTTTAGGTTTTGGCCATTGTTGGACCATCACTGCAGAGCATGGGGTGGAAATCCCGTGATGAGCCTGATACAAGCATAACTTTCGAGGAGGTAGAGAGCTTTATCAGAGTCAAATACAGGAACAAATGGGAGGCAGAGCATCCAGGTCACAAACACAATGTTGCATACTACCGGCTCAACAGAAGAGATCAAGTGGTAATCTACAGACACCACACAGGCCACAACAGATTGGAATACTATCTGTTCAACAAGGAAGTGATTGACATGGGAAGTGGATGAGAGTTTCAAGAGAGAATACATCATCATAAACACCTTGTGAAATGTGGTTTGAACTTGTCGTGATGTTTAACAGCACCAGTGACGGAATGTTGGTCATTATTCAGCTCTTTCTTTCATGGAACATAGAGCTGCAGTGTTACTCACCACTGATTTCTGTTCTTGACCACAATCATGTCTTCCCCTGTGGGGCAGAGAAGACTTATAGTTAATACATTTTATTATTTCATTCTGGGCATATGTGTTACTTTTATGCTGTCATTTTTTTATTGCTGCCCCCTCAGAAACGTCCAGAAGGCACTGAGCACATTGCAAGAATTACAATCGGGCAAGAACAACAGCAGAGTTTCCATGGAAGCAGTAACACTATGGAGTCCTCTAGAGACATGGCTGCCCTTGATGCCCTCAAGATTTTGCTGGCCAAAGTGAAGGATGTTCACCCAGGCGGGGATGGGTCAGTTCTCATTTTGTTTCCTAACAGATGTAACTAGTTTAGATAGTGTACCGCAGGTTTGTTGCCTGTGACAGTTTTGTTGGTTGATGTTTGTGCTCCAGATAAGGTTATAATCACAAAAACTTGCTTCATCAGACCTTAATTTTGTGGGCAAGAAAACCACTGCTCCCACAATCGTGTCATCAAAGATAAACTAATATGAGGCTATGTGTGAGGCTGGCAACCTCAGTCATGTCATAAAAGATAACTAGTATGAGGTTGGCAGCCTCATTGTCATGTCATAGAAGATAAACTAATATGAGGCTATGTGTGAGGCTGGCAACCTCAGTCATTTAAAACAAATGTCTATATAAACCACTACTACAAGAGTACGTACAGGGAGGGCTATGGTGCCAGTAGAGCAGATACTAGACCTTTTAAGTCAATAAATGTGTCATGTTTACTAAGTTGACATTGTTAACAGTGACAATGGTTTGTTTAATGGGAGAGATGAAGAAATGTCTTGTGCATCAAATGTAATAATTTTACCTGATGACAGGTTACAGATGGAAGATGAAGCTAGAGATACTTTGAAAACTTCAAACAGCTGTCACAAATGTTGATGAGAAAAGTTTCTCTTGTTTATTTGTTTAAAAATTATGCAATACTCGGAGAGGCCGACCATAAACAATTTGGCGGAGAACTGTGGAGGCCGAGATGCAATGAATGAACCAGAGCTGGGGCATTGCACGAAGGATGCCCACTGTCCGAGCAGAGTGAAAGCACTTTGTTGCTGCCCTACAAGAAGCCAACAGGCATGATGGCCATATTTTGACAGTTGGCAGCTAAGGATCAAAGAAGAAATCTGTCGTGTTTTTATAAATTAGTCACCATAGTAAAAGTGGTGTAAATTCACTGAATGTACTACAAATGATCATAATAAATGTGGTATTAAGTACAAAAATATATTACCTTGATGTTTCGAGACTAAGGAGCAAGTTTTCATGAATATAATATGAAGTTGCCCTCAGTAAGGTTATATTCTACAACTATATTGCCACTACAACTGCTACAGCCATTACAACTGGTGACAGGAAGTTGTGAATAGACATGATTACCTATGCCAGCACTTGAATAAGAGATGTAAAATATGTGCATGTTCACAGAAGAGAGTTTATTTCCCCTTTAGTTTGATGTAAAATATGTGCATGTTCACAGAAAAGGGTTTATGTCCCTGTAGTTTGATGTCAAATATGTGCATGTTCACAGAAGAGATTCTCATCAAATGTACTCTAAAAGCCAGCACCTTGTGAATAACTAAAAATCAAATAGTTCCTGACATCTGTAAAACAAAAATAACAGTACAACAAAAATAGATATCAGTTCTTGACATTTGTTTTCTTCATTAAATCTGTTATTAGTGTCCTGCATGCTATATGGTGATATAAGATGATAATAATATAACAAATAAACTGAGACACAGAATGTGAACAGTATTCTGGTTTACGTGCCAATATTTCTGGATTTAAAATTGGGCTCATTGGCATTGACTATGACATACCTTCATCAGCAGATTTCTTGATCAGATAGTTGTTATAAGTAATAGCAGGTATCTATGGAACAAAGCTGGACTACCAGATATTCCAGAAGGAAAAAAACAAACTGGAGGAACTGTAAAAGAGGGAGCCAGAGCGGTAGGAAGACTAACCCTTTACTGTCCACAGCCCTGCTAATATTTCAACGACCAACTCTTTTTCTTCAATATTTCTTATATTTAAAACATTATTTATACTTTAATATTAGTTCAAATAACAAAACCACATTTATTTGTACAGTAAAATGAACATACTTTAATACCTGTATATTTTAATGTCACATTTAAATGTTTTTCACAGTTTAAATAAATTTCAAAACCAAAAAATTACTTTATCTTTATGAAAAGCTTTATATACATTATTAACAGTTTTTCTTGAAACTGTGAATACCAAACAAATTACACTAACGTTGAGAACACAATTTACAACCATAAACTGTCTCTAGAACTCTATAAGTGTCCGTTTTCCCTTAATTCTTACAGCATTGAACAAGTTTTTTTTTTTCTGCTCACAAGTTTGACGGTTCATACTTGTTGGATGTTGGTTTTAATTAGCTCACACTGAAACAATGTAATCAACCCTTTTCAGCTCTGTTGGTTCATTCATAAGTCTATCAAGTGGCATAAATAAGAAGAAACAAATAATACGCTGCTGCTCATCACACAGATTATGTTTAGGCCCTGGGAGCTCATACATCTGGAATAATTCCATACAAGTAAATGTGCCTCTATATGTCCATTGTCTACAATTGTACTAGTTCCTGCATCGATTTTCATACTTTCACTATTGTCGATAATTGGGTCCATAGTCCACCTCGAAGTAGGATTAATCATTTTCACTATCGGAATAACACAGAAACGTAGATCTAACCCTTCAAAGTTCATTGAAAATCTCTTCCATGGCTTGAAGAACCATTTTTACACAGTGTAATTTTATTTTAAATCTAAAAAAATAAACCACTCGACTTAGAAAAATGCGATCGATATCAAAACAAACTTCAACATGGCCTCTATCAACCGGAAACACGCAAAATCTCGTACGCGCGAGACTTCCATTGTCGCTTAGCAATGAAATAAGGAACATGTTGCCAGGCATTTTTAGGCGAATTGGCTGGTACGATAAAAGATAAAATAATGGACGCTTTTGGGCGAATTGGACTAGAAAGGGTTAAGAAACAGATGTTACCCTGTGCTCTGTGGGAAGCATAGAAACAGATGGCAAATTATGCAATCTGGGCTCACCTTTGTTGTGTTGTCTGACTGCATCAAGTCATCTTTCATTTCATGCCTCATCTGTTACAACAAACCATCTCATTCTTGGGTGTTCTGTGTCCGTGTTGTGATGTCCTGCTGTAGAAGCCTGGGACAGCTAGCTTATTTGACCACATTCTTATCAGATGACCTAGTGACATTTACACAAACATCAGCATAATGTTTTTTTTTAAAGAAATTTGTTTTAAAACTCTTGTTAGTATGTATGTTAAGGGAGGAGACTGGCCACCCCACCACAAGCTGGACCTCTTATGGTGAATGTGCTATACTTGACTGCTCTATGACAGTTGTGCTATACTTGACTGCTCTATGACAGTTGTGCTATACTTGACTACTGTATGACAGTTGTGCTATACTTGACTGCCCTATGACAGTTGTGCTATACTTGACTGCCCTGTGACAATTCTGCTATAGGTCTACATCTCAAGGCACTTGCCTCTTGACAGCCGAGTTATCAGTTTCTAGGATCAAAACCTGGTAGGGTCAGGCTTCAGTCTACCCAGCTGTAAATGGGTACTCGTCTCTGCTTTTGAGTTAGGAAATGCAACGAAGAAGAAAACTGGTGACCCCACTTTATAAACTGGACTTAGTAATGGTGTGTCCTTGACTGCCCTATGGCAGTATCTGCCTTGACCTTTGAAGTCAGCTGACTATATTTAGAGTTGTTTCTTGACCTGATTGTTGTGTTGGTTGTCAGGGTTACACATGCATGATGTTTGTTCTATCCTTGACTTGTCTTCTTTGTTTTTCCCTCAGACCACAGGTAACAAAGGAGCAGCTGTTGAGATCCAACACCGGCTTCAAGAATGACACCTCCAAATAGACAGTCGTTTCTTGTGTTATCTCTGGCTTGATTTGATCTGTTGGACATGCTTGAGATTTTCTACTAATACAGTTCTGATTGTGTGATTTGTGACTGTCACCATAGTCCCCAGAGATAATACATTGCTAGAATATTACTAAAGTACATGTAAATAAAATGAACATGCCATGTTAGACTGTTGAGAATTGTGTGGAATGTACTGCCATTGTCAATAGATAATATTGCTGTCTAACTTTTGGCACAGAATTAGTTATCATTGCCTTCAGACTAGCACACAAGTCCTGTTCTTGGGACCCTGTGGAAGATAACTCTGTGTGTACAAATATCAACAGCAAACAGTCAGGTTTTTTCAGATTAAAATTATTTTTGTTGTAATGTCAGTTATCAAACTTTTGTCATTTTTGAAGTTTTTTTGTCTAGGTAGATTGAAAACACTGGACAAATTGGTCAACTATTGTCAGTTATTTTTTTTGTCCCCTAATGACAGATGACAATTTAGAATGGCTACAGGTAGATGGTGGAGAGATGAAGAAAGGAATCACTAAGTCTTGGCTGTTCAATAAATTGATGTTTTTTTTAGTGCAGCTGCACATTTTCTTTGATCATAACAGGACAGATAGAAACTAGGTCAGCTATATTTATCGATACAGTTGATTGCGATCAACTAAGCAACTAGATCAGCTGTATATACAGATACAGTTGATTGCGATCAACTAAGCAACTAGATCAGCTGTACCTGCAGGTACAATTGATTGTGATCAACTAAGAAACTAGGTCAGCTATACCTACAGATACAGTTGGTTGTGATCATTTTAGAAACTAGGTCAGCTGTACCTACAGATACAATTGATTGTGATCAACTAAGGAACTAGATCAGCTGTACCTACAGGTACAGTTGGTTGTGATCAACTAAGAAGTTAGGTCAGCTGTACCTACAGATACAGTTAAATGTGATGACAGAGAAACTAGGTCAGCTGTACCTACAGTAGGTTGTGATCAACATAGAAACTAGGTCAGCTGTACCTACATATATAGTTGTTTGTGATCAACTTGGAGACTAGGTCAGCTGTACCTACAGATACAGTTGATTGTTATCAACTAAGAAACTAGGTCAGCTGTACCAACAGTTGGTTGTGATCAACCACTTTTGGTTTTGTCCTATTTTGATATTGAACGTGTGACTGGCTGTCCTGTACTGACAGAATGTTCATGTAGCTAATTTAATCAATTTAACTGTGAGCATTTTGAACATGTCGAGGTACATTTGTAACAAGAAAAAATAACATGGTGTCTGTATAACCTTGTCGTTTTGTATACACCTTATTGAATACGATATTCATATGGAAATGTGATTGATGTACAAAGCCAATAGGCATTATGTACATATACTGTATATAAAATGCTTTGTTCATTTTAACTGTTGCTTAAGCCTCAGATTCTTTGCTGTACAGATGGTAGATTTTAAACAGTTTGAATTTACCATGCTTTTACAATTGATTATATGCTGGCAGTAAGCTTTTTTTTAACCCTTAACATCCTGGGCGTGTTAGTAGAGGAGAAAAACAAAGATGAGCTGAGTTCATACTAGGAGTTAAATACCATGTACATGATTGTGCTGTATAGTCTGTCCTGATTTTAGCTTCAAACACGGTCAGTCTGTCTGAGATCACAACCCTCCATTTATCATATTTCCCTACTACATTTTTTTCCATTATTCTCTGGGTGACTTTTTCATAGTTTTGTCAGTCTCCTGGTGAATCTTCCATTTGGAGGCCACAAAGATGTGGTTTTCCAGAAGAATGTTTAAATCACCACAGAGAGCTAAATAGAGTAATCAGGAAGTCCTGATAAGAGCCAATGATATATTGAAATCAAAAGAGGTCAAGTACCTTCAACTTGGCTATCAAGTCAATCCTATTGTATGGCTGTGAAACATGGAGTTGTGCCAGTCTTCAGGTTACTTCCATCCTTCATTTCTCTCACGTTGAATTCCTTGAAAGTGATATGTAAAATGCATGTGAGAATAAATGAATTCAGTGTGAAGGGTGAGAGAAAGGAAGGGCAGAATGTCAGACGGGCCTGTGTGCCCAATTCTCAACCCTTTGAAAATAAAGTTTGTTCGTTCGTTCACTCTGTCTCTTGTCCATGTTCCATGGTCGTCCAGTCTTATTATTCCTTGAGTCAGTTTCATTTGAGATGACCTGACAAGTGACATAGGAGGATGGTTGTGTACGTCTACAGGGGGGTTCAAAGGTCACTTGGTGGTTGTTTTTGTCAAACTGGTATTTCTTCACTTCTATCCAACTAATTTATGAAACAAAATGTCAGAATAAAGGGAATTAACTGTTATTTTATTTGGTAAAATGTTATGCTACATTAACATTAGAATTGAACATGAGATCCGGCCTGTGAGAACAAGACATGACTTGACAGCTGACACCAAATGTTTGCTCTCTCTCTTGTAACATCAGTTACATCAGGCCTGTGAGAACAAGACATGACTTGACAGCCGACACCAAATGTTTGCTCTCTCACTCTCATAACATCAGTTTATTGGCCAGGCTAGATGTGATTTATTTTGTTGTTGGAAGTAAACTTAAAAGGAAATCAAAATAGCAAATGGTCAGGATAGCTTGTTATTGTCACCTAGATTAGACTGTTGTTTTACTGTTTCTTAATGAGCAACATGCAGAAATGGAGAGGGGCTTGTCAGTCACCTAGTAGTCTGTTGTTATTACTATTTTCTTATTAGCAACCTTCTGTCAGTCACCTAGTAGTCTGTTGTTATTACTATTTTCTTATTAGCAACCTTCTGTCAGTCACTTAGTAGTCTGTTGTTATTACTATTTTCTTATTAGCAACCTTCTGTCAGTCACCTAGTAGTCTTGTTATTACTATTTTCTTATTAGCAACCTTCTGTCAGTCACTTAGTAGTCTGTTGTTATTACTATTTTCTTATTAGCAACCTTCTGTCAGTCACCTAGTAGTCTGTTGTTATTACTATTTTCTTATTAGCAACCTTCTGTCACTTAGTAGTCTGGTTTATTTTAAAAGGAGCATAGGCCTTCTTATTAGCAAACCTTCTGTCAGTCACATGCTGTTGTTATTAATTTCTTATTAGCAACCTTTCACGTGCCATCACTTAGTCAGTCTGTTGTTATTACTGTTTTCTTATTAGCAACCTTCTGTCAGTCACCTAGCAACTTCTGGTAGTCTGTTGTTATTACTGTTTTCTTATTAGAAAAACCTTCTGTCAGTCACCTAGTAGTCTGTTATTACTATTTTCTGTTAACCTTCTGTCAGTCACATTAGTACTGTTGTTGTTTTCTTATTAGCAACCTTCTGTCAGTCACCTGGTAGTCTGTTGTTATTACTGTTTTCTTATTAGCAACCTTCTGCGCTCTGTTACAGAAATATTCACTTGTGAATGTCTTCTTCAACCCATGTTTCAGCATTTCTCTGAAAGATCTGCTTATGAATGTATTGTATGCATTCCCTTTGTCAGAGCAGTGTAGTAAGGCACATACTGTAGCAGTTTTCTACTTAATGCAGCTCTTCCTGTATACACAGTCAAATAGCAGGACAGCTCTGCTTGTATGACAGCATATTTTGTTGTCCTCATATAAGGATTGGTGTCAAGTGGCACCACAATCTGGAGCTGTTGATGGAAGAGTTAACTATTCGCTGAGTGAGTTCCAGCCAGGACTCACACCTTGTCTTATTTTATTTTTTTTTGTTTAATGTACTGACATTACATCTGGCACTGGAAATATTTAAAAAAAATATCCAGCTTATTTAAACTAGTTGAGAGGCTTGAGTTTATTTGTTTGTTTGTATTTGTACACCTACTAGAATGTATCTGTAGAAACTCTGAAGTCAGGAAAGGTAATAACTCTGGTTTCATAGTTCTGATAGGAGTAGTCTGCCTTAAGTTATACTACATGACAAATATACATACATTGGCCTTTATTTCTATGCCATGTTTTAATCTGTGTGCAGTCTGCTTGAACATTTCCTCCTTCCATCCACTGTGGGTGTTGTTGACAGGGACAGGGATGTATCTAGATCTTACAAACATTTATCCACACACGACCATCACCACAAAAGCTAACTAACATACGTATGTAGAAACGTGTTCTAGTGGTGATAACAATTGTCTATATATTGCTTGCTGACGAGAGGAAAGTCTGTCTCTATCAGTGTATGAGAATATTAAATGTCTGTGATAAAGGTGGTTTACATTGATGAGGTAAATTTCTACAGCATCATTGAGGCCTCCCCCAAAACAAATGTAGGCCAGGCTCTGCTGCCACTTGTGGTTTTGTAACAAAATGTTGTCTACAGCACATTTTGGATCATGTCCAGGTGGCAGCACTAGTCATCAGATGTCAGAAATATCTTTTCTTCATACACTGAAAGATGACATTCAGGTTAGAATAGTTGATTATTAGATGACCAGAGATTGGACAATGATTTCATGTTGTCAGCTGTCTGTGCAGCAGCCATGAAGTCTACTTTCATTTCCGTTCTGTCAGCCATTATTGGCTATAGATCAACATCTCACATTTTTCCCACCATTGGCATGTACACATTTTTACAATTTCATGGGCGGAATAACACACCAGGGAAGATCTATGCTGTAGATCAGTGTTTAGTTGTTGAAATTTGGCTGTACAAGCCTATGATTTTAATACCAACGTTCAACTTCATTTACAACAGAAGATAGCAGGCTCATAGCAAAAAATGGAATGTTTTATTTGATTGCGATTTATCTCATGTATTATAACAACAACAATCAAAACTTAGAACCAGAAATGGTAATTGTTGTCACATAATAAAAGTATAAAAGGACAGCAATTACAGTTGTTTTTTTTTTTTTTTCAGAGGATGCACCTGACATTTCCCATACTGTCATCACCTGACATTTCCCATACTGTCATCACCTGACATTTCCCACACTGTCATCACCTGACATTTGCCATACTGTCATCACCTGACATTTGCCATACTGCCATCATCATGATGAATGTATCCCCCAATGACTTGTTATAGATGATAGAACTACCACAACCAGGGACTGCTGTTGTCTGTTGCTGTAGGAAACATGTACTAAACTCTACCAGCAGTGCTGGTTTCTGTAGCTGACATGATGAGGTTGTCAGCCTCATACACAAACCTCATGTTAGCTGCCACATACACAACCTCATGTTAGCTGCCACATACACAACCTCATGTTAGCTGCCACATACACAACCTCATGTTAGCTGCCACATACACAACCTCATGTTAGCTGCCTCAATAAGACATGACTAAGGAAGTATTAGGCCTATTCTTGTTTTGTCTACAGACAACCCCAGAGCTTGACAGGGCTGTACTTGCTGTTACTGTGGTCACATCAACGCAATGATTATAGATATTGTCTTGACATGGTCATTCATGTGACACTAGGTCGTGGAGACATGTTTGGTTTTATAGAGGATATAACATGTCGCAGTGAAACTTCCACAGTCTTATTAAAATCTACTAGTGCAATAATAATAAACATAATAATAATGTGTACACTGGTATAAAAATGATCACAGCAGACATTTGCAGTATGACTTCTAACTTGAGCTAACTTCTGAACTTTTTACCTATATTTTATTATTTATGCTTCTCCATCTCCCATATTCACCCCACCTGTGCATTTAAAACTTGAGTCTGCGTAACAAATTGTAACTGACAAGTTGCTTCTAAATTCCACAGCCCATCTTGCAGGTAGCCCTGGTTAAGATGGCATGCACAAGTTCACCTCTTTGTCTTCTGTGCAGTCCTAATCCAAACCCATAATTTCTTATCCAGTCATGTACAGTGTTTTTCTATCAAATTTTTTATTGAAGTTCTCTGATGTCCAAGTCAAGTCACCTGTTTATTTAGATGATTGGATTGATGTGATCAAGTCTTTACTACAAGTGGGTCTGCTGTATTACTGTCAGCTTTTTTAAATAGCTTGTGAGTTGAAATATTCTCTAGTAGAAGCCCATGTCTAGGTCTTATTGATTCCATCTGTCTGTATGTGAAATGAATTCTTTCATCAGGTCTTTATATCAACTTTAGATGCCATATATCTGTGGCAGGGATTGCCTATACATGATCTCTTGTGATTTGACTGGTATGATTGAGTGTGTGGCTAGTACATTGTTCAAGCATGAACACACTGGACCGGACTTAATTCGCTGGCCTTCAAAACTTAAGTGTCATAACTGTATTCCATTTTGTGCAGTCAGTACCACACACGTTGTAAAGTTTAAATGATTGATGTCCCTTGTAGACAATGTCCATTCAAATATAATACAACTTTTTTGTAATAGTTCCATCAAGCTAGAGGAGAGTGTACACAGCATGGCAGCTTGTGTTTTGTTGACATGAAAAGTCAATGTCATGATGTCATTGTTTATAAATCCATGTCAATCAATGACCAGTCATAATTTAAGCACAAGTCAGTCTTCTGTCAGATTAGTTGTTCTCACACATCTGTGATAATGGATGTGGACAAGCATAACTGACTTGTAACATATACACAGTTACAATTTAACTGGATACGCATGTCAAACTAAAATTGTCAAGTTATCTCAGCTTACAAAGCCATGAATATTGACAGAGCACTAGAGTAAGTGTCATACAATCAGTTTTTTTTTCTTGTACTGTCGATACATGCGAGATGTGCAATAATGATTATAAGTCAAGGATCACATTTAGCGGCTGTCTTCTGCTGAGGTCAGTTCTAATTATGTATACCATGTGAAAGCACCGCTGCAAGAAACTAAGATGACCACTGTTTGGACTGAGGTGTGGGTGCTGCGTGTGTGTAAACAACGGATGGGTTTGAAAAAAAATCGAAAAAAGGTGATTCGTCTTACGAGGACAAGAGACAAAGAAAATAGTCTACGTTACGGCCACAAGGCCTTCGTCAGGAAAGGAAAGAAAGTGAAGGCTAGATAGGACACATAAGAACTTAAATAAATATACAAATAAAACCTAGGTACTTCCCTGAAGGCAAGGCATCGAAATCCTATCAATATCGCTGTGTAAACAACCAATGATCTTGTAGAGTACACTAGTGTAGCAGCTCACACTTATCTAGTAATTTGTGTGTAGTAACTCACACTCATCTAGTAATTTGTGTGTAGTAACTCACACTTTTCTAGTAATTTGTGTGTAGTAGCTCACACTTGTCTAGTAATTTGTGTGTAGTAGCTCACACTTGTCTAGTAATTTGTGTGTAGTAACTCAGTTATCTAGTAATTTGTGTGCAGTAACTCACACTTTTCCAACTATTTGTGTGCAGTAACTCACACTTATCTAGCACTTTGTGTGTAGTAACTCACAAGTATCTAGCAAGTCTTGTGTTGTATCTCACACTAAACCACTTTTTGTTGTATGTGAAAGATAGACAAGTTGTGATTTACTTGTAAGACTGGAAGGCTAATATTTGGTTTACTTGACCAGGTTGTTGTGTATTATTCTAGCAGAACTTGTACTTGTATTTATTTGTTAGAAGAGAATACTGATCAGATTTGTCTTGTTTACAGCATGATCTATAAATAGTATGTACATTTGTTATTGGATTGGCTGAGGCCATTAACATTGGCTTTAGCTGTCTGACAACAGTTGAATATTCTTATGTTGGTCTATATTCAGCCATATTTGATAAGTATTATAGTCATATCTTCTTTATTGTTGAACTAGTATTGATATAGTCTTGCCTGCCACATGTAAGTAAATCTGACAGGTCTATGAGGAGATGGATGAAACATTAGGACTTACTCCCTTAGGCATGTTAGAAAAAGGTAAATAATTGGAGGAGATGGCAACCTCATTATGTCAAACAGATTGCTACAGAAACCACACTGTAAGAACATTTCATGCAGGCTTCCTGTCAGGTGACCAGCTGTAGTGTTGGTTCCATGCACCATAAGGAGCAACAAAGTCAAATCAGAAATATGCAGGTAGTTTGGTCTTTCTCTAGTTAGTTGTGTCAGACATGGTAGTTTGGTCTTTCTCTAGTTAGTTGTGTCAGACATGGTAGTTTGGTCTTTCTCTAGTTAGTTGTGTCAGACATGGTAGTTTGGTCTTTGTGTCAAACATAATAGTTTTCTTCTTCTTCTTCTTCCTCGTTCATCCTGAAAAGGACGTTGGTTGCGTTGTGTCTGTTTACAGCGGAGCTGAGATATCTGCGCCTTTCGGCCGGCACATCCGACTTCAGCACGGCATTTTTTGGGACCGTGTTTGCCTTCCCTCTTCGATCCCTACTCTCTCAGCCAGACTGCAGTGATGCAGCCTGTTTCCAGGACCACCACATGGAGGTGGAGTAGGGTCTTGGTCAGCTCTGGTTCGTTGACCCTGACGCAAGCAGTCAAGCTATGGGTCGCTGACTGCATTCTCTATTGCTGCGTCTTTGGGTCCCAAACATAGTAGTTTGACTTTCTTGTGTACAAACATCGTATGTGGACTTTCTCTTTACACACACATAACTATTTTGTATTCATTACATACAAACACCTAGCTATCTCACAGACACATAACTATTTTGTATTCATACATACAAACACCCAGATATCTCACAGACACATACAAAGGACAATCTCGCATGAGGTTGGAAAAATGGGGGGTGTGGGAGGAAATGTAGAAAAGAGGGCTGACACTGTTGTTAAGTTACTTTAGATGGTGGCATTTGTGCTGCTTGAAAGTTGTGTTGTTGAATGTGGCGGCCATGTTGAGGATATCTTGTACACTGAGGCAGTCAGTTCTAATTGTTTGTTATGTTCATTCAATATTTTCATCAGTGTTTGAGGCACTCATTTGTATTGTTCTAATGCTGCTCTTAAAGAGGCACGTTAATACATCTCTTTTCTCAGCTTTTAATGACTTCAGTATTTGCAACTTGTTTGTTCTCAGAGAAGGTCATATGTGTTGGCTGAGCTTATATAAACCGTTTGTTTATGAGTTCATCAGTTACCTCATTCTAAAAATCCATCTTTGAAGTACTTGCACTGAACTTATTTCATATTTGCTTACACAGATAACACTTGTGTTGTGACCAGTTGTCATAACTTATGTTGTAATAAAAAAACAATTAAATTTGTTAGCTATTCACAATTAGACATTAAAGTTGAGTTGAGTGTTTGTCAACTTGTGGAAATGGTTGGTCTTTATTTCTACTGTTCAAATCATTGCCAGCCAGGCCTACAACTTTTATGTTCCTTTATCGTTTGATGTTCTCTTGTTATGACAGAGCTTGACTCGTGACTTTATCAGGTAAATGTTTCACAGTATTTTTTTTAAGAATTCAAATAAACAGCGTTTTGTGAGTTTGATGGAATCATTGTGTGAGTCGTGTCATTGTTTAACGTAAGGCAACCTAGTCTCTGTTGTGACCTCTTGGCAATTTTGTTGTTGTTTTTTTTATTAATGATGTAACTGCACCTGTTGTAGTTTTGTTGTGTGCCAACACCGTAACACTTTTGTTTTCTTCTTTTTATGTCACTTCAACCATTGTATGTGCTGACCATGTCACACACACACAGTCCTCCTCCTCCCACATGTCGTAAAGTTATGTTGTGTAGACACTCCTGTAACAGCACAGGTCAATAACCTCTTATCTGAAATGCATGGGGAGGGGGATAATGTTTCAGAAATTTTTGTTTAATACAGATATCACCTGAGATTTCACTTAAATCGCTATCGAGAAGTAGCCCAACTTTTGATTCTTTAACATTTGCTGTTTTTTTTTTTTTTGTATGGCCTCAGTGAAAGTCACACATTAATATACTGTTCAAAAAAAGAAACGCAACATTATTGCAGTGGTAATGGACACCAAATTTCAAACTTGCACCAAAATTTTATTTTACGGAATTAATGTTTCAATCTTGGCATGAAGAAACTTTCAGACTTTAACAATGAAATGATGTTCATTAAATTTGGTTTGGACTTTTATTCTTTGCGACTGAGGCCTCCGTTTCAGTAAGGTGTATGGCCTCCTCTGGCCTCTATCAGAGAATGACATCTCCTTAACATGGATCCGATTAGCCGTTGGATCTGTTGTTGTGGGATGGCTGCCCACTCTTCCCGCAGTGCAAGAGACAACTGTCAGAGATTGGCTGGAGCCACGTCTCGCTGGCAGAGTCATCTGTCGAGTTCATCCCATAAGTGTTCTATGGGGTTCATGTCTGATGACATGGCTGGCCACGGAATGGTCTGGACGTTGTTGTCAGCGAGGAACTACGTGGTGAGTTGTGCCACATGAGGTCGAGCGTTATCCTGCTGAAAAATCGACCCTCGTGCAGCCAGAAGTGCAAGGACATGAGGATGAAGAATTTCAGCGATGTATCGTGGGGCATTCAGGCGTCCTTCAATTTGCACCAGGTCACTTCTTCCCATGAAGTTGATCGCCCCCCACATCAGTACACCTCCACCACCATGTGGAGGAGCCTCATCAACGCTGTTCTGGCCGTAGCGCTCATGGACTCTGTGGTAAACTCTTCTCCGTCTATCGTGTCGCTGGAGCACAAAAAATGATTCATCACTAAACCAAACCCGTCTCCAGTCATTCCCAACGGTCCATTGACGATGCTGGTTCGCCCACTGCAGTCGGTTCTGGCGATGCCAGTCTGTAAGAACAGGACCTCTGTAGGGTCTTCTAGCCCAAAGACCAAAGTCGTGCAGCCGGTTCCTGACCGTTTGATCGGAAATTCGACGAGCTGCTGATATTGACTGGACTGTGGAGGACGCAGATGCAAGTCGATTCCTGAGGTGGCGCAGCCGTATGAAGCGGTCTTCGGCAGGAGTTGTGACTCTGGGTCTTCCACTGCGCGGCCGGTCTGCCACTGAGCCAGTTTCTTGAAATTGCCTCCAAAGGCGACTAATGGTGCTTCTAACCACATTAAATTGTCTGGCCACTACACTTTGTGACTGTCCAGTCTGTAAACGTTCAATGATGATGAGTCGTTGTTCTGTAGTGAGATGAGCCATACTTGCGCATTGAATTTTCAGCTGAATTTATTCGAGGAGCGTCAATCTTTTATAGGCATTCAATAATATGGTCAGAGAGTTTTGTGTTCAGTAAGTTTCATTGGATTCTCATGAACCTGTCACGAGTTATTGTCAAAAATGTTGTTTTGACCTTGACCTCTTTCATGACCTCACGAATCATGAGGTGAGTACAATTCAGGTAACCACGAGAAGTTAATGACCAGGTGGACACAGTCGATAGGTTGACTGATGTCCAATCAGCGAATATCTTTTATAAAAGTAACACCAAAAAAGTTGCGTTTCTTTTTTTTTTGAACAGTATAGTTTTTAAGCTCAAAATAGAATTAGGGTTATATATTTTTTCTCACGTGCTAATCCTGAGCCTCCTTGCAAATGCCAAACCATGAGCAATCACACTGTTTCCAGCATTTTTTTTTTTTTCAAATAATAAGCAGGCACAAATCACCAGAACTGCCATGATATGGGCTCCGGAAGGAAAGCGAAAACGAGGGTGACCATTGGCCAAAAGCCACCTGGCTGAGAACTGTGGAAGCAGAGATGCAAATCATGAATCACATGAAGGATGGCTGCTTTTCAAGGAAAATGGAGACAGTTTGTTGCTGCCCTTCAAGACGTCACCAGGGGTGACACCCTATAATGGCTTCGCCAAGCAGCAATAAAAGATCCAAGAATAAGTAAAATCACAGATCAGTGAGCATTAATGCTAATCTTAACTGTAACTCTTGCCATGTGTTGAGTGTTGTCACAAATAATTATTGACATAACAGCAGATTGGGGTAGTTATGAATTATCAAATTTCAGATGTTGCCTAACTTTCCATCCATAACATTTGCTGTTTTCTTTACATTACATTATATTCAACAATTCCATTATCCTATATGCACATATTTCATCGAGATGCGATCTGCTTTCTTTCTGAACCTTCTCTTTCCTGCCTTTCTTTTTCTCTCTCTCTTCGTCTCTCCCCTATGTCTCCTTCTGCATTTGTATTTCCTCATTTCATTTGCTGCAGGTATTGACTACAGAACACGATCTCCGTAGCTCCCGCGATGATTCTGGATAGTTAAAATTCTCATGGTGTATTTGCAATAAATGGTGGAAATATTCGGTCACCCTGGTAGAGCCACCATACCAGGGAAGAGGCAAGGGATGTCCTTACGGAGTCCATCTGCCTGGTGCCGCCCCGCTCGCCCTCCAGACAGCCAATGTTCGTGACTGCTTACCCAGCAGCCATTCACTCTCACGGCACATTGATCCAACTTAGACTTGGGGTCATTCACTGATGACTCAGTTATCAATTTACCCATGATTTGGGAGTGGATTGATGGGTGTCAGAGCATATACCACTCATCGGTGAGTTCTGCACACCACATCTTTAGGGATCAACTGACTCGAAGATCCTCTGCCAGTTTAGTTCAGACCCCGAGAGGGGCCGTTATCCGTGGCGCACAACGAGGATGTATGGCAGAAGTCTTGCATGAAATTCAGTTGAAACTTTATAGAGACTAGATTATGTGATACTAGATTATGTGATAGAGAGATAGACTTGATTATGTGATAGAGACTTGATTATGTGATAGAGAGATAAAGACTTGATTATATTATTATAGAGATTTGATTATATGATAGTCTACTGGATTATATTATAGAGAGTTAGAGACTAGTTTATGTTATAGAGAGATAGAGACTTGATTATATGATAGAGTAAGAGATAGATAATATGATAGAGATGTGGACTGGATTATATGGTGTGATATATATACATATACATATGATAGAATATACTATTATATATATATATATATATATATATATATATATATATATATATATATATATATATATATATATATATATATATATATATATATATGGAGAGAGGTAGCCGTGCTTATATGATAGAGATATAGACTTGATTATACAATAGAGAGATATATCTTTGATCATATGAGAGAGAGAGAGGATTATATGACAGAGTGATATAGACTTGATCATATGATAGAAAGAGACTTGATTATACTTACTTAGTCGTTCCCCTTCTACCGTGAGGTGTAGAGGTTTGGAAGAGAGAGCGCCAGACTATCCTATCGGCTGTCTTCCTCCTGGCCTGGTTCCACTCCAGTCCTCGATCCTTCAAAGATTGTCTAATGTTGTCCTCCCAGCGGACTCTGGGTCGTCCTCGGGGTCTGGATCCCTGGCTCTTTGTTTCCCATGCTTGTCGTGGTATCCGATTTTCTCCCATTCTGCAAACATGGCCAAACCATCTTAATTGGGACTGTTCTACTTGGGTCTGCAGGGGGTAGGATTTAAGGCCTTGACGTATCGTCTGGTTGCGTACCATGTCTCTTCTTGTTACTTCAACCACCTTCCTCAGATACCTCATTTCTGAGGTTTGGATCTGGCTTTTATGGGTTGTAGTCATTGCCCATGACTCGCATCCGTATGTCAAGACTGGGACATAGGTGGAGCGGTATACAGCCGTCTTCGTTTTCTTACCAACCTCTTTCTTGCTGAGGAATCCTCGATTTATGGCCTGAAAAAGTCTCCCAGCCGCTGCTTTTCGAGTGGCCAACTCTTCTTTGATGCCTCCCTTTCGGTCTATAATAGCTCCGAGGTATTTAAATTGGTCGACCTGCTCCAGGACCTGTTCTCCCAGCTTAATCTGATGTTTTCTTTCTTCTCGTAATATCACCATGGATTTTGTTTTAGAGCTGCTTATGACCATCCCTCTCTTCTCCAGCTCTTCCTTCCAGACTTGCAGGTTGGATTGGAGATGTGCCTCTGATTTAGCAATCAGGGCAACATCATCAGCAAATGCCAGCTCCGAAATATAGACCTGTCTTGTCTCATCTTCCAGTACCCCACTGAATACTTTCTTGTTCTCTCTACTTACATGCCTTGATGACATCGTCCATAAGGAGTATGAAGAGGTAAGGTGATAGGATATCACCTTGTCTTACACCAGTGGTGGTCCTGAACTCTTCCGACTTATGGTTTGCTGTCCTCACATAATTTCTGCAAGACTTGTAGAAACTCTGTATAGCATGAATCAGAGGTGCTGGAATATTCTTCCTTGCCAAACAATCCCAAAGTTTGCTCCAGGGGACCCTGTCAAACGCCTTTTCCAGATCTATGAAACAAAGATGCATCTCACTCTTATACTCAAGGGCCTTTTCACTCAGCTGTCTGAGTGTGAAGATTAGGTCTTGAGTACTTCGGTTTGCTCGGAATCCGCACTGGACCTCATCCAATTGTGGCTCAGCTAGGCGTCGGAGTCTCTGCTCTAGGATTCTAGAGTAGATTTTACCAGGGACACTGAGAAGGGATATGCCTCTATGGTTTCCACACTGTCGATTGTCACCCTTTTTGAAAATTGGTGTTATGATGGCAATCTCCCAATCCTTTGGTATGGTCTTGTTGTACCACGCTGCCTGTAAAAACCTTAAGAGTAATAGGTCGCCTGATGCTCCCATGAACTTAACCATTTCTGGTGTTATACCATCATGCCCTGCTGCTTTGCCCATCTTGATTTTCTCCAGTGCTGCCTTCAGTTCTTCCATCTTTATGTCATCTTCACCATCATTGGTTTTCTCTTCTGTGCTAGTGTTTATCATTTCTGATGCTTCACCATGCTCACCATCCAGGAGTTCTGAGAAATATTCTTTCCATCTTCCCATTACTTCCTTCGGGGCAGTAAGCAATTTGCCTGACTTGATTATACGACAGAGAAATTCTTGATCATAAGAGAGAGAGAGACTTGATTATACGACAGAGAGAGATAGACTTGATTATATGACAGATATAGATGATCATATGATAGAGACTTCCTCCTGGCCTGGTTCCATTCTAGTCCTCAGTCCTTCAAAGATTGTCTAATTTTGTCCTCCCAGTGGACTCTGGGTCGTCCTGGGGTCTGGATTCCTGGCTCTTTGTTTCCCATGCTTGTCGTGGTAGCTGATCTTCTCCCATTCTGCAGACATGGCCAAATCATCTTAGTTGGGACTGTTCTACTTGACCCAAGCAGGGGGTGGGATTTTAGGCCTTGACGTATCATCTGGTTGCGGACCATGTCTCTTCTTGTTACTTCAACCACCTTCCACAGATACCTCATTTCTGAGGTTTGGATCTGGCTTTTGTGGGTTGTAGTCATTGCCCATGACTCGCATCCATATGTCAAGACTGGGACATAGGTGGAGCGGTATACAGCCATCTTCGTTTTCTTACCAACCTCTCTCTTGCTGAGGAATCCTCGATTTATGGCCTGAAAAAGTCTCCCGGCTGCTGCTTTTCGAGTGGCCAACTCTTCTTTGATGCCTCCCTTTCAGTCTATAATAGCTCCGAGGTATTTAAAGTGGTCGAACTGCTCCAGGACCTGTTCTCCCAGCTTAATCTGTTGTCTTCTTTCTTCTCGTGATATCACCATGGATTTTGTTTTAGAGCTGCTTATGACCATCCCTCTCTTCTCCAGCTCTTCCTTCTAGACTTGCAGGTTGGATTGGAGATGTGCCTCTGATTTAGCAATCAGAGCAACATCATCAGCAAATGCCAGCTCTGAAATACAGACCTGTCTCATCTTCCAGTACCCCACTGAATACTTTCTTGTTCGCTCCTTACATGCCTTGATGCCATCGTCCATGAGAAGTATGAAAAACTAAAGTGACAGGATATCCCCTTGTCTTACACCAGTGGTGGTCCTGAACTCTTCTGACTTATGGTTTGCTGTCCTCACATAATTTCTGCAAGACTTGTAGAAGCTCTGTATAGCATGAATCAGAGGTGCTGGAATGTTCTTCCTTGCAAAACAGTCGCAAAGTTTGCTCCAGGGGACCCTGTCAAACACCTTTTCCAGATCTATGAAACAAAGATGGATCTCACTCTTATACTCAAGGGCCTTTTCACTCAGCTGTCTGAGTGTGAAGATTAGATCTTGAGTACTTCGGTTTGCTCGGAATCCGCACTGGACCTCATCCAATTGTGGCTCAGCTATGCGTCGAGTCTCTGCTCTAGGATTCTAGAGTAGATTTTACCAGGGACAGTGAGAAGGGATATGCCTCTATGGTTTCCACATTGTCGATTGTAACCCTTTTTGAAAATTGGTGTTTACTGTTATGATGGCAATCTCCCAATCCTTTGGTATGGTCTTGTTGCACCACGCTGCCTGTAGGACCCTTAAGAGTAATAGGTCTGATGCTCCCGTGTACTTAACCATTTCTGGTGTTATAGTATAACTTATACCATCATGCCCTGTTGCTTTGCCCATCTTGATTTTCTCCAGTGCTGCCTTCAGTTCTTCTATCTTTATGTCATCTTCATCACCATTGGTTTTCTCTTTTGTGCCAGTGGTTATCATTTCTGATGTTTGACCTTGCTCACCATCCAGGAGTTCTGAGAAATATTCTTTCCATCTTTCCATTACTTCCTTTGGGGCAGTAATCAATTTGCCTTGCTTGTCCTTTATAAATTTGAGAGGGCATTGTTTTTCCTTCCTCATGTTCTTTTAGGGTCTTATAGAACAATTTCTGGTTTTCTTGCGCATCTTTTTCTAGCTTTTCTCCAAATTCTTCCCAGGACTTCTGTTTTGCTGCTAGCACCTTATTCTTTGCTTCTGTTCTGAGTGTCACATATTCTCTATATTTTTCCATTTGTCCTGTTGTGTTTTTAGCTCCTAAGTATTGTTTCCAGGAGAAACAAACGATCGAGGACTAAGGCTACTAGAATTTGCCAGCAACTATAAACTAACCCTTACAAATACACTATTTCCTCATAAGTTATCAAGAAGAACAACGTGGCATGCCCCGAAAACTGAGATACATGGCCAAATTGATTTTATTCTTGTATTCCAAAGATTCAAGTCTAGTATTGATAAAGCCAAGACTAGGACTTTTCCTGGGGCCGACATTGGTAGTGATCACGACATGGTATTGATGACGCTCAAGCTTAAACTTAAAAAGAATTATAATCAAAACAGATGTTGTCAGTTAAGATTCAATTTAGACCAACTGAAAGATCCAGAAATTGTGGGAATCTTTGAGGCAACTGTTGGAAGAAAATTTGCAGCTCTCAACTTTCTGGAGGATATCAACTCAATCACAGAGAACATGAAAGACGTGTTCATTGAATCAGCAACAGAAATACTTGGTAAAAGAAAGAAAATAAACAAACCATGGGTTACAGATGACATTCTGAAGTTATGTGATACACGGCGGGAAATGAAAAAAGTTAAGAAAGAGGTCTTGAAGCAGCATGGCAATACAGTATGGTGAATAAAAATATTAGAAAGAAAATGAAATAGGCCAAAGAAAAATGGGTAGCTGTCACGTAGTGGATTTAAGTTTATAGAGTTTGCCTGAATGAAAGCAAGACCCTAGTATGAGAAAGTCTGAGAAGATAGAATTTAGATGAAAATTGACATGCCTGTAGACAGATGAGACTATTGGCTCAAGTGCTAGAACCAGGATTTGACTCTCCCCTTGGCGCTTCGTGACTTCAGAAAAGCTATAGAATCACCCCCCTCTAACTACCTTTAAACACAAGGAGATAAGGTGTATAAAACGACCACAGACACCACTATACAGACCACATATAGGTATAGTATAGAGTAGAAGCTGATACAGTATGTATATATTTATTTACACAATCACACATAAAAATTCATCAATCACATAAATAGCGTGCACTGTTGCACGGCCTGAAAAAAAACAAAAGGAACAATTAAATTAGATAGACACTAGAAAAACCCCAATCACATTCACTCTTTCTGTCACCCTGCTGCGGTACAATAAAATGGTTAGTGATTTACACAAATCTAATTTGGTGGGGCTGTCAACTTTAGCCTCCACTCTCTAACACTAATAAGATTTCTACTGTTGCCGTCCTGTTGCCTCTTCCTAAAAAGAACGTCTACACAGCTTCCAACTTGGTAGGCGATATGAGCCGCTAACTAACACCACTGGAAATGCTAAAATAATAGACTTGGCTTACAACGATGGCTCTGTCTATCCGTCAAATGGATAATGAACAGACCCTACTGGTCCTGTCTATTTTCTCCCTCCTCTCTCTCTCTCTCTTGGTCTCAGTGTCTCTCTAACACTCGATGACTGATGATACGGCATCTCCGTTACGCTCTTCTCTCGTTACTTTCAGGACCCAGGTATTGTAACCCTATCACCTGCTCCTGAATGTGGTGATGATGATGATATTCGTGGAATCAAGCATGAGGTACTTGATTAGCTGTCGAAAACATCTCTGTGGCTGACTAGCTTCTATAACTTTCCACTTTTAACCCGCTCTGGATTTAGAGGAAAAACACAGCCTTGATTTCTGGCTGTATACCATTACACCAGTCTCCAGGCCACGTGCCGTTGTCTGAGACTATAATAGCGAAGAGCTCAGGTTTTTTATGATAACTAAACCCCGTTCCCACTAAAGCATGGGCACTTCACTGCAAGAGACCGTAGGTTATTTTTCTTTTGCTTCTGATGATAACTCGAGTCCTCTGACCCCTGAGATATGTCCTTTTGCCGTGGATAATTTGTATTCGCAAATTATGCTCCCCACTGTTTGCCGTGACTCGCTGAAATAAAAGGAAATGCGTCTAATGTACACCAACTCCAACATAACGCATCTCTTAACACATATATCTTTACAACTCCCTTACTCAATACCTCACTCGTTGTGTACAACAATACATAAATAATACCACCCACGTGGCACTTAAATCTCACTCCTACTCCCCTTCTCTCGTTCTGAACAACGATACATAAAATAATACTATCCCACGTGTCTCTTCAATCTTACGCCTTCTACTCCCCTTCTCTCGTTCTGCACAACAATACATAAAATATTCCTACCCACGTGTCTTCTATCTCACTCCTCCTCCCCTCTCTTCGATAAATCAGCCAGGTAGGTAAACGAAACCTCCCGACCTGTCTGACAGGTTACGTGGCTGTTACGCATGGCTAACCACGTGTCCCAACATTTCAACTAGGGAACTCCTTTGTCCGAAATTCCGTGGTCTCCCTTTTCACATTACCCATGAGGTTTCCTACTTAAGCCCCAATTTAAATTAAACCTCGTGCTATAGGAATAATTTACTCCCCTAAACCGTATAATTCACTCATAACATAAATCTGTACTCTCCGACTGCATTTCTCACATTTAAGGCACAATAAAATTAACGTACACACAATGGAGTTCTCAATAAAATTACATTTGTAAATACCCAGGAATAAATGGTGATTTTACACAACATTCTACAACTATGAGCACACGTGTATCTCATAACTTCACACGCTCCTATCTACTGCCAAAATCCTAGAAAGACTTATGCACACTTTTACATTTACATCGTTCTTCAAAGATAATAATGGATGGCGCTACCATTTAAAACTTAAAAGTTAATGTCCCCGAAGAACTTTACTTATGGGTGAATTTCTCAAAGAACCCTCTAATAAGTAAAACGATAATAAAATTCCTACATACCAATTACCGCTGTTTTTCCCCGCAGTGGACACGATAAATACGTAGCTTCACGGCCGGCAATTTATTTTCTTCAGATAGAGAAAGATCCCAGGTCTAACTGGCTATTTATACACACAGGGAACCACTCCCGCGTATCTGATAAACTACGTACTCGGGCCAATGGAAACGCTAGAAAAATCAAATACTGCGACCTACGCCAATCAGATTTGAAAACAACACGAAGACCGCGTGTCCAAAAATTGCGTCACGTTATGTGACGTTTCTGACGCGTCATACAGGCGTGCGCGAAAATAGCGATTTTCGTAAACAACGAAAATCTACGTGATCGCGGAAAATCAGAGAAAGTAAAACTGGTGGGAGTAAGAAATAAACCTACCGTCATAAAAGAACCCATTTAATTACCTACCGAAAAATACCAAACACGATATATTCAAATGAGAAGAAACATGGCAAACACATATAGTTACAAAGTGAAGAAGAATGCTGAAAACTCAAAATAGAAGAACAGAATCGGGCCGGTTGAAAGACAGAATTACAGTGCAGCATCACATAAGTCCCCCCTTTGAAGTGTGGGAATCCGTGCTAAATCACTGAAATCTCTGGGTTTCATACTCGCCCTTATCTAGATCTACATCTCGATCTAATCACTGTCATAATTAGGATTGTCATACAGGCCCCTCTCCATATCATTGAAAATCTTTGCAAGCACTGGATTGTGAGGGTCACGCCTGGTGATTTCCTCCTGACAACTGCAACCTGACTGGTCGCCCTTCCTCCTCCCTCTCACATGTTTCCTTCGCCCACGAATTTTCCTGACGGCACGTGGTAAATAATGATTACCAAATGGTGCGGCCTCCCAATGTTTTGAAACAGTCTGACTGGCTTGGCCAGACATCGCTGTAACAGGGCGTAACTGTTTGCGGTGGCTTGAAGAAACGTGTGCATGTTCCTTCTTTCTCTCATCATCTACCGGGGTGGGGTTGAAACTGCTGTGGCTAATATAGCTGGTAGCCAACAATTCATTACCCTCTGGTTTGCCTAGAGGATGTCTAGAGACTCCTGTCTCTTCCCTCTCTCCTGGGGCTCACTGGGTTGCGCCTGACCTCAGTGACATTCGCTTCCCCTACTAAGCAGGATGCAACTGGCTGTACGTTTTTGCCTCTCGCCTCTTTGCAAGAGCCGCTCTCTGTAAGCAAGCTAGTAATGGGGTGGGGCCCATCTCCGTCTGTAGGCGAACGGTCGCTCAAATCACTGTCCTCCTCCTTTTGAGAAAAGTGCCGGTAGTATGGGGCTCCAGGGCTGGCCGGAAACATATGTTCGCTCAGACCGCTATCTTGTGCCCTCTGAAGATGGCGCTGGTCGTGGACATAAGTCGTACCATTCTTGTCAGTATTTCCCTCCCTTGAGAGATGTGATACCATCGGGGGCCTAATTTCCGACGACAAAGAAGGTAATTCCGAAATCAGAGGCGTCACCGCTCTTTGACCTTTAGGCTTAACAGGGCTGACAGGCGAATACGCCTCTGCAATTAACATTCCACTGTCTTTAGAGGCTTCTATCCTCTTCATCGCAAGACAAGGATGTGTGAGCTCCCGTGGGGCTCCGTGAATTTGGGGCTTTCCCCTTTCACGTCGCTGGCCTGCAGTAGGCCCTCTTGCGTTAGCAAGAATCGGCGTGGTTGGGTTTCCCAAAACTATGTATGGGCTTCCCAGGATGAAATCATGTGCTGGCTGTGCCATTACAGCTGCCTTGATTGTGCCAGACACAAACTTGCATTTCACCTCAATATTGGCTACGGGCAGACGCTGTGAGGTACCTCTCCTCAAAATGCCACCAATATCAACTAATTCTTCTGTCCATTGCCCTGGTTTCACCAGATGTCGGGCGACGATACTGGGGTATGTGAGCCCGCTGTCAAACAAACAAGAGTGGCTGTTCCGTTCACCTCAGCTGGTCCACTATTAGAGAACTTCTCTGACTTGACAGGTTCCCATTTATTCCCTTTGGTCACTCTCACCGGCCTTACACAAGCTGCATGATGAGCTGGGATTTGTTCATGCACTGGGATGTCCAGTGGGAAGTGGTTCGACTATTCCGACAATACCGGTCGTTATCTTCCCTGTTCCTAGCGGGTTCCTGAGATGTTGGCTGTGCTCTGTTATGCGGCTGGGGGCGCAAGTTATAACCAGAATGAGGCTCCTTGCGAGAAGGCCCTGGCTGCTGATGAGCTGGTGAAGTAGCCGACTGCAATGATGAAGCTCCTTTGTCTGGGTTTGGCAGGCCTGGGTGTTTCTGTCCCAGTACTTCGGCCTGTGCTGTCTGGAACCTTTCGGCGAACATGATAATCTGATCGAGTTGCTGGGCACCCTGCTCTGCCAGATACCGCCTCAAGTCAGGGGACATGTTGGCCTTTATTTGCTCGCACAAGATTAACTCTTCTAACCCTTCAAAAGATTTCGCCAGTCCTGACAGTTCCCTCCACCGGGTTAGGTAATTTCTCACCCGCTCTGCAAACTGAGCAAAACCCTTGCCCTTCTCCGGCCTGCTCTCCCTGAACATGGTTTGGCATTTACGGGGAGTCCACTGAAATCTTTGCAATAAAGCGTTTCGCAGTGCATCGAAGTTGTTCTGGTCATCTATGAGCATCTTGTTGTACACTTCATATGCATGACCTTTGAGGGACTGTGATAATTTTAGACACCAAAGACTCTCATCCAACCCGTATATCTTTGCCATCTTTTGAAATCTCTCCAAGAACATGTCAATCTTCTCATTCCCGTTAGGGAACGAGTCAAAAGGGAAGCTCATGGCTGCCATCCGGGGGCCTCCATTTCCTGAGGTGTCTCTCACTCCTGCTCCAGATGAATCTCCATTAGCTGAACTGCCTTCCGAAGATCGGTACTGCAGTTCCAGAGAACGCATGGCAAGTTTGTGCTGTCTCTCCACTGCCTTCTCCTGTGCTTCCCTCTCTGCTGCCTTCTCCCTCTCCTGTGCTTCCAATTTCCTAAATTCCATCTCGGCCTGCCTCTCCGCTGCTTCTGTGGCGGCTGCCCTGTCCTCTTTCTCTCGCTGAATATGCCTATCATTTTCCCTTATAAGGTTGGCCTTAGTCTCCTCCTTACCCATTCCCATGTCTTGAGCAGCCTCGTGCCAGGCAGCTCATAACTTGGCCATATCCGCCATCTTACCTGTAAACTGCTGTAAGTTCACAAATACAGAGAAATGACAGAAAAGGAAAAGAGAAGGAACAACCTGTTATGTAATAGAAAATATTCCCTCTGTAACCGCTGTCCCAAAACCAGAACTCAGACTAGCACCAAGTTTTAATAATAACCTGAAAAAATTTAGTTAAGGAGCTACCAAAAACCCGAAATTACCTTCCTGTTAAAGAAAAATTTCAGTATGCCATCAATTACCACTAAGTCGCATATAGCTAAATTACCACCAAAATCTACTCGACTGTAACCTGTGGAAAAACTTATAACTGGATCAGTTCTAATAGCTCAACGTCTAGGGGATATTTAAAGAAATCTATTTTTCAGAACTTCCTAGAGACAATCTATGAATGTAGATCACAGAATTGATCTCAACAGAATGATCCACCGGACGAACGCCACCACTTGTCACGAAGTGGATTTAAGTTTATAGAGTTTGCCTGAATGAAAGCAAGACCCTAGTATGAGAAAGTCTGAGAAGATAGAATTTAGATGAAAATTGACATGCCTGTGGACAGATGAGACTATTGGCTCAAGGGCTAGAACCAGGATTTGACTCTCCTCTTGCCGCTTCGTCACTTCAGAAAAGCTATAGAATCACCCCCCTCTAACTACCTTTAAACACAAGGAGATAGGATGTATAAAATGACCACAGACACCACTATACAGACCACATATAGGTATAGTATAGAGTAGAAGCTGATCCAGTATACAGTATGTATATATTTATTTACATAATCACACATAAAAATTCATCATACATCAATCACATAAATAGCGTGCACTGTTGCACGGCCTGAAAAAACAAAAGGAACAATTAAATTAGACACTAGAAAAACCCCAATCACATTCACTCTTTCTGTCACCCTGCTGCGGTACAATAAAAGGGTTAGTGATTTACACAAATCTAATTTGGTGGGGCTGTCAACTTTAGCCTCCACTCTCTAACACTAATAAGATTTCTACTGTTGCCGTCCTGTTGCCTCTTCCTAAAAAGATCGTCTACACAGCTTCCAACTTGGTAGGCGATATGAGCCGCTAACTAACACCACTGGAAATGCTAAAATAATAGACTTGGCTTACAACGATGGCTCAGTGTCTATCCACTCAAGATCCAACTCCTCAAAAATGGATAATGAATACACCAGACCCTACTGGTCCTGTCTAGGATTTCTCCCCTCCCTTCTCTCTCTCTTCTCTCTCTCTGTGTCTCTCCTCTCTCTCTCTAGACATGTCCTCAGGTCTCTTTAACCACTCGTACGACTGATGATGCGGCCATCTCCGTTACTAAACCCTCTTCTCCTCGTTACTTTCAGGACCCAGGTATTGTAACCTATCACCTGCTCCTGAAATGTGGTGATGTAATGATGCATATCTACTCGTGGACTCCAACTCCAGAGCATGAAGGTACTTGAAAACTGACCTCTATCTCTGCTGCTGAATAGCTTCTAGAACTTTCCACCTTTAACCCGCTCTGGATTTAGAGGAAAAAACACAGCCTTGATTTCTGGCTGTATACAACTTAACCAATCTCCCGGCCACGTGCCGTTGTCTGAGACTATAATAGCGAAGAGCTCGGGTTTTTTATGATAACTAAACCCCGTTCTTGCTAAAGCATGGGCACTTCACTGCAAGAGACCGTAGGTTATTTTTCTTTTGCTTCTGACGATAACTCGAGTCCTCTGACCCCTGAGATATGTCCTTTTGCCGTGGATAATTTGTATTCGCAAAATTCTGCTCCCACTGTTTGCCGTGACTCGCTGAAATAAAAGGAAATGCGTACTAATGTACACCAACTGATCATCCAACATAACGCATCTCTTAACACATATAGCTGAGCTCCCATAATCTTTACACCTCCCCTACTCAATACCTCACTCGTTGTGTACAACAAATACATAAAAGTTGTTAACGATCAGATTACCACCCACGTGGCACTTCACAAAAATCTCAGTCTCACAGACGTCCTCCTCCTACTCCCCTTCTCTCGTTCTGAACAACGATACATAAAATAATACTATTTCACATGTCTCTTCAATCTCACTCCTTCTACTCCCTTTCTCTCGTTCTGCACAACAATACATAAAATATTCCTACCCACGTGTCATCTATCTCACTCCTCCTCCCCTCTCTTCGATAAATCAGCCAGGTAGGTAAACAAAACCTCCCGACCTATCTGACAGGTTACGTGGCTGTTACGCATGGCTAACCACGTGTCCCAACATTTCAACTAGGGAACTTCTTTGTCCGAAATTCCGTGGTCTCCATTTTAACATTACCCATGAGGTTTCCTACTGTTGCAGTCATTTTGATGGAGTAAAACGTCGATTTATTGGTTGTATGTTTTTCACCCTGGTCAAAATTGGGGAACTGTGTCTTAACTTTGCTGTGTCAGGTTGATTAGGGGTTATCTCCCTTTTTGGTTCATTCATTGTGTTTGACCTTTAGGGTCAAAGGTAAACAGTTCTGGGCTTTGTGCCATGCGCAGTTGTAGCACGCAAAATTAGACTTCCGTGAGGTAGAGTGCGACCTGGCTTCTGTGGGGACGTGAATGTCCGTTGTATCCTGGGGAAGGAAAATCTTCGAAGTGACTGCGTTGTCAGTTTTCCCCAGTGATTTACTGTACGTCAGGAATGACGACAGTGTTATTTCTTATGTTCTGAGGATTCGTTTCAAGGTAACACCGACTTTATCATTACTAAGCATTTGGTTGCAGAATTTGTTAAAGGCTTACCTAGCCTGTGAGAACAGCTCACAGTTCCTGTAATGCAGAACTTATATTCTGTGCTCAAGGTAGCTATTTAAGACTATTCGTCTTTATATGATCAGAAGTCCAGTGACGAAGTTATATAAGGTGGAAACCGCAGATTGGCGGTATATTTATACAAACATTATAGCAGGGTTGATGCAACCTGCTTATGAAGAGTACACAGCTGATGTCATATCGAGGTCTGTGTAATGGCCACTATTCTACCGCATGAAAAGATGTAACTGGCGTGTTATGCCAAGTTGAACGACGGCCCTGGTAATAGGATTACATGAGTTAAGGGCTCGTCCATTGTATGACGGAGTTATTAAGGTATCTGACGCGTTCAGTCAGGGATACCGAAGCGGCATTATGAACTGTACATTAAAGAACATACCACTATTGACCATGCCCACATATTTGAATGTTCACCAGCCTTAGAATGCCTGATATGTACCAACCGATTTCAATTAACATGATGTACGTGAACCTGTTTACATGGACTGTTCCTGTGTGATTCTACTGTTAGTCCTGTCAATAAATGTATGAACTGTCACCAGTAGTTTCAACCATCATTGGCTTCAGTATGAGTGTGACTGGGTGTATTGTGTAACTATATATGAGCCTAAACGCATATGCGACTACACACCCATGTCTCATCATCATCGTACAAGGACCATGTATGCTGTCAGCGTGAGCGACCCAGACCTTCACCGCACCATTACACTGTTCAGGTGACATCAACACGCATACCTGGCCAACTACACATCAACATTTGCATCACGTTAGAAAAATACAACTAACATTTCTTGGTGGCCATTACATTTCTGGCCTTAACATTACTGGTGGACCTGTTCCGTGGGCTTTACGGCTTCAATTTTGGTTTCGACTACAGATTGGAACGATCAAGGTTTACAGCTATAAATAACACATCCGTAGTAGTCTACATTTCCAAGTTTTGGCTACACAGGACAGCAGAAATAGGTCATCGACTGTTGACCCACATAAACAGTGTTAGCATCTATGTGATAATGCTACATGAACCACAGTTGGTACAAGTACTGGAGTTAGCATCTAAGCAATATTGCTACGTGGACCACAGCTGCACACAAGTCGATTTCTTATTGTAAACAGTACCGCTGGTTGTTTACACGTTACAGCTGCACACAAGTCAAGTCCTTTTTAGTAAACAGTACCGCTGGTTGTTTACACGTTACAGTCAACAGACTCTTCAACGTCTGAGCGTTCAAGTCACGTAGTTCGAGGTCAAGTGTTTTTGGTAAACAGTACCGTCTACGAACTTTTCAACATTGGGCCTCAAGTCTCAACTATTCATCGAGAAGGTCATAGTGACTTTATGTTCCTGGAGACCACTACATGTTATTGTGGATCTTACAATCATTGCGCGCTTGACATTGTACTCCCGTGTTGACAAAGAGCAAGAGAGTTACTACATTGTTATTTGTAACTAAACTTTGTTTGCAACACATTCCATTATATGCAATGTTATATGTTACTTGTAATATTGTGGTGTATTTTTCTGGTGTTTTCAGCAGGCTGGTTGAGTAAGGTGACTCCTTTAAATAAATACCACTAACAGAGGTTGTCTATTGAGAGCGTTTTCTGTAGGGACTGCAAATTTCCTTAATTGGGATTTGCTAGCGACAATTGTTGCTATTTACGTTTAGCTGTGACGAGATGTGTTAGTGTTGTTTTCGTTATTTTTCCATTCTTTGATTTAAGATTTGTTTTGTTTGTATCTGTTCGTCTCTCCTTCCTTTCATTTATTTCTTTACACCTTTTTTGTTTATAACTGAGTTGCCATTTGTCTTGTTTACTTTTCGCAGTCATCATTACACATTTTTTTAACATTTTCCTTAGTTTCGCTGTATTGTTTATTTGACTTCTGCGAACGTTTTCGGTTGTTGTTCTGTATCTTTGTCCTTGTATTTATTATTGTCATACACAGTCTACATACATATACTTGGTCATGTATTATTATTATTATTATTAATATGATACACTATTCATATTGAGATTATTGATAGAATATTATTATAAAGAAACAAGGTAACCATACAAGGTCTTTAACTAAGTCTTGTCTCTTAAAGAGAGTGAAATAGACTGAAGTGAGTATACAAATCTAATATTGAAGACTTGTCTCCCATTGAAGTGGGATAAGGTAATTTATATTTCAGGTACTGATAGCATATTATTGGACATAAGCTATTATGGATATGATGAAAATTGTCCATCATTTTCTTCAGAAAGGAAGAAAAAAATTACGTTTATTTGGTGAAGACTGTGAGGATTATGCCACAGAGCAATTCCTACTTCAGGCGAGTGATGGTCTTATGGAATATGCTGTATGTAATTATAGAAATGACTATTCTAAAGATAGAGTAATTAGACTTTCTAAATCACTATCCACACTCTTTTATGATGAAGGTAATGTTGTTGAGTTGGATGCGTTGAAGAAAACGATAAATGATCTTCAGGGTGACAAGAAAGCTATTACTGATGAGCTACAACAGTTAAAAAGGCAGAATGAGAAGAAGTTCTCAGAAATGAATTGCGAAAATGCTACATTGAAGAGTAAAGTGACGGAATTGATAGCGGATAATAAGAAATTTGGTGAATTCTCCCTTAGACAAAAGAAGGAGTTAGAGAATGAAGTAACCTCATTAAAACAATTGTTGGATAGCCGGATAGATGAAGTGAGCTCAATGAAGAACAATCATCTTTGTAAAGAACAATCTCTTAATAATGAGCTAAACCAAGTCAAAATGGACTATGAGAAATTAAAGACTAAAGCTAAGAGACATGAAGATGACTTACATAAAGCAAACTTACAACTTGCTAGTGCGCAAGAAATGTGTTGCAAAGTAAAGGTTCAAGCCGGACAAGACAAGAAGTCTTATGAAGAAACAATTCTGGAATTAAGGAATGAGGTGAATCTTCTGCGATGTACTGCTATAAGGAAGAATATGGAATCTCATGAAGAGATTAATAAGTTTTAAAATAGCAAAGACAGTGAGATTCAGTCACTACAACTGGAGTTAACACAGTTGGAAGCGAATAAAGAAAAGGATGGGAAAATTGATGAACTTTTGACTACTCATCATAGTGCTATGGAAGCACTCAGACTTGAACTTGTTCAAGAGAAAGCTAAGGTTTTAGAAACTACATCTCAAAAGGAAAAGTTAAGATTGGATCTTAGAGATAGAATAGTTAAAGAGAAGACTCTAACTTCACAGTTAGATGACTTAAGGTTAGATTGCAACAGACTTCATGTTAAAATCAATGAGAGAGTTCATAAAGCTGTTTCTAGAGAGAAAGCTGTTGCAGAAGTAGAAATTGCAAAACTTCGCAACAGAATTGATGGTTTGTTAGATATTGTTTTGAACAATAAAATGTTGTCTGCTACCAAGGTGAATAGATTTGGACATAAAGCTGATGATCAATATGCTACAAATACAAAGAGCCAGCCACATGCACTCAATGCTCATAGTAACACTAAGCAATATGTGAACAAATCTTTTCGTGGAAAATATGGTTTCCCACGGAATAACGATACTGCCTCTAATGGGAGTTGGCATCAGGCCAACAAAGGTAAATCAAGTTTGGATCATGGTGAGGACTTTGATACTTGTAAGTGTCATGATAAGATTCCTCAGGGAAACCGTGCATCGAATTTTCAAACTTCCAATAAATTGATAAAAGAGAAGAAGACTATTAGTGCCCATCGTACTCAGCTCAGTCAGTACGGTGTACCTATTAAGCATATTGCTACAGGGAAAAATAAAAGCAACTTTACTAAGAGAAATAACCGTGATTGTGGACAGTACCAAACGCGTCCATCACGTAACGGTTCTTCTTCAAAGAACTGGAGGCAATTTAATTGTCCTCAACATTTTGGGTCTAGTAACTATAGGAACTTTGATAAAAGTTACCAACCTTGTGATAGTTTTTCTTGTAAAAAACAAAATCCACGTAATAGGAATTTTGATTATAACAATCGCAGTTATGGTAACTGGAGTTCAAATAAGAGCAATGGTCTCAACAGAGATAATAATTTTGATAGATCTCGTTGTGATCGTAGATCTCAACATGAATCTACTTAGCTCTGGTGTCCTAGATTTTCTGATACACTTCCAGACTTATGTCTGTTCTTAATATCATAATATATATTAACACAAGTGTGTCATATTTTGGATGATGTATATGACTTTAACAAATTTGGTTATGTCCATCCATGATATATATCCATTAGATATGCTGATGGTATAGTATTGTAGTTCATGATATTTGTATATTGCTATAATGATAGTATTTGACAATTTTTGATATCTATGATTGGTATTGCCAGCAACTTAAGTTTCTTTAATGGTACCTCCCGAGTTTGTTTTGCTTAGATTAAATATTTTCTCTTATGATGGGGGATGATTTTTACTCTCTCCAGACGCTTTATTTATGCGTCTATTGTACCTGATATTAGGTTCATTCTTTCATGGGCACATAATTGATGCTTGTGCTATCTTGCTCATGGATATATTTTTTTTTAAAGTGTCATTTTTTTAAACAGGGGGGGGGGGGGCGTGCAGTAATATGTTGCGGTCATTTTGATGGAGTTTAAAACGTCGATTTATTGGTTGTATGTTTTTCACCCTGGTCAAAGTTGGGGAACTATGTCTTAACTTTGCTGTGTCAGGTTGATTAGGGGTTATCTCCCTTTTTGGTTCATTCATTGTGTTTGACCTTTAGGGTCAAAGGTAAACAGTTCTGGGCTTTGTGCCATGCACAGTTGTAGCGCGCAAAATTAGACTTCCGTGAGGTAGAGTGCGATCTGGCTTCTGTGGGGACGTGAATGTCCGTTGTATCCTGGGGAAGGAAAATCTTCGAAGTGACTGCGTTGTCAGTTTTCCCCAGTGCTTTACTGTACGTCAGGAATGACGACAGTGTTATTTCTTATGTTCTGAGGATTCGTTTCAAGGTATGTAGTGAAATTGACAGAGATACAACGGTAAAATATCTCCAAAGGTAACATTTAGGGATAAAAACATAATGCGTAGGCTGCTGATGTACATGATCGCCTAGACCGCGGGTCATCATCCTCCATAATAATTGACTTGCTAGACAGGAGGGGAACGGCGGATAAAAAGGAAAAAATATGACTGGAAAGATTGCGTGAGACTGGCACGGCTAAGGAGACGCAATTGGGGGGGGATGGAGGAAAGTAAAAATTCACGTCCCCCAAATTGACACGAGGTACGGAATGGACGCTTTTGCGATACCAAGCCCTTGATTTGAATTCAGCGGCTAAAACGCAGATGTTAGGAATATTACAAAATTTAAAAAGTACTTTTTTCTTAATATTAATGTTAGGAATATAAAAATTAGCTGGCCAGATGGCCCATTCTGAGCAGTGAACTAATATGGTCTTAATTTTACAAACGGATAGATAATATTGAAGATAATGACAAAAGACAGTGTTGTTCACATCATCGACAAGACTGTATTGAATCTAAAAGTGTCGCTAATTGCACAAAAAAAACACGACCTCGAAACGCAGGTGTTCAAATCTACGTAATATGGAAGAGAAGGGATATTTGTGGTGGCTGTGTCTAAAAATAACTTTTAACGACAAAATTTTGGAGGGGAGAGAAAGGTTGGTTCAAAAATCGAGTACATTTTGTAGAAACACAAGTAGAGACGGACAGACTAACAGATAACCATCCATACTTGACTGAAGCATGACTGAAATGACTTTATGGGAGGAAATTTGAAATTTAAAATAAACCTAGGCAGTGATTGGCTACAGACAATCATATCATTAGCGCTCAGACGCGAAAGTGGGGCCATTCTTCAATAGTTGTTCAGTGATAGACACAGATTTTAAAGTGTGGTGATTTCCATATGAAAGAAAGTGTAATAAATTTAGGGACGCCATACTATAGCCAGCAGCTCAGCTGAGTTTTGCTAGCAATTCTGTGTTATTTATTCATAATCTGGTAAGATTGAAATTATTTCTTTATATATTTTGAATATTGTTTCATGTTCGAGTGATTTGATACTGCCATATCGAAATCTAGCTTTACAAACAAGTAGGGATTTGCTCTAGACCCCCCGCCCTAGTCAGGGTCTAGGGACCAACAATGTACATAAACTCCAGCAAGGATTATGCAAGACAGATCAAGTGTTGAGAATAATGAAACATATTACCTATCCTCTTTTAGGGCAGACAACTAATAAATATTTTTCAGAATCTATAGTCTGGGAGGATCTATCTGATGTAAAACCACCATGGTAAATGTGCTGTTTGGTCAGAGAGATCTGACCTGTCTGTATGATGTGGTTGTTGTGTCAGTGTTGTGTCCAGACGTGGGTAGAGAATAGATTTTGACACATGGCCCATACTTTGATTGCAGAGCTGCGAGTTTCTGTTGTCAACCAAGCAGTGTCTATTCAGTTGGTGACTTACTCGAGTGTATCTGTGCAGTACTTGTGACAGAGACCACCATTATTGCCCGCCAGCACGGAGAGGTGGGATCATCAGTTTTCAGCACCAGAGCTGCAACGACAAGATGAGTGAGCCTCTGGTCTGCTGGACATTCACCAACCCCTTTAGTTACTAATAACCCCATAAAAATTCCCACCATTTTCTGGACACTGTGTAGTCAATATAGACAGGTGTGATGAGGCCACCCCAACAGCACAAACAGTAACTATCCTCCCAAGTAGATGACTACTAGAACATTTTAATAAAACTAACTAGTATAGTACATATATATGTACACTATTGCATTTATGATATAATATTCCATGCATTTCTTTCATAATCTCTAAATCTTTTAAGTTCTGGTCAACCTAAAAAATTGATCCAGAACAAAATAAATGTAATATAATTTTATCAAAAAATTTTTACACACGTGAGTTAGTTCAGTGTATTTTAACATTTATTAATATTATTAGTCTTGTTAAATATCTGTGGGTATATCTATAACCTATTACACCACACTACATATCATAACCCTAGACACTTTACGTAGCCACATTCATTAAAAAAAAAAAAATTAAGTGTGAGGTCGTAGTGGTAGCAAGAAAGGCCTTCTGACAATTCTCAACTACATTTTATCTCAGGAGCCTTCACAGCTGGCCTCATACAATTACATTTAGTAATATCAACATCATACAATACCATCAAACACCACTACATAAATTGGGGTCTTGTCCAGGGATAATTAGCCCAACAGTAATATTAGGATCTCCTGGTGGGAGAAATAAAAGTAGGGAAATAAATTGTAAAATTCCCTTTAACATTAAAAGTGTCCCTGCAGATAAAAGTTGGTGAATCTTCACAGCCAGTAATAATTAATTAGTTAACTGGTTAGTTAGAATTAGTTAGACTATAGTCATAAGAAGTACTTAGTGTATTTACTGGTTAGAGATTTAGCTTGTATATTATTATATTGTCTAAAAAGTATGGCGGAGCTGGCAAAATTTAGATCAGCTGCTGTGCTCACCGCGAAGGAGATGGGAATGGATGGTCAAATTTTAATTCAATACGTAACGGCTGAATGTGATAAAAATATATTGAACGGGAAGAAAGGAGATTAGAAAAAGAGGCTGAAAGAAAATTGGAGTCTGACAGGTTGGTTGAAGAGAAGAGGTTAGAGGCTGATAGAGAAATTAAGAGGCTGCAGATTGAGGCAGAAGAAAAACGACAGCAAAGGGAGGCAGAAGAAAAACGACAGCAAAGGGAGGCAGAAGAAAAACGACAGCAAAGGGAGGCAGAAGATAAAAAGGCCGAAAGGGAGGCAGAAGATAGAAGGTTGCAAAGGGAGCACGAATTACGACTAAGGGAGCTGGAATTACAAGGCCAGGCTCCTGAAAATGGTGCCAGCCCTTTTGCCTCAGATGCTACGCCCAGTCTGGGAGCCTCAAACTCAGCTATGGGGTTTCATTTAGACCATTTTGTTGAAAAAGACGATGACATAGAGGGGTACCTAGGACGTTTTGAGTTATTAGCTACTACATATGGGTTAGAGAGAGAGAGAGGTGGAGCTTAAAGCTATCACAGGGATTGAGAGGTACTTCTTATGAAGTATTTGCTAAAATGAACAGGGAAGACCAAGACAATTATGACATGTTAAAGCAGGCTTTGTTATTAAGGTACGAGAAGAATGGTGAATTTTATCGTAAGAAATTTAGAAATGCCAAACTGTTGTCTGGGGAGACATACCACCAATTCTCTGCTAGACTAGAAACCTATTTGGAGAAATGGACGGCTCTGGGGAAGACCCAAGATCTTAAAGAAATGATCATGATTGAGCAATTGAGAGAGTCCATGGCTCCAGACATGAGAAAATTTCTCATGGAACAAGGTGCAGAGAAGTTGGGGGAAATTTTAAATGTTGCTGAGAGGTATCAGGCAGCCCAGGCAGAGGTAAGTGGTGCTAAAAAGAAGCACATAGACAATTTTAAAGCTCCACAGCAATTTAATAATTTGATAATAGAGAGCAGGGAAATAAAGGTAGGACAAACTTTGAGCGGCCAAGAAATGACTATCGCGACAGAAACTCACAGTTCAATGACCAAAAGTTCAATGAAAGAAAACCGTAGAACC